>CM068316.1:47010543-47220543 GCA_034766995.1 Acanthacorydalis orientalis
AATTTAAGCATATGAAAAACTGTCAAACTGAATTTACTTCTTTCAGATAATATCTAATATACTGTTAATTCAATTACAATTCATGACATATAAATAATATACCTTATCACCTCTTATTTATTGTAAATTAAAGTACAAACATTTGTTAAAATTATATTAGAATGTGCATGAAATTATTTGAAAATAAACTATTACTAATGTTAATTTAATTACTTAAGAATATAATCAAATAAAAACCTCATACATTACTTATATAATATAAACATAGTAAATCATTTGTTTTAATAAATTGAAATAATTCTAAAAAAAACACTTATCTTTACATATTTTTAATTACTATTATAGCAAATGAAGTTTATATTACCTGAATCAATAGAACAGAACTTGTTTTCATATTGAATTTACTTTATATTTAAGTTTAGTTTATTATTTGATCAAAAATGTAAACTGAATATTGTGTGTGTGTATGTATATATATATATATATATATATATATATATATATATATGTACACATACATACATAAAGTATATTCTATTTATTGCCATATACCAATTTTATTACCACATTCTTTAAAAAAAACTTGTTTATAAATTACAGATATTATATCTTATTTGATATTAATTTGGCAGTAATATATTTGGTTTTATAACTTACAATTGCTGTTTATATGTACATACACACACAGATATATATATATACACATACACACACGCACACAAACATTACATGCATTTAACTTTCACTATACGAAAAGGCCTAAATATATAAGTAAGTGATGTAACATAACATTCCATAATGTTTAGTGAAACTTAAAAAAGGAATTTAATCATTACTAATATTAATAGTAAATTTAAGTACCACAGAGCATTAACACGTATTCAGATCTTTTTATATGATACTCATTTATAACACCAAAATTTGAAAATTAATTTTTAAGTTTTCAATGATAAAAATGAAAACTGTAATTAACATTGAAAAAAAATTGCTTTCAGCATGTTTATTAACATATAAAATAATTAAAGCAAGAAATAACACCTGAAATAATATTTTATTTTGATATTATTATTAACTTTACAAGTTTGTACATAAATTCAGATATGTTTTTAAGATTGTGTTTACAATAGAACAATTTACAAGAAAATTTTCAGTTCATTGTATTTCTTACAAACATCTGTTATAATTTATCTGATACAATTATACTAATGATATTCTATACCGTCCAAGTTTCTTTAATATTAATAGAATTGTTTTTATATTGTACAATTTGTTTATAAGGGGATGTTCATACAATTTTTCAAAAAAAAAGAATGTAGAAAAATGAATGTTTTTGACAATCTTAGCATATATCATTTAATATAATTTTTTTAAAAAATTAAAATACATATATCAATGTTTTTACTTTACATAAATAAAAAAAAAAGATGCTCTTGTGTGTGTGTATATATATATGTATGTGTGCGTGTGTATATGTATATATATATATATATATACACATCAAACTTACATATATGCATACTATTTATGTACGCACATGCATTTGCATTCCTATTTAAAATTAATTTGTCAACAGAACACATAATAAAACATTAATACTATATTTTTGTCATTACTATTTTTACTATTATATTAAAAATAATCATGTCATCGTTTTACAATTATTTCTTCATGTAAATATTAAACTTTTGTTTCTGTATTCATGTATGTAATTTTCATTTGTTTATTGTACTCTGAATGTGTTAAATAATGTTATAAATATTTTAATGTAAAATAGAAACATTTCAAACATGCTTTTTTAACTTTTAATATTTCACATTTACACTGTGATCACCAATTTTTGAATTCACTAATAACTATATAAAGGCATTTAGGCTTTCCTACTTAAGACAGTTTAAAATAACAATGAACATATATATATATATATATATATATATATATATATATATATATATATATAATGCAAAGCATTGATAATCATGTATTTAATACTCAAATAACTTATCTTCTTTACCATGTGATATTGATTTGTTTCAGTATATTTTAAAAAATTATTCTGTTAGAACTGCAAAGTCTAATTCAATAATTACATTTTATTGAAATTTTACATATATATTTAGTACTGTTCTTCACTTAACAATACAAAATATAAAATGAGAATCTGAAAACAATTATTTTCTGATTTGTTGCACAAAAATTAATAAATTTAATGTGTTACTGGTGCCATTCTTCGCCAAATTATAACTAATCCGTTATAATCACTTGTGGCTAAAAGAGACTCATCGTAATTAAAACTAACACCGAGTGATGAACTAGCATGTCCTTGAAGAACAGTAACTACAGCTCGATTTGCAGGTCTTTCAATATCTATAAACAGAACTTTTCCATCGTCTGATGCAGAAACTGTACAAAAAAAATGATAATTGTTATATTCGTATTAAAATAAATACAATTGATTATGAAAAAGTTGAAAAATATTTTTAACTTTTTTAATACTTACCAACACAAGCACCTTGTCGAAAAGACATTAACGGACAAAAAGTTGAGCGTACCATAAAATTTTCATTATGCTTATTACTCCAACTCCATTTTAATTGCAAGCTACCTTCGTTATCAATTACTCTAAAATACAATTACAAAATATTTACAACTTATAATGTAAAGTATTTTACCTGCATTTTACCTATACAACGCCAGTTGATTATTTGAACTATTGACTAATAAACTAGGGTCTCTGGCTTCTCGACTCATCCAGGAACGCCAACATATACTAGTTATTTTTGGTTGAACATCACCTGAATGAATTGCTATACTATGTTTTCGTAGTTTTCGTAACCTTCCTGTTATGTCGCACAATATTGAAGTTATTTCACCCTACAAAAATTTACAATTAGGAGATTAATAAAATGAAATCAATATTATTTTCAGTAGAAATATTTTAAAAATTTACTTGAATTCATTTAAAATAACCAAACCTTACTATCTTACCTTATCATTTCCAACCCAAAATAATTGACCATTAGAATCACATGCTATACTTAAAACGCTTCCACCAATTCGACAATAACCACCAATAGGAGCTCTACCTGTTGACACATTTACAGTACGCACTTCACCTTTACTATTACCTGCCTACGAATTGACGTTTATAGGAAAAACATATAATAAGAAGTATTTGTTACATCAAAATGTAATTGCATGTTTTTCAATATATATACTGCATTGGCATATGCACATTTATGTTTAATAATAAAGGATACAATGACAAGATTGCAATTTGCTGGCTGGAAAATACAACATAACAATGGACATTCCAATCTGTCTTCAACTACACGAAGGCATATTCCAGTATGTGCATTCCAAAGACGAACTGATCCATCAAGAGAACAGCTTACAACAAGATCATTACTTCCTGACCAGTCACAATCTTAAAAAGCAGGTAACAAACGTTTTCACCAAAAATTTATTTAATAAATAAGAAAGTAAGTGTCACTAATACTATAGTGTTTAAAAAAGATTATGTTTGATCCAATAATTTCACTCGGTGACCCTAGATATAATTAGTCTTTAGTTTTTTTTCTTTTTTACATAAAAAAATAGATTTTAGACTTTTTTAATAATCAATATAGTTTTATAACATTTTATAAAGATATTACTATTATATTAAAAAAAAAAATGAGCAACTTGGGATATTATCATTGGTACAGTAAAGTTAAGTAAATTACAAACAACATGCGTTTTTATAAATATTATTTTGGTATGAAAAATATTTACCAGTAACAGATTTACTATGTCCTTTTAAAATAAGCTTTACATATGGCTTTTCTGCAGCCACTTCACATATTGATAAATTTCCATCATAGGAAGCACAAAGAAGTAATGAACGATCATTATTTGCAAATTTTACCATTGCAACTGCATCATGATGCTAAAAACAATTTTTTTTGTATATTACAATTACCAACATTGTTATTATAAATTTACATTTGAAAAATCTATATCATTGCAATGTAATTACATTAGTAATTTATAATATTTACTATAATCTACATTATATCTATCTACATATAAAAAAAGTTCTATAAAATTTCACAAAAAAAAATGTGAAGAAATTTTGCATTAAATTATTATTAACAATGATATCTGAAGTTACACAAAATTTCCACAAAAAATTATGACATTGGAATCATAATAATTACAATTAAATGTGCAATTTTATAAAACAACTATGTTGCAATATATTTGTGAGGAACACATTCACTAACATTCAACAGCAAGAATGATTATATAGACATATTAACATATATATATATATATATATATATATATATTAGGATATTGAGTGAATATATGTGATACGAACGGGGGCGGTGCCTCCCGGGGGTTGGCGAGCATAGAGAATAGTTTATTGTATTGGTATCTTTTCAGTATATTGGTTTATAATACACATTTTAAAATTTATTAAATAGAACATTGATAACGCAATATCTCACAAATGAAAAATATTTTAATAAATTTAACATACTTGGTCAAAAACATGATGTACACCAGTAAAAGCATAGTTTTCAGCTATAGTATTACCACCCACAATTGCTCTAGATGCTTCTGCTTGTTTAGTTGGGACAACATCTGTTTGCTGAATTGGTGATGAAAGATATGTACGACCATCAAAAATATCATACATCTTAAACAATTAGACTTACAAAAATACAATACATTTTTTTTATTTCTTTGAATACCTTCGTAGAAATATTTTTAAACGTACTTTGCTTCCACTTCTATGATTTACATTAGTGTTTCGTCCATTTGTATTTAATTGATCTAATGGACTACCATAACGTTTTTGTAATAGCTGTGAACGTATCTTTATATAATTTTTACGATTTTCTGAACTTCCACCATTATTTTCACGCAATAATTGACTACGGCGACGTATATATAGGGTTCCTAATTGAAAATTTATTAACTTTTTGTAATTTATATTAGTATTTTTTCCATTTAATTAATTTTAAATCTTATCTAAATATTGTTTACAAACGAAAATATGTGGATGATTGTTAAATCAAATTTGAACCCATGGTTCATTAGGTATAAACTCTTTTATTTACTTGTACACTGTACAGCTCAATTATAATTACATTAATTGAATTTCTTTTCTTATTAATAATAATTATTTTGGATGGATACGCTTTGAAATATCAATCTTATACAATTTCAAAAAAAATAATTTTATTTTTCAACATATTGTTTTTTATATGAATTGTTAAAGGTTATTTGACTTACTGAAATTAGGATGATTTGGAGCTCGATGAGCATTATAACGAGCATCTAAAGCAAACATTTGTTGCTGCCAAGCCAAAGCCATTGTAATTTTTAAATATATATGTACCTGTATATATATATATATATATATATATATATATTAGAATATTATCTTTAAAACAACAATTGAAATGTCAAAGGACATCGTTTTTAAATTTGCTACGTAGATGGAGATACAAATGTGGAACATCCAGTCGGTATAACAGTAAGCATTGTCTTGTCATGTTGAGAGGTGAATAATCAATTTGTAATCAAATTTTACTATTTTTTTTTTATAAAACACGTTGCTTAATGTTTTTATAAGTTATTACGATGAGATGAAAATTTTATCGTGGTCTTTTCTGAAGTGAAATAATTATTATTTATTTTAGTGTTTGTGTAGAAAACCATACCCGCCCACAACAGCTTTTGCTGTTCTGAAGAATTCGACGTTTTTCAACGTTAACAAGAGTATTAAAATGCAGGCTATTAAATGTGTTGTAGTTGGCGATGGGTGAGTAGTTATTTACATATTTAATATTTCTAAATCCTAAATATTATAAAGTTCCAAATTAATATCTGACGTCATTTTGTGGAACGTATGTCTTATTTTTATCTTCGTTATTAGAATTCAATAAAAAAGATAGATATATAATGAACACGTGCCTAATTGAAACAGACAAATTATGATTCAAGTTGGTGGTTTTTCTATATATATAAATTTATGTAGATATAAATATATATCATCCATTTATGCATATATGTTTTTGTGTGTGTGCTTATATATATATATATATATATATATATATATATATATATATATATATATATATATATATATATATCCACACATACTAAAAATATGTTACAAATTATTTACAATTAAAATATTTTCTTTGCTCGAATACATTGAATATATTACTTTTATTATTTAATTTATATTTATTTACAAATTAAATGCAGTCAATATCTTGTTGTTCTTGATTTTAGTGTATTTTTTGTTACTTTGTGTTCTATGAAATTTTATTATTATTGAAGTATTGCCATTTGTTAACAGTGCTGTGGGTAAAACATGCCTGCTCATCAGTTATACAACAAATGCATTTCCAGGAGAATATATTCCTACAGTATTTGATAATTATTCTGCCAATGTTATGGTTGATGGTAAGCCAATCAATTTAGGTCTTTGGGATACAGCAGGACAAGAAGATTATGATCGATTAAGACCTCTTTCTTATCCACAAACTGATGTATTTCTTATTTGTTTCTCGCTGGTTAATCCAGCTTCATTTGAGAATGTCAGAGCTAAAGTAAGTATTATTAAATAATAAATGATTTTTTTTAATAATCATTATAAATATAACTTTTTTAGTGGTATCCTGAAGTGAGACATCACTGTCCAAGTACCCCAATTATACTTGTTGGTACAAAACTGGATCTTCGTGAAGACAAAGATACAATTGAAAAACTCAAAGATAAGAAATTATCACCAATTACATACCCACAGGTATATTAAAGATAAATATTACATTTATTAATGCAATATCATTCTGTAAATACATATGATAAATCTGGAAATGTACGTACTTGTAATAAAATTATTACTAATGATAAAAATCAAATACCTAAAAAACAATCATATCTATAATGATTTTTGGTATATAATAATTATAGCTTAAAATTTTAATCTAAAACAATAAGTGTATATATATATATATATACACACACACAAAAGATACATAAATATTCTTTGTGCTCATATAAAATAAATTCTAATTCGTTATTATTATTTGTCTTTGAATAAAAATAAGTGATATAAAACTTTATATAAAATTAATCTTAAAAAATTGTTTTTTTAGGGTTTGTCAATGGCAAAAGAAATCAGTGCAGTGAAATATTTAGAATGTTCTGCTTTAACGCAAAAAGGTTTGAAAACTGTATTTGATGAAGCAATTCGAGCAGTTTTGTGCCCTGTACAGCAAGCAAAGCCAAAAAGGCGGTGCCGGCTGCTGTAGGTACTGTTACTGTTATTCAGCATCCTTTGCTCCACTGGCTTTGCCATCATAGCGTTATTATTTTAGGCGCTACCAGTCGTCATCGAGCCATAGGATGTTAAAACTGCTAAATTAAAGGTATATGGATGGAAAATTGAGAAATGTGCGAGTGTTTTCGGATTATGTTATTGTGACAGTCATTTGTCTTTATCAGAAATGGTTTTCATTAATTTATTAACTAGTGATCATTCAAGAAAATGCAGAAATTATGTACATACTGACTAATAATTAAACATATATATATATATATATATATATATATATATATGTATGTATGTATATATGTATGTATTGCTAGTTAATAATTTCAAAATTATTTGAATTTTTCCTGTAATAATTTGATTATTATTTTTGAATTATCAGTAATTTCAAATATTTATTGCAATTTAATTTGTTGAAAACATTTGAAAATGCTGTAATTTTATTATATGTATTACAAAGGAAAATGTTAGATTTTGATCTTTCCTTTCAAATTTTGTATACAGTTGTGGTTTGTTTTTCTTCAAGCCTCCTATAAATCATGCGCATCTCTTAGAATAGGCAAGTATATGCTTGTAGTGAAATAAGTAAAAATTAAAGTTGTAAATAATAAGAACAATTGATAAATAAAGTTTAAACTTGACAGTTATTGGATTTTACACTTTTTTACAATATAAAATTTTTAATTTTTAAAAATTAAGACTTGTTTAAATTTTTTTACAATTTAAAAAGATAGTTTGTTATTAAAGACTGTCCTTCATTATATGTTTTATTTTTCAAATAACTGTTACAGTAATATTATATTATTAATGATTGTTATAGAATGATTGAAATGTCATACTTTTTAGGTAAATTTTAAAACTGCCCTTTTTGGCAATTGACTGCTGTATGTTCATAAGAGTGTACGTTTAATTGAATGTGTATGTCACTGAGCATATGCGCACAAAACTGCAAAATGTATGTGTGCTTTGTTGTATAACAGGTTTTAACAAACTTTGTTAAGTATTTTGATAATATGGACAATTGAAAGCAATTTATTTCAGCATTGCACTGAGAGCAATTATTACAGCGATGGTGGAATACATCAATCATTTTGTGTATTTATGACTATAAAAGAACATTTTAAATAACTGTCACAAATAAGTCACATTGAAATATCATCTCAGTATGGTTGAAATTGTCATTTGTGACTATGATGTTTTCAAAAAAAAATATATAAAAAAAGATAAAAAAAACATTAAATGTATTAAAATAATATTGTACAAAATCATGTATCCATTTATACAATGCTGTTATTGGTAAAGTGAAAGAAAATAGAAGTCATGTGTGCATATTTTAGTGAAAGGTTTATGTTCATCATTTTTAGTTTTATTAATTTAATCTCTTATATGTTTGTGTACACACACACATACATATATATATATATATATGTATATATATATATATATATATATATATATATGTTTATGCATACATACATTTTTGTTTAAATTTTTATATATTTAGATATTTTTTATTGTATATATATATAAACATTCACATTAATACACAGAATGCACACACATTTAAATACAACACATTTTATACAAATTTGTATGTGCACACATATTTGTATATATTTTTCAATTTACTACCGTTATACAAAACTGATAAATTTACCAATACCAGTGTTAAATGAAATTTGTTTCTTTGAATATTTTTTAACTGTCATAAATGTGCTATGAAAATTGCATGAATATATACATACATTTGTGTGTGTGGCTATGTGTATGTTTATATATATATATATATACACATACACATACTAATGCACACATACACACATTTATGCATGTGTGTACATGCCAGTTTGTTGTTTGAAAAACGTTTTAATTTTAACTTTAGCGGTGTGTTTGTAAAGTTAATTGAAATCAGAAATTGACGTTGATATGTAAAAAATTATAAAAAAATATGTAATTAATGCTTGATAAAAATGTGTACATATGTAATAAAATGACAGTTAAAAAGTGTTTGTCATGTATGATTATTTAACATGACAAAAATCATATAAAAATCTTATTTAAATTTCCATATTAGGTTTAAATGTGGTAACTGGCTATTTTACAACCAGCATGCACATTATTTCTTTCAAGTTTTGAGCAGAATGAAAACCATTTATGAATATGTTATTAGATTAATTGCTTATGTTAAAAGTTCATATATTTTTATTATTCATTGTGTTTCTTTTTAATATTCACATATTTAATTAAGGTGAAATCTAAAAATTAAATAACATTTAGTGTGGCATTTTTAATTTTAATTAAAAAAATAACATTCTATTTATATTTAAAATATTCCATTTGTTTAAAAAATTGAACACCATTTATTATTTCAAGAAACTAGAAGTATATAATTATTTGATTCATTTTTTAATCAGTCGTTTGACTAGTATGTTGAAACCAAATTTTGAATCAGAAAGTAATTATTTAAAAAAATATACTTTCATTATTAAATATTTTAATGGAAAACATAAATTTTTTACTCAAACAAGCATTTTGAAATCTAAATATTTGTTAATAATTATGTGTATAAGCTTTATTAATTGTTTAATGAGATGTCAAATAAATTTATTTTAAAAAATGTAAAAAATATGACCGCATACTTTTTTCAATAGATATTATTTTTGAAAGAATAGTAAAAAAAAGTGCAACTTACATTTAATTATTTTCCTTATATGTATCCTTCTAAATCCTAAAAACCATTATACCATAAGATTCATTACTTTTGAAAACTATTACAAAATGCAACCTAATAATATTATGTTTTGTATAATTTGTTTTTTTTTTAAAAAAAAATGTACAATAATTTTTTCAATTTTTTATGTGTGCTTATATATTTAATCCTTGATTTATTTTCTTACAAAAAAATGTATAAAATAGCGATAATTAATTGAATGTGCTTTGTCAGGAAATACATAATTGAAGCAAAATTTAATATAAATATTTTTTTAATAATTAGGCAATGTTTCATTATAATTTATTCTCTTCTATCATTATTTCGTTGATTATTGAGATCAGTGTAATTATTTTTCGTAATTTGGTAAGTACAATGTAAACATTTTTTTCTTAAAAAATACATTTTAATGATTTTTATTAAATATTGATCTCTTTTAATACAGGTGATTTTCAATGAAGTTATTTGACTAATGACTAATATTTAAATGATATATTAGGTGTACAAAACCAATTCGGTGTTTTTTTTATAGAAAATAGATTTTTACAAAAAAATAGAATAAATTTCAATCATCCATTTTTTTATAAATATGTATTTTCTATAAAAAAGGCACCGCATTAATTAATTTGTAAACCATATATATATATATATATATTATATATATATGTGTGTGTGTGTGTGTATGTATGAAAAAAATTGAATAAATTTAAATTCTCAAAATATCCCTAATAATTTTGTGTAACTACCCCTCCATCCATAGATAAAGTATCTCAGTGGATCAGGTGGTCAAAATAACAGAAAAAATTAGCATTCAATTTAGTTTTGAGAGACACCAATGGATGGCGTCAGTTGTTCGATTTATAAGTCATTTTGTGTATCGTTTTACTATTGGCGAAGAACATGAACATATAAATGCTCTCTTATTTGTCACAGAAAAAGATTTTAAAACAAACAAGAATATATCTAATCTGAAGCGTGTTTATGCGAAAAATAAAAAAAATATAAAGGCATTGTTACGAAGCAGTGCAGATCACTTAAATCTAGTTTTCAAAGGTCTTCTTGCTATAGTCTGAATCTTGTTGGCCTCACAAGTAAGTTTTTTTTAAATTAATAAATGTTTACATTGTCCTTTACACATTAACAAACATAAATATATTTTTTATAGCTTCGTGGCAGATACAGGCAGATAGTGGTCAGAAAAAGAGAAGTTGTGCTTGTCTTTCTGGAAAAGAAGCCCAAAAGATTATCGTTTACTACGGAAATTAATTTTGCTTTCTGTAACAATCGTTTTCATACCATAGATTTGTAACCTTATCATCTACAGAGTATTTACCTATGTGCTTGAATGATGCTATAATTTGAATAGCATTTTATATAGCAGTTATTAAACAATGATGCATTAAGCTAAAAACAAGGATTCTTTGAAAATATATTTATTTTTAATATATATGTGCATATATATATATATATATATATATATATATATATATATATATATATATATATATATATATGTATTTATAAATGAAATTACACCAGTTTTTATTATCATTTTATTTAAAAAGTATTTTATTCACCTCATTGTATTTTTCATTTAGATTCATCCAGTTTAGAAGAATTAAATAGAACAATAATATTAAACGAATTAAGAAAAAAGACAACCCCCGGATCTTTATAAATTAAGAAGATTTCATGAAGAAAAATATGATAAATATTTCACTACTGAAACGTTTTATTTACAATAATGAAATATAAATAGTTACTAATTAAAATGGTAAGATTAAATACAAAAAACAGGAACACTGAACATTAACAAATAAAAAGAAATTATATCAACGTATATTTTTTATTAATGCTTCAATTATTCATTCAGGTACAAATAGTATTCTGTAAAATTATTTATCATAAATGTCTTGTAATATAACTAGTTAAGTTATAGTATGTTAGCATCAATTTGAGTGATTAGTTCCATATTTGGAGAAAATGTATATTAATATGTAAATAAATATAAATTTATTTGTATTAAAAAAAGTATTGATTACAATTAGTGTTTTATTTAAGAATTGAGATTGTAAAGAAAGAATAAAAGAAGAAAAAGCTTGTTAAAGTCTATTCCTTTCAAACATACAATTTAAGTATTATTTTTTTAGAAAATTTGTATTGCACTGTATTTATTGGTTGTATATTAAATAACAAATATATTGATTCTTCTTAATCACTTTTTATTGTATTATATTATTATTTAGCCGCGTGCCAACATACATATATACTCATTTACAAAAATATCTGCATTTATGTCAAACTTAATATTAAAAACACGAATTTTTTATGCATACAAAAAGAAAATAATTAAATAAAAACACAGTGCATTATTTGAAGTATATAAATTGTTTAAATCTATTTAATTTGGTTTATTATTTAAGTATTTATGAGAAAATTAATAAAAAATTTAAGATAATTTAATATAAACGAATTGGTTCATTGAATTCCAGGTCTCGATGGGTTTAGCTGTTGATGAAGCGCCCTAAAACTCGAATAACTAACTTCATTGCATTCTTTTTATAAATAATTGTGAAGTTTGCATTAAGTTTCGAAAGAACTTAATTTGATAGGTTATTGAAACAATGTTGGTACTACACTTAAAAATTGTCAGTTGTTTCTTATCACGCTTGAATTTAATTCACTTTACTTTGGTTTCTTGTCTGCAGTGGATCAAAACAGGAGAAGTTTTTGGTGACATTTCTTTTCGCAATGGTTATATATAGTTGAATATTATTTGTGAGTATTAATATTTCATTTTTATACGATTGATTCTTTTAATAAATATTTTGCTTATATGTTTTGTTTTTTAATCGAAATAGGAGGATGAATCTGTCAATATGCTTTTAAAATGTCACGATTCAACTTTTTATTATAAATTAAAGTAATGAAATATAAACGAGTTTCAATAAATCAAAACCATTTTATAAAATTTTTATGGATTGATGTATATGGATTGATGTATTATATGTTTTACTATTTGAATAATCAATCGGGCGGATACTTTGAGTTTCATTAATGTTTACAATCGATTCATTAAACTGAATTCAGATCTATAATGGATTTAATAATTGTTCATAATATATATACAGGCACACCCCGAGTTAGGTAACAAGTGACTTAAGTAAATTCGCAGATACGCAATAAATTTCTAAAATTATAATTTGTTCAATTAACAGTGAGTTCAATTAATATTTCATGCTTTGAAAAGTTGTTTTTAAGAAGGACGTGTGTGTGTTTTTTTTTAAAAATACAAACAATATTGAAGTTTATTTAACTCCCTGTTCGTTCTGAATGTACAGTTTGAAGTTAGCTTTCGTTGTGGACATGTTTTTGAGTTTAATGGTACTGATCATGTTTTTAAGTAAGTGGAAGTAATTTTTTTTGCTGGTCTAATTAAAATCTTCAGGTGTTTGTCATGTTGAGGTGCTATCAAGGTAGAATATCTATTCACTGTTTTGAACTCAAAATATTAAATGGAATATTTTTAATTTGACACTTCCCCACCACATACCGCCATATTGGATCAAAAAGTTTTTTTTTTTTTTTTTTTGATAAAACGACGTACACTTGATTTATATTAATATTTTTACAATTATTCAATATTCCGTGCTCCTTTTCTTTTAAAATTCTATTTATAACTGATATGTTTTTTCCATAAATTAAATTTATTGGGGTTTTTATACACTGATCTTAATTATGTGCATTATTTAATTTCTCGTCAATTAAAAATATTGTTTTTAAGTAAGTCCTCAGACATACAAGCTTCAATTTTCTGTAATACAAGATATTCCGTGATTGAAAATAAGTTAGTAAGTAATAAGAATTTTCAATCTCGTTGTTTTGAAACCATATTGGAATCGTGCCTAGTTAATTATAGGTTTTCTTTGTTTAATGTTTAGAAACACATCTCCATTTAATTTTTTAAGATACACAAATTAAAGCTTTGAATATAATCATATTTCTAAACAGTTTTTAATATTTTTAAAATTTGATATAGTATTTGTTGAGACGCAGTTCATTGTTAATCATTTATTTATTGAATTTTTTCGAATTAAAATTAATTTCTTCAAAAATCAGTTAATTAGTAGTTCTAAAAACTCATTTTTGATTTTTTTACATAGTTTGATTTTTCAAAAGCTCAATGTTGATCATTAATGATTAGAAAGGATTCATTTAATGAGATTTATAAAAAAATAGAGCAAATGACCACCAGAAGATATTATTTTTTAATATATTCATAACAAGGTGTTTATTTTTACAGTGTGAAGAATCATCAGTGTGTAAGGGCATTAGTGTGTTTAGTGTAAAGAAGCATTAGTGTGTTTAGTGTAAAGAAGCATTAGTGTGTTTAGTGTGACGAATCGGCAGTGTGAAGAAAAAGATCTACAAAGGTTTGCTAAAGGATGAAAACGTCATAGTATCCAGGTTTTTACAGTCCAATTATTTTTACTGTAAACCAATGCAATTTCCATCGTGTTTTCCTTTATCAGAGTGAGATTTCACTGATATCGTTTTTTTTTTTGAAAAAAAAATATTTAAAACAATTCGATATTTATTTTAATATTTAGTTATTGAAACGATATCATGTGTACGAATGTATGTGGACGGATACTTATTATTTATTTTCATACATTAGGTTGATTTCAAGATTGGTTGTCTTCAATATATGCGGTGTTATATTGAGCGATTATCAATTTTGTAATCGACGCACGGAGCTTTCGGGGGTGGATGAATTGCTGTAAAGCGAAGTTGAAGCCTTCGACTCCACGACTTTTCTACACATGTTTTTCAGGTGTTAGGCGATGGCTGCCCGTCGTGCAGCTTAGATTAGGAACGCATATATTAATTCGCTTCACGGGTTGTATATGTCGTCTCACCTTGTAGCAGGTGTAGCATAGGAGTGGCTCGGATCAAATGGATTTCGAGTCCTAGATCAATGTGTTTTTTCTCTTCATGTTTTCTCTTTCAGGTCCCAGAACTTCAATCTCTTTTTTTGTTTGTTATAATTTAAAGTAGTTTCTTTTACTTTGTCGATTCAGTAAATGTAAAGTTTTTTATAGATTTCAATTAGTTTGGCTGTTAATTTTTTGCTTTTATTTTTTTTAAATATTAGTACTGATTTGTAGTAGTTTTAGTGATTTGTAGTTAGATTATTGAATTAGTAGCATTTTTTTCGTTCCAGTTTTATTTTTTCTTAATCGTTGCTTTTATTCGATTTTTAAGTTTTGTTTCTAGTTGATTTAAAGTAGTTTAATTTTGTTTTGATAATTAACTTCATTCCCTCGCCATGGAGATGGAGATGTGGGGTAATGGTACAAATCGTATCATTACCATGTGTGTTTGGTAATCAGATCAATTATGCTTCATAACAGAATGTACATATTGAGATTCTAATACAAGTGATAACGCGTTTTGGAATCTTTTATGTATTATTCGCCTTTGACACATAATTTATTTGGTTAACGTGTGATTCCCGAAATTGCGTTGGTTGTACAGTATATATATATATATGTATGTATATATATATATATATATATATATATATATATATATATATATATATAAATTAGTTATTTAAGTTCAGTTAGTGCATACAGTTAACTCGATTTGTTTTATCAGCCTGGAAAATCATTTTAAATTTGAAAAATGTATCTATATATCTGAAAATAGATCAAATATCATTCAACATAAAATAAATCAAATTTCATTTACATCTGATAAAACTAAATTTAATCAAAATGGCAAACTAATTAAACAGAAGACAAAAAGTGTATGATTTTTATGAATACTAGATGTATTCAGCTTTTTATCGATTTGAGTAATGATCGAAAGAGAGTTATGAAAATCGTAACTGCTGCTTACAAATGTATTCATACAAATTGTATATATTTCTGGATTCTGGTTAAATGGTTAATTTAGTTTTGATTGAATTCGCGGAGTGTATTCAGTGAAAGTGTCTATCGTCGAATGGATTCTTCAGGTAAGACAGGTATAATTCTCATCTTCTTTAAATGATATATTTTCTAATAACTTTTTATTTCAGCTGTTAAAAAAATCCACGTAGAGTTCAATCAATTAATTCTTTTTGATAATATTTAATCGGTTTCAATTTCCTGTCAGTTTCTTTTCAAAACGTTATTTTTTTTAATTTTTATCATTCAATACACGTACAGAAAATTTCAATTGCCATTTCTTCGACAATTCATCGATTTTTCTTCGTGATATTCTTTCTATTATTGAATTTAAAACGATTCAAAAACGTTCTTAATACATCTAATAATACTATTATTAAAATCAAATATAATATTCATATTATAATGAATATCTTGTGTATAAATGTATTGATCGATTCTCATATAAATTTCTTGCTTTTCAATAACATTAAGTTCTGTCAACATCATCACAAAGCTAAATAATATACAATTAGTAAAACTACCTTAGCATGAACTGACAGGTTTTTCCACAGTAAATTTATTCATACAAGATTTAAATCTGACTGAAAAGATATAGATTTTCAAATATCTATTGAATCCGCAATCAGTTTGTTGATTTTCTGATTTTCTGTTTCAATGTATTGTTTTTATGAAAATTAATAGTTGACAGAACATCCAAAATAAATAATTTTTCAATAAGTTTCTCTTTTTTTCACAAAATTGATTTATAGACAGTTTCATAGATAACAGTATTTTTTAATAATACTTTCAATAATTTATTTTTATGTACATAAATAGATCAGATATCATTCAGCTTACACCATTTTTCATTAAACTTCTTTCTTCACAGAAATTTTACTTTAAACAATATCTCAGAAGACAGTAATTTGTCAATAAATTTTCAATTTTCTGCTATATCAACAATCACTTCTAGTTTTCCTGATTTTCTGATTCAATAATTTATTTTTATGTACATAAATATATCAGAGATCACTCAACATGAATCCTTTTTCAATTAATTTCTCTTTTTTCTTTATATAATAATTTTTCGAATGACATATTTGTTAATTTTCTAATTTTTACTACAACGACAATCACTTTCTCGATTTTCTAATTTGTCACTTCAATATTTCCTTCTTATACACATAAATGGTTCAGACATCATTCAACACAAGTCATTTTTCAATAAATCCTTCTTTCTTCTTTTCAACCATTTGAATCTTAAACGTTTTGTCTGATCCAATCATTTTTTAATTTATTTCACCAATGAATGACTAAAAAAAACTTCAATAGAAAAAAATTATATTTATGATTTTTAAGGGACTCATTGTCATTCATTAGAACAACACAAGCTGACTTCTAATTTATTCAATCGATCCGTGATCGATTGATTAAATTAGAAAAAAAGCTTTCCTCGTACCGTTCGGCCGTCTCTCATGCCGGCTCGGTTCGGTAGCGGCGCCGGTCGCGTTTATAAAACGGTTCGAACCGTCGTCCGTTCGTGTCGTTTTTAAAAATAATTTGTTATCGAATTCTTCTAAAACATAATGATCTCGTTGAGAATTCTGTGTGTGCGCGAAAAGTAGTAAAAGTAATGTCGGGTATCGTTCGAATCTTCGATCGCGTCCTCGATCTCCTGTCCAGGTGGCCCGCGACGAGGCTCCGCAGGAGGAGAGGCACCCGGGAGTGTTTGCTTTTTGATTATCAGATCGGACGTACGACCGTCCGTTAAAAAATAGTGTATAGTATATTCGTTTCAATTAAGTGTTCTGTGGTTCCTGTCCGAGATGGAGAGCTGATCGGCGAGCAGATTGTGTGAGGAATATAATCGACACCAGGTTTTTTCAATCCGATTATTTTTTACTGTAAAGCAACGCAATTTCCATCGTATTTTCTTTTATTATCTCCGTGAGTTTTCACTGATATCGTTTTAAAAAATGTTTAAATCAATTCGACATTAATCTTAATATTTAGTTATTGAAACGATATCAGCTGTATGTATGTGGATGGATACTTATTATTTATTTTCATACATTAGGTTGGTTTCAAGACTGGTGGTCTTCAATATATGAGATGTTATATTGAACGATTATCAGTTTTGTAATCGACGCACGGAGCTTTCGGGGCGGATGAATTGCTGTAAAGCGAAATTGAAGCCTTCGACTCCACGATTTTCTACACATATTTTTCAGGTGTTAGGTAAAGGCTGCCCGTAGTGCAGCTTAGATTAGGAACGCATATATTAATTCGCTTCACGGGTTGTATATGTCGTCTCACCTTGTAGCAGGTGTAGCATAGGAGTGGCTCGGATCAAATGGATTTCGAGTCCTAGCTTATTGTTTTTTTTTTGTGTTTTCAGGTTTTCTCTTTCAGGTCCCAGAACTTCATACTCTTTTTGTTTGCTGTAATTTAAAGTAGATTTTTTGCTCTGTCGATTCAGTAAATTTAGTTTTTTGTCGATTTCAGTTAGTTTATTTGTTAATTTTTTGCTTTTATTCTTTTTAATATTAGTATTGATTTGTTTTTAATGAATTAGTAGTAGTTTTATGTTGTTTCATTTTTATTTTTTTAATTGTGGTTTTTATTCGATTTTTAAGTTTTTTTAGTCGATTTAAAGTAGCTTAATTTTCTTTTCATAATTAACTTCAACCCCTCAATAAAAGGATTTCAAGTCCTTGATCAACGGTTTTTTTCTCTTTATGTTTTCTCTTTCAGGTCCCAGAACTTCAATCTCTTTTTCTGTTTGTTTTAATTTAAAGTAGATTTTTTGCTTTGTAGATTCAGTAAGTTTTTAGTATTTGTAGATTTTAATTAGTTTAATTGTTAATTTTTTGCATTCATTTTTTATTTTTGTAATATTAGTATTGCTTCGTTTTTATTGAATTAATAGTATTTTTTTTTGTTTCAGTTTTATTTTTTTTTAATTGTAGCTTTTATTCGATTTGTATATTTTGTTTCTAGTTGATTTAAAGTAGTTTAATTTTATTTTGATAATTAACTTCATTCCCTCAGCATAGAGTTGGAGATGTGAGATAATGGTACAAATCGTATCATTATCATGTGTGTTTGGTAATCAGATCAATTATGCTTCATAACAGAATATACATATTAAGATTCTAATACAAGTGATAACGCGTTTTGGAATCTTTTATGTCTTATTCGCCTTTGATACATAATTTATTTGGGTTGTGTGATTTCCGAAATTGCGTTTGCGTTGTACAGTAAATATATATATATATATATATATATATATATATATATATATATATATATATATATAAATTAGTTATTTAAGTTCAGTTAGTGCATACAGTTAACTCGATTTGTTTTATCAGACTTAACATTTTATATCTGAAAATAGATCAAATTTCATTGACATCTGATAAAACTTAATTTAATCAAAATGGCAAACTAATTAAACAGAAGACAAAAAGTGTATGACTTTTATGAATACTAAATATATTCAGCTTTTTATCGATTTGAGTAATGATCGAAAGAGAGTTATGAAAGTCTTAATTGCTGCTTATAAATGTATTCATACAAATTGTATATATTTCTGGATTCTGGTTAAATGGTTAATTTAGTTTTGATTGAATTCGCGGAGTTTATTCAGTGAAAGTGTCGGCCATCGAGTGGATTCGTCAGGTAAAAAATGTACAATTCTTATTTTTTTAAATGATATATTTTCTAATAACTTTTTATTTCAGCTGTCAAGAAAATCCACATTGATTTCAATCAATTATTTTTTTTCGATAATATTCAATCTGTTTCCTTTTCCTGTCAGTTCATTTTTTCAAAACGATAATGTTTTTAATTTTTTATCATTTAATCCACGATCAGAAAATTTCAATTACCATTTCTTTGACGATTCATCGATTTTTCTTCGTGACATTCTTTCTATTATTGAACATATAAAGGTTCAATAACTTTCTTAAAACATCTAACAATACCACCATTAAAATCAAAAATAATATTCATACTACAGTGAATATCTTGTGTACAAATGTACTGATCGATTCTCATATAAATTTCTTGTTTCCCAATGACATTAAGTTCTGTCAACATCATCACCAAGCTAAATAGTATACAATTAGCATACCTTCTTTAGATTGAACTGACAGGTGTTTCACTAGTAAATTCAATCATCTAAGATTTACATCTGACTGAAAAGATATATATTTTCAAATATCTATCGGATCCACAATCAGTTTTTTGATTTTCTGTTTCAATATTTTGTTTTTACCAAAATTAATAGTTGACAGAACATAAATAATAAATAATTTTACAATCAATTTCTCTTTTTTCACAAAATTGATCTATAAACAGTTTCTTAGAGATCAATTTTTTTACAATACTATCAATAATTTATTTTTTGTGCATAAATAGATGAGATATCATTCAACAGAAACCATTTTTCATTAAACATCTTTCTTCACAGAAATTGTACTTTAAATAATATCTCAGATGACAGTTATTTGTTAATAAATTTTCAAGTTGCTCTTATATCAACAATCACTTCTAGCTTTTCTAATTTTCTGATTCAATAATTTATTTTTATGTACATAAATATATCAGATCATTCAACATAAATTCTTTTTCAAACGACATATTTATTAATAAATTTTCTAATTTGTCACTTCAATGCTTCCTTTTTATACATATAAATGATTCAGAGGTCATTCATCTCTGGAAACTTTTCAATACATTTTCTTTCCTCCTATAATAAAATTGAACTTGAAATAATTTGTCTGATCCAGTTATTTTTTAATTAATCCTCCAATGAATAACAAAAAAAAACTTCAGTGGATAAAAATCATTTATGATTTTTATTAAACCTTTCAATATTTCTCAATTTTTATCAGTAATACTTATTAACCTCTGAACCTCCCCTACATAATTTAAAAGTTTTATTTCAGATAACAAGTTTACCAGTTCTCTCATCCAGGTATTTCTTAAGCCAATCAGTAAAATCAAAGCTTCAAAAATTAAATCTAAATACTTGTATCTTTTGAAATATTAGAGTGTAATATATGAAATTGCAGAATTTGTAGGTGAGAATTAAAACGCAGTATTTTTAACAGAACAAAATATATTTAATCAAAATAAGCTCCATCGGCTTCAATGGTCTTTTTCCAGCGAGAAATTAAATTGTTTACCCCATTTTTATAAAAATATACATTTTTAGAGCTTGTAAAGTTTTCGAATCCTTGAATCACGTCTGTTTGGTTTCAGATTTTTTTTTATTTCTTAAATAATATTCCAAGTGGCGAAAAAGATGATAGCATGTCGATGAAAAATCTGATAAATAAGAGGGGTGCGGTAAAACTTCATAATTTATTGAATTTAATTTGGAAATTATGATTCGAGATGTGTATAGTCCAGCATTCTCTTGCAATAGTATCGGCCCATATCTATTGATTAGCAGTGGCCGTTTTGTTTTTAATTTTTCATTCATGTTGTTAATTTCGCGACAATATGAATCAGCAATTTTAAAAAATAATGGATTATTTCTTTATTTGTCCACCACATAGTAACCGTAAGTTTCTTTTGGTGTAATGATTGCTTAGGTGTGTAACCTGGTGTTTCATTTGCATTTAACCGTTGTCCAGATCTTTTTCAGTTATCATACAGAATCCACTTTTCATCACAAGTAATAATTCGATTTAAAAATTGAGTTTTATCATTCCGAATCTCTCAGTTTCTTTTCTTCAGTCTCAGTTTCTAAGCATCTGTCAATGCGTGCGGCACCCACTTATCCCAACTATTTCACCATTCATATGGCAGCGAGATGACGAGAAACAGTCATAACATTAACACTTAAATCCCATGCGAGAGTTCGAACTGTTGTATGTGGATTAGCTTCCACTATGGCTCTTAAATGTTCTTCGTTCACAACGGTTTTGTACCTTCCTAGAGTCTCATTATCGAGATTCGTATTACCGGAAAGAAATTTTTTGAACCATAATTAAATTCTTATCTGGTTAGTCGACCCTTCTCCGAAAGCCCCATTGATATTTCCACCTGATACCATTGCATTTTGTCCCAGCTTCAAGTCATAAAAAAAGTAGACGTAAATCTTTGTGGATACCAACTACTACTCAAAAGCAGTTTAGTAGTTTGTTTTGATAATTAACTTCAATCCCTCCCTCGATGGATTTCGATTCCTAGATCAATGTTTTTTTTTGTCTTTGTTTTCTCTTTCAGGTCCCAGAACTTCAATCTCTTTTTTGTTTGTTGTAATTTAAAGCAGATTTTTTGCTTTGTCGATTCAGTAAATTTAGAATTTTTTGTAGCTTTTAATTAGTTTGATTGTTGATTTTTTGCATTCATTTTTTTTTTAACATTAGTATTGATTTGTTTTTAATGAATTAGTAGCAGTTTTATTTTGTTTCAGTTTTATTTTTTTAATTGTAACTTTTACTTGACTTTTAAGTTTTGTTCTAGTCGATTTAAAGTAGCTTAATTTTGTTTTCATAATTAATTTCAATCCCTCCTTCGATGCATTTCGAGTCCTAGATCAACGGTTCGTATTTCTCTCCATGTTTTCTCTTTCAGGTCCCAGAACTTCAATCCCTTTTTTTATTTCTTGTAATTTAAAGTAGATTTTTTACTTTGTCGATTCAGTAAATTTAGTTTATTGCAGATTTCAATTAGTTTAGTTATGTTTTTGCTTTTATTCTTTTTAACATTAGTATTGATTTTTTTTAATTGAACTAGTAGTAGTTTTATTTTGTTTGTTTTATTTTATTTAACTGTAGCTTTTATTTGATTTTTAAATTTTATTTTAAGTCGATTTAAGGTAGCTTAATTTTGTTTTCATAATTAACTTCAATCCCTCTCACAACGGATTTCGAATCCTAGATTAAAGGTTTGTATTTCTCTTCATGATTTCTCTTTCAGGTCCCAGAACTTCATTCCCTTTTTTTGTTTGTTGTAATTTAAAGTAGATTTTTTGCTTTGTCGATTCAGTAAATGGTTAATTTTTTGCTTTCATTTTTTATTTTTTTAACATTAGTATTGATTCGTTTTTATTGAACTAGTAGTAGTTTTATTTTGTTTGTTTTATTTTATTTAATTCTAGCTTTTATTTGATTTTTAAGTTTTGTTTTTAGTCGATTTAAAGTAGCTTAATTTTGTTTTCATAATTAACTTCAATCCCTGCTTCGGTGGATTTCGATTCCTAGATCAATGTTTTTTTTTCTCTTCATGTTTTCTCTTTCAGGTCCCAGAAATTCAATCTCATTTTTGTTTGTTGTAATTTAAAGTAGATTTTTTTCTTTGTCGATTCAGTAAATTTAGAGTTTTTTGTAGATTTCAGTTAGGTTATAGTTGTTAATTTTTTGCTTTTATTCTTTTTAATATAAGTATTGATTTTCTTTTAATGAATTAGTAGTAGTTTTATTTTGTTTGTTTTATATTATTTAATTCTAGCTTTTATTTGATTTTTAAGTTTTATTTTTAGTCGATTTAAAATAGCTTAATTTTGTTTTCATAATTGATTTCAATCCCTCCCTCGATGGATTTCGAGTCCGAGATCAAAGGTTTGTACTTCTCTTCATGTTTTCTCTTTCAGGTCCCAGAAATTAATTCTCTTTTTTTGTTTGTTGTAATTTAAAGTAGATTTTTTGCTTTGTCGATTCAGTAAATTTAGAGTTTTTTGTAGATTTTAATTAGTTTAGTTGTTGATTTTTTGTTTTCATTTTTTTATTTTTTTAACATTAGTATTGATTCGTTTTCATTGAACTAGTAGTGGTTTTATTTTGTTTCAGTTTTATTTAATATAATTCTAGCTTTTATTTGATCTTTAAGTTTTTTTTTTAGTCGATTTAAAGTAGCTTAATTTTGTTTTCATAATTAACTTCAATCCTTCCCTCGATGGATTTCAAGTCCTAGATCAATGGTTATTTTTCTCTTCATGTTTTCTCTTTCAGGTCCCAGAACTTCAATCTCTTTTTTTTGTTTGTTATAATTTAAATTAGAATTTTTGCTTTGTCGATTCAGTAAATTTCGAGTTTTTTGTAGATTCTAATTAGTTTAATTGTTAATTTTTTCCTTTTATTCTTTTTAATATTAGTATTGAGTTGTTTTTAATGAATTAGTAGTAGTTTAATTTTCTTTCAGTTTTATTTTTTTTTTAATTATAGCTTTATTTGATTTTTAAGTTTTGTTTTTAGTCGATTTAAAGTAGCTTAATTTTGTTTTCATAATTAACTTCAATCCTTGCCTGGATGGATTTCGATTCCTAGATCAATGTTTTTTTTTCTCTTCATGTCTTCTCTTTCAGGTCCCAGAAATTCAATCTCTTTTTTTGTTTGTTGTCATTTAAAGTAGATTTTTTGCTTTTTCGATTTAGTAAATTTAGTTTTATGTAGATTTCAGTTAGTTTAGTTGTTAATTTTTTGCTTTTATTCTTTTTAATATAAGTATTGATTTTCTTTTAATGAATTAGTAGTAGTTTTATTTTGTTTGTTTTATTTTATTTAATTGTAGCTTTTATTTCATTGTTAGTTTTATTTTTAGTTGATTTAAAGTAGCTTAATTTTGTTTTCATAATTCAATCCCTCCTTCGATGGATTTCGAGTGCTAGATCAAGGGGTTGTTTTTCTCTTCATGTTTTCTCTTTCAGGTCTCAAAAATTCAATCTTTTTTTGTTTATTGTAATTTAAAGTAAATTTTTTTCTTTGTCGATTCAGTAAATTTAGAGTTTTTTTGTAGATTTTAATTAGTTTGATTGGTCATGATTGAATGAAGAAGTCTAAAGAAATTATTGTGAAATTTTTGCATTATATAATATCAGTATTTTAATTACAATTTTATTTAATTAAATAATTTATTTATATTTTTATTAATTGATTCATCTAAATGCCAAGTTAGCTGAGTCGCCTTCAAGATAAATCCAGCAAGAAAATAAATGAAGATTGTGATGGAATGAAGAAGTCTGAAGAAATTATTGTGAAATTCTTGTATTGAAAGTGATAATAAGTTTGATTAAACTTTTTTTCAAAATGTACTAGAAGTAACTTTATTTGTTTTTTTTTTAGATTTAAATCAATAGTGATTTTTGAAAACAAAATAATTTAAAATCAGTGAAAAGGATTCCCTGGAATATGTCCAGAATTTTTTAAAAATTATTTCTTATCGAATCAAATAAATTTGTCTTAGAAATTGTATAAAAATAATGTTAGTCTTTTGGAAAATATTACTAAAATATAAATTACAGTATTTCTAAAAATCTCTTGTATAAATATCAGTATTTTAATTACAGTTTTTTTTAATTAAATAATTTGTTTATATTTTTATTAATTGATTCATCCACATAAATCCAGTAAGAAAATAAATGAAGATCATGATGAAATGAAGAAGTCTGAAGAAATTATTGTGTAATTCTTGCATTGAAAGTGATAATAAGTTTGTTTAAACATTTTTTCAAAATATACTAGAAGTAACTTTATTTTTATTTTTTTTTAGATTTAAATCGATAGTGATTTTTGAACACAAATAATTAAAAATCAGTCAAAAAGATTTCCTAGAATATGTCTAGGATTTTTTTAAAATTATTTATTATTAAATCAAATAAATTTGTTTCAGATAACTGTATAAAAATGATGTTAGACTTTTGGAAAATATTACAAAAATATAAATTACAGTATTTCTAAAAATCTGTTCTTTAAATATCAGTATTTTAATTACATTTTTTTTAATTAAATTATTTATATTTTTATTAAGTGATTCATCCAGATACCAAGATAGCTGAGTCGTCTACAAGATAAATCCATTCTTTTAACTTAAAATCACTCTTTTATTTCTGATAAAGAAATAGTTTAAATATTAATGAAATAAAATAGTGAAGAAAAAAGTAAAAACGTTAATAAATTAATAAATATTAGAATGAATGGAAACTTCTATGGTAATAAAATTTTAAAATGGAAAATGGACGGAAACAAGGGTTCTCTTTCATTATATATATATATATATATATATATATACACACGTATGTGTGTGTGTATGCGTATGTGTGTCTTTTCTAACTATGATTTTCAGATATGTATTTTGTTATTTTGGAAAAACATACAAAAATTCAATCCAAATCAAGGAAAAAATTTGAGATGATATTTTTAATAAGAAGTATACTTAAACGTTACCAAAAAAAAAACTTCAAAATTGGAATCAATATGCAAATGTGATTGATGTATAAAAAGGCTGAACACCGAAAAAAAATGAAAGATGTTATGAAAAAATACTTGCTTCACTTTTCAACATTGGGATGTAGACTGTTTATTTTTGTGTATACTAATCAATATTTTTCACAGCAGGCTAAAAAGAATTAATCTCATGTGTTTGTACAGGAAGATTATTAATTAAATAATGGACTAAATGTTGGAATTAAATGATACGACCAATTGATAAAAAAGTACCTTTCAGTTTCGATTAATACACATTTTTAAATAAAGCGGAAACCTGGATCTAAAGTTGAGAATAGGATTCTATTTAGCACGGAATTTAATTAAAATCGAATGTCGAAAAAATTTAACATCCGATAAAGATATAAATGAGCAATGAAAGGCGAAGCTTTAATTATTATTTTCTTTTTTCTCTTAGGAAAGAAGTGCATATCGAAAACAACAAGGCAATTAAACAAAAATATAATTAATATTTTATCTTTAACGAGTTTAAAGAGAAAAATAGTTAACTATTCTTCCACACTTTAGTAAAAAAAAAGTATAATTGTAGTAATATTTGAGAAATAGAAGCAATTTATATCAAACTAGAAATATGAGTATAGAAAATAAAAAAAGAAAATAAATATGCAAAGGTAATAAAGGTAATAAAGGTTTAAATCGAGAGGTAATTTTATGTTTTATTTAATTTGTCTAACATTTTTTTTATTTCAGATTCTTTTATTTTTAATATGTTTAATGATATATATATATATATATATATATATATATATATATGAGATTTTTAATTAAGTTATAGTTTAGTTTTAAATATAAGCTAATAATCTTCTTTCAGGTCATATTTAAAAGTTATTTTATTCTATTTTAATGGCTAATCCCTTTTCTTTCAGCTGTGTATGAATGATTGTGTGTGTGTGTTAAATACATACATACATATATATATATATATATATATATATATATATATATATATATATATATGAGATTTTTAATTAAGTTATAGTTTAGTTCTAAATATAAGCTAATAATTTTCTTTTCAGGTCATATTTAAAGGTTTTTTATTCTATTTTAATGTCTAATCCCTTTTATTTCAGCTGTGTATGAATGGTTGTGTGTGTTTTAAATATATATATATATATATGAGATTTTTAATTAAGTTATAGTTTAGTTCTAAATATAAGCTAATAATCTTCTTTTCAGGTCATATTTAAAGGTTTTTTTATTCTATTTTAATGTCTAATCCCTTTTCTTTCAGCTTTGTATGAATGGTGGTGTGTGTGTTTTAATATATATATATATGTATATATATAACTAATAATTTTATTAATGCTTAATTGATAATTTTTATTTTTAGGAATAACATTTTTCAATCCTAATGTTGTTTTCTTTCAGATTCTAATATTTTTTTAAATATTTATTTTCTACTTAACTTTTTTATGATTTTAATGATATATTTTATTTCAGCAATAATTTTTTTTTATTTTAAGGTTTAATAATGTATGAATTTTGTGTGTGGGTATGAATGTGTGTGTGTATATATATATATATAAAATATGGAATAAAATATGGTCTGTCACAAATAGAATTTTCAATCTAATGGATTACTAAAAAAATAGATCTGGTTGAGTCAAGTATGGATATATGGTGTGTTTTTTCCTAATATTTTTGATTTTTTGAGCTTAAATATTATTTTGTTTCAGATTATTTCATATTTAAATTTTATCGGAACAAGATGTTTCAATTTTAAAGAATTTGGAAGAGTACTAAACGATTTTCATCTAATAAGGAATCACTGATATTTCGAAATAGCGAGGAATTCTAAATTTCAATTATTCATCAGTATTATGATAATGAATATATGGTATTTTGGTAAACTGGTTTAGAAATATAATAAGTGGTTTCGAGTTTAGCTAGAATAGGTTTAGCTTTTTGTTCTTAAGTACACTTTTATTTTTGATCTTTTTTTATCTAAATTTGTTTTTTATAATATATTAATTTCTATTTCATTTTCAATAGAAAATAATTAATTATTTCAAACGATTTTTTTTATTTTGTTAGTATTCTTTTCTAAATAATTTTAAATAATTTCTTAATTAAAGTTAGGATTAGATTAGGGTTGGTTTTCGGACCAACATGGTAGGTCTTCTACATATCTGCAACCTCAACGTGGTGTAGAAGTGGCAACATATGCAAAAAATTCAGTGAAATTTTATCACAAAATAAGTAAGGAATGGATTTTGTCATTATTTCTTTATAGAAATATATAAATGATAAAATTTAATAAATTGAAATATTTGAAATAAAGTTTGACTGAAATATTTTACATATGGCTAATGCAGATGAAATATATATATATATATATATATATACATATATATATATATATATATAAATGGTAAAATTGAATAAATTGAAATATTTTAAATAAAGTTTCTCTGAAATATTTTACATATGGCTAATGCAGATGACATTTTATATATATATATATATACGTATATGTATATATATATATATAATCAAAATTATTCACAAAAAATTCCATGACGTCAATTATTTGTTTATGACGTCGTGCACACAACCCGAAGTCCAGTTAACTCTACTCGCCGAATAACTTCAATGATCATTCGTGACAAATGATCTGAAGTTAAATTTCGGCAAAAGTAGTAGGCAATTGGTTGCTTCCAGCTACGTCTCACACCTTACAACATGAAAACCATAACGCTATTTGCATATTCCTTCCCTATGAATCCGGTGTCCATGTCAACATGCCCAGTAATTCTATCAGCACGTTGGTCATACGACAAACCCCTCGTGAATTGACATTTCATCAAACATCAATGAACAGAAGTTGTCGTTGACCTTTAAATTACTGACCATGCTCGTTAGGTACGACACGATGTAGTCGTTCACACCTGGTTTCAGAGGGATCAACCTCAAAAGAGACCTTAAAGTGTTGATCGATGGTAAAGCAATTAATTTCCGTAATAAACGATAACCTTTTGGGCTTCTTTTCCAGAAAGACAAACAACAACTTTTCCTCTTCAGTCCACCGTCTGCCTGACTGTGCCTCAGCCCTGACACGAAGCTATAAAAAATATACATATGTTTATTAATTGATAAATGCCAATGTAAACATTTAATAATTTGAATAATTAATACCTCTGAGGCCAACAACATTCGGGATGTAGCAGGAAGATCTTTGAAAAATAAATTCATTAAAGAGAAAAAATGTCTTAATATTTAATAAACCTATTTATTATTTAAAATAAAAACCAATTTTATTTAAAATATAGATTTAGATAGATACGTTTTTTATAGAAAATTATTTTAATTCATTTTGAAACTCATTTCAATGTTGTATATTAAATTCAATCGTACTTTTCGATATTATTAAACAAAAAAAAACGTGTGAATAATGTAGAAATAGGACGATACATTTTTGAATATCTAGAGAGAAATATTTAAATAGTTCATTATAAACTTCAACACACATTTATATATAAATCCACACACACTCCACAACCAAATATAATCGCTAATTGTTTTATCATAAAAGTTCAAATTATATTTTAAAAAATATATAATTAAATCAGTAATGTGAATAAAAAAGTAATACAAATAAAACCATGACAACAATTCTAGTAGCACCAAGAACGTAAATTATTTATTACCATTTAAACTTTGAACTTTCTAATTAAGCATTGTTTCTGAACAGATCCGAATTTTAACTTTAATATTTGCATCATTTTCTATACAGCTAAATTCAAGATTAAATGTATTGAAATTGGTGTTTTTGTAAAATAATATGTTAAATTTATATATATATATATATATATATATATATATATATATATATATATAATTGTTTTAATACTTACAATAATAATATGTATCAAATAATGTAATTCTTAAAAGTATTTTTATTTTTTTATTTATGAAGAAAGTAAAAAAGGAAAATAAATCTTACTTATATATTTATGTATTAATATGTAAGTATATTAATCATAAAAAAAATGTTTGTATACTAAATCATATGTTTACAATACATTTTTAATTCATATCTAATAAGACTAGTCTGAATATTTCTAAAATACACTTTACTAGATATTTTATTAACTTATATGACATCACTAGAACATTATTTGATTTTTTTATTCACAACCAGACTATTTTTAAAACGTTATTACATACATAACCAGTATAATCATGCAGCATAATTATAAACATAACCAGTATGATCTACGTAAAAATAGTTTTCGTTTTTTGAAAATTAAGTACTATGATAATGTGAATAATTTCAATTATATTTATCATTACCTACATGTTAGATTTCAAATACATAAACAACTTAAAATTGAATAAATACATGTTCAATAATTTTAAATTGTTAATGTTAAGTTTTAAAGATTTATTCAGAGGTGGCTTATTTTTAATAAGCAATAAATTCTCAATTTTAAAGTAAATGATTAATGTATATAAAATAAGAAATATTTTTTTCCATTTGTTAATCCTATTTTAAGTTCACATTCATTAATAAAAGAATATTTCTTATTATAAAATACAATCTTTTTATTACCGCGATAATTTTAATACAAACAATTTTAATTGTTCTAAATAACCTTTATTGTTTCATAATATTAATGATGTAAAAATAAGCAATTTTTCATAAAATTATGAGTGTATGATTGATTAATCATAAGCGTTCAGTTCATTATTTATGAATCTGTTACTTATTTGGCAAAATTTTACCAACGTCATAGATTATTATTTCTTGTTAATATAAAATAAATTGAATACTTCAAATACGAAAAAAATAGATACAATCCTATTAGGACGTTCCTCACATTACAATTATTTAAGTACACTTTTATTTTCATACATTTTCGATTTGTATCGATTATTTGATCAATTTATTACTATATACATACATACGTGTATATATATATATTTCTTGTTTGTTTACCATTTATTAAAAATAAATTCTCAGTACATATATTCATATAAAGTTTAAATCTTGATACAAAAATCATATTTTCAATATAAAAAGTAACAAAAGACTCGCATTTTCATAAATATAATTATTCTTAATTTTTTCAACTATTTATTATTATTTTGTTATATTAAAAATAATATTTTTAATGTACTTAATCAATTAAGTATAATTCACATTATATTAATATAAAATTAAATTCTTACAAATCAAACAGAAATCGTTTTTCAATAATTCCTAATAAAGAGCTAAAAACGAATTATTCATCGACTTGTAAACTTTTTTAAGAATATTTATAATTTTTACAAATAAAGTACATTGTTTCTTCTCACATTTTTTCAATAGATGCATTTTTAAAATTGATATTTATTCGTTATATCATTACAAGCTATTCTTATTTATTTATTTATCTGTATATATATATACATACATACATGCATATATATATATATATATATATATATATATATATATATATATATATATACAGAAATAAACGAAGAATAAAAACAAAAGTAAATACAAAATCGAACAAAGTAACAAACGTAATACATTTAAAATGAAATGGGCTCTATATAATGCAAAAACAGAATATAAATGTATTATTATAAATGATTTGAATTAATGAAGAAGAAACATTATTTATTAGAGCTAAAAAGCAAAAATCTTAAAATCGAAAAAAAAATCAGAAAATGCACTGGTGAGGTGTGAAAGAGAATAGAAGCAAAGAGCACTGGGTTGTTATAATTACACAAAAGTCAATGGTCATATATATATATATATATATATATATATATATATATATATATATATATATATGTGTGTGTGTGTGTGTATATATAAGTGGTTACGATAATTTAATTTTTATTATTTTTTATTATACTCAATGGGCTGTATTTGAAAATATATACAAAATAGTGAACATTTCAAAACAATTGTGAAATAATTGGTTAAATATCATAGTTTGCCTTTGTTTTTGAATTAAATTTTAAGTTTGATACTTTATTATTATGAGTTTAATTTGTAATTTCAATTATTAATTATATACTTTCATAACTGCGATTTATAAGACATGAACGGCTCCTATCTATAAATAGTAACAATTTTCATGACAATCACGTTTATACAATAAAATAAATGTTTGTCCGTCTCTGATCTCTTTTCAATTAATGTAAAGATTCTTCACTTACTTCTAGAGTATCTACCACTTATCACTAGATAACAAGTTATTGGCCCCTAGTGTGTAAATGTCATGAATTTAAAGTGTTCGTTATTTAACTAAATCATTCAATTCATGAAAGTAAGTACTTATCATTTTGGAATTTCTTTTGAAAATATCTGTTTTCATTACTTAATCATATAAGTATTATTATCAGTAACAATGTTTGTCTAAAAACAACATTTTTAATTTGATTACAATAAAAAAAATAATTTAAAGAAACTGTAATTACTAACTTTCAGTATATTTTCATTTAGAGATTAATAATTTTTATTCTTTGAAAACTATCATTAACGAAAAAAATAAATTCGTTATGAAACAAATACACACACACACATATATATATATATATACATATATATATATATATATATATATATATATATATATATATATATATATATATACATACATACATACATACATACATTTATATGCATGAATAAAAAATATTTAATAAATGCAAAATGGCAATGTACCCAAATTATTTATAGAGAGTTTATTTTATAAAAAAGTGACATAAAATGTATATGATTGTATTTGATAGTACAAGTGAATGTATAAATTTATATGTTTTTATATTTAAATCAATTTTAATATAAAAATTAATTAATACTTGATGGAACATATAGTGAGATGAATATGAAAGTAAATTCTTAACACAGACAATTATGCCAATTTACTAGACATCTTATGTTTGATATTTTTCATTGTAAGAACGAATTGTAGAAACATGTGACAAGATAATTTATGTTAATTTTTTATTGTTTATATTGTCTTTTTGGATTTATGTCCTTTTAAACATATGTTCATTTATCCATTTTTTTAATTGCATTAACCTTGATAGAAAAATATTTTTATCTATTTTGGATTCAACTTTGATCTTTTATTATTTATTTTACCATCTACATAAATATATATATATATATATATATGTACATAGGTCACTAGGACACACGTGTTATTAAAATGGCATACACGCAAATGTATTTAAGTACTCGATATCACCACTAATTTATTGAAAATGGATTCTTATCACATTTATGTGTATTGAACCACGTTTATAATCGATCATATTTTATAACTCTCATAAATGAATAATAATAGTAAACAAATTGTAGAATAATTGTGACGTCAAATGTATTTTGTTTGATATTTTTTAATCGTTTAATTTAAACATGAATGTTTGCAGAAAACTTGCAAATATATTTTATTATTTGACTTTTTAAAATATACTGTTAACTTATTCGATCATTATTACAACTCATTCTTATCGCAACCCTTTGTTGTATCAGAAGACTCCTCGTTCGTCTCATACTAAAATTTCTACAGTCATCTCTCGTAAATGAAACTTTTAAATCAAAAGTCTACATCTTGTGCCCGGTGCTTTTCTGTTGAATTCTCTGTGCATTAATATACTTGTGACAATGAATGTATGATTGAGATTTGGCATGATTGAATTGTAGTTTTTTTTGTAATGAGCTACGGTCATCTTTATTTATAATTCAAAATAAATGAAATCGATTTTTATCAATTTATATTAAATTGTAATGATTCTTAAAGCGGTAAAATAGAGAAAATGTTTTTGTTTTCTGCAAAACAAATATTTTTTAAGAATTAAAAATGATGAATTTCCATCGGTATACGCATAATGAACAATCAAACTGACCAATAATTAATCATGAATATTGATTAGAAAATTTTATGCGGAGTAGCAATTCATTTGGGAAAATGAATATAGTCACAACGCTGAAAATTATAATTGTGAGTTAAACATTTTTCAAGTAAATGTTCAATAAGATTGAACTATATTTCATTAAACTATGAACGGGTCGGTGGTTCATTTATTTGAATGAGATTGTTTGATAAAATATTATATCAACAAATAAATTACTGTAAATATACATTTATTAACATTTTGTTCTTTTAAACGTAAGAAATTGTAGTCTAAATAAGCTATAAACTAATAATGAGAAGACATAAAAGTGAACCGTTTTTTTTTTAAAAAAAAGAGAAACTTATTAAGAGTTTCTAACAGTATTTTCATCGACTGTCTACATTTTCTGATTAATTTTTGAGAAAATATTCAAATATGTTTCATCATGTATTTATATGTATGTTTTTCCTTTTTTGTATGCATTTGTGACATATATTTTCGTTTTTTCTAAATAAAAGAGATCGGTTTAAATACGTTCCATTTCAAGTATTTAGTATGTTCTTAATAATAATGATTTCTATGTAAAAAATGGAATATGAACACGCATATACATAAGATGGGCAAACATAAATACATACATATATACACAAACAAATCCACACATCATACATATACACACACACACACACATATATATATATCATAATATTACATATAAAAAAAACATGTAAACTTAAATACTCGCATAATATAGAATCTTAACAAGGTCAAGAATTTATTTAAACGTAATAATTAGCATGTAATATTTATTTTACATATATATATATATATATATATATATATATATATATATATTTGACCCTGAATCAAATATTTTAAACCGGTCCTAACTGAGGTATACTGAGATTATTTATTTTGTGATAAATTATATTTGCGATAACCCCCGGTTCTGTGTTTTTTTCAGGCAATTTTCTATACATTATTATATTTATACAGTTAACATTTTAAAACGGATAATATGTAGTATTGAGTTGTAAAACTGTGTCTAAGAAGTAAAAAATATTCTCAGTGCAAATTATTATACAGCGTTTATTTTACAAATTAACGATATTAATCATGTCAAAAAAATACAGCGAAGAATTACCAGACATTGAGGTAAGATTTTTATAGATTTATTTGTCTTTGCAGATGTATATATATATAATGGATTATACAATATATTCTTGGAAATATTTATTTAAATTATCATCAAAAATAGTTTTTTATAATTAAGATAAATACACTCCGTTTAATTAAAGAATCTTCTTGGTTTAAATCCTCGTGTATCTAATAATGCAACTTTACGACCAACTGCAGAAACAAAGAACATTAAACAACATTGGAAAAGAAACGCAACGAAAAATTGTCATGTGAGTTAAAATATTTATATTTAAAAAGTATATACATACATACATACACACACATGCATATATATATATATATATATATATATATATATATATATATATATAATTAACTGTTAAGTGTGCTGTGTTTAAAATAAATGAATAACGAGTTCGTCATAATTCGAAATATATAAGCTTGTTAAATATTAAATTACTATTTTTTTTAATTGAAAGCATTTAGATTAAAAGTATAATATATAATGACTGCATTATACTTTCATTACATACGATATATAAAGAAGTGCCTATGTTTTCGAAAAAAGATAATTGATTTGCACTAAATATTTATTTAAGAATAAAATGAACTACGAAGAGTATCAATTTTTAAATCTTTCGTTCTATTTTTCGATATATTTATGCTTTTATTATGAATGAAAGTATATATTATTGATTTTAATTTTAATCTATTTGTTTGTTTCTCGCAACATTTGAATAGTTTTCCAATTACGTTATACGAATTTTAATAATTGATCTTGTTTCATTTTGTGCAATATGAAAAATATATATGCGTATTTAAAATGTGATACACATTACATTTTATTTAATAGTCATGTAAAAGTTTGGAAAAAAACTTTTCTGATATAAAACCAACAACATTAAGTGAAAGAGGTGCGTTAAGAGAAGCTGCACGTTGTTTAAAATGCGCCGATGCTCCATGTCAGAAATCATGCCCAACACAGCTTGATATTAAGGCATTTATAACAAGTATTTCTAATAAGGTGCGTATATATTATAGATTCAAATATTGCTTATATAGTCAATGCACCTTAAAACCTCAATAACCAACCAACCTTTACTTATATATATATATATATATATATATATATATATATATATTATATATATATATATATATAAATTTCATCCGTTTTTTAATGACATTTTTTCACATTTTATTTAATAAATATTTGCAAATAAAATCGTGATACTTTTTTAAACCTGAAAAATATAATTGTACTTACTATTCTAAAATATTTGTTTAATTGTCAACAGTTTTTATTTCTATATTTTTGAAAAATTACAAATGAAAATGAAAATTGATTCGTAGAAAAGTGTAGTATTCATACATAATAATTGTTTTAGTTTTTTTAAAAAAAAACGAATAAAAAGAGTTTCAAATTGTAGAAATGTAACTGGATTCTATGTATTTGCAAATTGATCAAAACGCACGTCTAGCATATGTGTATATTTATGAATGTTTAAATTTTAGAATTATTATGGAGCAGCTAAGAAAATTTTTTCGGATAATCCTCTTGGAATTACTTGTGGTATGGTATGTCCCACAAGTGATCTTTGTGTGGGAGGTTGTAATCTTCAAGCAACAGAGGAAGGTGCTATAAATATTGGCGGTTTGCAACAATTTGCAACTGAGGTTTGTTTACTTTACAACCATAATAGATATCACGATAAATATTTAGTCATTGTTAATAATTAATTATTACGCAGGTATTTGCTAAAATGGGAATAAAACAAAAGAGACCTCCGAATCAATCTCCTTTGAAAAATCCAGACATTCCAATTGTATTATTTGGTGCTGGTCCAGCTTCCCTTTCATGTGCTACATTTTTAGGACGATTTGGTTATAATAATATTACAATTTATGAGAAAAATGCTTATGTTGGTGGTTTAAGTACATCTGAAATTCCTCAATATCGTTTACCTTTAACGGCAGTTAATTATGAAGTAAAACTCGTAACCGACCTGGGCGTGCAGATTAAAACCTCTTCTGGGTTATCAAAGAAAAATGGATTAACAATACAACATTTTCTTGATAACGGTGCCGGAGCTGTATTTGTAGGTATTGGATTACCGGAACCAAAAAAGAATAATATTTTTGAAGGTCTTACTAACGAAATGGGATATTATACTAGTAAAGATTTTTTACCGAATGTTGCAAAAGCTAGTAAACCAGGTAAAAATATATAGACAGTTTTAAAATTATCTGTTTTATGATTTTTTTTTAATATTTAAGTATTATTATACAATTTGGAATACATACACACACAGATATATATATATATATATATATGTCATTTATTCACAAATTAGGGATGTGTGGCTGTAAAGCAACTGTTTCTAATTTACCCCGATTGTCTGGAAATGGAATAGTACTCGGAGCCGGCGATACGGCATTCGACTGTGCAACATCTGCTCTTCGCTGTGGTGCTAAAAAAGTGTTTGTTGTATTTCGTAAAGGTTTTAGTAATATTCGAGCAGTTCCTGAAGAGGTAATTACATTTTCGAAAAGGACACTTTTTATAAATATTGTTTTACTAAATTTTAAATAAACCGCGATTTTATATTTAATTTCATAATATATTTTTTAATCGAAACTATGTAATAGTATATCTGAGTATTGCATTTATTTTATCAAACGTAAACAATTAAGATTTTCATGCGTTTATTTAAACTTTCAGGTATCATTAGCAATTGAAGAGAAATGCGAACTAATTGGATTTCTATCCCCTTTAAATGTTTCTATTAAAAATAACCGTATTGTAAGTGTAACTTTCACACGAACAGAGCAAGATGAAAATGGAGTATGGAAGAATGATCTTGATCAAAAAGCTACCCTCAAAGCGAATTTTGTGATTTCTGCATTTGGTTCTTGTCTTTCAGATGAAGATGGTTTGTATAATATATAATAATTATTTAATTAAATATTAGTAACTTAATTAGGAATAATGTTTAAATGATTTTTACAATTAAGTTTAAAATTTATAAATAATATTTTTTTTAATAATATACTAAAGACAACATATAATTTAAAAGAGCATTTAATTTTGGAACATTTTTTTATTTGAATTAAATTCATAATCGGTAGTAGTATTGTTAATCAGGAATATTATAGCTATTTTAAATTTAGTATTAAAACAAGATTACACATTTTAATTCTTCAATATTTTATAAAATCGGCATGTATTTATACTGAATAATAATTATATTAAGTTTGGAATTTATACTTCAAGTGATATTTGATATTTTATTTATTTACTAATCATTTATGTACATTATTTAATTAATAACAAAATATATTTTAAAACAATTTAATATAAATTAATTTTCTTAATTTTAAAATATTTTTTTAGTTGTATCAGCATTATCTCCGATTGAATTAAATTCCAATAATTTGCCAAAAGTAAATGTTAATACTATGGGAACATCTCATCCAGCTGTTTTTTGTGGGGGAGATATAACTGGGCATGCTGAAACTACAGTGGAATCAGTAAATGATGGAAAAACGGCAGCATGGTTTATGCATTGTTATTTACAAGTAAGCATTATTTTCGTAAATTTTACTTTATGTAATACTTTTATGACTAACAAAAGTGCGTTACTATTTTATAAAGGTCCCTAAATCAATTGTCATCTTCAGTTCGGATATTTAGATAAATATTCATATTTTGTATTATATAAATTATTTAAAAATATCTTACAAATGTACATTTTTCTTTATACAGGATATACCAATCAATACGAAACCTTGTTTGCCTTTATTTTATTGTGATATTGATGACGTTGATATATCTGTTGATATGTGTGGAATGCATTTTGAAAATCCATTTGGATTAGCATCTGCACCACCAAGTACAAGTTCTGCTATGATCAGGAGAGCATTTGAACAAGGATGGGGATTTGCAGTTACAAAAACATTTGCACTAGATAAAGTACAGACATAAATTAGGTATTTTTGAAAGAAAAATTAATTAAACATTTTTACTAGGATATGGTAACGAATGTATCTCCGCGTATTGTGAGAGGGACGACTGGTAGACATAGTTATGGACCGGAACTATCATCTTTTCTTAACATTGAATTAATATCAGAAAAATCCGCTAGTTATTGGTGTGAAAGTATTTCTGAATTAAAAAAAGACTTTCCTACCAAAGTATGTATTGAATATATTAAATTCTATCTTATATAAATATACTAGGTATTAATAAAATAAGTCATTAAAAATATATTGTTAAGATATTATTTATTATCAGCAAGTTAAAAAAAGAATGTATTCTGTTAATATAGTAAATAGAGCATAAAGTTCTAGTTCGTATGTATTTATGGTTTTAAATTGCTATTATTATGTATCAATCGTTTTTAGATTGTAATAGCAAGTATAATGTGTTCTTATAATAAAAATGATTGGGAAAAACTTTCAAAAATGGCTGAAGATTCTGGTGCTGACGCTTTAGAACTAAATCTTTCTTGTCCACATGGTATGGGCGAATCTGGTATGGGACTTGCATGTGGTCAAAAACCTGAATTAGTCAAAAATATTTCACTTTGGGTTAGAGAAATCGTAAAAATTCCAGTCTTTATAAAATTGACACCAAATATAACAGATGTTTTAACTATTGCCAAAGCTGCATATGAAGGTAAAGCATACATTTTAATATTTGTTCCAGTTTTTTCTATGTACTATATAAAATTATGATAAAAAAAGTATTTATCTTATTTTCGAATGCACGAAAAATATTTAAAATATTTTTTATATAAAATACCACTAATTAAACCGTTCCTGATATTTTTTTTTTATTTATAAGGTAATGCATCTGGTGTGTCTACAATCAATACTATAAGTGGTCTTATGGGTTTAAATTCTAATGGTGTGCCATGGCCTTCAGTTGGATTAGATAAAAAAAGTACATATGGAGGTGTGAGTGGCAATGCTATACGTCCAGTTGCTTTACGAAATATATCAAGTATTGCCAAAGCTCTTCCAGGCTTTCCTATTCTTGGCATTGGTGGAATTGATTCTGCAGATGTTGCACTTCAATTTTTATACTGCGGAGCTTCAGTTTTACAAGTAAAATTTCAGTAATAGTAAAAATCAAAACCATGTGTATGTGTGCAGGTATAAAATAAGAATGTGTTTTTTCAGGTCTGCAGTGCTATTCAAAATCAAGATTTCACATTAATTGAAGATTATGTAACAGGGTTAAAAGCTTTATTATATTTACAGAATCGTTTACCGGGTTGGGATGGTCAGTCTCCCCCAGCTTTTAAACATCAATTAGGAAAACCAGTTGAAACACTGGTGGATGAAAATAAAAAGGTAATTATTATGTACACAAGTTGAAAAATATAAGTATTGTAATATAGTATATCGTTTTTTCAATTTAATTTCAGAAATTTTAGAGATTTAATTAAAAACTTTATTAATCAATATACCCAGTGATTAATTTTTATTTGAATAACTAACGTTTTATTGTAAAGTAGTCAAAAATAGTGCAAAAATGATATTTAATTTATTTTTTCAGATTATACTTTTCAACATTATTTATATTTTAATTGTAATATAAATACTATTTATATATTTTTTTATTTTAATGTTGTACATTACGAAGCATTTTGCAAAACTTATTCTTTTTCAGACATTGCCACATTTTGGTAATTATAAAACTATACGTGAAGAAATTCTTGCTAAAAAAATTATCGAACAAGACTCATTAAAGTATAATTCAGATGAATATCATCAACCCTCTTTAGATATTGAACATCCAGTGCCAAAGATTGCTGATATTATTGGAAATTCATTACAATTTATTAGTAATTATAAGCAACTTGATAACAAAAAACAAGTAGTTGCGCTTATTGATGACGTAAGCTATTTAATATATATAAGTACTTTGAAAATGCATTGCTTTTTAAATGATATATTAACAATAAGAGGAAAAAATACATATTTTTGGAGAGTATTTTAGTGTTCACTGAATGGTAAAAATTATCAATTAGCTCTATGTATTTTTAGGATATGTGTATAAATTGTGGTAAATGTTACATGGCATGTAATGACTCTGGATACCAAGCAATAACTTTTGACGAAAAAACACATATTCCACATGTAACAGATGATTGTACTGGATGTACAATGTGTCTTTCCGTGTGTCCAATTATTGATTGCATAACGTAAGTTATTAATAATATATTAATAAAATTGTTTTTCATCATAAATTATTTATTTTAGTATGGTCCCTAAATCAATTCCACATGTTATTAACCGTGGGTATTCTAAAGTAAACATTTATCCAATTAGTCCATTTTCTGGAGAAAGTCAGTAATTAAGTATAGCTATATATATCTATATATATATATATATATATATATATATATATATATATATATACATATATATATATATATATATATATATATATATATATACATAATAGTAATAATAATAATAATTTTATTGTACTATTTCACAGCTATAATATTTATAACAATTTGTATTATTATATTTAGTATATAGTTTGATATATTACATATAATTTTTAATTGAATATTATAAATATTTGTATATGTAGCAAAATATATTTTTAGATAATGAAATAAAAACTATTCATTTTTAATTATTTTTTTTAAAAAAATATGAGTAAGTAAACATATATATTGTATTATTTAATATGAAATTGTAGACTAACAATGAGAAATTTAAACTTTCATAGCTCAACCTGGTTTTGCATTGAAATTAATAACATATAAGACTTCTGAATTGCATGCATTTGTTGTATGAAATTGTTTTCAAGCATGTTTCAGATGATTTTTGGATTTTTGCAAAATTTACGCGAATAGCTGAAGAAATAATGTTTTATAAAAGGTATAGTAAGTAAATAGTAGGTATAAGGAATAAGGTAATGTTTCATATTTTGAATAATTGCCCATGCCAGTGGCGATTATTGTAGACACTTTTGATAATTAGTTATTATTTTGCTAAGGAAGTAGAGGCAATTACTTTTTTTTGTTATTCCCGTTTAATCTAAAATATAAATTATGTAAATAAAAAAAAATGTCTACAATATTATATTATCTGCATTTATCATCTCTGTCTAAATAAATATAGAATTCTATGTACATAGTAGACCTTGATAATCTGTCATATTACACACAAACATCATTCGTCCCTATGTGTTAAATCTATGTTCTATACAACAATTTGTAAACTAATGACAACTAGATGTGTAACAGATGTATTTAGAGGTGTTTTTACATACTGATATTCTTTATCGCTTTTGAAAAGAAAATGTAGTAGCATATATTTTAAAATTTGAACATGAATTTTCAAACATTTAATTTTGAATGTTTTACTGTTTATTAGTATTAATATGACTGGATTATAAAAATGATACAAGAAACATTTAATAAATAAATATATTTTTAATTTTATTAGTTTTAAAATATTGACAACTCCATTATGTACAATGATTAAAATAACTGTGCAGACTATATGTATATATTTGATTATATTTTGTATGTTAAGTATTGCTCAAGAAAAGGTTAGTTAATAAACATGAATGTGTTATAGCCATTGTTATCTTTTTATTTTTAATCCATCATATTTTCTGATGTAAATGTATAATAAATATTTTTATATGTTTAATATATTCTTTCTGTAACTTTTAAAAACATGATGCAATTTATTATAATGCGTTATTTTTAAATTATTTTTTAAAAATAAACGTGCATCTATATATATACAAAGAATAAAAAAAAGCACATTTATATATATATATATATATATAACAAATCAATATTTATTATATAGGGTAAAGATGTGACGAGTACTAGCACGGATCTAACCAATAGTGAAAATGATAGATTACTTCTGTTTTCTACACTTGATGGAAGTTTTATTGCTGTAGAGCAACAAACTGGGCATATTCGTTGGAAACATACAAATGGTAAAACTGATACAAGTTGTATAATTTTATATATATGTATATATATATATATATATATACATATATATATATACACACATCTATATATATAGAACCAACAGTCAAAGTTCCTGTTGATACATCACATGCAATAAGGCCTATAATTTTGCCGGATCCTAAGGATGGCTCTCTGTATTTATTAAAAAATGCAGAAAGTTCAAGTGCATTCAAAAAACTTCCATTTACAATACCAGAACTAGTTGCATCTGCCCCTTGCCGTAGTTCTGATGGAATTTTATATACAGGTCAGTAGTAAGGCAGAGTTAGAAAATTTATATTTTTATGAAAAAATATTTTTTTATAAAAAGTGTATTATATTTCTTGTCAAAATATAATTCCATGTGTTTTTTTATATACAATAAAAATAATATTTAAAAACAATTAACAATTATAGTAATAAGGTACATATATGTAATGTATGTTGACAAAATATATTGTGATATTAATTACTTATTTACAGGAAAAAAAATTGATCAGTGGTTTTTGATAGAACCACATACTGGTAGACGAGAACCTATATTAGGTTGGGGTGTCAATGAACAAGCAGGGGATCAAAGTAACACATGCCCTTTAAATCTCAACCAAGCAATCTATGTAGGCAGAACACAATATGAAATTATGATGATTGATGCTCGGCAAAATACAGATCAAAGAAATCGTAAATGGAATGTAACATTTATAGATTATGCATCAACAACAATGAGTAAAGAAAAAATGAAGAGATATGGTAAATATTCATATTGTTATTAAATACGTTTAATATTAACATCTATATGTATATATATATATATATATATATTGTAATTCTTTGTTCAATTTTTAGGATTCATACATTTTGCAGCATCTTCCACTGGCTTAGTTGTTACATTGGAACGTGAAACTGGCCATGTATTATGGCAAACTGATCTCGGAAGTCCTGCTGTTGCAGCATATATTTCCTCTTCTAATGGACTTTTATCAATACCACTTACGAGTTTAGCTCATAACACTCTTGAAACAATAGCAAAACAGTCTATTCCACAAAATGAAATGAGACTTTAGTAAGTAATCATTTATTGATTAGTCACTAAATTAGTAATAAAAAATAAGTTCAATTTCATTGCAAACATTTTATTGCAGCCCTACATTATATGTTGGTGAACACAATCATGGATTATATGCATTACCATCTCTTGTCGATCAAAATACTGTAATAATATCTACTTCTAAGTCTGATCATTTATTAATTGATGGTCCTGCAAGTACTTTTATTGCATCACAATTTAAAGCACCTCTGTCTCAATTTGATCAAAATTTTAAATTACTTTCAAATCAGTTTGAATCTAATTTATTACCAGTACATCATAACATAATCGATGATAAAATGAATATTATTATTTTGGGATACTATCATGTTCCTGATCATAGTGAGACACATTTACAGATAGAAGGTAGAAATGATCCTATTATTCCACCATTAAAAATTACTGATGAAGATATCGAAAATGATAGTGGTGTGGAAAGTTCTGTTACAAATAAAGCACAACTGAAAAATATTGATTTTGATTCTCATCTTAAACATCCTGTTTCAATTGCCGTGCAGACAGAAAATTATAAAGAAATAAAATATGATATTGAAGAACAGGGTTTATTAAGTATTTATTGGATTGCTAAAGACTGGTTATTTCATCAAGATAATATAGCATTAAAATTAATTGTTTTCATTATAATTGGTTGTATGGTAGCTATGTTTTGGTACTTAAATGAACAGGTATTCATGAGTTATTCATTTATGTGTGAAATATGTGTGTATTAACATATGAAAAAATTTAAATATGTAGCTTCGAGGATTTAAGCAGTTATCTCAAGGCTCGAGAGACTTTTCAAATAGTTCTAATATGTCAGTAACAGCAATACCAGAAGAATTAAAAGAAGGAAAAGTACGTGTGGGTAAAATTATTTTTTATCCAGAAGAAATACTTGGAAGAGGATGTGAGGGAACATTTGTTTATAGGTTTGTTTATGTTTTATAATTTTAGTACGAATTGTACATTATTGAAGTGCAAGTAATTTTTTTTTTTCCATATAGAGGTGAATTTGAAGGTCGATCTGTTGCTGTGAAACGGCTATTGCCAGAGTGTTTTTCTTTAGCAGACCGTGAAGTAGCATTATTACAAGAAAGTGATGCTCATCCACATGTAATTCGTTACCATTGCACAGAACGAGATCGTCAGTTTCGCTATATTGCACTGGAATTGTGCGTTGCTACATTATATGACTATATAACAAATCCACAGTCTTGTTTTGAAAATTTACCAAAAATTAGTAATTTAGAAATATTAAGACAAGCAACAGCCGGATTGGCACATTTACATTCATTAGATATAGGTATTTTACTTTTTTTTTCTTTTGAAAATATAAATAAAATATAGTATATGTTTTGATATGTATTTTATTTTTGATTAGAATATTTTTATGAATATGTAATTTTTATTTATTTATTTCAGTACATCGAGATATAAAACCACAGAATGTTTTGTTATGGGTTGGTCGAGGAGGTTATGAAGTAAGAGCAATGATATCAGATTTTGGGTTATGTAAAAAATTACAATATGGACGTACCAGTTTTTCACGTCGTTCTGGCTTAACTGGCACTGATGGCTGGATTGCACCAGAAATGATTCAAGGAAACTATAGAACGGTTTGTATTTTATACTCAAAATAATCATAGATTCATATCCATTTGTGTATATTTTAATTATTTTTTTTTATTGATTTTGTAGACAACAGCAGTAGATATCTTTTCATTAGGGTGTGTGTTTTATTTTGTCCTTTCAAATGGTAAACATCCATTTGGAGAACCTTTACGAAGACAAGCAAACATATTATCAGAAACATTTAAACTTTCTGAATTAGCTTGTACTTTTAGTGCACTTGAATTGGCACAGCATTTAATTAAATGTATGATTAAATCAGTACCATACTTGCGACCTCCTGCAACAGCCATAGAAAAGCATCCTTTATTTTGGAGTAATTCCAAAATATTAATTTTTTTTCAGGTAACTGTAGGCATTTTTTTGGTATTTTTATTAGTTCTGTAGATATCTTATTTCTTAAAATTGTTATTTAATATTATTGAAATAAAGATGTAAATATACATTTATTTATTATTAAAGGATGTTAGTGATCGTATTGAAAAATCAGATACATCAGACATCGTTTTGTTAAGATTAGAGTCCTATGGGAAATATATAGTACAGGATGACTGGAGATTATATATTGATTCTTCAGTTGCATCAGATTTACGGAAATTTCGTAGTTACAGAGGAGATAGTGTTAGAGATCTTTTAAGAGCACTTAGAAATAAAGTAAGTATTCCTATTTCAAAGTTGCTTATTTATATAAATAATATTCTTATCAATTGTAGAAACACCATTATCGAGAATTATCACCAGAAATACAGGCTAGTCTTGGAGATATTCCTGATTCATTTACTGAATATTGGATAGTTCGTTTTCCATTACTTTTAATACATGCTTGGTTAGCAATTCAGTTTATTCGAAAAGAGACAGTTTTTAAACAATATTATCATGAAGTATATGACTTTCCAGATCAAAATGATATTACTTATCTTAATTCTTATAAAAATAATGTCGATCTTTTATGTATAGAAAATAAAGATAGTTTAATATCAAATACAGAAAATTTAGCAATTAGCAGCGATAGAAAAACTATTTTAAATAATTACAATTCTCCACAATTAACACAAGTAAATAATTATCTTAAAACTGATGTTAATGTGAATGATAGTAATTTATTTTTTAAATCTGGAAAGAAAAACAGTCCAAAAAAAGTAAAGAAACAATTAAGTAACAATTATATAAGTGAAACTGAAAAAGATAATAACGATAAGAAAAAGATATCAAAATATTATATTGAAAAATCAAATAGTTCAAAATATACTGAGGTTTTTAAAGATAACATTGCTGGGAACACTCAATATAGAACAATAAAAAATGAAAATCTAAATATGAATTCTGAATTTTCTTTGCAAAAACAATACGATCTAAATTATGATTGGCGATCTTCTAAAGTTGACTTTAAAGTGTTAGATCAACATCAAACACAAAAACCAAATATCAGTAATAAATTAAAAAAATCACACAAACATAAGATTTATGAAAACCCAATACTTTGGAGTTTACCTCAAGAGGAAGAAAATAGAAAATAATATATAACTTCAGCTAAGTTATTATCCTATTGTTTTGTTCATATTTTGTAAATACATTTTCAATTCAAGATATTAATATACTTGATATGACATACTTATACATCTTTTACAAATGTGTATGTGTATTATATATGTGTGTGTATGTATGTATGTTCCATATATATTACATAAATTTCTCTATAAATTTACATTCCAAAATAAAATGATGTTTTATTATTTTTATAATTAAAAGTAGATTTCAGTGCATTTTTTTTTTGTTTTAAATTATAAATAAAAATTTTGTTCTTTCTTATTAAGTAAAAGCATGAAATATTTCATTTTATTCATTACATGTTTTTTTTTAATTAACATTTGTTAAAAGTTTGCATTTTCATAAATGCATTAAAATGTCTGAAAAAAGTTTGTGGTATAAACTTGTACATGTTTAGTATGTTTGAAAAACAACATGCTTATACATAATGACCACATATTTATCTGTGATACTATTTTCATATAGAATATGTTAAATAAGATAAGGACCTATAGATTCCTTGTGTGTGTTTATATACACAAAATATTATTTTTTAACGTAAATTCTATTTTTTGAAACTATCATAAAAATTGGTTTAATGTTCAAAATAAATCATTTTCTGTACAAAATTATTAAATGTATTTTTATATAAACTTAAAAGGTATACATTTTATAATCCTTGTTACTTAAAGAAAGAATGATATTAGTGTAATATAATTTGTAAATATAAAAAATGATATTTAGATTTTAAAGTTTTTTCTTGTAATTAAAATTTAGATATAAAATATGTGTGATTATATGTGGGTATGTTTCTATAAAAAATATAATTTTAAGGAATGTAGTTTTGTTGAAATGTATAGTTTTATAATTGATTAATTTACATTATGTATTATTTTGCATCTTCAACAGAAGGATGAAATTAAAATGTCAATTATATATTTATATGATGTTTAGTGTAAATGTATGGGTACATATTTATGGCATATTTACAGAAGTTGTAAATATCTGTTAAATGGTGTTTATTTTTTGCTTTTCATTAAGTTTTATTTGAAATATTTTTATACACATATTAAAGTTAATTTAAATTATAATGTTGCTATATTATGCTGTTTTATGGCACAATTGTACAGAAACTGCAATTATACATTTTGTTAACAAATGTATTAAAAATTTAGTAAGAAATACAATTATTTAAATTATAATGGGATTATCAGATTTAAAAATAATGTACCTCTAAAAAGTTTTAAACTGTAACAGTGTATTCATATGTGCATGTAAATAAATATAAATGTATATTTCTGTTAAAAAACATTTTATTACATATTGAAAATACAAATTAATATTTTTATTTCAATAATGTGTACATATGTATGTGTGTGTATATGTATGTATGTATATATATATATATATGTGTGTGTATGTATGTATATATATGTGTGTGTGTATGTATGTATGTATATATATATATATATACACACATTTGTAGCTGTACAAATATTTTATTTTGTGCTTTTTAATATTTTACTTAAATTAAGATACATATTTTCTTCAGCTATATCAATAGGTGTTTTTCCATTGTTATTTTTAATTGCAGTGTCTGCTCCATTTTCAACTAAAAGTTCTACCAATCTTACATCTTTAGCATTGCATGCAAAATGCAATGCAGTGTCACCATTGATATCTTGTGCATTTAGATTACATCCTGGGAATCGTGTCAACTCTCTTACAATAGTCGTTCTTCGATTATTACAAGCAAGATGTAATGCTGTAACAAGTTTACTTTTTGTAATTATATTGGGTTCTGCACCGTTATCTAGTAACAATTTGGTTAATTCGCTCCAACCATGCATAGCTGCTATATGAAGAGGTGTATAGCCATCTGAATTACAAACATTAATATCTAGTTTATCACATTTTTCAATTGGTACATTTCCAACATGATCACCTCCTTCTGGTTGACATTTTTCACATGTGCAAAGTGGATGACATTGAAAAGCTGCCGAACATTCTTCAGTCTGTTTACCCATACAATCTGCAGGAGTTAATAAGCCAAGATAGTAACAAGATAAATTAATATCACCAAATGCAACAGCTCGTAATAAACTTTCTACCCTTTTTATCTGTTTCATTGAACATGGTCTGACACCATACAAAGAACTAGAGCATGCTGCTTGTGATAATCTAGTTTCTTCATCATTGAAATCAAATTTCATATCTATTTTATTTGTTTCAATTTCATTCAGTAAAGGAATGAATACATAATCATTATCTTGTGATTTTCTCTCTAAAAGTAAACGAGAAATGTATAAGCTATGAGCAGAATTTATTGGAGTTAATTTGCGTTTATTTTCTATATCAACTCTTGCACCGTATTCTAATAATATTTGTACTATGCTTTCATAACCCCATCTACACGCATGATGTAAAGGTGTATCACCAGAATTATTAATACAGTTCACATCTAAATGTGCTCGATAATACTCTGAAAAGTATAATAACGCTTTAACACAACCTTCATGTCCATTGATACTTGCAAAATGTAAAGGTGTATTTTTTTCAGAATCAACAGCATTAATATCAGCATCTGAATGAAGAAGTAATAAGAGGGCATTCTGGTGGCCTCTTTGTGCAGCATAATGTAAAGGTGTTGCTCCAGAATAATCTGTAATGTTCACACAAGCACCGATTCTTAATAATAATTCAACAATTTTTGATCTTCCAAATAAACATGCTACGTGTAAAGCTGTAAAACCTCTATCATCGCATGATTGAACGGTAGGTATTGTATCACATAATTTTTCTGATAGAAGTTTTTCACATTTATCACAGGAACATAATGGATGGCACAGTTTTGACGTTTCTGTAACACTATTTCGATTCAGAATGGAATTTCGATCGAGCATGTTGGAAACCTCATCATAATTTGAAAGTCGTATTTGTTCGAACAGATATGAAATTGATGTTGTGTTTTCCCTATCATCGTACATTTTTCCTCTTAAAGAAATACTTGAATTATTTAATTCACTAGCAACATGATATTCATCAAACTGACTTTCTGGTATTTGAGATCCTAATAAAATTCCAGACCTAATATGTTCTATGGCTGCTTCTAATGTGGTTATTAAAAAACTTGCTTCATCAGCTGGTGCCAAACTTAATTGAAATTGTTTCATGCAAGTTAATTGTGCAATCCAATTACCTATACCAGTTTTGATAATCAAAAAAACTACCATAGGTAGTAATTCATCAGTAGATAAAAATTTAATACTCTGATTTTTTAAATTTCTCTTAGTTATAATAGCTATAGTTTGTCTCAAGCATCCGATTTTACCAAGATTAGTACAATATCCATTGATTTTGGCTAAAGACTGCTTTGCGTACGGAACAATATCATAAAGATCTGGACTAATTTCTAAATCACGAAGTTGTATATCAGATAAATTCCTAACAATTTTATTAAAATTTGAATCTTCATATGCTGTACATGCAGATATACCTTCAAATAATTTTTTATATATTCCATGTTGCATATATGTTTCAATAGCAAGTTTAATGTTATCTAATAAATGTTTACTACGATGGGTTTTTTCACGTAGACGTGGTTCACTTAAAGCCAATTGTAAACACTGAGTATAAAGTGAACCAACTAGATCTTTTTGAGTTTGAAGACTACATAGCTCGAATGATATATTTTCATGCAAAAATATTTTTATGGCATTGTCTATGTTATCTAAAATGTTTTTTCCTAAACTCTCTGTCCACAATAAGTCAATACAATCCCAAAGATTAGAGACATTCGTAATACATGAATCACATTCAGGAGTTCTTATTCTTTCTAATGGTGATTCTAAACACCAAACTTTATATTTCGAAAAATCTTCTGTATAAAATGTTTCCTCAAAAATGACATGTGTACTAAAAATAGATGCTACATTATTTTCTTCAATGGTCACAACTCTATTCACAACACGAATTTCTTTGCCATTAATAGTATGGAAATGTGTTTCTGGTAATTCATCACTGGGAATTAAAACATGAGAGAATATATCATCTGCTGTTAAAGTTGTCCGCTGAACAGTTCCACAGCGTGGGACACATAATATCCATCCTTCTTGAATGGCACGTTGAAATAATTCACTATGCTCACTTTTGAGTTCTTGAAAAAATGGGTTTTCTGACAAATCTTCATCATAATTAGAATCCATGATAACTGAGTAACTTTTGACTTATGTCATTATTTTAATGTTTAATGATTTTGGAGTAATATTGGAAATAATCAAAGTTACATTTTTCTACATACTTAGTTTCACAATAGCTTATTTTGGTCTAACATGTTTGGTTTCACAATAGGATGCATCAGATTTACGTGACATTTTTGTTGTGAGGTTACAATTATCTGTAATCTAGAATGACAGTGATAGCAAAGAGGATTCATTTATGAAAACAGTGATATCTTAGTTTTTAAAGTATATTTTTTGGTAAAATTTTATATTTCATATAAATATCACACGTTAACAAAAAATGGAAGACAAAAGTCAAGAAAGCCAAAATAAAATGTTAACCATATTCGAAGAACATTTTGATACGAAGAATGAATTCGGACTTAAATCTTATATGAAAGCATTCACACCCGTAGAATATTATAAAAATATAACTTCGTATCAAAAACGTGCAATAAAATTTCTTCTAAACAATTTTGCAGAAGTATTAAATAACATTTAATTCAAATGCTTCATAAAATAATTTCTTTTTTGATATTTTACTTTTAGAAAAGAGGATGTATTTTGGATCAAGAAAAAGAAATGAATGTATTTATTGAAGTGGTTACATTTTTTAAATGTGTAACCGATTCAGAATCATTGTTTGGAATAGTATTGTCTTCAGAAGAACAAATTGCAACTTGGAAATTATATTTCAGTAAATTAAGTAATATTTCTGTTAATGCATTGAATAATAGAGAAGGTAATAAAAATACAACAAGAAATTTTATAAATGGCTTTTAGCAATGAATTATTTTCAGTACCAATAGCAGGTATTTTTTGAAATTCTTCAAAAATTGTAAAATTTGCTATATAAATATGCACATTTTTATATTAATATCTTCATTGATTACAGAAATTAAAACATGCAACTGGTCAAAATTCAATATTACATTGGTTAATTTTAAGTTGATTCAATTTTTGCCAGTTAAAATTTGTAAAGTGTTAATATTAGATTGCGCAGATGAAATAATTAATACTACATTAAGAACCTTTAGTCAGAATTTATGTTGTGAAATGCGCATAGCTTTAACTAATGCCAGAATTCGAGTAAGAAATTTACAAATAATTTATTATTTCTTTCTAAGTAGTTATTTGTTAAAATATTGATAATATTTAATATAAAATTATAATAAATGTATTTTTTTTTAATAGAGAGTTTCACAGAGAAAAGTTTTATGGGAATTAATGAAATTTACTAATCCTCAAGAAATGATGAACTATACACTAAAATCTTTTCTCAGGTAAATTTTCAGGAATATACATTTTTCTTGTTGATTTTATTAATATGTTCGGAAATATAATTAAAAATAATAATTTATCAAAGTTGTTAATATTTAATTGTTAAATTTCCACTTGTTTTTATTTTTTTAGTGAATGTGCATGTAATATAGAAAATTTACTTTGGTTTCAATGGAGTGAAATGTACTTAAGACTGGATTGGAAGTCATATAAGAAATGTGAAAAATCAATTAATATCAGTGTAAGTTTCATATTTTGTGTTCTATATCAAAACGAATAAATCATTATTATTTTTAAAAATATACATTAAATCATTTTAAGTTTTCCATATTTTAATATAATTGTTAACTTTTAAGTCTTTTTTTTATTTTTTGCATGCATTGTGTTTAATAACATTATAAATCATGAAAGATATTAAATAAAGTCATTTATTTTGTTTTGTTTCTGATATGTAAACTATTTATAAACATATATGTATTAAAATGAATGGTATTGAAATGATTAACTATTTTTTTTGTTAATAATGTGTGTAAATTTATTAGTAATTTTTATCATAGGATCAAGATTCTTTAATAAATATTCAGTCGACACCCAATGAACCAACTGAAAGTAATGATAGTTCAGAATTAAATTTAAAAAGAAAATCTGAATTTTCTAAATCATCAGTAAATGAAATCAAAAAATCTAAATTTAAAGATGGGTCAACATACTTTAGGTATTTTAACAATGAATTTTATACACCTAACTGTTATTCTTTACAGCAAAGAAAAGCACAGCAAGAAATCACAGTAGAAAAATAAGATTTGAAAGGTAATGGAGTTTTTTTTATAATTGAATGTGAATAAAATCTTCAATTCATAAAATTGTATATGTTTTTTAATAAGATATAAAAATATATAATAACATTTTTTTATAAAATTAAATTATATATAATTATTTATTTTAAAATTGTTAGGTATATAAAAGTAAAGAATGTTATTGTTGAGTAGAAGTGTTTTTATTGAAAAATATTTTAACTTATGAGTATCCAATTAATAGAGTAATAAATATTTTTTTATAATAAAATAAATAGTTTTTATTTATATATAACATTAAATATAATTAATGGTAGGCACCAAATTAATTTATATTATTTTATTAAATGTTATTACACATTTTCCGCTTTTTTAAAATCAATATGAACATAAATACATGTATGCAGAAAAAGCATTGAATAGATATTTTCTTGTTTTTATTTATGAATGTCATAAATTGATAGATAATATTATATGATACAAATGTATAAATTGGTGTTTATTTTAATGGGAATTTTTTATATGTACAAATAGATATTTTTGTTGATAAACATTTTTATTTTTTTTTTCCATTTTCAAAATGTTTTAGAAATATTACTAGGGGGATCCGCTCCCTACTCACTATGCTCATCGACCCCCAGGGCTCTCCCTTTGTTCACTCTCTTAAGTGTTAACAATTTTTAAACGAAAAACGAAATAAAGATATGTAATAAAATTTGTGTTTTGATCTTAAATGAAACCCTAAAAGTAGTGAAACTGGAAAGAAAACTTATTGTAAACTTATTCTAAAACTTCTGTGTACATGATATTCGTGGTTTGGGTTCTTCTGTACACTGAAACTTAATACGCTGCGTAGAAGTATATGTGGAGCATGGATGTAACTATCTAGATGAAATCAAATCAAAAAGAATTTTATTGTGATGAGTTTTTACATTTCAACGCTGTATTACTGTGCGTTGGATGCAAAAGGTTATGTCCGGGGTTTTAGCCGTGGCTTTTAAAAGCCACGGTTCGGCAGCGGTTTTGAAAGGAGAGTCGTGTTTCAGAAGGATGGTTTGAAATGATGGATTGCGGAAAAAATTATCAAAAAATCTGAAGATGAAGAGCTACGGGTTAAAAATCAAAAGTATGAAAACATTTGGGAGGGGGATGCATTGTTAACTCATGATGACATGGATAGTTGGCACTGTGCGCGATATTTGTGCTGGAGATTTGAATATTACTGCTGGTATACATCATTCAAAAATGTTTAATTTTAATACATTATCTGTTGATAAATTTCATCTTACATGAAAGTCTGTATCTATACATTACGTGATCTATAAAGACCAACATACAACTGGTCGTGTCAGAATACTGTTTCATTGAATCGGCGAATATGACGATTCGTGAAACATCTGGAATGGAAATGATTACTTGTTGAGTGTAACGAGGGGAGCGGCGTTGCGAGGAAATAGTTTGCTCAAAAAAATGTTTGTTTTATGGAAATTTTACGATAAAATTATTTTTTATATATAGAAAAGTAAACAAAATGTCAGAAAACTAATTTTTTAGTCAAGCACAAAGGCTTATTAAGAATTTACATAGTTTCTTCTATTTTTTTATTTTCTAGCATATAAAATTGATTATAAAATATTTTTGGTGATTTTATGTTATTAAAATAACTAGTAGGCATAGACTTTTAGTTTGATCGCAGACGGTGTAGTTTGGTGATGCGTTAGTAATTTATAGTGTTTGTTTCTGTTCTAGAATAAATTTAAACAATCAATATTGTAAAATTATTTATTTCAATTGATTTTATAACAGTGATTATATAATGTAAATACTGTATGTCTGTATTAACATGCATTTTATGAGTATGACGTGAAATGTAGATTTCGGTAAAAATAAGGACGATTGAATTTTAAAATAGGTAAAAATGTTTATAGTGATTACATTTACTGAAAGAGTAATCATAATTGGAAATTATTTTGGTAAGTTCAAAAACGATTATAATTTCGAAATTCAATGATTATAAATGGATAAATATGTATTTTGTAAATATGCAATACACAATTAACATAGATTATAATTGATGCTGTCAATAGCACGTGTTATATTAGTAGCGAATGATCTTAGACCATTTAAATAAATAGGTGCGTTAAAGCGATGAACAACAAAACAAAATTCATCGCTGTCCAGTTAAAAAAATATTTAAAAATAGATAAGTATATCTTCGAATACAAAAAAAATACTGTTTATTCTATATATCCAGTGGAAAATGTGTGAGTAGCGCATTTATTCGTATATAGTATATATAGAATAAAAAGTTTGAGTGTTTAGCATTTTTATAAATATCTTAAAAATATGAACTTTTAATTACAATATAATTTACTAGTGAATATACAACATATTTTGTAATTTATTACTGAAAATATACAGCAAAGAATATACAAATTAAATATTACTATCTACATAAATAATTTGATATATATATATATATATATATAGAGAGAGAGAGAGAGAGAGAGAAAGACGAATTTGTATTCGAAATTATGTAAAAAAGATTGATATGACAAATATCAAAAAATATCTACGCCTATGACAAATTGCATTTTAGAACAAATGTATTCATTGAAATTTAAAATTATTAATAAAAATATCAATTAAATTAATGAAAAATCATTTAACTATATATCTTCTAATGTTTTTTAACTAATCATGAGAGAAAGTATCATGGTGAAGATAACCGACAAGAAATTAGGGTTTCTTCAATACTTTTGCATAAAAAAAGAAGTTTTTTTTTTAATCAATGAACGATTTTTTTAATTTATTTAAGTAAAATTGTTAATATTTTGTATGGTATCAAATTATAATAAATACACAAACATAAATATACACTCAAAATATTTTAGTAAAATATTTTTAGTTCTCGAAGGTAAAACAATTTATTTCTGGAAATCTTAACTGTGCCAATACTTTTTCGGTCAGTGTATCTATTCCCGCTATAATCATATTCAACTGTATATTGATTACGATAATCTCACTGTATTGTTTTGCACTGCTGTTCTTGTTTTCTGTTTCTAGTAACATTAATAAAGTTCACAAAAAAAGAATTGTTTAATTATGAAGGATAACTACATTATTTATGCATTGAATTAAAAGTAGCTAATCAGAAAATCACTTATCGTTAAATGTCTCACAATGTTTTGATATTTTTTATATATATTTTTTTTATTTCGACGATATTTTTAATTTTGATAACAATAAGCACGCCTTACTCGTCAAGCCAGAGTTCGTCTAGAATCTTAAAACAATAAACGGTATTTTTTGTTATTTTTATTTATATTTTGTACAGATAGTGCTCGATGAGTTAATGTTAAGTATTTGTATTTTTGTATATGTTATGTATTTCTTTTCTATGTAAAAAAGATTTGATTAACATTGTTATAAGGTAAACAAAAGAGAACAACACAAAAAATATATTACTGAATAAATTTTAATGCGGCATTTTTATTTTATCTATTTATTATTTCAATATTGAAAAATACATATGTTTGCTTTGTAGTATTTATAATTTAAAATAAATAATAACAATAAATTCAGTATTGATATGTTTTCATAATTGAAGGATAACAAATTGAAAAATATTAATTCAATTAAATTCATATCAAATTAAGTATTGAATTATGTTGGATTAAAATTGAATTAATATAACTAATTTGTTGTAATATGTTCAAGAATAATGTTCGTATAAAAAGGATGTTTTTCTTAAAAAAAATAACAATAAATAGTTCATATAATACTTAAATAACTAGTAATCCGGCGAGTTTTATGTACTTGCCTAACTGTATATTTACATGAAATGCTACTAAAATATAGCACATTTAGTATAATATTAAATTACTAAGGCTGGTTTCTTTAGTTTAACAAAAACATTACATACATACATATATACGTATATACATATATGTATATGTATATATATATATATATATATATATATATATATATATATATATATATATATATATTTGTAGTTTCATATATTTAAACATTTATTTAATTGTTCTTATTTATATTGTACATAGAGTATCACACAAATATTGCCATACATTATATTTCTAAAAAATATATGAGGCAATCCTTTATTCCTTTTGAATGAAAGAGATATTGATAATTGTTTAAAATGAAATTTTATAAAAATAAAACTACTGTGTATTTAGATTTGAAGAATTTGGAACAAATGTTGATTGTCTTCTATTTTGTTTAGTCGACATTTTAAATAATCTAATTTTCTTCTAAAATAAATTTAATTCTTTTTATTGTTTACACCTTAAAAGCATTAAAAAATCGAACAAAATAGATACCTAGATGTCACAAATTTGTACTCCTTATGCAATGTTAACTACTATTTTATTTATCGAAATCCTTCGTTTTTGGTTGTTTTTGAGGCATTTCCATATTTTCATCGTCTTCGTGCTTATTTATATTGTTCCACCATTGCGTTTCCCCACTCGCGCCCAAAACAAACGCTAAGTTTGTTACTAAAAATACGCCGAAAGTGATCCAAAATACTGTACGCCATTCCATTAAACTATGCTGTAGATAAAACATTTACTTTTAGTATTACTGGACACAATTTGTGTATTTTAAATCAATGAATTGTGAACTTAGTAATAATTCTTTAATTTATATTGATAGTATACTTTTTTATTGTAAATTTCATATCAATTACTTACGTTAGGTGTAAGTACGCCCACTAAATAAGGTGTAATAATTCCCGTGATTGCACCAATTCCGTTGACAATTGCCATGAGTGTTCCTGCATAATTTGGTGCTAAATCTAAAGCATTCACTTTCATTCCAGGATAAAAAGCACCCATCAAACCCATAGCAATTGTGAATAAAACGACTACAACATCTCGATCACAACCAGCGTACGATGCTGCTATAATAAATATAGCTGGTCCGACTGATGCTGTAAATACATATTTAAAATTTGACTGATTAAAAAAATTTTAATATTTTAAAATTTAAATAAATATATATATATATATATATATATATATATATATACATGTCTCTATGCATGTAGTGTTCTTACCAATAGTCGTAAATAATTTTCTTGCAACAGTGATACTCAATATACTCTTTGTAATTAAGAAGTCACACAATATTCCTGATAAAATACTGACAATCCACATAACAATATATGGTATACTCGATACAAGTCCATTGGCACCAATATTGAAACGAAGTACGTCGCTCATATATTTAGGTAAATCAGTGACCATTGTGAAAAATCCCCAGTCGTGACCAATTTGTGCACAAATTAAAGCCCATAATGGTATAGAAGTTAACATTGCTCTGTAGGGTGCTGGAGGCAATTTTTCGTCTCTATGTCCTCCTGAATATATTAAAAGTATAAATTAGACAAAAAGTAAAAGAAATAGTAATTTATATACAATACAATTTTTTAAATACGAGAGTAGATATTTTTTTACTTTAAGTGCAATTTTCGGTTCTCAAAAAGATTTATAACATTTTTACAACTACTTGTTTTTGCTTAATGTCAGTCCTGAAAGCCACATTTAACTATATGAGGTATACCGCTCAGGGTCCTCACATTTAGTTGTTGAGAAATCAATACGATCGAGATAATTAATTTTAATATATACTTTTATCAAAAGAATAATTTTTGCCACTGCGACTAAATTCAGATTCATAAATACTTTTTTTATCCTCCTGCCCGACGATCTCATTCTTTTAATCGAATATTTTCAATAATTAATTGATATTTTTGATTTTTGTTTACATGCATGTCAATGCCGATTCCATGCATTTTCTTGAGTTTGAAGGCACAGAAAAATTTGAATACTTTTATATAAAATACATATAGAAAACTAACCAATATGCTCTTCGAGATATTTTTTTTCCTCGTCACTGATGAAAGGATGTGAACTTGGTTCGCTGTAACATAGCAGATTCCATAAGAACCACCATACGACAGTGATTCCTCCAAACACGTAAAAGACACTAGGCCAACTATAATTGGATAAAAGTACACCGCTGAGAAGTGTACCCAGTACTGTACCAATTTGAGAACCTGCAAATATTATGGATCCTATTTTTCCACGTTCGTGGGCAGGTACCCATTTTGCTAGTAAAACGTTCAGAGCAGGATAAGTTGTTCCCTGTTAATAAAAATTAAAATAATATTTTTGTAACATATGAATATATATATATATATATATATATATATATTGAATCTAAACATTATAAAAAACTTTTAAATAAAACATTATATTAATAATGATAGGACAGTTTCAAATAGCCTATAATTTTACAATTATGTACTATTTTATTTAAAGAATTTGAATAAGTAGTTAATAGGAAAAACTATAAAATTTTACTATATAAATCATTTTTTCTCATTAAAATTATTCATTTCTTTATAAATATATGTGTTATCTAGAAACAATTGATACATTGTCTTATAAGTTTACTGTAAAATGAAACATTTCCAACAATATGTTAGAAAAATTAATTATTACACAATTTAAAATGACAAGTAAAAAATAAATTATTTCTCTTATGATATGTGTAAAGCAATGACAGACCCAGGGGGATGCTAATGAGGGGGGTAATTATCTACTCAATTTTTTACAATGATTAAAATGTAATATTAAACAATAATGTTTGTAATACTTTACAATTTTCTTATAAATGAAAACATTGAAAAAAATTAAACATATTCTGTATATTTTCAAAAAAATGTATGTTTGTGTATTTTTTAAATTGTTTCCCGCGTTACTCTTCCTAAGCTTCCAGTCTGTATTCGCTCTTAACTACAGTTTATGTATATAAATAAACTATTTTATTTGGTACAAACCTCTCCAAGTCCTTCTAACATTCGTAATGCAAGTAAAGCATTCGCTCCACCTGCTTCCACAACGACTGGTGTCAACAATGTAAAAATCGCTGTAGATAAAATACCTAATCCGAGTGTATGTTTTCCACCGAAACGTTCAGCTAAATAACCTCCTGGTATATGCGTAATAACGTATCCCCAGAAGAATGAACTCAAGATTAACCCTTGTGTCTGTTCACTCCATTCGTATTCACCCGTATGCTATATTTTTAACACAAAAGACATAGTTGAACTATATGCAAATATTTCATTTTTTTATTCAATAATATTTTAGAGTATTATTAAAGTATTAATAATATTCTAAAAATTAAGAAAATAATTAAGAAAACAATTTAAATGATTATGATATAATTGTTATTGTATTGTCTTCCTGCGCATCTGGCATTCATGATTGTTCTGTCTGAATCTTTGAAGTTACGTTGAGTATATCTTCTACGATCTGTTTCGACTTTTATCATCTTCAGGTAGATGTTCTTGAATTAAGAATTCATAAACATCTGTGTGAAGAAAACGCGAAAGATGAGGGCATTAATGATAATTATCGACGTGTCTTAAATCTCTAATCACACAATCAATCAATCAATGGAAACCAGTCGTATAAAAGAGAATCTAGAAGGTGGACTAAATTATTTAAAGAGTTCAAAGAGAACAATCAGAATAATAATATATCGGAGAAGTTAATTTTACATTATATATATATATATATATATGCGTGTGTGTGTGTTAGGTATATATGTATGTATGTATTGACTTCTTAATATACATGACAAAAGTTACATTTTCAAAATTAGGCATTAAATTATCGCTAATTGAGTATTAGTAGTCTTTTTTCTTGATAACCAGAAAAATGTATAATAAAATAAATAAAATTTATATTGATAACAGTTTATAACTAGAAGGTGTAATATAAATAAATAACAAAAATGACTATAAATGAAGACATACAGGTGAATCAATTGTTTCATCATCAGCTGGACACACATTTTCACTTTCCGAATTCGAAGAATTATGTTTAACCATCTCAACAATGGCAATGGATAATATTACACGCATAGTGTATGCCATAACGACGGCGAGGCCGCCCATAATACCCAGTACATATCGTTGTGGTATTATAAAACCTGTAACCAAATTTTTATAATTTTTTTATTGATGTCACGAGTTTACATGGAATTATTATAGGTTATTTAGATTTAATATTTACAATTAATAAAAGATGTTGTGAATAAATTAAACTAGGTAATGATTTTTATGCAAAAATTTAGCATTCTGTTCGACTTTAATAATTAAAAATTACCCTTTATTCTCTAATATTTTTCTATTGTTTTTTTTATATCTTTAAAATAATTAACACTTTTAGATGATTATCTTGTATATGTGTATTTTAATAAATGTTTGCACATAAAAGTGAAATTAATAGTTAAATCTTATATGAAGTTAGGAACTGTTTTTTTTATTTAATTAAAACATTATTTTTTTCAAATAAAAATTATTTTTAATTAATGTTACAACTTGGACTTTTTATTATCTGATTACTTAGACATTGTTTATATATTAGCTTTATTCTACATGTATATATATATATATATATATATATATATATATATATATATATATATATATATATATATATATAAACTTGAATATTTTATTATATGAATTCTAAGAACTTATTTATCATTTTTTGAAAATAAAAAGGGCAATAATAATAAAAAAGTATAGGAAATTTAACAACATATCTATTGTTGATGACAAGTATAACAAAAGTTTTTTTTGGCATATATTAAAATTTCGGTTAAAAATATAAGGTAAACCTTCAATAAGTGTGTCAGGTAAACGACATGTTGATCATAAACTTATTTCGACCATGAATATTACGAATAACCTTTATAATACGTGCTCAGTGGCTTAATGACATTAAGACCTTGTCGTCAGATTAAAAGAGTAGTACTGCAGGCAATAGCTCAGTTTATATGAATTGAACAAATAATCAGATTAAGTAGTAATTGTTTTATTTAAAAAGATCGTTTCAGTATTATTATTCAGACTAAATCATAGTAATTTAGTTAATCACAATAAAAATCTGGAACGAAAGCCTTTCAACCTTGCAACCTAACAATCTGGAACAATCTCTTACTTCTTTCTCTGCCTTCAGAAAGATACTAAAGAAGGAAATATGTGATATTTTTTTCGAATTCAGAAAAATAAAAATAATATTTAGCGTTCTGTGGTTTTGAATAATATCCTGCTCATCAGGCCGGTTTATTATAAGCAGACACTTTTTGTTGTTTTAAACATAAATAACAAAAATTGTCAAAAAAAAATGTATAGGAGTCAAACAATTGTAACAGTATTGACTGTAACAACAACTGATCAGGGCATTAAAAATAAAATTATTCACTATCGATTTTACAATAGAATTACTTAATTTATTTAAAAAATAAATATCAGGTTTTTTTAAATAATAACCCACACTTTGTTAAATGCTGATAACATTATATATTTATTTATTTTCTTTTTGTATACAGTAACGTATAGATTGGCTATATCGAATGTACTTATATAGCGCAGGAAGTGATTTATTGTATTAAGTCATAATAAGTTTAATTGCACTATTGAATTATTTTATTGGAGGTGTGCGTTTAATGCGTAGATAATTATTATACATTGATAAAAATACAATATTTTGTCATATGAACTTATTTTTACCAGTGGGTTTTAAATATATACTTGTTTCAAACTAAAGATTTACAACATATTTTTAAACATTTTATAAAATATTTGCATTGAAAGACAAAAAAAAATTAGCTTGGCTATAATTTTCTAGAATCAATAAGTTCTCAAGACGTAGAAAAAATATAGTTCGTGTTTTTTTATCTGATAAAAATATTTAATAAGAAAACAATAAACAAATGTAGTTAACAATATAGGTGGATTATTCAGGTAGAACAAGATACGTTTTCCATTTCTACTTTTTAGCTATGAGTCATAATTTTTGAATGATTTACAAATGGAAAATTTATCTTACTTCACTTGTATATTGTATCTGAAATTTCGACTATTTATTATTGATTTTTTATTAAAAAAAAGAAACTAAAACATTTTTAATATCATTTTATAATAACAAATAATATTCTACTGTACACGGATAAGAAACATATTAATATCTAATAAAAGTACTAGACTATGCGTACAAATAAATAACTGCATCCCTATGAAATGATAATCCTTTTTTTATTGGATGATGTTATGTGTCATAAAATCCGAGCCTTAGTTATGAGACTTTTAAAAGGAAACAAATATATTGTTTAATTAAAACGTTTCATTGTAAAAAAAATGCGACAAAAATTACAATTTTATTAAAATGAAGTTATGATGATATGGAAATGTCCAATATTCTAATTAGAATAATGAAGGGTCAAAATCAAAGAGTCGTTTTGGAAAATGATAGAAATCTCAGTATGTAGAGAAATATCAAGTATCTAGAATATTAAGTTCTTCCTAAAAATATAATGCAGTGTATTCATGGGATATGATAATTAAAATTCTTAAAAAAATGACCAAGTAGTGACCAAAAAGTGACCAAGTCTTTTTACCTGAGATTAAAACATAAATATTGTAACTTTGTGCACTATTGGAAAAAAAAATGAAAACGATAATATTAATGGATAGTCGTTAATGTAGCTCTGTTTTTTTTTTTATTATATTGTCAGCACTCATGTCGATTTATTCTAAAATACTTTGATTATATGATTGTAATCCTCAAACCTGATAAATGAAACTGTTTTATGTTTTTAGTTTTAATTATTTTTATCTTACATTCTTATTGTAGGATTAAGTAACTTAACATAAATGATATCATTGTTTTATATAAAAATGGATATAATAGAGTGTATAAATATTTTCAAGTATACTTAATATATTAAAGTATTATTTTTTATAAAGTTGTATTAGAAAACTATGTAGAATATAAAATAATTAACGAATTGTACAAAATTTTACCGTGAAAATTATAATAGAATCATGATTCAACTCTGAAATTAGTAACAAAGCTGCAATAGTGTAAGTTTAAAAAATGCATGTAATACATACAAAAAAAGATTATTATGGTGCACACATTATGAAAACTTCAAGAAAATATGTAACAAACAAAAATATGTCTACGATTTCCATCCATTAATAATAATAATATGTACATATATATATATATATATATATATATATATATATATATATATATATATATATATATATATATATATATATATGTATGTATGTATATAATGAAACCATTTTTTTTATTTTTAAATAAATACTAATAGAATCCAATTTATTGTAAAGATTTATGAGAACTCCTAAAACATTTGAAAAGTTAAACAATTATATTAATACATATTGTTTAATATGATATAATAGTGAAGATATAAAAAATATATATTAAAACGATGTTTTCAGATTTTATTTTCTAGAAAATTTATAATTTAGAATAGATTTGTTTATGATTGATAAGATAATCATTTTAGATTGTTTTACACTTTGCCTTATAGAATAAAAATAAATTATCGGTCTTAATAAAACGTAATTTTATGGATAAGTATAGAACTTTTTCAATTTCAATAAATATAAAAATAATTGCGATTTTAAAAAAGTATGCGTTTAAACTGTCCAGAAATGTTGAATGTGTGAATTAGGCATAGTGTCCAATATTGAGAAAAAAATATTACAAAAAAAAATACATAGTTCAGATGAAATAAAAATTACTTGTTTTGTTTTTATAACTTGTATTATTTTAGAACACTGATTGGATTTAAATTGTTCAGCCTTTCGAGATATTTACATTCTTGAAGAAAGATGATACATGTCGAAAATACTATAAGGATGTACCATCGTCATAGTAGTAGATTTTTTTATCTAGATTTAATGTGATGTTTATTTTTTTCTTGAAAGTACTCGTACGTTATTCTTTTAACTAAGCTATCTCTATAAAAAATAGCAAAACTTAAACAATTTTCATTCACCTCATTCGTTGCATATAAATTTAAATACCAAAGATATATATATATATATATATATATGTAGTGTACTTTGATTTGGATATAAACAGAAAATATATTATTTTTTTAATATATACTGTATGTTTAATCAATAATTGACGCTATCTATTTATATATTTTAACAATAGCAACTCTAATCTCATCTCAATCAATAAAATTTATTCTTTATATTCGTATTGATAAAATATAATGTTTCTAATAAATTATCAAAGAAAAATTTTAAACTAATAGATAATATTTTGAGTACAATCTTTTCTTAAACATTTTAGGACACCTAATAGATAATATTAGTGTACAATTTTAATTTCTCACTTACTAGTCTGTTTTGTCTTATAACCTTTTTCAATGTACGATAATTTCATTGATACATTGCATTAATATCTGAAGCATTTAAAGTAAGTTATTATACTATTATATAAAGAATATAAATAATCTTATTGTTATTATTGATTTATTTCGAATCTGTAGTAGTGATTGTCATTTTATGACTTATTGCGGATTTATGTATTTTTATGTTTATTTAATAAAATCATGTGTTTCATATATATATATATATATATATATATATATATATATATACTTTTGTCAAAGTTAAGAATTCAGAGAAATATTTAAAATTTGAAATATCATTGAAGAGAAATTAATTGCCTAACTGAGACTTGTTGCAAACAAAACATCTTATCTAACATTAGAGGAATAAAATATAAATTAATTAAAGAAGAAAACTATTATATATGCAATATTAATGAAAAATAAGATTTATTAATGGCATATTCACTGTATTTTCTCAATATAGGTCATATAGAATAGCATATATAGGTGATAAAAAACATTGCTAGAAATCTTAAACATTTAAACAAGATAAGATGAAAAAATGTGTTTTTTTTTCATAAATTCAAGTCTTATATTACGTTTTTCTTGTCTTGATGAATAATTAAATTATGAATGATTCTCCTCGTTGAATTTTAAAATTATATTACTAAGAAGTAATGTAAATTTATAACTGTCACATTTATAAATGTCGAATCTATTAATCTATTACAATCATTTAATTTAAGAATATTTTTATATATTATGTTGTTAACTAAGGATAATAAAAGTCCATTAAAATGTGTATTACATATAACAATATGTTCTACCAATCCTTGTAAAAGGCTATACATAACCTGCTTTATAATCAAATATGCACACACACACACACACACACATATATATATATATATATATATATATATATATATATATTTATTAACCTTTCTATAATCTCCGAACGTTTATTTCTAAATCTCTTTCCGTTTTTTTAGATAGAAATTTATGCACAAAGTAATAAACTATGAAATTTGTGTTTATGTCGATTGATTCAATGAGACTTATGAATGCATAAATATTTTGTAGAGAATAAAATATTCAGTAAGGCAATTTGTATAAAAAAATATATTATAAATACAGTCATTGATTTCAGATATATTTTTGTTTATCAGAAAATGTATAAAGAAGAAAAATTATTTTATAGAGAATCCATTTTTAATCGTTTTTTTTTTATTTAATTTGTTCAATGTCGTAGCGAAAATAATTAGGAATTTACAATTTTAAAAATATGAATTGTTGTATTTGAAATGTATTCGTAGGAATTATGAACAATAAATGATTAAGTCAACGGAATTGAGATTTAACCTACTAGTTTATATTTTTTACCTACGTATTGTATTGACAAATATATAAAATATTGAGGCTTATGCATAGTGTGCATGAATTGGCAATGAATAATGTCGATGTTAAACTCTATCGGAAATAAAATATTTGTATGGATATATTTATGCATTTATATGGATATATATATTTATATGGATGTGTTGCGTATCAAAGTAGAATAAAGAAAACTAATTAGCAATAACTTGCTATTGATATTTTTTAACAATCATTAATTTAAACATATAAACCGATTTGTAATTTTAATATATACGAAATAAAGAAAAAAATATTAAGAAAATTATATGAAAACAACGTAATTATTTACTAATATTATTAAATAATTTGCACTAAATACATAATAAATCATTATGACATCGATTATATTTGTAAACTTATTATATGGCTCAGTGAAAGTATCACTGTATCCAAAAGAACAAGTATTTACTAATTGAATTCATAATTTAATAGAACCGCGTTTTTTTTTTATTTGGTTAATACTAGATACATAAGTTTCTCTTTTCGCTTTGTTAATGTTTGCAAACATTGCAAAAATCAAAATATCAAATTTATATTCGCGGCAATAACATTGTAAGATTTGAATGAAATTTCAAATTAAAAAACGAAAGTGGAAGAAAGGAATGTACGATATGAGTTTTATATAAAAACGTGTTTTTTTTAAAAAAAAAGTCCATCCTGAATTTCAATTCAATCTCTCTATGAATTACAAGTTTTATACATATTGGTAAAATTTAGAGTAGAATAATTTGTTTATTTTTTTATAGATTATTATTATAATACACTTTATATTTTATTTTGAAAATTCATTTGTCCATTAATGATTCTAAATGTGTATTTTTTTAAAGAAATATTTATATTAAATCATTTTATAATTTAATTTGCATTTTATTTCATGAAAAATATTTTTTATCAAAAGAATCGTCAATATATTTTATCATATATTTCAAAAGAATCGATCTTTTCTTAAACATTTTAGGACACCATCTCAATCTTTATCGTATTTAAAAGTAATCAGATTTAAACGAGTCGATTTACTACAAACGCATACAATTTATATCCATATTATGTATGAATTGATATTGTATTTATTATATTATTTACATTTACTGAATCAGTCCAAGCAAATTAGAATCTATTTATGGAAATTGATTTTTTCCTTTTAATGAAGTTTTATAGTTTTAAAGAGTGTAAGGGCCGGTTAAATGGTTTGAAAAAAGAATTAAATTATAGTTAAGATGATATATTAGAAAATTATCAACAGAACGAATGATTCAAATCTATTTGCGATATGACTGTAAAATCTGTTCAGATGTTATTACAATTTTTGAAAGTATTTTAATAAATAACTCAACTAAAATGTTTAAATAACGATAAATTAATTTATTTAAGAGTGCTCGTGTGTTAAATAATATACCTCACGTTTTAGTACACAGCATAGTGGTATAAAATAGTGATAATAAATACTTTTGATGTGTAAAAAAATGTTTTAATATGTGTTGTTATACATATGTTATATATATATATATATATATATATATATACAATAATATATATATACAATATATATATACAATAATATATATATACAATTGACAATAAATTAATAATCAACTGAACAGTTGAGAAAAAAACAATAAAAACTGGTTTTTATTACAAAAACAGATCTGTAGTATTTTTTTAAAAAAAATCTAAACAACTAGTAAAAATTATACCTGTTTATTGTTAAAAAAGGAAACATTTCATTTGTTTAATTATTTATACTTGAAATGTGTGCTATCTTATAAATATGTGTTAAGTATGTATTGTGTATTTATTTAACTTATTATCATGGTAAAACAAATTATCTACTTGTCAAAATGAAGATAGATTTTATGTGATTTTGCATCAATTTGCTTATACATACACTTTACTAACTTACAAGAGAATTTTTGGAATGAAATTACAAAATTCATGTTAATTTTCATTTCTTACATATTTTTTTAAAAAAGGTAATTTGCATGTTACAAATTTAAAATAGTAAACTGAAAAATAATAGAAGGACAACATAATACTTTTCTATTATTAGATTTTTAAAATATTTTTTATCTTGTAAGGAATTTGTGAAATAATCTCAGTTTTCAATTTTTTGTTAATATTTGTTTAAGTAATTATATATATATATATATATATATATATATATATATATATATATATATATGTGTGTGTGTGTGTGTAAAATGTGTGCGAGAGAGAAAATAAATCAAAAAAATAATGCTACATATTCAAATACTGGAAACATTAATTGCATTCACATTTTATCTTCCAAGTTAAGCACGAGATATACAAATAATCTTTTAATTATGATTACATTGCGTTTTACTTATAGTAACTTTTAAACCTTGATAAAAACACATGTAATAAAAAGCTTCACTATTACTACTGTTTTTTTCTATTTTATATAACAATAGGGATTAAAAACATTTTGTTCGCAAATATACAATTAATCAAAAACAGAATATATTACTTTTCAGTTGAGATAACTGAACATTATATAAAATAATTAAATACTTCATTTTCATATTAATTACAAAAATGGCCTGTTTTCTATTGATAGAACTATACATTTGTTTCTGTGTGTTTTTTTTTTATAATAATATTACAATCGATACCGTCCTATTATCATGTTCAATATATTTCGATTTCACAATGTTATGAAAATTTCATATAATAAAAATATTTTTTTTAATGTCATGTTGGAATATCTACTTCGATACGTTATAAAACTAATAATTTTCTGTTGAAGGTTAATATTTTTTTAAAAAAATGTAAACAAAAAATTAACATTTCTTTCATTACTATATATATATATGTACACTAATGAAAGAAATGCCAGTTTTTTAAGAGCAGAGTTATAAAAAATGATGATGAAAGGTGATATTTTGATAATTGAAATATATTCCATTTTTCTGTAAATATTCATTTTCTATAAAAAAAGGCACCGAATTAATTCTTACACCTAATATATATATATATATATATATATATATATATATATATGTATACATATGTTTTTTTTTTTAATGAACTAATTTGTTTCTTAATTTTCAAATTTATGTCTGTGACAATTGAAATTATAATTATATCTTCAGAGTAATAAATATTAATGATCTATGATTATTTATTTTTTACTGTCTATGATTTGGCTGAAATCTGATGTGTGATTAAAATTTTCCTGGTCAGATATTGTAATGGGTATATAGTGATTTTTAATAGGTGACTAGTAAACAGCTTAATAATTCTTAGATTTAGATTAGATTAGTTCTAAGATATCATGATTTAATCAGGTTTCATATTAATCAATTTTCTATAAGAATTATTTTAAGAAACGTTATTAATATACACAATAGCAAATAATTGTGCGTATGTACCTACACATTTAAATAATTATGATCATATAATTAAATATTTGTCATGTTTATATAAGTAAAAGTTAATTATATACAATATACACATTAACGTAATATATATATATATATATATATATATATATATATATATATATATATATATATATATCAAGAAACGGATTTAAAATATATGGGAGAAAGATAAGCACTGGCTTTTTGTAATTGATATAAACTGAGACTTTAATCCAGCAATCGGTCATCAAACATTTAAACGATTTTCTAAGTAGATGTATTTCTTATTCCATCTTTTTTAATAAATAATACACTTTTATTAGATTTGTAGGATAATAAAAGTAATAATTATAAAAGTAGAATACTTTTGAAAATATTATTGTTTTTCAAAAACAAGTAAATTTAGAAAATTTAAATAGGAATTATTTACTGTATTCATTATAATTTTTAATTTAATACTTATAATTTAAAATAGATTTGATCACTGTATGATTATATATATATATATATATATTATATGTACTATATATTGAATGGTATGTTTAAGACATCACATCATCATCACATTAAAGCAATTTAAATTGAGAATAACCATAATGATAAATTTTTAAATTAAAATTGATTAATATTTACTTACATTTTGATAAAGATAATCTCCAACCCGTTAACATACTGAATTGATTTAGTTATAGACAAGGTTTCACACACTGAAGTTTCAAAAACGATTTCGAAATATTAACTTATTTGTTTAGTATTTTATAAAATAAAAAGAGGTTTAATTAAATAAATCACTTTCTTATATTTTAAATTATATGTAAATTTTTTTTGATAATACGAATTATTTAAACGAACTAATTCACATAAATGTATTAAAAATAAAATTATAAACTTTTAAATAAATTGGCAATTTTTGTTAGCATTTTGCGATGCACTGGGGTTTCAATAGATAATATGAAGTCGACTACGTTGACTACTAGTAGCAAAATGATCGTTTTGAAATGTTTATATATGTTTTTATACTGATACCTGTACTGATATGCTTTAACTACAAGTACACAAAATTGTTTTAGACACCTGTAATACTAAACTACAAAACAATGTGTATTGGCCGATTGTCGCTTCGCTTCACGTAAAATGACATTAAATGGTTTTTAAAACGAAGGTTGATAAAAAAACGTATTATACTTTAAATTTCTAATTATCAAAGTAATTTTTATTATGGAATCATTTGTTATTAATAAACATATTTCGTAATCGACACACTTTTTTATATAAAATAAAAATTTATGTTTTAACAAAAAAAAACACACAAATACAATATTTGATTACCTATTAAAGAATTTAAAATTAAAACTATGGATTTAGACTATTAAAAAAGTAGATGATTAGTGTAATTTTTCAAGTATTAACAATACAAAAAATAACTACTTTTTTAGTAGTTAATTTGTAAAATGAAAAAAATATTTTTAAACGACGTATTTTTTTCTAATTCATTTTATCATACAAAATATTATATAATAATGTAAAAAAAATACTAAATTTGTCTTTATTTTCCAAATTTTAATGATTTTTGTAATAAAAAATTGTATTTTAAATTAATAACTCTTTTTATTCATATTTTCATGATTTTTTTTATTAAATTTAAATTCAATTATCGTATAAATTGCCTAGTTTAAAACAAAAAAAAAAATACTTAAGAGAAATATTTATTTCAATTTTTGTCCATGATGTGTTTATTAGAAAGATTGATATAATAATTTTCCAATATATACTATTGATGTGATCTTCAAAATCGAATGCACACCGTCCCGGGAATGCACAATGTGATCTTCAGTCAATTTACATTTATTTTTCAATTATTGAATGATATACGTTTAAAAAAATAATAATAACATATGTATAATTCTATATAAACTTGATGTATGTATATCATTTATAAATAAATAAGAATTACATATAGGGGGTTGCTACTAATATAATTATGCGCGTTCGAAACAATTTGGAGACCGCTAGACTATTAGGCAAAAAATTTAATTTAATTTTATTAATTTTCTGTTATTTTTGATTGATGACATGGCACAACGAGTGTTAATATTTTTTAAGATGATTGATTGTTCACTTGTTACTCCTAGTTAATTATACCATGGCAAATTAAGTCAAGTTATTTATATTTAGTTCTAGTTTAAGTGAAAACTATATCGTCTATACGATTTAGTTCTCTACAAGATAAATTTTGAATAAATGTGGGGTGCGATTTATGACAATCTTTATTTCGTTGCTTTTTGTGCATCTATTTTTCAATTGATGTTATTGTTTCTATGGAAATTCTGTCGATTAGGTATAAGTTCGTTTTTTTACGATCAGTGTTTTTTTATCATTTTTAGATTTAGTTTGAAATCACTTTAAACTTACAGACAAATTTTAAAACCGGTCGTAGAAGAAACGAATTTATACATGGTCTTCAGTAACCGCAAAGTATAATTATGAACAACAGAATCACAGGAAAACAACATAATAACAAAAAATGTCACCATTTGGATTCATAATCTAATTTTTAATGACGTAGCAAATAGAAACAGAATGGTAAATGAAATTGTTAAAAGATAGAGTAATTGAAAATTATATGCTAATGATTCATTAAATTTGACATCTGATGTATTATATTGATATCTGAGAGGCTAATCAAGAGCAAAGGGTTAAATTAATACTTCTATTGCACATTATTCTCTCTCACTGATTGATAAACTAGAATTGAAATAAAAAACAATGTTATCTAAAAATCAGTATATGAAAAATTGAATAAAACAGTAAGAAGTAAGTTCAATAAAATTTACTAGCTTGCGTGAAATCAGTCTAAAATAATCTTAAAAAATTCCTTTATATATAAGTATCGCCAACTATCGTTCAAGTATCTGCACTTGAAATAATATAATATTCATATTATCGAAATAATTTCCAATATTTTTAAGATCATTGTATATCTCGAAAACAATAGCCATGACGGTTGATATTAAGTGAATAATTAGAATTTTTTGATTTGTTAATTCCCCTTCATAATCATAAATTAGAACTTTGATTCTCGATGGACATAAGCGATAAATACATATGTACCTATATATATATATATATATATATATATATATATATATATATATGTATATATATATATATATATATATATATATATTCAGCACTTATCATAATGATTCATATATTAGTGACAACTCAAAAAATGATTATGCATTTTTTGAATGATTTTAATATGGACTTAATTGTGTAGTATATAAATTCAGACTGAAAGTTTCAAAATATCCCTTAACCCTTGTTCCATTTCTGAATAGTTTATATAAAAATTTATACTCTAATCCTGCGAATGTCTATAAAAAAACGCCATATGTAATTTTTTGTTATGTAAAAGAAGCACAAAAATCTGTTATTCTATACTTTGGCGCTCTGAGAATGATAGTGTTGTGATCGAAATGTACACAATCGACAATCAATAATAATTTATTGAATATTTTTGATCGGAAATGTGTAGTGACGTTTGTGGAATAAAAAAGAATTAGCCCGGTGGGGAGTGTTATAGCTTTATGGGACCCAGGCAAATTTGAATTAGAGGGCTCCATATACAATGTTATACTACAGTACTGAGTTTATAAAAGATTGGTTTGAGCCCCCTCCATTGGTTGGGTGCCACAGGTAATTGTTCTTTATGCCCATAAGATAACACACCACTGAATTAGACACAGTGTCAGAACTGATTTTTTATAAACACATATTGGATTATAAAAATGTCAATCGTTTTCATGAAATTCATTTATCAGTTTATTATCAAAACTAAGTGACGCACAGCGTAAATATGCCTTAAATATATTTTTTCCATCTTGATAATAAAAGAGAAAATACACCATAATCTCTTCCTTTTTCAAATTTACTACAAGAATATAATACATTCAGACTGTAATATAATTTCACAAATGATTTTTTTTATTTGCCCATAAACCACAAAAATGTTCTGATCAAAAATTCTTAATAATTGATTATTAATCGTTATTGATTGTTTTTGGTAATACTATCGTCGTTAGTGTTAAGTTATAGAAAATTCTGATCAGATATAGATTTGGAAACGGAAACGCAAACCGGTAGTAGTATACCGGTAAAAGAGATAAAAAAATGTAACTGAATCATGGATTCGAAATAAACTCCTCGCTAATTTAAAAATAACAATCTGTAACATTTTCGTATTTTTTTAAAATTGTTTTTGTTAAGATACTATTTTATTGATACACCTTAATTGTTTTATATTATTTATATATATATATATATATATATATATATATATATATATATATATATATATATATATATATATATATATATGTTTCTTTCCTATATTCAATGTAATAGTTTTATACACAAAAGATTAAAATACTGCAACAAAACGCTTAAATTACACATTAAAATAATATCATTAACTATAAATATACTAAGAAATATCTGATAAAACAAACAAAAACATAACAATTTGACTAGTATGTATTTATAGTAGATCTCAGTAAATACAATATATATATACTTACAGGCTCGTGATATTGTATCATATGTTTCTTTACATTCTCTCCGATTGATTAACAGTGCCGTTTTCTCGTTTATATTCTTATTAGATGATAAATTCGGTAGATAATTACAAAAAAATTGCATGTTTCCTATAAATGCTCGTCCATTACTGTTTGGTATTTGTATAAAATAAAACGAAATATTGACAAATTGTTCAAATGTGGATTTTATGGCAGGGATCTATAAACTGTTTATTCCCAGATAAAATTCTGTTTTGTAGATTACACTGTTCGAATAAGGTTGTTGTATTTTTCCGCTCTCTTGTCGATTACTCTGTACACTTTTAAGGTCATTATAAGGATATTAAATAAAACAAATCTATGAAATAACTTGTCGGGTTAAATTGTATGTTTATATATATATATATATATATATATATATATATATATATATATATATATATATAATATTGTTTTTTTTCTGTATAGTTTATTTTTCATTCATTTCTGATTGATCTATTATATTATTATGGGAAATCCAAAAAAAAATTCTGAAATTAAATTTGAATTCAAACATTTTCGTGACTGATTATCTTTAATAATATATACACCTGATGAAGTTCTACGAAACTTTTATGAAATAGTAATTAAATATTGTATTTTTATATTTTATTACTTTTAATTTGTTTTTTAATATAAATACGTTCTTTTTTATTTAACTTATAATTAAAGTTTTATATCTGTAAAAAAAGAAATCAAAAAATACTGTTTATTTTCTATCCATTTGCTTTAATGTATAATTAATCATCGATTAATGTCGAACGAATTGATAATTCAATAAAATGAAACGGCTGTGATACGTAGAATTCATATGAAGAATAGCAAAAACTAAAAACAATTCTCAAGAAAAAATCATTATTGAAAAAGTACAAGATTTAAAAGTTATCTTCTTGAAAATAGTTTTTGTTATGTCAACGCTCTTCTCTACTCTTCCCTTTTATACTTCGAAATTTTATTAGAAGTGCTTTTCTTTAGATTTTTCTTTATGATTTATTTTAGGTGTTCGATCATATGTGTCTTTTTGTATTCCATGTTGCTAAAACTGTTCCTTTCAAGAAGTATTTAGTTTTTGAATCAGAAAAAAGTTACAACCGACGTAATCTGACGAACAGAGTGTATGTTCCACTAAAATGATTTGATTTTCGCTGTAATAATAAAACCGAATAAGAAGGAGCTTTATCATGATAAAGGATCCACTTTTTGGATCACAAAACTTACCTTCTTCGATTATTTCTTAAACGCTTCAAAATATTTTTGTAGAAGTACCAGTTGATCGTTTGTCTTGCTGGAATACATACATGGTGTCTTTGAAGAATAACAATCTTGCCTTTCTTTAGTAGGAGAAATGTGACCAGCGTAGTATGTAGACAAGGCAACATGGGTCAGTGCCCAGGGCGGTAAATTTTGAGGGGCGGCAAAGTTTGATGGGCGATAAATTTTAAAAAACTGGAAATTTTATTTTCAATCATAATTTCAATTTACAGGTAGCTCAAATGTGAAATAAAAAAATAAATCTAAAAAATTTTGTAGTTCAAATTTTATTTTTGAAGTATATGTAACTGAACTTCATAATTTTGAATTAAGAGTACTGATCATAACTGTTTTCGTAGAATGATCCTACCATCTATTTATTAATGGTGGAAAATTTTACAAATGTTTTAGTGATCATTAATATTTTTTCTGTTGAAATATTCTCAAAATTACCAACAGTCACAGATTTCTATTAATTTATTTGGACAAAATTGGAGCGGGGGGCATTTGATTGGTGTCAAAAAGGCGAGCCCTAGTGCAAATCCGGCCCTGAAGATGACGTTTGTTCATACTAGCGTTGTCTTTTATTTTTAGGACCTACCAAAATGGCTATGACTCGTTACCTCTGATAACAATGTCGAGAAAAGATAAAATTTTAATGTTCATGCTCTGCTTTAAATTATTATCGCACATTTTTTAACATGTGCGATAGAACATGTTTTACACAAACAGGTGTAACATATGCAAACTTGTTAAAACCTGGAAAAAAAATCAATTCAACAATCTTTAAATCTGTTTGATGTTGAAGCGAATATTGCGTAAACTAATTGTTTAATCACTTTCCTTTCTAGTAGTACGTTCTATTAATATTTTTATTGATTACTTTATATTTCTATAAAAATGTACAAGTCTACAAAATGTGTTTAGTCGCTAGAAATATAATTGCATTTATTTTGTGAACTCTGATATTCAAATAAAACTATTAATGAATTTTGTGATATTAAAGGTTATAAAACGAAATTAAATTGTAATTGTTTTTTTAATATTTATATATTTTGTTAATGTTCTCTTAAGTAATACGTAGTTTTTAGTAATTTTAGTCTTTTGTAAAAAAAAAATAGAAAAGTAGAAACAAAAAACGTTTCAGTAAAGATAATAGATATTAATAAATATTTAATATAAAATTTGTTTTCGATATTTTTTTATTAATATATAAAATTGGTCATAAATTTTTGGGATTTTCATTATGAATGCAATTAGTATACTTTCTTGTCTGTTTAGTTGTCTAAATAACTGGACTTAATTTTACTATTGACATTTTTTCTATAAGATTTATTAGTTGTATAAGTAGATTTCTAACTATCTTCTCAACTGTGAATTTACTGTGTTTATTCTAATGCTCAAAAGATGGCAACATCTTTACATTTTTAAACGTAAATTTTATGTTATAATTTAGGTAACCTTCAATTTAAAACTACCAATTATAAAATTTTCATTTAACACAATTCTAAATATACTTTCATTGTATTTTAGTTTAATTTGGTATTTAATACCATAAATAAAGGCTGTAAAATAATTAGAGAACTGGAAAATTACTTTTATAGCGATCTAAACACAAATCAAAACTTTTCAGATCCAAATACATTATATAAAATTGTTTAGTTTTATGCTTTATGACTTTACATTCGAAAAGTAAACATATTTTTTATACTTTTTAAATAAGTCATTTTCATTAAATCACACTTTTATTTTCAGATTACGATAGTCGTTTTGGAAAAATCATGAGATAGTCTTAATTTGTGGTAAGCATTTAAATATTTTATATTTCTTATGAAGGTTTCAAATCTATTATATTCATAAACAATACCATAAAGAATCAAAATTATTGGTATTTTAATCAGAAAAAAAATTATAGGATTAATAGAAGTGAATATTTATTTTCAAAATAAAAAATAAATACGTATTTATATTTATTTACATGTATGTATATTGTCAATTTTTATAGTATAAGTATTAATCCTTTCGGTAGTTGTTAGAACAAAGAAAATTACTGTTCGTCATACTAAATTATTAAAATATTCGATATATTTCATATTTATAACTGATGATATATGATTACAATGTAAAAAATTATGCTTCACTTTATACTAAACGTATGACATGAGCATGCACCGTTTGACTCAAATAAAAAAAGAAAGTTCACGAAGTAACATAAAAATAAAACTTACTGCTAACAATAATATATTTCAGAAATGAATTTATTAACATTTGAATAGCAATTATAAAATTAACCACTTTGTAATGCATATAAACTGTAATTAACATTTTTTTCAAACAATTATTCTATTTTTAAATTGTCGTTCTAGGAAATTAATTAGGATTTTAATTTTTCTTATATATATATATATATATATATATATATATATATATATATATAGAGAGAGAGAGAGAGAGAGAGAGAGACGTGTGCAAGTACGTATATATAATTATATACGAAACGTTTAAATAACAGAAAAGCAAAATTATTTGAATACAAAATGAGAACAATTTAATGTTCGGTTTCCACAAAATGTGTTTCAATGAATAACCTCAGAAACACCCACTGTTTAGAAGAATTTAACAGGATGAAATGTCTCATAATTACAGTTAGTTTCAGTCACTTAATGAGGATTTGTTGACACGACTCAAATACTAAATATAGCACACTTTGAATAATTACGTCATAAAAACACTTATAATGATAAACGACACATCATCATCTTTTCTCTTCATGTAGTTTAAGGATCAATAACGTAGCTCGTGTTTAAAATGCGTCCGTATTCAATTGGACAAATGGATCTAACTACACACTAGCCATCCATTTTGAACATACGATTATTATATGAATATATAAACAGCATGAGGCGAAAATTATTTCATAATAAACGATACATGTGATGGTAGAAGTATTTATCATATATTCTACCGATCATTGTATTCTAAATTGCAATAATTCAGTAATAATGAACTTTAAAAAAATATATAATCGGAAATAACGCTTATAGTTAGTGAAGATCAATAAACGGGTAAAATAAACTTGTAGGAACAGTTTATAGCAGTGCTTATAATTTTTTAAGTATTTTTTCAATATTCTGAATAATAATTATCACGCGTTCGTATAACGTATTTTCAGTAATGAAAAATTCATAAGAATAAGAATTTATATTCGCGCAGCTTCGTCTTAGAATACACATAGACTATTAAATAACACACCTGTTCAAATATGCATTGTTAAACGTAATAAAAATGTATATTATACCGTATTTTGTATCAAAATTGTGTATACATATGTTTTTCTTAACAAATGTATATATATATATATATATATAAAATGTACATTTTTTATATTTCTTATTTATTTTCTAAATAAATTAAAACTTTTTTATACTCATAATTATGATTACACACTAATCGACGACTGAAAAAATGTTAATATCAAGTTAAATTATTCTTCTTTTAAATATTTATTAAAATATTACCATTTATTAATATTTTAATCATATATAAAAATAAATATGTATATTAAATACAAGTGTACTCTAAAACCAAATGAACTGAAACGCTTAAATTTAAATGCATATTTAAAAAAATCTGGATGTGCTTTTTGAGCTTACATTTTACTTTTTCATTTAAGACGGTGTTTTACCTCGTAAGAAAAGCATGAGAAAAATAATGTCCAATCAGTGTATGAGTTTAGAAAATTGTAATACTAAATGTTATTGACTACAAGCCATCAAGTCCATGTTTTTCATACGATTTAACTACTCTAAAATGGCTAATAACAAATATCATTTCATTTTGATGCCAAATGGAAAAAAATAGTATATTCTGAAAGTCTATACTGATAAACATTACAAATGTTCAAAAAATTAATTACCATAAGCACAACGAAATTAATAAATATTCATGCCAATTTAATTGTATATTAGGTATAAATATACAAGAACTGGTATATTTATAACTAATATACCGGACACTGGAGTTGTGCAGGATTAATATTTAATTTATTTTAAATACTTTCATATTTTTAATGCACTTACCTTGGACTGAAAATTAAAAAAATAAATGGAACAAATGGATATAATATTAAATTAACAAAAATAAAAGTCAAATTTAATTAATTTAAATATACTTTATTTCAATCGTCTCTGTTATATAAACATGATATATATATATATATATATATATATATATATATATATATATATATATATATATATATGCATTACATATATCTATATATTTATAAAATACATGTACATAAAATTTCTTATATAAAATATCTTTACATATCACAATTTTCTGCACATAACAGAAAATGATTTTCTTAAGTTTAATTATTTACAAACAAAAATAAATTTATTTTATTTACTTTCAACAGAATTAACGCTCTCTATGACATTTAATTACATTTTTACAAGCATAATATGAAAAAAATCTTTTCTATACTAATAGTCTGAGATCGTATAACTTAATATTTATTATATACATTAACTGTACAAATATTAATGATATCGATTTATAATTATTTTTATTATTATTATTATATATATATATATATATATATATATATATATATATATATATATATATATATATATATATATATATACATAGAGACAGTTATATTTTTAGTGCAGCCGAATTGTTTGTAATTTACAAATATTGCACTATTTATTAATTTAACTAAATCGATTATTGCATATTTTGTATCTAAATACAAAATGTTAATATAATTAAAATGAAAAAGAATGAATACAAGTTTCAATTACTATACAGTTTTGCACGAATAGTGGCCTTGAAAAATATTACTGAGACTTTTCACTTTTTAACTTCAAAATATATTTAGAATATATTTATTCATTCGAAACAATATTTTTAAATATATTTATTCGAAACAATATTTTTTTACAGCCTTAAATGTTTGGATGTATTAAATAATAATTGCACACTAGTCAACAATAATACATAAATATTGAACAAAATAAAAAGTATTCTTATTTTGAGACATATTCGTTTTATAAAAACGAATATTAGTGAGTTTTTTTTACATTTAATTCGTTTAAAAAACATATTTGATTCAAAGACAATTTAAAAATGCGATAAGTATTAATAAAATATATTACCACTTCTAGTGCACTCAGTATAAAGTACGTTCATTAGATTTATATAAGAAAATAATAGATTATTATTAGATTACAAAGTTTGTGTTTTTACATAAAATCCTATATAAATTTATGTATCTTATTTGCTATTTAAAAAAATATAAAACTGATTTCTAATTTTCTCAATTTGAACATATTATTGGAATTTATTTAAAAGACAATACTAGCCGATATTAATCAATAATTGATTCTATAAAATGAAAATCAACTCAAAAAAATACTATATACACATGTAATCAGTCAAATAAATGTTTATTTAATGAAGTGGATACTATAAACAAAACTGTATAATTAAACAAACAAATGTATATTTTTTTTATTAAACGGTTGAATATGTAAGACGCATTTTATACGAGCACACATAAAGTTCATTGTATACTTCAACATGTCTTTTACATGTTTAACGGTTATTTCAATAAAAATATAAAATAAACATACAGTATCAATATTTATGTTGTCTATGAAATCAAATATTATTTCGAGAGAATGTTTATTTTATTATAACAATAAAAAAGTACACATGAAGTAAAATAGTGAGATATGAAAATATGATATATGGTATTAGATATTAACACTTATGCTACCATTTAACAAATAAAATTGTTTTTAATAATTTTATTATTGATATATATATATATATATATATATATATATATATATATATATATCCACACATATATACATATATGTGTGTGTATGTATAAAAATGTATTTAGAGACATTTCAGGGTTTGTTACCGTACATAGATGATTTCAGTGGAACAATTTTATTTTAAATCATCGGAAAAATTAAATCCGCAGATATACAAAAATCATTTTAATAAATTATTGGCTATTTTAATACGGATAAAAAGTGAAGCATACTCATAATCTTTTACTATAAACTGTTACTAGTTCTCATTGGTTTATAGTGAGAACTATACCACCAGATCTAAATATATTTTTTTTAAAACAACTTTATAAGTACGACTAGATCTAATGATATAGGCCTAGTTTATATTAGGATAGTAAGAGGTAGAGTGCGTACTACTCCATTACTAGTACAAAGTAAACACTTTAGGTGAGTGAAAGTAGAATACTAAATCTAGTAAAGAGTAGAGTGGATAGTACATGTTGAATAGTACACTCTACTAGCCTCTTCCCCTCCACTCTACCGGTCTAAACGGTTTTTGCAGTAGAATAGTACCCGGGCGCGAAATGTGCATTTACAAGTTTTATTTTCATTTATAGAGGTCAGTGATTGGTTGTTTTAAACTTGAAACTAAACTCTTCTCTAAGATGCTGGTACAGTAGAGGTCTAGAGAAAAAGTAGGCTGGTATACTCTACTGCTTACTATCCTAATGTAAATCAACCCTTACAAAGGTGCTACTAATTACTGAGACCTAGATGCAGTATTTGGTGAGATTATGAGTATGATCCATAATATTTTACTAAATACTTTTTAATAATCTATATTGTACCACTATACCTAATCCTACTCATGGTCTTATTCTTAATCAATTTAATAAATATGGATAGATCTACTGATAGGTACACTAGGCACCTATTAAATAATAAAATTTAGTTACAGTATTTAGTAAAGTATTATGAGGATAGCCAGTGGTGTTTTAACAATGTAAATTCATTTTGTACAAGTCAGTTAGTCATAATATTATGAATCAGTGAAATAAATTTATCGTAAACACAATAAATGTTAAAAAGTATCTCTATTTTATTATTAAATATAAAAAAAGCAACTAGTAAGACATTTGTCAGTCATTTATATAAGAGTTATTGTTTAAAATAAATAAATAACTGATAGACGAATAATTAACCTGTATCTCCCGTATGCTATGCACATTAGGTGCACTTCTTGTCTAAACATTTGTTACAACTGCGTTTTGGTATCAATTCAAACCAATTGGTAGGTTTCATAAATTACTTAACTTCATTATCTTAAATAAAAAATATTCAAAGGAGAAAATACGCGAGTCAATTTACAGAATGGAAAATTCTCTGAGAAGTTTTTAGTTTTAGACAAACATTGAGAACTAATTGGGAAGTTATGTTCCAAAGATCTCAATCTGGAATAATTTAAACTTTATATGCAATAATAAATAAATATATGATAAGCACAAAATGCATTAATTTATTCAAGTCAGTTTGGGATGTGAATAAGGAAGCATGAAAATGATAATCTTGTATCATAAATTTATATCAAATATGTTCAAAAATATAAAGAATAAGTGTGATATGTTAACTTGAAGTCATTGCTGATGAAATGTTTATATATATATATATATATATATATATATATATATATATATATATATAAATGATAATTTCTTTTCGAATGATCATTACATAAATGAATTCTGGATCTAAAACTAGATCTACACGAAATCGCTAGGCGGCAAAATCTTAATCTGGTTTTGTACGAAATTGCTGGATGGAAACAGGTTAACTTTAGAAAATGAAATTATATGAAAATATTTGTCAGTTATTAAATCTTTTTCTGTGCAGTCGTATGCTTAAGAGTTTTCGATCGGACTACGAGTAGAGAAAATGATTGAAATTGAAGCAAAATTATGACGAAATTCTACGTATCAATTTATATACAAAACTTCATAGGTTTCAATCTTAATATCACTAATATTGTGCTCATTATTACACAGCCGTATCATTTTATATATCAATACAAGGTCGAATTCATTAAAGTAGAATAATATATGATTATTAATAGAATCGTATATACAATAATTTACAGCAAGGAAAAAGAAAATCGTTAATTGTCAATATTAATAAAAACGTAAAAAACAACTACTTTAATTTCAATTCGAATCATTCACAAAAAAATATCTATTGAATACATTAAAAATACTTTCAGTATTTAATTGAATGTTTAAAATACTTTTAGTATTCAAATTATGTTAAAATAAAACTTTTTATTCGATAGAATCAATAAGTGATTTTGAAAAAAATAAAACTAGCATTAAATGTACTTGTTGTTGATTTTAATTTAAAGTTCGATAAAACGTTTGTGTTTTCATAATATTGGCAAAAGTATTTTCTATCTTAAAGATATGGCACTTTTTTAAAAATAAAAATTTGTCCAAATATAAATTTGATATATTACACATTCATTGAATAATAATTTTATTTCATTTTAACCCTTTGAATCACATTTTAAGTTATCGAATGATCGATTTTTGTTTTGAATCACAGTAAAAGATAACCATTTTGAAAGGAAATCTTATTCATCAAAAAAAATTAATTTTTAATATTTATTTATATAGCAGTGTTTTTCAAACTAGCGGTTTCTTTTATTGTCGATTTTTTAAAATGTACTAGAGTTATCTCAAAGTTAATCAGTTTTCTTATAAATTACTTGTTAATTTTGTCGACTGTTTGAATGGTCAATTATTTGAATTCTTGTATATAAATCCTGTGAATTCAAAGTATTGCTCTTAAGTTCTGACGTTATAAGTTGTTTTGCTTGAATTATGTCTTCTGGGAACATCAAAATTTAAACTGATATTGTACACAGGCGTTGTTATATTAAGAAAAAACATGGTTTATTTGTTCAACTAAACAAAATTATGTATCTTACAACAAACATTATGATTGTTTCCACTTTATTGTGCTAGGACTTTTAAATAAACGTTGTTAAGTAACAAAAGTGCTAACAGAACAGATGCACACATTTAACAATACCCTGATTCATTTACAATACTTGAGACATAACAACCTTGTTAAAATGCTCATCAGCAGACACACATACGAAGAAATAAAAATATTCTTTGATTCAGATATTTTAAAGCTAATAAATTTCTCTCTAAACATCAAATGAGTTGTAACATTATGGCTGCCTCAACCCTAAAAAAGCAAGTTAACAACGAGACGTTCTTGATTAGTTGTTATATTTATTTGTTAATTTACAAGTTCGTACGTTTATTTTAAAGTGGAAATAGCTTTAATGTATTAAAATAATTTCCCAATTTACACCTTACTGTGAAGGTGTGTATTTGTGAAGAGTTAAATATTAAATTTTTGAAGATTATATTGACTTTAATAATTAATCAACAAGTTTATATTAAGTTTCATGTTTGTATGTGTATATATATATACATATATATATATATATATATATATATATATATATATATATAATGTATATACATATAAAAACGCTTGTATAAAACTTATTAGATTGAATTAACATAAAGACCTCGTAATTTTTCATTCATAAACCAGTTCTTAATAAAACACTGGCATACAAAATCTAATAATTTTTCTGAACGCAATAGGTTTAATTTCTCTTTTACTTTTGTTCATTGATAGAATTGTAATCGCAGTGAATAAATAACAATTCTCAATATCAATTCGTGTGATTCAAAGAGGTAAAAATAACATTATAAGAATATAATTAATGTACTAACTTCTCAAAATGCAATGTGCTTTTCCTTGTTCGTTCATTAATCTCATAATTTCGACCCAATCTTCTAATCTCGGCGCGCACTGCAACGAAAGATCTCCCAATTTCCGCCTTGCCATGAAGACGAATTCACCAACACCGCGACTAGCACCACAAGTTGATGGTATGACGAGTTGAACGGCTCGTATAGGTACACCGAGCACGGGATCGAGTTCTTCTATTAAATTATTTTCATGATCCGTACTCGATTGGTTGTCTGTCGAGTTGGTCCAATCGTAACCATCTGCATTCATGTATCTGATCATCTTTGTGATTTTTATAGTCATTTTCGACAATTCTTCTTCGTTGTCGTTTTCGATATTTCTTATTATACCTCTTGTCACTGAAAATAAAAGTCTGTTATTAATATGTGGTATATTCTAAATTGTTTAATGCTGATTATTTAAAGTTGTGTTTTTATCTATTTTTGTTTGATTTGAAATGAATATTTAATAACCAAATATCGAATTTTACTTATTGAAAACTATAACTCGAATAAAGTTTAGTGACACCATTGATTTTTATATTTTATGAATTGGTGGAAGAAAAATTTAATCAAAAGAGGTTGACAATATAAAACCTTCAAAGTGTTTTCTCACAGATATTGAATAATTACTAGAAAATTAAAATCTAGATAAGAAGCGTAAATCGCATACAGATATTATTAACAAGATCACAATGTGATCTTTGTTAATAACAACTTGTCAACTTCTGATTCAAATTATTTATATTATTATAATTGTAAAAACAATTATAAAAAACAAATGTTAAGACAATTAAGAATACTTCACAAATGAATTAGCATATCTCATGATACAAAAAATTTTGTTTCGAAGAGTCCTCTGTTTATATTACAGAAAAAATACTATGCTATTTTTAATCACTTCAGATCTCCTGAATAAATTCAAAAAAAAGTTACAATGTAATTTCATTTTGGTATAAAAATACATTTTCATTCGAATTATTGTTTGGTTTTTCTGGACTAGACATATATTATTATTATTTAAAATTATATTAAAATTAATTTGAAATTACACGATAAGAAAATGCATGTGGTGGTGAATAATCATAACACGATTAATTTGCTTATCATTACTATACATTACACACCTACGTACGGCAAATATGGCAAGTGTGCATACCCGTGATAAGGTCTATTATTCGCTATATTATATATATATATATATATATATATATATATATATATATATATATATATATATATATATATATATATATATATATAGGCAGGAATACCCCGATTTACGACGAGGTTACGTTCCGTAAATGGCGACTCAACTTGAAACGACTTAAATCGGACCAAATTGTACCATACGGGTATAAGAAGCAAAATTTAAGTTACTTAATTTGGAATAATGTATGTACATACAGATATGTGTACATTATGGAAATTTATTTTATGTGCAACAGTAGTTCCAAAAATGTCATACTGGAGACGGGAGCCTTGAAGATGCAAAAAGGTCGTGGGCGTCCTTCTTCGGTTCATAACAACCAACTGACGGCGTTAGTTGAGTCAGAATCACGCACAACAATTCGAGAACTTGCACAAAAGTTAGGTGTCAGACATCAAACAAATCTGGGCCACTTAAAACAGCTAGGAAAATCAAAAAAGCTCGACAAATGGGTGCATAAACCGCAATTCTTTTTCTACCGAACTAATAGATTACAGTTCAATAGTAGTTTTTTTTAAAAAAAGAAACAAGCTATAACTAGATCCAATTTTGTAAAAAATGTTTGCTATCAAAATACTTTACTTCAAGAATGTAGCACAGTAAAATATTTACTTACATGCACATACACACATATATTTTATGTACATGTATATGTGGTTGTCTGTGTGTGTGAGTGAATATATATATATATATATATATATATATATATATATATATATATACTACACATATGTATTCATATTATGTAGCGTATTTTAAGCATATCTAAAAAAATATTTACTAAGCTATTAAAAATATGGTGTGATATTGAGTCATCTTTTGATGCACTTATATGTCATATATATTATATGCATACACGCGGACAAAATGTACATTTATAATATTATACGGTTCAATAAACACATATCGAGAATGAGAACATTTTGTATGATATTTTCCAACAGAAATATCTTACCTAAATCACTTGTACAGAAAGCATGCGCCATTTCTTCGTCAGTGCATGGTCTGCATTCTGAAAACAAAATAAGAAAAATTAATATATTTATTTAAATAACAATTTAAAAAAATAAACTAAAGTTAATGCAAGGAACAAAAAAATATAAAAAAAAACATTTGTTGTAACTTGAAATTAATTCTTGACATTTCGTCGCAATGGTCATTATTTTGTCTCAGCCGTGATTAAAGGGTGGCTTGTTGGCTTGCTCAGACACCGATTCCCAGAAAAGCATTAGACTATCCTAATATTTACGTTTTAAATAGCACATTTTCTTAGATTACAGCATACTTAAAAAAATCTTTAAATATACAGGTTAGTATCACCCCCACGTGACATTTTTCAATATTTTTTTTAGTTTCCAAAAACAGATTTAACTGTAGATAATTCAAAAAAATTATCAAAAAGATTTGATTTATTTGAATTTTCTTTTACATTCGTTAAAATCGAGATATATATTTAAATTTTCGAGGTACTTTTTTGAAAACGCATCCATGGGATACTAGATATCACGGTTTGCTCTTTGCAAACTACTATTCCAATTCATAAGTAATCTTAAATATTCATTTAGTAATTCAAATGCTACTTATTGAAATTCGAAAGTTTAGTAATAAAAAGTTAAACAGTATAACTTAACAATTCTATTTTCTTATTTAATCAATTAAACAGATACAATATTCTTATTAATACCCATGCTTTACAATATAAATATACTTTAAAACACTAACGTTCATTGTCGAATTTAGGTCGTCACTTTTTTATTCATAAGGTCGTGAACTCAATTCTAATGTCACGGAGTAGAATAATCTAAATTTTCCGTTCTTCTATGAATTTCACTAACAGACAACGATGATTAAAACGTTCTTTTCGCTATTAACGTCATTATATAAATGTGTTTTAACTAATATTCGAAATATCCGTGTACATTTAGAAAATCGTAAAACAATAAATTTAAATAGAAATATATAATTATTTTATTATCAAATAAACGGTACGTCCGACTAAACTGTCTATTGTAATTTAAAACTGAATTTTGTAATATGCAAGTGCTGAAACTGAAACGCTCGATAATTATCGTGTCCGTTGGCATATCACGAAATCCGCAAATCGATTTATCATGAAAATTTACTGCACATAATTATATCAGGCATCTTTCTTCTTGTATACAAGTCAATATACGTTTATTTGAATTCTGTTTCACTTTCTGACAATACCAGTTTAATTTGACTTTGTTAAATTATCGACACTCATTTAGTCGTCGTAAAAAAAAATTACGTTTGCACTGTCAGCGGTGAAAGAAATATGATACAGCTTATCTGGAAGGTGCACCGAAACGCATAACAAATTACACTGCGACACCGATTGCTTTTATATGAACTGTAAATACACACACTGTGTAATATTGAAAAATGCAACAAAATTAATTAGCTGCAACCGCCGACAAAAAATATATGAGAGGGTTGGCGGGTTTTTTTTTTTGAACAATTATCTTATTTGCAATTCCGAAAATATTTTTTTTTATTTGTTTATTTAATCAATTCTGCACGATCGGTACGAGCATATAATCTTAATTTACACCTATAGTTTTCCAGTCAATGTCTTCCTTTCTGACATCATTGAATAAACATAGTTTTGGGTTGAATTTCTCAGTATTCTATGCCATAAGATATTAAGTTTCGCATTTCACGCCTAATACTTCGACGTGAAGCTTACTAAAGCAATATGCACAAGGCTATTTTAATCAATGGGTTAATCGAGTAATCCATCTTTTACATTACTGTTTGAATAAAAATATTACGACCATTTTTTTCCTCTAAGACGATTATTTAGACCAAACGCGAGAAAAAACGATGTGTTATTTCAAAAACCAGATTTTTAATTTTTCAGTACTGATAAATACTTGAAGCATGTGTCACTTTTTTATAGCCTTTTACACTGTTTGAAAAATAATACAAGTACATTATTATCAATGGAGCACGTTTTTGAAAAAAAAGGTTAAAATCCAAAGTTTCAATTGTTTTCAAATCGATATAACCAATTTAAACCGATTTTGCTAATCTGTCATTTAAAACGTCAGATACGAAAAACAAAAGAGAATAAAAAAAAACAATTAACAATAAAACACCATGTAGAAACAATAACTATGAGAAATTATTGAAAAAAAAAAATGTGAATAGAGTTAAAATCATAATCTTAAAATCGAAAAAGTTAATTTAAATCTATTTATGTATTCCGTCAATTTATTGTATTCTAACTGTGGTAAATTAATTAGTTCGTCGGAAAAAAAATCATTAATACATTATCAATTATCATACCCTTATATCTCTATGCATAATACATATGAATTATTTAATTAGAAGAAAAACTTAAATACATTTTTCGCACACACGCATTACATATTTGAAATCATAAAACCTCTTCTATTCTAATGACATATTATTATCATCTATTAACATTATTTATTCATGAGCTTAATCGTGTCTACCTGTAGGTGTTCTTACCAGCAGAATAATAATTATTGTATTTTCAGGTAAAAAAAGAAGTTTTTATAAAAAAAAAGTTTCTTTTCGCTTTTGTTATTTTATTACTAACAAGGGCGAGGTCAATGACGATACCTTTTTATAAGAAGACGTTCAAAACATTCTTCATGATTTTCATGACGTTACTTTTATGGTAATCTCATTGTTTGTTAAGAAGATAATTTTAATTGAAAACTGAAAAAATAGCTCTAGTTTCCGTTTAATGATTGAAAATATGATTCGTAGAAAATATCTTTAAATTTATATTTATTTTTTAAATAGTAAATTAGGAAAAGTTTACATGTAGTGAAATGGTCCAGCAAGTGCGACGACATAGAAAACGAAAAGTGCAGTGTTAAAAAAGAAATTTACATATTTTTGCACTGTTTGATTTTTGTAATGAAACTCGCTTCGTCATTTAATGTGAAATCGAATATACGGTTAATCAACATCTACGTTTTGCGGAACATAAAACGAACAGTCCGACCGGTAATTACAAAATTCTTCGACGTACATTTTAATTAAAATGATCCACCATGAAAATATTCTTCAAGTAAAATATACATTGTCCAATAATTAAATTTCAATAACAGTTTATAAGACTTTAGAGTAATTTCGTCACGTCATTTACAATCAATTAAACGTTTAAAAATTATACTCTTTCTTCGAACACGAAAAATGACTTAATTGACATATCTTTTCCAATTAAACCGCGTGTATACAGAACATGATTTTTTAATATATTAATTAAAAATGTAATGTACTTTGCTACGACACAAAATTTTAATATCTGAATCTACAAATTTTTTTTTTGTGTTTTTCTTATGAATTATTAACGTTCATGACTTGAAAATTGAATTTGTATAGTAATTTGTTTTTATTATACACATACGGCCAATTACAAAAGTATTTGTGCACTTTTTCATATTTTTACATATTTACTTTTGTTATTAATCAAGAATTTATTTTGTTTAATTTTTGTTAACACATCTTATAGAATCCATTTTTGAAATTTATAAAATTCAATTTTTTATCTTATATTCATATGAATTAAAATATCAACAAAGTACATGGTGAAAATAGTATTGAAAATGGTTCAACATTTTTCAAATTTTTGCGTTATACACGAACCAAAATATTCATCTACTGGCAAATTTGCTTTTTTTAGAAGATACTTAAAACTTTTAAAAATAATTTCTCAGTTACTATATCTCACTCTTAGAGAGCACCAGTTGTCACACTTGAAACTGAAAATGTAATATCATAAGTCAACAAAAAGTTAAAATTAAAAACGATAATTAAAAAAAATTAAACGACAACTAACTTAGTGAAAATTATACTAAGAAAACTTCAAGTAACTATTAACATTAATCGATATCTAACTAAATATAGAAGTATGTTTTTTACACCTAAACTGCTATTTAATACGATTTTTTTAAGTGGAAAATATTCTTATTTGTTGATAAAATTCTAACTTATTTTCAAGTCCGTTTCTTTGTAATCGCAATGTGTAGTAAACTTGAATATTTAGTTCAATTACATTTTGAATAAAGTATTTATTTTTATTAAAACTAGAGGGTTTTACCCCCTGCCCTTATAAGCCTGTTCTTGTAACGGAATTAAATTATAAAAACATGTTTTAAAACTCATTATGTCTATATAATCATTCTCTCGGATATATATTACAACATTCTTATTATAATTATAATTATAATTATATATATATATATATATATATATGTCTATAATAATTATCGCTGATAGATTGTCAAGTTTTATTTTATATATGAGATAAACATATTTGACTGCCATGGTAACCTCGACGTCATAAATAAATAAGCTACGTCATCGAAATTTTATGTGGAAAATTTTGATTTTATATACATAGAAAAATTAGGATCCAAATTTGTTCAATATTGCGATAGGAATCAAAACTTTTTGTAAACATTTATAAATCGCATGCATATATAAATATACATAAATTCTATTTAAATAAATAATATATTACTTGAGGCGTTAATGCGTCAGCATATAAAACAAATTGAATTCAAACGCAAATATTTGTTTGAACTCTAGTTAAAATATTCAACAAAAACAAACAGAGACCTCCTTGTGCATGAATTACAATGTTAAATTTTCTTTACATAAATAAATTATTTTTAATGAATGTAATTACATCTAAATAACTGACTAGATTCTACTAATATAAAAGATTGGCATTATAGCTAGGTAGGAGAGCAAATTTTAATTAACTTACGCTTACACGCATACAGGTACACGTTATATATACCATGATACGTATGTGTGTGGATGTATAAAGAAAGAGGATCGAATTTAAAAATAATTATTTCACTACTCGGATATTTAAATTGTAAACGATCTATTAATATCAGAAATAAATTAGATCATTTCGAAATATGTAATTATAAAGATACTGTAGCCAAATAACTAACCTTCGACTGGATCGTACCCTCGATCACCTCTAGGCAATGTCTGTAAATCGTATTGTAATTCGGCAACTCGTCGTTCTAATCCTTGCCATTCTGTAGCTTCGACATACAATGCCGCTTGACCGTTTTTGCTCTGGAAACATCTATAAAAAAAAGAACAGTAAAAAATCAGCTACAAAATATTTGATCTTTGATATAAAATATGCAATAAATATTTAACTTGAATAATGACCGGCTGAAATGTATTTATTAGTACTTCTGCAGATTAAAATAAAATCTAAAATCTTTTTTTTATATTTAATATTATTCAAAATCCATGATTTACGAAGATGTATTAAAAAAAATATGTAAGTCTTTATACAAAAATATAGCAAAACATATTTGAGAATTATATTTTTTGACATGATTAACATTTTTGATATTGATAAAAGTAACTTGAGGTTCTTGAAAAAGATTATTTTCTTCTGATCAGAAAAATCCTTTTTACCGGTGTGTTTTACACCAAAAAGGTTCATTTAAAAATTAATTTTTGTGGCAGTAAATTGGAAAAAATTGTAAGGAAAAAGCTGTTCCTGTTTCATTGCAAGAGGTATTATAAAGTTAAATTGTTAAATGACAAAAATGTTAATAAGTTGTCTAGAAACAGAAGAGACACAATTCATACAACCCTGTTTTTTTACAATACATACTTCAGACCATAGAGTACAATATTGTTAAAGTACTATGCGAGCATGTAAGAAGTGATGAATATTAAAGAACATCCGATTCTAAATGTTAAATATTTTCAAGATGGAAAACAGCTCAATTTGTTTCTAATCGGAAAACAAGTTCAACGCGCGGCCGACCTGATTCTAAGGAAATGAAATTAATAATGCAACTATTTCCACATTTTTATTTAAATTTAAAAATGTTGTAAGTTTACTAGAAATCGGTAATAGGTTTAATGCATTTTAAAACCTAACAATTACTTATTTCAAAAAGCATGTTCTAGGAAAACGCTTAAAAAATGTATTGCTATGTTGTTAAATTCGATGTCAGCAAATCAACTAAACTGATATTAATCTTTCTATCTATATAATAAAAACACATTCTCGTCGCTTTGTCCACACGACAAGGTTCATGATGACAAGAGAAATGTTTATCTATGGCGAGGAGAAATATTTGCTGTCAGCTCATTAGGTTTCACGTTTAATTCATTAATTTTCGTTCCTGGGTATTTTTCATATTTAAATATATCATGTTGTAAAAACCAATAAACAGTTTTTCATTCTATTTTCCCGTCAATTTTGACGGGTTATATATTAGTTTTTAAAATATTAGGTTGATAGAAAAACAATTGCGGTATACGACCTTCAAATTCATATACATTTTTTTATTTAAGTGGTTTTAAGTAGTCCAGAACTGTTGGATGACTAATTCCTAACTTTTGTACGAACTATCGAATTGTTGTGCGTAGTTCTGATTCAACTAACCGCCTTCAGTTGCTTGTTATGAACTGAAGAAGAACGCCCGCATCCTTCATCATTCCAAGGCTCTCGTCCCCGTACGAAAATTTTAATATCACTATTGCACTGTACATTCCTTAACAGTGCCCACACCAAAAGCATCGTTTAGTTTATGAGCATTTTCTACTTGCTTTACTACCCGTTTTGAACTCATACAAAAAAATTGCTCTTATTTGCTTCTTTTCTATCTCTAATTCAATAGCCTAACTTGAACCAAAATTAATAATAAAACCACAGTCGACGTTGCCAAAATACAGACAGAAAAATGCACTTTAAAATGATATGAACACGAACTCAATTAAATGATAATTTTATCAAAAAAAATTAAAGGTTAGAATTCAGTAAACAAAAACCGCAATTATTTTCGTACCAAACTAACACTCACATTTTGTACAGGTTTTACTTTTTTATACCGACGTGTAACTCGTAAGATTGTCTGAAAATACTTATAAAATGTATTTGTATCTTATCGACATACGACATTTTAGAAATATGAAAATTATCTGAACACATTTACTCCTCAAGTGCTGTTTAATAAAGTATACAAAGATTATAAAAAATATTTTTATGTAATTCTCAACGACTTTGCAAAAAAAGTGGCGAATGGTGCCAAATATTTTTTGTAAACTTTATTAAAACAAATATGTTTATTTAAAGATATCAGTAAATTTGATATATGTATAATAAGTTATTTACATTATAAACAATAGATAAGTATGGTTTAAAATACATTTCGACGGTAATCAGAAGTTAGTCGAACGTGTCTTTATTACGAGGCATAGTTAAATTTTAACAGGAGCAGGGTTGTATTATTGAATATATTTTAATAAAATTCAAGTTTAAAAATACAATGTACACATGAAATTAAATTTACAAATCAATAAACATTTTGTTTTTTGTACACAACTACTTTTCAATATTAGTTGCTTTACACTGAAATAAAAGAAGAAGATGAAATTTTAAATATATACATCTGATTTTTTTATTATTGTTGACTGTATTTATAAGCATACGAGTATAATAATAAATTCAGTTAAATGTATAATAATTTGCATTATCATTTCGAAGAAATTTTTACCTATTAATTATTAAATAACATGTTTGTTTTGTGTATTTGAGTATATGTATATATATATATATATATATATATATATATATATATATATATATATATATTCACGTGCGTGGTTCCAGGTATTCTTGACCTGAGGACTTGGGTTTTTCCTTAAGTAAAAATTTTTGATTACATGGAAAGTAACACCCCTATATAAACTATGTGTTCCATAAAATTGTCATTGCTTATTTTTTGTCAGACGCTAGAAACAGTGAATATTTAGTTATATCTCCGTGTAATTCAAAAACAAAGAATGGAATGTTGTAAGCAGTTTTTGGAACTCTATAACGGAAAAAATTAACAAGTAATTGACTCCATTGTTACGAGTGATGAAACTATGGTTCTGTATCATGACCTTATTACAAAAAGGAAGCCAATGGAATGACATCAAAGAGGCGATGCTTGCCATGAGTTACGAGTGATGAAACTATGGTTCTGTATCATGACCCTATTACAAAAAGGAAGCCAATGGAATGACATCAAAGAGGCGAAGCTTACCAAGAGTACCTGAAAGGTCAAACAGGGCAACAGTTTTTTGGAATTCACAAGGAATCCTTATGATCGATTTTAAAAAAAGAAACACAGTAAAAGTGCCGATTATTATGCGACCTGACCATTTTGAATAAAGGCAGGGTTTTCCATACATTTCAATAAATTAATTTTGAAGACTGCAATTACGCTGTTAATAATGTCATTTTAATAGATACACAAATAAACAAATAAATACAATTATCAGTTTTCAACAGAAACGTTGCCTCGTAGAAATACGAATTTGTGTAAAAGATCAAATAAAAAGACGAATTCAACCCTGTTCCAATGCAATCATGTCAGGTGTTTACTCATTACTATAACTGAACAAATAAATTATATGATTACGGATGGGTGGTGCAACTGTAAACAAGATAAAAATATTTACCGAATCGCTTTGCCGTCGCGTGTACGTAATGCGTGCAACACACGACCTTCCAAGAATGCTCGAGCGTGGCCGTTGAGACGTACACAAGCGCGGAACTCACGACCGCTCGGTAACCGAAGCAGCACGCGTAGCGCACCTCTTGGATAAAGCCACGTGACACGACCAGCAGCACATCTGAGATACAGTGGTGTCACACCTCGCGCCTCGTCGGTTGTTGTCAGACCACTAGAACAAATAAAGGATTTTATTTTCAAAAAAAAATCAACGCGCCATTACGACTACGCGCCATTTCAACAAGGAATGTATGTATTTGTTGACAGGTTAAGCAGCTAGAAATAATATTTAGCCATATTTTCTATAATTATTTTATATAAATAGTATGAAAAATTATAAATATTACATCATGTATATACATACATAATTAATTATAAATATTTTTTTCTTTTTATACATCATAAATAGTTCAAATATAAAATATTCATTACTCATGAACTGAAATACAGTAAAATAATATAGACAAAGACAAATTATGAGCCTTGTGACAATGTTTATATTTTCTATATTTATTGTCTATATATAACAATTACTTATTGTTCCTTCAAATGTTTTTTAAGTATTCCTATTTTGAGCTGTTTTAGCATTAATATTTTTACTGAAGATTGCATGACTAAAAGATGTGATAATTTTAACGTTTCCAACCCGATGCGTTTTTAAGACTCTATACCGGTGCACTAAAGTCAGTTTACCGCTAATATTTTTCATGAAAATTACTATTTATAAAGGAATATGATTTTTAATTAATTGAGTATTAAGGTCAAACCTTACACTAGCTACTAGTATCAATATGTGTATTATAAGAAAATAAAGAACTGAGTTTACTGCGTCGGAACGGGAGAGTTAAATAAACAAAACAGTCACTTATTAAAATTTATTTTCAATCTCTAGTCCATTTAAAAAAATATATTCTCTTAAAAGTTATATAATGCAACTATTATTACAACAAAGAAACAATACTGAATTTAAATTTAAAAATAAAAATTATTCGTTATTATTTGAAACGAATATTTCCATATTAATTAAATGTAAAGTACAAATTTGTTACTCAGAATAAACAAAAAAGAACAAAGAATGAAAAAAAAAACACAACGCGGCACAAGCATCTTTTTGCAATTTCATGCATCGATCGTTTGGTTTTGTATCTTTAATTTCTCTGAAATTTGAGATCAATCTGCATCGATTACTGATGTATACCAAGTGATGCAGATCGGAAATACGGCAGAACTAAATTGTAGAAATAATCAATTAAACGATAAATACCTACACAATTCATCACAAGTGAAGCTAATGCTTCTTTTATATTTTGTATTAAGAAAATATAAAGAAATTTATTCAAATTATAATTTCTTTCATTTTACAATTTAAAAAAATGCCTGTGGGCGTTAGTTTTATTTATTTTTATCTCGATTCATTTCGCTATTGCTTCGACTAATTTTCAACTTTTTGTACTATTTTTTTCCAATATCTTTAATATTTAACGTTCGAGTAACCTTTTAAGATTTTTACTTTTTATTATACATTTTATATAGTTCCATTATCAAAGTTAAATTATACAAATCTTACAGCATATTCAACAAATCAGTGTTTCTTCAAGTTACAAGCAGCGAGTACAACTTTTGAAAGTTTCATTACCACTTCGTATTCCTTTCAGACGATGACAGGTTTAGTGTTATTAGGAAATTAAGGAACATTTCCGGTCCAGGCTGCTCGAAAAACGATAATTTTTAAGAATGTTTTGTAAAGAAAATAAAAAAATTAATGTCATGTGCTTTTCTGCATTTTATTTAAGATTTAAAATTACGAAATTATTTTTTGGTTTTTAATTTTTTTAAAAACAAGACGGCGTCGCCATTATTGCCAACCTCTCAGAAATCTTCTTCGACAGTCTTTTATTAACTTCAATTATCTACATTTGGTAAAAAGTTGGTTCAGATAAATATACTTCACTACTTTTTCAATTTTGTTTCTATTTTCTTCGGGCGAATAAACTCATTACGAATCATTTTTCTTTTGTTGTAATTCATGTTGAGACTTGTTTTTCGATTAGCTGTATCTACTTATATATATATATATATATATATATATATATATATATATATATATATATATATATATATATATAGGCGTGTGCACATAAAGCGTTAATATATGATTTCAAAACCATTAGATTACATATTCGGTAGATAGATAATGTTATGAGGTGTAATTGCCGATCAGTAATCGTTTCGACATGGAATATTGTTGAAAATCGAGTTCGCCGACTGCAGAGTACACGCCTTTATGTATTTGCGATAATATTATCGTTGTTTAAACTCACAACGAACTACAATGGCTGATAATATCTTCGAAATTTCAACACGAACGTACATATTAGTTTTTAGTCCATTTCACAGAATATCAATAAGTCGCGTACTATCAAAAAGGAAATATTGCATTCGTTGATAACATTCTATTTTTTTTTTTCGTCAAAAACAATGTTTCAATTGTGGTCGTATTACATATTTTATTTAAAATTGAGGTTGACCGCATTACTAGACGTGGGAACGAAAGGAAATCTGTCCAGTTGTGATTTCACGTCTTATATATATATATATATATATATATATATATATATATATATATATATATATATATATATATATATATATATATATTGAAAGTGTGCATGTGTGTGTTAATGTCGATCGAATAAGGCACCATACGATTTTATATGTACATGAAAAAAATGTCATATGTAAATTGCATTGAATTAAGTAAATCGATTGATTTACATGTATGTCACAGTTTCACTTTTAATGTGAATTATATTTTATTAATTCTCGTTGTATGCATTCTAAATCTGACCATTTGCAGAAAATACATTCTCTTGGCGTAGAGCATGTTTCATTATTAACTATGCTTTCATGTCACGTAACTTTTAACTTTCAATAACTGTCACGTTTTTGCGTATATATCTAAATCTTTTTATTGTTGCGTGTCTACATACAAATATGTATGTGTATATATATATATATATATATATATATATATATATATATATATATATATATATATATGAGAAAAAATTCAATTGATACAAAATTAGAAAGTACGCTGCTGATGGCTACATGATAATAAGACCAACAGTATTATATATAATAGCCTACGCCCAAATGGCTTATAGCGGAGCAAGGTTAGGAAAATAACTAGAAATGACGCCTAAGTAAGTGTTGTATAGATCCAATATATACGTTCTTATATGCACTTTTTACGTTTAACTTGCAACATAAGATCAACTGAATGTTGTGTGTCCATCTGACTGTTATTAGAAATCGTTTCAATTAACTGTATTTGTATTAAACAGTTGTTGTTAACCAACACCTAATACTTAATAACGTCCAGTTTTTATAATCTTATATACTGAGTGAGTTTGTTTTTGTAAGTGGATTAACATATTAATGAGATAAAAATTGAAAGAAAGAAATTTATTAAGAGCAAAACCGTTAATAATATTTTTTGACATATTTGGTGTTACAAATATTTGTCTTATTATATTTTTGATACAGACTTTTAAAAACAAGATTTATTTTATTGTCACATTTCTAAAATATGTTATATATTATTTTTAACTCAATATCACTGTTCACATTAAAAATAACACTATTACTATTCGGGATAGTAATACAGTGATACTAGAATAGCTTAATCTATAAACTGGTCAAATATTGTGTCAAGATAAAGAGATAGGAAAACGTGTCCAGTTTATTTATTTTTTTTACTTGCGAAGTGATCTCTTCATGCCGTACAGAATATTTTATTGTTTCGATTTATGGGACAATTTAGTGATTATATCACAGTTTCGGTGTAATGTCAAACTTCTAGATGCAGCTTTTAAATTACTTACGATCAAAATAAATTAAAATTATGTATAAAAGTATTAGATACCTCAAATTATTGATCAGTGAAACTACAGTGACTCTGGATTGCATATATTATAAAAGGACACGGATATAAAAATCAGTACTTTGTCAAAAAAATAGATTTAACTTGTAAATAAATTATTATATACAGAGAAAAATATTAAACTCAGAAGTCCACCGGTTAAAAATGGTTGAGAAACACTGTACTAGATGATGAAATTATCAAGTTATTAAATCTTTGATTAAAAATAGTGTGTCGTTTATCGTGGAGTTTAAACATTCAATTGAAAACACGGCATTATTTTTTACGTTTCAAATGATGTCTGTAGTGAGATTCGAAGGTGAAATTGTTGATGATTGTTAAAACCAATTTATATTTATTTTTTAAGATAAATCAGTCAGTAAACAGATAGATTTTTTAAAAACTCTAACGAACTATATTCCAGTCTATTCATATTAAATACACTATCGTGTATTTAAAATTTTCGGATTTGAGGTCCGAAATTAAAAAAAAATGTTTAGTACACGATCCATGTATCTCTATATAAATCTGTTTAAGAATATAAAAAAAAACATTCTTATACAAATAATTAAAACCGCTATTCCAAATCGTAATTACAGAACATATAAATAAAATATAGTGGAAATAAATAGTACACGGAATACGTTTACATTCGGATCAAGTATATTGAAAATAAACTAAAATAAATCACATCATGCGATGCTTTCATCTGTCAAAACTGTACAATTCGACAGAAACGAGGGCGTTGGTCATATATTTCAGACGAGACACGCAACAGCATTACAGACAGCAAAGAAAGAAACTCAAGATTGTGCAGAGTGTGTATCAAAATTCAAATAAAATATAACAGATAGAGGAGAGCATTCAGAACGATCACGGACGCGCGCAACCGATCATTATTTCGTTTTTGCGCACGTGTTCGTGTCGCAGACGTAAGTCTAATCCACGATCGCACGTAGAACGAATTTAATAGCAGTCAATTTGAGTTTCTATTGCACTGTCGACCAACAGAACCATCGAACAGGACGTGTCGCACGCTGACGGACACCCGACGGCTGGCCGATTGGCGTGTAGGACTGCTTATAATAATGTTGAAATGATTTGTCGGTGTTTATAAAATGTGACTGATGTCTGATGCTAGAATGTTGTTGTTAGTATTATTATTATTACTGGTTTAATATTCGACCGGTCAGTCTGCTCTATACGCATTGAAAATGTTATATTTTAAAACGACGAATCACTACTCGAAAACAACATTGAAACATAAATAAATATTGAAATCAGAACCGAATTCGAATGAATATTCATTCGCTTTATACGAATATACAGTTATATTCTCAATAAACAGAGATTTAAACGAACATCAAACTCGGAAACTGGATTTCGATAGAAAAAAATACAAACGGATAATCACAAAAAAATCAATGCAAATATTTTAATTAAAACAGTGACTTAACTATAAACATCAGAATAACATCTATTTTCTGTAATAACCCTTATCGGACGGTTTGTTTTTGGAGAAAATGTCCGCTAGGTCGGAGTTTTTTTTAACATTTGTTACTATTATTATAAATTTCAATGAAAGAACAACTCATTTTTACATAAATACTTAAGTGGATCTTTTATTGGTATTTTTTATAATCAGATAATGTATGATATCGAAAAAAACATTTTCCAATATGTAACCCAGGGTGGTCATCGCAAGTTTGACAAAAAAATCTAATTAGATTTCTTTTACCGGGTACTGCTCTTGGAGCAAACCCCACAATCCTTTTTCTTGGAATAGCATAGTTGGTTTAGTTAATAAAAATTTCCAATCAATCGTTGCTGACGATTGAAAGTTGTAGGTTACCCTCCAACAGTTGTAGATGAGTGAAAATCTCTAAGTTGTTTTACCAATTTTTTGACAAAGTTCAAATGAAACATTGGTTTAATGCCTTTTCTTTCTTAACAGAGTTTATAAAAAATGTAAGCATTTGTAGCACTGACTTCCAGACTCCAGTACAAAAAATCGATACAATAAAATTCTTATTAATTAAAAAAGGATTTCTCACGTTAGTGGACACTCGATCAATATGATTCTTGTATGGTGACATACAATAAGAAATCCTGCTACTATTGGTTTCTTCGACTTCACAACATTCGACCGAAACGGGTTAAAACGGCTACTTAATACGACACGATCAAATTGGAAACTATTTATACATATGAAGCATATTTTATATTAAAAAAAATATATACAAATATATATTTCCTGCTTTTAGCAATACTTAAAAAACTTTTTCCTGAACAACGACGACGATCACATGTACAGTTATAAACAGATATTTATAATTATCAATAATTTTAATAATTGTTTATTGATTGAAAGGCACGATAACGATACGATGATAAAAAAAACTGCCGAAGAACAACATTCAAATCTTATTTGAAACAGAAATATTTAAAATGCTAATTTAATCGACTTTTTTCAATCTAACAATTTGAATGTGATAATTGTATTGCCGCTACGAAGACCGGAAAAGAAAATTACATGGAAGACACACAACGTCAAACTAAAAATGAATAATTTTGTAATTGCTTAATATAGCTATACAAAACTGTCCACAAGGAAAAATTCCCTACTATAGATAAGCAGTTTAGATTTAATGATTTGCCTTCTGGCGGGTAACAATTTTTGCAATGTAATTCTATTATGTCCACAACCAGTTCTTATAATTGAATAATTGTGTACATATACATACACATATATATACATACATACATACATATATATATATATATATATATATATATATATATATATATATATATATATATATATATAATAGAATATAAAAAATGAAAGCGTCGTTTTATATGATCTTCATGACATTTAGATGTTACGATTAGATACGTGATATATATATATATATATATATATACACATATATATGAACGTTTATTAAATCCCCAACATTCTTTCGGTGTCTCTGAACAATTCTGTAAAGTGCACACATGTGTGTTGGTTGTGTGGTGGTTCTTCTGTACATATCATCGTTCCTCGATCTTGTAGTGCTTAATTTGAGCTGCATCCCCCTGGGGCGAGGCTGGTTGTTCGGGGCTCGGTATAACGCAAACTATAGGTGGGCACATTCACTATTCGTAACGGACATCGAGCAATGAGTTGAGCCAGGCTCCTTTGTCTGCTCTTTATGCCCGTCATAAAACAGTCACGGAATCTATTTCAATAGTATTGATAACCAGATAGACGATACAGTTTCACAAATCGCGCATGGAATCAGAAAAAAAAACATTTATCGACCATTATCGATCATTAACTTAATTTGAATTAGTTTTATTATAATAATGATTAGATGCTGGTACCATTTTTTAAATTATAACGGACAATTTTTAAAGTAGTTTTATTTATACTTATTGAGTAAATTGTATTAACTTAATTATGCTGCAATACGTCGTCTGATACTGACACCAGATTGATTCTTTCACGAATATTTAATTGTTGAAAATGATATAAGATTATTAATTTTTTATCAGATTTTTAGGCATGAGGATATATTAAATCAATAGCGTCAAAGTACAAATAAAAATAGAACATATCTGTATGAATACATAGATTCAAAGCATTCCTTACTTAAACTTAAATGGTGTGTCCAATAATGTCAAAACTTTAGTGTTTTTGAGTTAACTTTCTATACAATTCAATACAGATCAGGTTAGCTAGAAGGTATTTTTATAGATACTCAAAAACTCCACTATCTGAGTTACAACCTTGTCAATGATCCACACAAAATGCTTTACTTATCGAAAATCCCGGCCCTCGAGACTATCAACAAATTCAAACTGCGCGCTAATACTGAACCTCTGTATTGGATACTTGTTCTGCGGAAGAGCCGAGGCTCCTCGATCAACACTCTAACATTTCAACACCTTTAATGTTGTTTAGTAAGAAATAAATTATTTTTTTGACTTTACAAGTTATCCATTTTTATTGTGTTGCACAAGTATTTGTTTAACAAGTAAAAACACGATTTTCTAAAAATATTTTTTATTTGAAAATTATAAAAGCAACTCTTTCACAGGATCTTCTTTTAAGATAGATGCTTGTAAGATCCTGTTCTAATGGTAAATATTTTTCTGTTGGCACGCTTATGATTCATTACAGAGACCGTAGTTGTTAATCATAACAAAAAGTATTCATGTCCATTTCGTACCATCTTTCGTCATGCCCCGAAGAAAACCATCAACGTTGAATATAAATAAAAATTAAACAAAACAGATAAACGAATAAAACGAACTGAACAAAATAACATGTCCATACATGTACAACGAAACGATCTGTACATTTATCCTGGGGATACGTTCGTGCTCTACACATGTTTTTCTCGATTTTGAGATACGGTCTTTATTATTCATAATTGTACAAAACTATGTGTGCATAATTATGGCGAATGAAATAAAAAACAAAGTTTTTATGATATTATATTTTTATATTATCACATCTATTACGTAGCCAAAAGGTATATTGTATTTGAGACTGTGATAAAACATCGTTTGATATTAAAAAGCCATGCCTAATTATGAAACATAATTATAAATGTTTATTAGAAAATATTAAGTTATTTTTTCCTTCTTGTTGTTGTGCCGGCCATAAACGTAACAAATGTGTTTTTTTCTTTAGTTGACTAATTAGCATAGATTTTTATTATATATATATATATATATATATATATATATATATATATATATATATATATATATATATATATATACAGTTTATATACTTTTAACTTCATATTAACAACCATACTCACTTTTGATATATTTATATGAAAAGAAATATCATAAATTTTCATAGAGTATATAGAAATAAATCTTTATACAAAGTATTTTTAAATAAAACAAGGAATTTTAAATAAATTATTTTATTATATGCTAATATTTTCTGTCTAAAATACATCACTATTGCCATTTTTTCACTTTGAAAATATCTATTGTAGATCTTTTTTTGAATCATACTCAAAGCACTCCACGTTTTTCCTTTTATTTCGTTCATTTGTCAAATCGCATTCCTTTCATTGATCTTTTTAGTTTTACGGATAGAAAAAAAGTTACCAGAATTTAAATCGAATGAATACTGTGATTGTAGAATAATGATTATTTCATTTATATTCAAAAACTGGCGAATGATGGGCGCAAAACGACAGGTGCTGCTTAACATGATCTAGCAATTTGTTTTTATTCAACATTTCAATCATATTTGTCTAATTTTCTAACAAGTTCGTGTCAATATTCTTAACTTATTCCAGTATTAGTAGAAACAAATTCATAATTAATAAAGATAATTCAATAATTTGACAAAATTGTTCACAGCACCTTCACATTTATAAATCTTAGAAAACTCTTCGCACAAAATCATATTATAATAAAAATTAAAAATTAAAAAAAAATAAAGCAATATGGTTGACATTTTCGTACGAAGTAGAAGAAAGTGCCATATGTTAAAATCCAACCGATTCTCTCGACATTTCTCCAGGTCTTCTCAAATTTACTTTTTATATAAACAAATAAATTTAGAATAAATTAGAATTAAATATTTGTATCATACATTGAAAAGTATAGAATTACTATTACACAATCAAATATTACATTTGGAAATGTCATCTAAGAAAAAGTTCAAGTTTACTAATTAATTTGACAAATACAATTATGAAATGTGTCGATAAAAACATGAAGTTTTAAAGATGTTCATTTTTCATGTGCGTGTGTCGATGCGTGTTGGTTTTAAGCTGACGCGGGATCATCGATTAATTCTATAGAATTATTTCAACGAAAAAACAACATTTACAGATTGGGATTAGCATAATTCACATTCCTCATACATTAAATTTATTACTGGTGACTATGGAGATCAACTATTTTGAATAATCGCCATATCGTGATAAGAATGGACCATACTAAATAAATTATTTATTAATCTTTACACTTAAGGTGTTATATTAACAGTAGAATATGTTAATTTTAAATCAGCTATTATCAGATGAAATATGATCCACATATATTACACGTTTAGTCGTACAGTGTTCGTGTGGGCACATGTAACTTTGATCTAAATATCGAATACCATATGTGATCAAAGGTCGCTTATGATGTGTCACTGTTTTTTCAACAAATACTATATATTTGCGTAATATTGAGGTTATAAGTACTTATTTTTCTAAGAAGTCTTATTTATATGACGAGAAAATACTCAGTGAGTTAATTATATTTTATACATTTACTTTGTTTGATTTTTATCATGCAAGCAAGATGTTTTATACAGCAAGATGTCTTACGGCAATACCTCATAATCAAAAATTAAAATCAAAAAGCATTTTTATTAATCTAGTATGGATTCCGGGATCTTAGCCTAAGGCTTTTTACCCGGTTTTAAAAGGAATGTAGGTTGAAGGTACGGAGTGTTGAGAATAAGCTTAGAACATGGAGGTCTGGAAAAAAGTTACAAAAAACCGGAAAAGATATACTGGTACTTCCATACTTTTTATATTGCGACAATCATCTAAAACATTAATTAAAATTTGCATTTTTATTAACAAGAGGGATAGGATTTTTGTAATCATATTTAATATTACTAATCTCATCAATTTATTGTACAGATTTACTGCTCTAAAAAATTTATTAACTATATTACTCAGCATTGTAATATACATACATTATACAAATGGTATTATAATGAATTTGAATTACAGGAGGGGGCACTAAATGAGGTACACTTGCATACACATACAGATTAATGTTTAAAAATGGCGAATGTATCAAGCATTCATTATTTTTTAGAAAATAAAATTTAAGATAAAAGTTTTTATTTATGAGACTTGTGATTTTAAATTGCACAGAAGTTTCAGTTTATACTAAAAGTAAAATTAGTAAATTTCGAAAAATGTCAATATTTATAAATAGATTTATAGAAAATAATTTTTTCAATAATTATTATTAATAGATTATTTATAAAAAAATGCACTAGAACATTTAAGAGTGAACTCTTATAAAAAATTGTAACGAAAATGTGATTTTTTTATTCTTTTCATATATTTTTATCCATAAACTAACTTTACAAGAAATTAGTTTCGTTCCGTAATTAGTTATATATTAAAATTACAAAAAAGAATGTAACATTACACGAATTCGTTTGAAATTTACATTCTCTACTCATCTAGTACTACATTTAATAAAATACATTATTTCGTCGAAATATATTTTTCCACTACATATCTTTGTGTGTACAAAAAAGTTAATGTATGTTTTTTTGACAGTTTTTTTGGTCTCTTAATCGTACACTTACTCTTGAATTCAAGTTTAATATTTACATAATTACATCTGTTTTTCTTAACAAAATTTCTGTCGAAGAACTAGTTTAATGACTTTGAATTGACCACGTTTACATTATTAATTTTATATCCTTCAGTAACATCGAACACAAGAACTGATTATAACGAGTGATGAGACTTGACGTGAACACAACAAACGTATTGGATTACATATGAAAAAATACCTTTCAATATATTCCACTCTGCCTACTAATCATAACGTATGAATGAACAATAAAACAATTATAACAGTATGTTTATAGTCGTATTATTAAAATATATTCTTAATTTGACATATAAATAACGTTACATTGTTAGTAAAGAATTTTACTATTAATAATGAGTGAAATTATATTCGAATTACAAGTTACAATATACCTTTGTGTGATTAATTCTTTTTCAATTAATTCTGATTAGATTCCTAGATTGCATTCAATACATTTTTTTAAAATAAAGAATTTATAATAGAACCTTCTATTTTTTAATACAAAAATATACAGTAAATAAAACTCTTCATTATATATACGACACGACTGACTGGAATATATAATTTTTTTCTGAAATCCGACAATATCTCCAGGCATTTCTTCCAAGGATACAGTGTATATAATAGCTGTAGTATTCACGAAAGAATGCGAGAGCACTAGCTACCCTATTATTTCTACAACCACTTATAATAAAACATTTATTTTTGAACGGTCGTTGTTTAACTTCTTAGTACTTTTATCTGAAATGTGTTGATTAATAGGGAGCTATAATAAGTAGTAGTGACAGAATTTTTTTGGTATTTATGTAAAAAAAGTTATATAATGAAATATTAATATATTTGATTTTTATAAAATATGTAAAAAAAAAAAAACAGAAGTTTATACATGCATTTTAAATATCATTCATTTTGAAATGCTTTACTAGTATATCGTAATTTGTTTTTTGAGGAATTAAATTGTATTGAAATAATTTGGAACTAGTCATTCTTTAAAGTAGTGTGTTTTAATATGTACTTTAGTGTACTTAAACATTCGTAATATTAAAGTACATTTGAGTATTTTTTGAGTAATTGATTTGATGACATATCCTTCTTTGGACGGAAAAAAATTCGTTATGGTTACTTCACTCAAATAACAAATTCCAAGAGATACCTCAATTTACAAAAGAATTTTTTATCTCTTCAGGAATTACACTTGTTTTAATCAAACATGTTCAATAATTACTTTTTGATCATTTGTTGTACTGTTGCTCATGTGTATTTCAATGGAGATTCCATTCTCCTTGTAGAATTAAGGTATAATCTGTCCTTTTTTTGCCAGTCTACAAAAGTTTGTACGGATTTTTTATAATTTGTGGAAGTGAATTTGGCTACAATGTCAAAAACTTTGAAAAATCCCTTTTCTGTTTGGAAATCGGTATTTAAGTGAGTCAATTAGAAATCAGTCTCCAACGTACGGCTAAAATATAAAACAAAGGATTTTTTTATTGTTTACTGAACAATTAGTCAATTGGATTATAAATTATTTGTATCCTTATTATTATTTTATTTACCACTTACTAATGACATACTATAGACAGAATTTTGAATATGTTGACTACAAATTTTAAGTGAACGGGAAACATTTAATGTTGAAATATTATATATAAGTTTTTCTATATTAATTTTAATACATTCTCTGTCGGTTACGAAAAAAAGATTTTTGAATTTAGTTACATACTTTAGTTTGGTATCGATAAAAGAAAGCAATTAAATTGTTTTCATTCATTAAGATTTGAACAAATCTTATTCGATTTTTTAATTTACTATTTGAAATTAATAAAAAATATCTGGAACTTGCGATGGATGAGGTTACAAAATTCTCTAATATAAATGTTTATCAACCAAGGATCACTTAGAAATAATTATTCAAATTCTTTCAGTTAAAAAAATACAAACAAATTTATTGAAAATTTAGTTCATAGGTTGAAAATTAATAGAATTTCAATTTCTTCGTCTTAGGATTAGAGATAGGGCACTTTTAAATTTTAAATTAAACTTTTATAGCAATCAAGTGTCACAGTGTTCATAAATGAATTTACGATCTTGCGTGTCTAAAAAAATTCACGAACACGTGTGTGCACGCTCATTTTTTATTATTGCAGTACATAGAACACATCCCTAAACATATTTCAAATACTACTTGTATATGCACATCCCAATTTGTACTTCAAATCTAGTCTGAATATGTTGCATTCAAATAAAATGATGCATATTCAGATATGCATTTAAATGGAAATAGTTGTATGTAAAACACAACGAACTAGTTCTATTCAGCATTCAAATTAAGCACAATCGAATGATCTATTAACATATCATTTATCCATCTGGTCTACTACGACATATTTTATCGATTTTTTTATAAGAAACGAGAGATATAAAAAGCATCTCAAGTATTGTATACCGTATTCACTGTGATTAATTAAGAATATAAGGTAGATTAAATTAGTATAATAAATGAAGTAGAAATGGCCTTATATACCAAATATGTGGATAAATCAAAAACAAGAAAGATGCGTGACACGATTTCTGATTTCGATTTGTGTTTCCTAGTATGGTGACCGTTGATTTTCTACAAATGGTCAGACAACAAACTAAATACGCTATGTTGAGAGACGAGACGTCTCCTGTTATAGTATGTTGTGGAAAAAAATCTTTCGTACGCAACGTTTTTTTTTATATTATTGTCTGATGCAGTGTTCTTCGAATATCTATATACAAATCGTGCGTCTTGTAACATAGTTTTTTATCTAGACTCTGTTTGTAGACTTTATGGAAACGCTAACGGTTATCAGTAGATCCAAATCTTTAAAAGAAGAAGCAGTTCGCAAAGAAGCCATTAATATAAGACAATCTGGGTAGAGTTGGCTTTTTGAACACAAATCAAATACCGATTTAGAGATAATTAAAAATAAAATTAGTAATTAAAAAGGTGAATACATTAAAAAAAAATGACATTTAAAAAAGTACAATAAATAAATGTATTAGTAAAATTGAAAATGTAAATAATTTTTTCGAGTACTGATTTATAAAATAATTCATCTGTACATTAAAAAAAATAATAAACGAATCTATGTACGAAATAAAAAAAAATACTTCTTACAAAATACACTTTTCTAAAAAATATTGTTCTGATAGTACACAACTCTTAATTCTCATACTCATTTTAACTGCTAAAATCCATATTAATAACTATTACTTATTTATATTGAAAAAAGGTACAATGATGTTTCAATAAGTGAAAAGTATAATCGAGTAGCCTATGAAACTCGAACTACATTCACTATGAAATAATTTCATTTCAGTTGGTGCGTTCGATAGGTTACTAGATTACTTCAAGCGAAGTGTGAACTATTTTTCGATTTTATTATAACGTTGAATAAATATATTTCGTATATACTACTCGAACAATCCAAAATCGCGAGAAGAAAGTGCGTTTAAAGACTATGCACGTTTTAAAATCGTAAGACAATTGAAATAAAATAAAATTTATAATTCTAACCAATAAATTATAACAGTAGTGATTTGTTTTAAATGAAAACTATTATATGTGACATTTCGTGGTTATCGATCTTTGAGAAAACATTCCAGCAAAAATATTTAAATTGAAATTGTAATCTGTATTTAGAAGTAGACATCAATCAGGTTGTATAAAATTAAAGGTGTGTATTTCGCTTTCAGTATACGATTTTATCCAGTAGATATAAATTATATTCCCTTATCTGATACAAAATAAATAATAATATTAGCAATGTGTTTTTAGTGCATGTATGTATATGTATATATGTGTCTATATGTATATATATATATATATATATATATATATATATATATATATATATATATATATATATTATATATATATATATATATATATAAACATGTAGTCCTATGAATCAATCGAAGTGCTATTTAAGGTTAGTCACTTTTCCCACAGACATTGATTTTTTTTGTCATAAACACATAACAAATTATCAACGAACAGCAAAAAGAACAGCATTTATTTATTAATACAAAAAAATCGTTACAAAAAAATTGAAAATGATTTTAATGTTCGAAAGCTTTTAAGTTATCAGTGATCGTCTATGGAAATCCATTAAGGTTAGTCACCACATTTTGACGCGAACTGCTCTGTTGTCCTGTCTTATATCCAAATGTAATGGATTATAATACTTGTACATTGAAAATGATGTCGGTGACATAAGACACTAAGTACATCATGTGATTATTTTAAAAATGTCCTCTACACGAACAAAAAATGTTATTGTGTGTTAACAATTCTATACTCGTATGAGTAAAAGTCATATAAAGTAATATCAGTAAAAGTATTTTTTTTATTTATATATATATATATATATATATATATATATATATATATATATATATATATATATAATTAAACTGAATAATGAAAATGTCACATATTTCATATAAAATAAAATGAATGCTACTTCAATGTCGTGTAAATATATTTACTCAGTGTAATTAGATATCAAACTACAGAAAAAAACTTGACCTAGTCTTCAAGTAGTTGTCACAAAACTCTGATCTTAATGTTTTATACATTTCATATTAATTCTTATAGAATGATTCCGTCTTTGTTGTATTACTTATTTTCAAGGTTTCTTGGCTGTTTTTCATTCAAAATACCAACTTACTTCTTAACAAAATCACCAATGTAGATAAGAGTTTCGTTATTGTTCTTTACAAAGAGAAATATGATAGAATATTATATTGAAATTCGGTTCTATTTTTCGATAATCACTTATTAGAAAACATTAAAAAAATGAATATTTTCAATACTTTTTTTTTAAAAGAAAACAAGTTTAAAATATAGCTTGTAATCGATTAACAATTCGAAATAGTTAAATATGTACATAAATTAAAAATTCACAATGTTTAAATTAATTGTTATTTATTATGAATAAAGTATTAAGCTGTATTTATTTTCTATATACATAATCTATATATATAATCTCTGCTGTATATATAATCTATATACATTTATGCACAATCAGTACTTATTTTGCTTCTCTTATAAAAAAAGTAGTATGGGACTGAATACAAGTCTGAGAGTAGGAATACATTTTAATTAACAATTACTTTTTACACAATTCTCAAGAAAAATATATTCTAAATAATATAAATATTCTAACTATATTGTAAAGAACACACATACGTACTCACACGTTATTAATTGTTTTTCATGATATTTTCTGTCAATTCATCGTTTATATCCTTGCAATTCTATTCTTTGACGATTAATTTGTTTTTAATTACTCTTATTATTTTTTATAAGTACTTGTCTGCTTGTGAATAATTGAATATATATATATATATATAGTATTCTGTATATTTTCTGTATTTCTGAATGTCTCAAAGTCAACAAGATTATCATAAGAATGTCATTTACATAAACGCCATATTTAAATCATATTATTTTGTTTTAAAAATAAATGTCGTTGGGAGACAGAGACGAGTGTATCGAAAAAATGCCAGTGCTTCTTGAAGATCCATCCTAATAGTAGTGATTTTTACATTTTACGATTCAGTTATTAATGTGGATTGAATTTTTCACTTTGTATCGAATTTCATATTGAATATAAACTAGTTTCCCTCGAGTGAACAAGACACAATTTTACTTACACGTACCTCTCTGCTAATGACATTCAGTTATTTCTTGTGATGGCAATCAGCATGCACCGACTACAAAAACGAATATTAAACAAGAACGGGTACTTGTCATCGACTCAAATACAATATACACGTCTCTGTTCGTTGTCACTTTTTTTTGGTTATCATATAAACTCGACCAGAACCAATTTATATTGTGGTTATAATTGGGTACAATTTTTGGTGGGCGCATATTTCTATTTTATATATAGAATCATTCGATCTCTTTTTCATTCAAAAATCAATGCATTCAAATGGGATAGACAGATCGTATTCATGCGTATTGTGTACAGAAAACGACTTTTATTATTGCTTTATAATAACTTTGAAGGAATCATGAAACTATTTTGATTGATTTCGCATTCACATATGTTTTAAATGTTTTTTTTTTTTAGAAGCTAATTGCACGAATTTCAATAATTCAACAGATAAGGTGTACTTAAATAAACATTAACAAATTATAATCTACTTCCATTAACAATATTGTTATATAAATAGAAGCACACGTGAACGTGGGTGTTCTATATATACATATATATACATATATATATATATATATATATATATATATATATATATATATATATATATATATATATATATATATATATATATAATATGTATATATATAAAATCATTAATGACATATTCATGAAAACGCATTTCTAAAAAATACTGTCTTGACAAAAGACGAAATATGTTCTGTAATGATGTTATATATTAAGATATACACACTTCATATCATTAAGCATTTGTGGTTGACATAAAGTCAGTGTCCTTAGTAATTAGTGTGTAGTTTTTAAATATCAAACTATATTTCATACAACAAACATATATATACTGAGAACTTGAATATATTTTCATTATATCAAAAGGTACATATATAAAAACAAGAATTTGTATAATTTGTAATTAATTAATAAATAAATTAATTGTATACCTGTACAGTTGTTAAGAGTTTAACTAGTATATTTTTTCTTTCACAACGTTAATGTTTACAAATCTTTCTACAACGAGAGAACATGCCTATTTTTTTATGAACACTGGGAAATGTGTCGCAAAATACTCAAGGATTAATAAGTTGTTTTACAATATGAACTATATATATATATATATATATATATATATATATATATGTATGTATATGTATATATATATATATATATATATATATATGGATGGACGTATAAATAAATAATGTAACACTGAAACAATAATATATTATATACACAGTATACACTTACTGACTCAGAATATGAATTAGTAACAAAAGAATATTCAGATTACTTACTAAAAATGTTTGATACTTTTGTCACATTATCATCGATCTTAAACGATCGATTTCATCCACTAAGATTAATACATTTTATTCTTACAATTAAGAACCGAATAAATGAATTACAATAAATGTAGATGCAGAAATTATTTGTTCTTAATCTATATTACCAATTATGCTTTAATCTTAATAAATTATTAATGTAATTTTTTACAAAGGAACATATGAACATCAGTAAGGAAACTTGTCAATAGCGTAACTTGTCATTGTGGCATTATATGTTCATACAGTACATGTATGGATGTTAGTATGAATGTACGTTTATATATATATATATATATATATATATATATATATATATATATATATATATATATATATATATATATATATGTATGTATGTACTTATTTATGGATGTATGTTACGAGTATAGACAGGTTTTTTTTTGTTTTATAAATGCTCTATCAAACAATATATGTGAACACGTGTCATAATGAATATGTGCAATGCGTCATCGTAATCGTGATGGCACGCAATGCATCCTAACGCACCATTGTTTTTATGTAAATCTATGGCAGACTCCAAAGGAAGTAAGCATGTAAGAAGAGAGGAAAACAACACAACTAAATTAGTAAGTTTGTATTTTATTATCAGAAAAAATACTACTTTTTCAAATACTACGTTTCCATTATATATATATATATATATAATGATTGCGTATACAGGATGTATATAACAATTATAGTTTTTCTTAATATCTTCTTCTCTGCTCCAAGAACGCGGAATTTATTAATTTATCTAATTACTTACCCATATGTAACTATTGAGTAATATTTCAGTAATGAAAATAGTAAAATAATAATTGACAATAGAAGAATAATTTGCATAAATGTTAATTTAGATGCGCAAGACTGCATAAAAGCTCTAGTGCACAATACTACCACTGAGTAATGGTAAATGTTTTACAGATGTCATATTGCTTTTAAAAAAAAAACATAATGGAATTAAACATGAACGAGATTTAAACACATGTCAAATGAATAATATAAAATATGATGATTTTCATAAATTATAAAATGAAGTAATGACGTTACTGCGAATCAATTCGTTTTTATTGACCACTCAGTCACGTCTGTTCATTTTTGCATATAAGTTATTTAATGTTCTTCTAAAAGAAAATTAATTTTTAAATTTATTAAGCATTCGGTTAGCATGTTATTTTTTTACAATAGAAATATTATCCACACACACACACACACACATACATACATATATATACATATATATACATATATATACATATATATATATATATATATATATATATATATATATATATATATATATATATATAATACACCCGTATTTAGATACCAATTTTTAAAAGCGGCCAATAAATACAAATATAGTATATTTTTTTATGTATTCAACAAGATAAATTTACAAATATTTAAATTACAATTTTTGTTGCTGTAAAAAAATTAAAATATACAAAAAGGTTCTAGTAGATAATATTTTTTGAGTTATTTTCTGTCAACAAAAATCCAGTCGTTAAGAACAACGCTTCGCAGAGATACATAATTATCAAACACTATCTCTAATTCATCTTAGTACTCGGCCGTAAACTGGTGTTTATACATTTTTTCGGAACATTATCAATCTACAAACACCAGAAATATTAATGGTATTAAGATAATTAGTATGTTTAAACCACTAATGACTCTATTGGTATGATTGATTGAATGAAACTTAAGTAGGTAATTAACGGTACAGAAACGATGTACTTGAAAAAATAATAAAGCAGTAGTCGTTGAATAGTGTGTATATTAAATTTGGAACAAAGGTTGCGAGATCAAAAGGAAACTTAATTATTTTATAATTTAAAAAAATGCGTATTGTGTGTTTCGTATTAATTAAATTATTTTGGTTGGATATAAAATTCGAGATACGTTAATTTATCAATGTATTTATCTACATATTCATATTTTTATTTTTTTGGTAGATGCTCCTTACAAGAAATGATTTAATATTACATTAGAGTATATATTATCTTCTGGATTTAAAAGAATAGGTCCCTCCCCCCTATTCATCGATTAACTAGTTCTTTTTTGTTGTTAATGATTGATTGGAAGTGTTTTTTCTAAAAAACTATAATGCTTGTCTTCTTAAAAATATACATTTTAAAATTTATAGCTTGATAATACAATTTGAAAAAAATAGTACGAAACCATCCAAACATTCCTGTAAAACATAATTCACGACAACAGACAGAATTTATTACAAATCTCATATTTTCTTTATTACACAATAAATCATACTCGGACATGATGTTTTCAAAGAGGATAACATTTGACAACGATATTACTTTTTTTTTCTCTTTGACTGAAATGGATGTTGAAATGATATGTTTCTAGGAAATCATTTCCATGCATACAATAATGATACCGCTTTATAACAATAGAAACAAGACAAACCGGTGCAACACCCTGTGGTGGTACTGGTCTTGTGTTGGTGGATGCAGCGGTCAGTACATGTCACAGGCGAATAAAATGTACTGACCCTGAATCATTTAATATTGTTGCCTGTTTTGTATTATATATCCCGCCTTAAACATTTATAGACTCCATGTATATTTTTTTATCTCATTAAAAAGAATATTATTCTATTACAACATCTAGTGGAACTCATATTTCACAGTGGTGTACCGGATTATACTAATTTAAAATAGGCACATGAAGTACATATACATACAAATATACATACATATACATCCATATATATTTTATATATATATATATATATTTCAATGCTGCTATATTGTTCTTACTGCCTTTGAATTTGTTGTAAAGTCTCTTTCCTACTCATAGTTAATTCGTTTCCTACAAAAACTGATTAGTATACCTGTTGAGTAATTATTCATATCTTTACCAATCACATCCACACGTGCCTTCGAAAAATAATAACACATGACGATGAGTCAACGTCGGTTTGAAGTTCTTCACACAATTGGCTTCGGGGAAAAAAACTAGCGAGCAACAAAATATTATTTCAAAATTGGAGTACAGAAATATTATACGATCTGTACTTTAAAAAAAAAAAATCATTCTGTGTGCCTAACACAATCTAAAATGGCTCGTGTCATTAGAAATTTCTAAATTTATGGCGTATATTTTTCATGTATTTATACGACGGGTATAAAAAGTGAATAGCGTTGGCTAAGAAACCACGTCGTCGCGCGTTGTTTGCCCATAGGAGGCCGTTGTCTCTTGACCGTTAGATCAGTATTTTATGGCACGAGTTTTCAGTTTGTCAAAAGTCAACGAGCAGTGTCATGTCTACTTGTGTATAATACTTTTTAAAGTAATACTAATAAATATACATACGTTTAACCATGCGTGTATATATATATATATATATATATATATATATATATATATATATATATATATATATCGATTAATTATAATATTAACTTGTAGTTCAATGTAACTATCTACTTCTGTACTTTGTGGCATTCGCGACGGAATTACTGACGAGGGAGGTAATTAGAATGTTAGCGTTGTATGTCAAGCGTGCCGAGTTCGTGCTCAGAAACTTGCAAAACCAGATATTCAGATCAAGTTTCGATTAAAATAAATAATGAAATAACCGTAATAAAATCAATAACATGTCGAATTAATAATTGATTGGCAGCAGAGTTGTAACTAAGAAATAAGATTTTCATAAGTGTCAAGTTTAAATCAGAAAATTGCAAAATTAATTATGAATAGAGATTTTTATGGCGCTATACATTAGTTGTATTAATTATGTTTTTTTGTGACATACATATTCAACAGAAAAATATCTGTTTCAATAACTGTAAACAACGGTTAGATATCATTACGATCTTTTTCATAATTTCTTAAATTTACTATAAATATTATTCAATCAGCGTTAGGTAAAGAAATCGTTACATTAATTTTTCTATCTAAGTCATTTGAAACTTTATATCCGGTCACAAAAATCAACCAGAAAATATTTTTTTCTTTTATTTGTTGCGTAAAAATGGTCAGCACTAAAATTAAAAATCATCTAGAACGATTCGAAGTAAGTAATCGAAAATCTAATAGTTGTATACGAGATTGACATGAAATGCAGTTTTCTGCGTTAATGCCATTATCTTTTTAAGAAAATTCTTATAAATATTACAGATTGAAACTACAAATTTTGATAATTATAATCTTATATGTACAATAGGAATGAAAAAAATGTGACCATGAAGTTGATTTTAATTTATATAAAAAAATAGTAGTTGTTGAAAGAATATAATTATAATTATAGTTATTTTTTTTAAAAAAATTTCCACAGAACATTTGCATTGTTGTACTATAATCATATTAGTCATATATGGACGCAGGTAAAATATGAGTATTGTGTACGAAACAAAATAATTAAAAATTCACATTTGGAAAGTTGACCGATCTGTATTATTCAATATATGAAACACAATGGGTATACATTTATGAACAGTGTGGGCATGTACATTTTTTATGGCGACGGCGAAATGAATTATGCTTTGTAATCTGGTATTGTGGTCGGACATATCTGTCACGAGTGGGTAGTTGTAATACGACCAGAAAACTGGTTGCCATAAACCACTTCGGGCACGTGTCGTGCACTCTTTCTCGTACGTTTTTATCTCTGTTGATCTTGTATCAAGTGATTTCTCCACGCCCAATAATCTATGCACTGGATATTTTTAATTGTATCTAGTGCACACGTAATTGAAAATAAAAATATGCAATGCATATATACATATATAGAAGTATGCATATAAAAAAGATACTTTTTATACTGTTGTAAAAATCTACTTTCGCTTGTGCAAATTTCTGACCAACAGTAGACACTTTTTACATCCGTTCTACTCTTTAATTATGTAAATCCAATATTTATATTATAGGATTGAATTGTTCAATATATACTGAAGCATGAAATTGTATTTGTTTAAAGCTTCAATACTGTAACATATTCTTATGGATTTTGAACGAAAAAAATCTTTCACCGCCAGTCCATTAGATTTTATCCATTTTATACATTTTTTTTATCTAAAAACTATCTATACTGATTTAAAAATACAAAAATGTGCACAAAATACGGTAAAAAAAATTAACATACATACATATATATATATATATATATATATATATATATATATATAACTACTTTAACAGTTTTTAATTTTAAAAACATTTTAAAATGAATGCTCGTTAGTATCCAACAAATGATCGATCTCATTCTAAAAATCAAAAAAAAATATCGACCTTGTATTCTTAAACATTACACCATTGAAATTTACATAACTATTTCTCCCATTTATTCGGTATAAATACAATCATTTGTAACGATCCTCGATAATTTGAAACCAATTTGCATTTATAAATATCTATTCGATCTTCTAATAAAAAAAAAACATACAATAAAAATCACTGACAATCAATTTACGCTACAGAAACTCAACCACGAATTATATAATAAAATGTACAAAAGGGAACTAACTATTACACACACACACACAATATCGAATCTAGTATTTGAGTACTTAATGTATGTACGTGTAAAAAAATACGTTATGAGTTTTTTCAGATCAATTTAACACCGTTAACATCGCAAACAAAAAAAGTACAGGTCATTCTCTTGATAAAAAGCAGATAAAGCAAATACACTTTGGTATCCCAAAGGTAAACCTTTTACTGTAGGCGTATCCTGACACGGGCAGCCTATAATTATAGTATATACAGCATAAAAGCCCACATATAATGTGATCTGTTGTAGGAGGTAGAAGTACAATAAAACAAATATATTCGAGAGACGCGCTTGTTTAAATTCACTACATCAAAGGGTTACAATTTGTGTCCGTGTCATTTCAATTTTATATATATATATATATATATATATATATATATATATATATATATATATATATATATCCTAATATTATTTTAGAACAATAATTTTCACAGACCTAATAAAGTAGCAATTTTCATTTGAGATATATCTGTTTCAAGGTATAGTGTATATTTATTATTTAAAAAATCTATAAATAAATTAAAAATACAGAAAACTACAAAATCATATTTATTTATATATATATATATATATATATATATATATATATATATATATATATATACAAAATTATGTATTGTGTATCTTACCGAATGCATATAAAATCAGAATTGATTTGAAACTGACAAGTTTTATAAAAACGTAGTTCAATTCTCCGTACATATAAAATTCATTATTTTTCCTTTTTTTCAAAGTTCATTCCGAAGTGTGTAACCAATGTATCTAAAAAGGCGAGACGTTTTTTCCTTCCAGACACAAAAACCGATCTCGTATGGAATACATTTAAGGCGACTAGCATCAGACCTTATAAGAACTGTATTGTGTGTCAGCCATTATAATAGACGTAGTGACTCGACTGAATTTGTGGAATATAAAGATGTTTTTGTTCTTTGCAAAGTACAAAGTGAAATTCAATTACTCAGCATTTTCACTGTCGTTTTAGTGGATGCCCGTGCGAGGGGGCGACGTAAATTTTACTAATAGATAAACAGTAATTGAATTTCATTTTATATATATTCGAAGCTCGATTAAATCATGTCTAAAATAATAATAAAAAAAACATCGTATATAACGTAATACCGTTTATATCGTTTACATGTACGGCGTATAAGTTTAATCTTTAAATTGAAAAGAACATATCAAAACTTTAATTAATTTATTTTGAAGTATAGGTATTCACTGTTATGATTGATGAATAAATGTTTACATAATCGATTCGTCATGTTTATGTAATTGTTTCCTTTCAATTTAAAAATCTGTGTTTTCTTAACCGAATAGAGATTCAAACATACAACTGTTTTTTAATATGTAATAAATGAAAATGTTGTAAAAATATACAAAAAAAAACTTAACAAGACATTTTTATCGAAAATAACGAATGGTGTAATTACGAAATAAAATCAAAAAACATCAAATATTAAAATTTTTAAAGAAACGAATGTAAATGGATGACTAAACAGGATGTTTAATTAAAACACTTTTTTAATAAAAACACGGTACGATACAAAATACTTACATCCAATTAAACGAGCGCACGTTCAAACATGAAAAATTTCATATGAAGTCCACAAAAACTGGATTAATGTACATGCAATAAACATAATATTAACTGAAAAATCTGCCATTAAAATATCAAATTCCAGTCTGAAAAAATCATCTTATTATTGCTATCATGACTAGACGAAATTATTGAAACTATACTTTTTTATAGAAAAAAATACACATAGCGCGCTAAAATATAATCCACGAGGAACGAATAAAATGTAGCAAATGGTCCTGGTTATGTGATTCCAAAAATATAGATACACTGCTTAAGGCCGAGAACATAATTACGTTCTAATTTATAGTATGTCGACGGTCGAGTTCGTTTTTTGACTGCAATCACACTTAAGTTTATATATTTACGTTTTTTTCATTCGAATAAAATATTTAATTCCTATGGCAGAATACATATTCAAGTACATATTCTTAACGGATAACGTTTTATTTAAGAAATAAAAATTTTATCTTTCATAATTTCATCGTCTCTAAAAACTATAAAAAGAATGAGTTTTAATGGCACACTGAACAACTCTTCAATGTGTGTCTAAGACAAACTGATGATTCCATGAAATGTCAATAATTCAGTCGATTAAACATGTCGAAAATATTTAATTTTTAAAAAATAGTAAATATTTTGTGATATAAAATGAACCAATTTATTTATTTCTCTAAAAATTTTTTTTAAGATTTTGATACGTTTGTGTATCTCGAAGCTCTCTAAGTTTATCCACTTACTTTAAGGAATCGTTTTGTTTCAGATACCACACAAAGCTGCAAGTATCGAACTGACTTGGGTAAACAACTCGACAAGTGACCCAATGGTTCAAAATCGATGTTTTCAATAACGAATACACAGGTATGACATGTTTACTTTTGTACTATTTATATATGAATGACAATATTATCTCTCTGTAACTAAAAAATGGCTCCGTCGCTATACGTACGTTTTATTCGTTCTCTGATTGGTTGATATCGATCACGTAATCTCTGTTCTGATTGGCTGATATCAGTCACATGATCATTGTTCTGTTTCACGGTGCACAACGAAAGAGAGATATACGATTTCTGTGTAAAACTGATAAGAAACTTATTCAAAATATTGTATTCACTGAAGCGTTCGAGTAAAAAAAATTATTTCACATTATAATATTGTATTTTATGTTAATTTTTATAAAATTTTCCAGTAAAAATGTTACCGACTCGCATTTCACGCGGATTATTTGTTTAATTTGTTATTTTCTATTACTTGTTAAGGGGGAACACCATTGGGGGTGGATGAGCGTAACGAGCAGGGGGTAAAGCCTCTAATTTTACACAAAAAAAAACATTTTGTTATATACAAATAACATTTTCAACAAATTGTTTAATATAGATAACCAATGTCAATGTAATGGTACCAATTTTCAAAATATTTCATGCATTTTAGTGAAACAGTTTATTTATTAAATTCCTATGAAAGTAATGAAAATAAATTTATTTTTAAAAATAATTTCCAAAAGATCAAATTACTAATTGTAGTAAATCTGTAGAAAAAAAGTAAATAGTAATCTGAAGTTGTTTCTTATTCGTTTCCAATATTTTCATTTATTAAATGAAATTATTAAAGTGTTACTAAGAAAGACTAGACGATCAAGTACTATAAAACATCAATATTGATTAAAAAAATCTGCTCGTTTCCCAATCAACTACATGTTTCGTAAAATTTAATGAAATCAAACTGTAAAAACAGAGAGACGTTTCTGTTTCGCATAACATCTTAAATAAAATAACTATTCGATATTTCTAACTAAGCAACAAACATAATCAATTCTTCAATACATGTACACCAACTGAGGGGCACTAATATGATTGACCTCATATTATACTATCTGCGACAGGAATAATTTCATATGATATTGCTCGATGTCGAATGACCGTTGGTGCTCGCAAGCCATAACGATGGTCTAACCTATCTCATTAGCAACTCGCGTTAATGGCACGTGATCAGTAATTTAGATGGAATTCAATCCGGTTATTATAATTTTATGAATTTATCAAACTGAAAAATGTTCAGTTCAATGTTACTTTCAGGTGTTGCGTACAAATTAATCACATACGAAAATTATATCCACATTGACATTTTAACAGGTAATCCTATAATTTAAGATAAAACGCACGTACCTACAAAGTCCTTGACAATTAAATTAACTGTTACCGATAATTAAAAACCATACATGTATATTAAGAAAAAAAAAATAGACATATATGTTCTTTTCTGTAGAACTTGACAGACGTCTTATATTTCGGTTTCGTTACATGTTAACGACAGAATTTGAATACATTTGTAATCATATACGTTTAACCTTATTAAACCATGATTTACATACAATTTACTTTATTTGTATACGGGTAAATTAATGTACACACTTTTTAAGCAATCAGTGTCGTAAACCAGCTGTTAAATATTATTACAGTTATCAATTACACACAGTGAAATGTTTTTATTCGTTCGAAAAAAAATGTTTTTAAGATAAAATTCAATGTAAAAGTAATCAACAAGCTGTGATATTTAATTGAAACACGTATCGAGTCCTTCGATTTGTAATAAATTAACATTTTGTTTATGGCTGTTTCTTTTTAAATCGCTGTTCACTTGGAATCGATCGTATGCTAATCGTTTCTATTTGTATATAAAAAATATTCCGTAAAATTTCGAAAAATCGATAAAAAGTTGTAACAAAACGTGTAGAAATTTTGTATTAAATTATTATTAACGATGAAACCCGAAGTTACACGAATTTTTTAGAAAAAAGACATTGATATTAGTATAACTACAATGAATGTATGACTTTATAAAACAACTACATTAAAACGTAACTACGAGAATGACTGTAGGCATACTTATATGTGTGTATATATATATATAAACAATTACGTTGCAATCTATCTACGAGAATGATTATATAGACATACTAACACATATGTATATATACATATGTATGATATGTGTGTATATATACCTACATATATATATATATATATATATATATATATATATATATATATATATATAATATGCGAATATATGCGACACGACCGAAACGAGTCGGGGTGCGAGCAAAGTGAGCGGGGGCCGAGCCCCCGAGTGTCAGTGAGCGTAGCGAATAATAAGAAGAGCCCTCTGGTGAACTAAATAAAATATTAATATTTATCAGTAAGATAAAGTAAAACACAAATTATGTTTTTTCAATAGATATATCTGAAAATATATATATATATATATATATATATATATATATATATATATATATATATATATATATATATATATATATATATATATGTATGTATGCCTATGTTTTGGATGTTTCCTCAAATATGTTTTTGTATGGCTTAGCATTTTTTAAAATAGATGTTCTTTATGAACAAGTTCAATTTTAACTTTTATAGATGATTTTTTCACTATACTACGAAACTTTTTTTGATCAAAAATGTCCAATAATTGATAACTGTTTTTTTTTGTTTTTCACTGTTGCACATGCATATATTTCATTAGAAATTCCATCATCCTCAATGTACTTTTTTTACTTTTTCAACACCTTCTTATCTGAATCATTATTCATGTCTTTATAAAATCGTTCTTTATAACATAAATAAAATTCGTAAATCATTGAAAATAGTAGCTTAATCAGCCAGACTATTAACCTTGCACGATGCCGATTCTTTCAGAAAGGCATGTTGTGCCGGAAAACCCGAGAAAGAACAGAATTCTCAGAATGTTCTTTATACAAATTACTCAAAAGCTAAATAAAACAAGAAATGTATTAAAGTGTGCCCTTTTAAAATGCCATTCAGCTTATCTGCGGTTAAAATCGTTAAATAAAACTCATTTATTTCACAAATATTGATCACTTTCGATAAAAGGAATATTCTCTGTATTAATTTCTTCCTCCATTCAATTTCATGGGAATCAATTCCCGATTTCGAATAAAAACACAATTATTGTAAAATCAAAATTAATTTATATGCATCGAATAGAGTATGTGCATAAATATTTGCAACTTAGTATTCTTTCTGGGTAGGTATTTTGCATTTAATCAATTCTGAAACAAAATAAAACCCCCTGGACTTCATTTCTGGCCTCTACTAGGGGGAATATACACAGGTGATATTTTCAACCTGTACGTAAACTATATTTCTAAACGTTTTTATTAAAAATATTAGAGTACCTGCGGTAATTAAATTTTAATTGAAAAATAATATACGTTGACCCTTGCCATTCAGCTCGAGTCACATAGTAAGGCTTCCAACAGTACCGATCACGAAATTACACCTTTTTTTTATTTTTAATCGACTCGATATTTCGTGTGTGTGTGTGTAATGTAAAAGAAATTACCGTGTATGAAACGTACGCACCGAGATACAAAATAGGAATGCACGTACACACATATGTTGCGTGAAACAGAGATAATTTGAACGTAAACATTTCATAATCGCATCGCACTCTTTTTATATTTAACCGGGTTGCGATCTCGTTAGGACTGTTAGTAAAAGATCAGCGTATTAATCGTACCTATTATTGCCATATTTTCCTTTCGTTCTACTATTAGTATTTTTACATCTGTTTATAATATTTGGAACTGCCGTGAACGGGGCTATTGGAGGTTTCCCACGCGGAAGAGCACTCTGACAACTCAACATGTGCGTGTATATAAATGTATTTGTGTGTGTATAGAGATCATCTGAACATGATAGTTCGGATTTTCGCGGTTTCCATATGATGTTGTATACGAGACGACTGAGTAATAAAAAGTGTTGTTTTTACTTTTAATTGCTTCGCAGTGGAAAAAAATATATGTCATGGTGTAAATGAGTTGACGAAAATCAGAATTTCGCTTACAAAAATAAGTAAAAAAACAATTGCATGCATAAATACATATACATATATATATATATATATATATATATATATATATATATATATATATATATATATATATATATATACATTAACGTCATCATGGCATACAAAATTAAATTAATTTAAAATGTTTATTTTGCTAAAAAATAAAGTATGTGATACAATTATTTTATTTAATAAAGCAAATAATCCAAATTGCATCAATATACATTATAACGTTTAAGGATGATTCTGATATCAAATAAATTTCTATTATATACACATATTAAAATATGCTGGCTTAAATTTATATAAAAAAAATATAAGGAAATATTTTACAAAAAATGATTATTTAATTAAATAACTGCCTGTCATATATTACTAATGTGAATGTTATATGACAAGAATTACATAGATGTTTATTTGTAGACTAGTTAATTATATACCACTTATTTGTTTAGTCCCAATACACTTTACCCTTACGTTCTGAAAACCCAAACCCTTCCACTTTTTCTTTCCAGCACGATCACGTGTTGCTGGAATATCATCGTTAATGTAAAAATAAAACGGATCAAAAATGTAAATTAAATTTTAAGGTTGACATAAGTTCTTTTTAAGTTAAAAACAGACAAGTAATTGGTTTCTGACAGGGTTTTCTACAGAACACTCTAAAACAACAAATATTCTTGTCAATTAACAATTACTCGTTCTCTTTAATAATAGTATTTAATAGAGTTCTAAATAACTATATGATATTAACATAAATGCCAACTGATCTAATTAAAAATTAAATAATTAATCAATTTAATTTTTAGAAATGTTTCTTGTTTAACTGTCATTGCAAAATAATGCTTTAGAACGATTCACTTTTAATCTGATTATTATAAAAATAAAATAAAGAAAATACACCGAAATCAAGTAAAAACATATTTTTTGGTATTGTGGTTAAATTCATATTCACAAAAGAATTTTCCTCCTCACAAATTCATTTGTGAAACTAAATTTAAATTTTTGCAAACATATTTATGTCCCTATTAAGAGAAAACATTTTTAAATCTCATTTGAAGTAAAAAAATCAGTATATAATAGAATAAAATTACATTAGTTTAACTATTTCATTTAAAACGTACATATTTACTGGTATATACCAATATTTTTCATTCATCCTTCATTATAAATTAGTTACATTCATATTTTATACACAATTAGTAAATTATATAAAATACTTTTCGTACTTTTAATTTTTTTTATACATAAATATAAATCACACATGCACAAACTATTTAATTTTTAATTATTCTGAAACAAAATTACAAATATTTCAGCAGAATACTTGAATGTTTCTGTGACGTATCTTCAGGAAACAAAATGATACTAAATTCATATTATATTAAATAATAGAATTCGATTATTTATATGTCTATATATTTCTGTTATAGCTGAAAACAGACGTTATTTTTATTAGAAAATAATAATAATAACGAAATTAGGGTGTACAGAAAAAAGTTAGCGATAATGTAAAAAATAAATCAATTTTTGATATGTTTTAAGTTCTGTCGAATTTAATAATAATAAAGATATGTTCTCTATATTTAATATTTATTTTTTCAACGTGCATAAAAAGTGGATAACTAAATTGTTTATAAATAACCTTAATTTTCTTGTTGCACTTTGTGAAAGATAAATTATTAACCCACTATTATCATAATTTATAAATGAAAAAATACATACACGCACACTTAAAACTAGCTACTGGTGTTTATTTATTCTTCTAGGGAATTTGAAAAATAATATACTTTGTAGTAAAACAACTGAGTGTCTATAACCCACTTCATATCAATTGACTAATAAACTTCACTATTTACATATCTAACCATTCATATAATTGCTCATTTGCAGGAATAATACAAGTTAAATCCATACAACATATTTTCAAGTCATAAGAAGACTGTAAATATTATAATTTTGAATAATTGAATATGAAATGAATTCGAAATTATTATTGCATGAAATTCTTTCTATGAATAAAAGAAACATTTCAAACTGAAATATTCCATAAATTATGAAATACAAATAATCTGTTGTAGCGAACTGTTATTCGTTAAAGATTTCTTTGGTATTTTTTATCTATACAATTCGGACGAATATCGATTTATAATGTGGCAGCGAAAATAATAAATATTCGATTTCGAAATTCATAATTGAACAAATGAGAAAAAAACAACATAAAATCGTGAAAAATATTACAAAAATATGGTAATTTGACATGAATGTAACAAGTGTTACTTAAAATTCTTGGAATACAAAAAAGCAAAATTCGCTTGGGTCGACAATGATAAAACGATTGTAAAAACTGATTAATATTTAGTGTGACAATAGAATGTAACTAGTACTGACAATGCACGGGGAATTTGAATATAAATAAAATAATAATCAGGCGAACATATTTATTATGTGCATTAATTATTATGTGCAATATTTATTACTTATATATATATACACATTTCTTGAAAGTGGAATAAAATGTTGTTCCATAAGAAACATGACAATTTACAAAAACCTGAATATAAATTTTGTTTTCTTTGTATACACAAGATTTAATATTTTATTGCAAATGTTTCAAACTCAACATACGGATTTTGTTTTATATTCTTTTCCTAAATTATTTTAATTATTAAAGTACATAAAGAAATTTACTAAATAATATTGATAAATTATAAAAATAGTCCCTTTTGAAAATACCTTATTACTAGTTTTTAGTTAATAGTATATTATTATGCAAAATTGAAAACAAAATAATGGGTGTAAATAAAAATACAGATTTTTACAACATATAAGATTTTGTAGTTTTAAGTAAAATTTACAAAAGAATTAAATAAAAATAAAGATATATATATATATATATATATATATATATATATATATATATATATATATATCTCTTTAGTTTGCATTTATATAAGTAACTCTTCTCATAATAATATTCTTTTGCTAAAAATACCTATCGGAAAAGAACTTAGTTGTAACTAAATATTTATTCTTATTGATTACTAAAATTAATATAATCGATATCGATATTTTCTTGAAAGTGCTGAGGGCCAGCCGCCAAATATCTGTTAGCATTTTTATTAATGACTATATTTTTAAACTTAAAAGTACTTAAATCAAAAATTAATATTATAATCCCTGAATATAATATTTTTTACGAACTATCGGGTTTTGCCCCGTACTCGCTGCGCTCTTAAACTTGTCAATTATAAGAAGCATGTATAATCGAATGAAACAATGAACATACTTTTTAAAAGGCATGTATGTCCATATATCAATTATTGAACATTTTGATGAGAAAATTGTTTATCAGTTCGAAAAACAAACATCATGATATTAATTTAACATTTTAATGTTAAATATTAATCGATATTTTTAAATTTTATATTTTTAAATAGTAATTTTTAATTTTCACAAATGAATAAAAAAAACCGATAATATATACGGGTTCTTTATAAAAACGTGGGGAAATACTAATTATTGTATGCATACATATACATATACATATATATATATATATATATATATATATATATATATATATATATATATATATAAACTATGGTATGTTAATTCACTTGTGAAAATGAATTTTCAATCAGGGTCAAACTGAAATTGTGTGTTCTTTTTAATTAGAAAAATTATAAACATAATCACCCGTTTTAAACTTAACTAAATGATACCCAAACATTTGAAAAACGATAAATAAAAATTTGTTAATAAATTGTATAAGTCATTTATCATACAATTTAAAGGACAATATTAACACATATTTTCAAGTACAAAGCCATACATGTCGTTAATTGTTATTATTTTACTCAATTACCATTTATTTCAAAAGATATTTCTTATAAAATACTATTATATTTTATTTCAAGTATTCATAACATTTTTACTGTATTATATTTATGCGTGTATGTTGAGTATGTATAAAAATAGAAACACTTGTGCTAAAAAATTCTATACATTTTTAAACAGAAACTGTATCAGGAAACTGATTCGAAGTAATTTATCAACAACTTTCTAGATACATGTGCGTATAAGGATATATATATATATATATATATATATATATATATATATATATATATATATATATATATATATATATATATGCAGTGGAAATAAAACAAAGTGAGAGTAATAAAAATAAATCAGTGTGAATGTGTTATCCGTACACAATTATGACTATTTCCTTTTGCACAAGTGTAGGAATTCATCTCATAAACGTTTACTAGATAAGGGAACCGACTGGCTTGAAAAGGTCTGAACACCAGGGAGACTTTTTACCTGCTAATCCAGACCGTCTCTATGTTTGAACAAGTTAAATATCTACAAATATTTTTTTTAACAGGCAACTTAATTGTTTCCATAAAAATGTACAGATAATTATCAAAACTATCATCGTTTCACATTCGGTAATTTGATTTAATTGTTATTGTTTAATAGTCGATTTCATTTTCAAGTTTTATTGCCGGTGTACGATAATTAAACAGAATTCTAGTCGAATAATTAAAATTTGAAGTAATACACTTCTTAAAAATCTCTAGTACACCGAAATATAAAAAATATGGCATTTAAAACTGAACATTTTATATGTCCAAAATTATATAGACGAATCGGAAGTAACTATTAAAACATTTAAATGATTTTAATTATGATTACAAAGATTAAACGACTTGTATTCTTAAAAGGTAGTTTTTTAATGTTTAAACCAAGTTTTAGAGACTATATAATTCATCCAAATGTTGCCTATTTACTTTATTTTCACAAAGAATATCTTATGAAATTTAACGTATTATTTTGACTTAACAATGATTACTCTACTGAAATTTTGAAATCAGAGAACATCTTGCAGTTAATAGCCAAAAAATGTACATCTTTCAATCTATTTAATGTTTTATTCTACATTTCAAATCCAACTTTCTGATTAATATACATGTCTTAAATTCAACTAATTACCTATTATAAAACATACACACCATACTTTAATGACATTTAAGTATACGTTAAAAAAAGTGTAATTGAAACAACAATACATTCTTCATAGAAACAATACAATAATAACTATACTTCTTATTTACAAATTCTTTAAATATACTCTTCCATGAAATGAAACGCTATCTTATTGTTTTAATATACACGAAATACTAATCTGATTAAAACTTTACTACAATACAATAATTGTAAGCAACGAAAAAACAGACACAGTTATTGTATAAATGTTTGAAAATTAACATTATAATACTGTTTAAATCTTGTAAGCGATAATAAATGTATGAAAACATACATTACTGACAACACTGAATTTAACAAACAATTCTTCATTGTATATAATAATATATCGATTTTAATTTTAGTAATTGTTTTTCAAGGCTGACATTGTAATAGACAAAATACAGATATGCCTAGTTAGCTTTGGAATGAATATATTTAAAAAAACGCGCCAAAATTCACATACCTTCCAGTCCAATCGCAGTCATCGCCCATTATTGTCCTCGCAGCACCACATTTAAACAAGAATCCACTGTGCACTATTAAAATAATTGCCACAATAATCTTGAACAGATTGTTAGAAATCATATTGCACTAGAAAAATTATAATCTTAAACGTCAAGTTCTCGATTTTATTCAAGAAAATATTTCTATAACATTTTATTCACAACAATCAACATTCACGTTTGACGCAACCATTGGCATTTTTAAATATTTTATAAAATGTGATCGTTATTTTTATTATTCATATTGATTAGTTTTATTAATGTTTTTTTTTTTTTACTGGAAACAGTGAAAAGCTTCTAGCATATTAATAAAAAGAAATATTGTTAACTGAGTTTTTACATAAAAGTCTAATCGTTCTCATGAAAGTAATACATTTTCTTTATTCATTTCATCGAAATCAGTCCGTCAAGTTATACATTTTCACACGTGATATTGTATTGAGTATTAAACACGTACAGCAAACGACATACACACAGCTCTGCTGCTAACAAACTGAACATTAACTTGTTAAAAACCACTTGTTGTTAAGCTAAAACGGACCCTACTCTCTCGTCCACAGAACAGTCAACACAAACACGAATACATACACACACAATGTTCACCAACACAAGTGGAGCAAATATAGTATAGATAAAGAACTATAGTAAATGTGCGTTGTATTGAAAGGAAATACTGAAATATTTTACATTTTTAAATTATTATTGCTTGCACTTTTCATTGTAATGAAAAATATTTATACGCATATTCTTTATTGTGATTATAAAAATAATATAATGTGTTTATATATATATATATATATATATATATATATATATATATATATATATATATATATATATATATATATATATATATATATATATATATATATATATATATATATATATATATGCAAATACATATAAGTGTGTGTATTTTGTAAGTGAAATAAATTCCGAACATTTTGTACTAAATTTATTTTTTGATTTTTAAAATTTGAAATGTCTTGATCATTCAATAAATGATGGTTTTCAAGTAATTCAAATAAAAAAATATACCAAAAATTATGTTTAGATTTATAATTATTGTTTCCATTAAAATCCCTTTTTAATTATTTCAGTTATAGTTTTATTTGTAGTTTATAGTTTTCAGTTATCGTTAATAAATTATCTTGTATAAATTGATTTTAATTCTTAACACATTATAACATTTTTTTTCTAATCAAAATGTTTATTAACTGATTACAGGCAATTTTAGAACCGTTCCTATAACTCTGAAATTTTAAAAAAATCAACAAAAAATTATATCGTTGTCGAAATACTCATAACCTAATAAATAATAATCACTAAAGAATTACTTGGCGAACATTTTGATTACCAGCTTTTTGTAGAGTACAGAAAGTGAAAATTTACGTATAAATGTAAAATTATTATTAGATATATGAATATAAGTGTCTGATTTATAAGGTTAACTTAATAATGTACACTTAAACAGTATGTCGTATTTCCAAAAATAAGTTATTTATTCGAATAATTTTCTTATATTTACATACATACATACATATATATATATATATATATATATATATATATATATATATATATATATATATATTTATATACATTCCAATATTTTTTTAATGCATGAATTCTTTTTCTAAATATTTCCCGGTTTTTTAATACAATCGGTTCTTAAACAGAATTTTCGAATTTAATGAAACATTTCTAAGGTACGAAATTAGGTATTGACATGGAGGAGTATAGATTCATGTTGATTAATCAGTAATTGTAGTTGTCTTTAACTTCTTCATGACATGTTCATGATTTTCTGCAATATTTTTCTACTGTAACTGTGATATTAATTCATAAAAAAACCTATTACATGAATTATAATCTATCACACTGTAAGCATTAGCTAGTTTAATTAATTGATCGTCTTAAAAGCGTCTATAAATTAGAAAACTTGCAATACACTTGCTAAGATTAACTTTTTTTAAACACTTTTACACAATTTGATTTAAAGAAGTGTTTTTTGTGTGTAACATCTATATTGTTAATTACATTATTGATATATTATTAATCTACTTGAACATCACCAAAAAATACGAAGCATCGAAAAGTTTATATGGTAAAATATGATGTATTTTAATACACTGATTCAAAATAATGAACTAATAAATTTTGATTCACGGAAAAATGATTTATGATCTTTCTGAAGTGATAATTTATTCTTGAAAGTATATTAGACACTGCTCAATTATCATTGTCAATCAATTTGATTGTTTCATTTTTAAATATCACGTATATATATACATATATATATATATATATATATATATATATATATATATATATATATATATATATATATATATATAATTCCAAATTAGAATTCGATTTAATTTAAAACATAGAAAAAATAACAATATTTAATTGATTCTTTTTTCTTACTAAACCAGTCTATTAAGAGTTGACAGTGTTTTTTTTTTATTGTTCGTTGCCTGTCAAATATTATACGAAAGATGTTAACTACTGTTTTATACTGTGCACGCAAGGCCATTTAATCATTAGCATATGAAAATACAGAACTTTTCCAGTCAATCTGTATAATCTTCTTCGTAGAATAACCCATTTATCCACCATATGGTGTTATGTCATTCGATATGTAAAGTAAAAAAACAATCAGCACATCAGACACTGAAAAATCGGTCGCGCGGATCAAACATTGATATGTTTTTCATTAGTTACATGCATAGACCAACACACACAGAGACGATTTCGGCCCCTCTTGTCGATATAGTGTGTAGGCAGAGCGGTTTCGTGTGTAGGATGGGTTGGATGATGGAGAGAATAGGTGAAGTATACGCAACATTTAGTTGTAGTAAATTCAAGTACAACGTTGGATATAGTGAGTTGAAGGTCATTATAGTCACAACAGCCCGTAATATTTGATAGGCGATTATTGTGCGTTGTGGTGAAGCGTTTGATTTTTTTCAAAGGTCATGGGAAATTGACCGCGAAACAACTGTGACTAGTATTGTTGCTAGTCTTAATTTCTAAGGGAATTAATTTCCAGAGGGCGAATGAACTTAGTTTTTTTTTATTATAACTGTTTATAGCGTTCATAAAAAGTAGATCGTTTTTTTCGAACTTGTTACGGAAATAATAAAAAAATTAATGACATTTTAAATGCATTTAAGCAATTTTTCAATGATAATTATTTAATTAGTTTTATGGAATATTAAACTATGTCCGAATATTCTGATAATAATCTGTTTTAAAGGAGATAAAAGTCATATGTATTCAATTTTATAGAGTTAATTATCTTCTTCATACTTGGACACATTTACTACCACGCTAAGTTTTATAAATTAACATTTGTACTATTTATTATTTAAAAAATGAGCAGAATTACATATTTAGCTAGATAAAAAAATGGTAGTATAATCAATAATAATATATAATATATATATATATATATATATATATATATATATATATATATATATATATAAAGAGAGAGAGAGAGAGGAAGAGATAATGAATGTGTCGAACAATAAGCTGGATATTTTTATAAGTATAACATTATAAAATATAAAACAGTAGTACAACTTTTACTTTTATATAATTATCCTTGTTTTTTTAGTACTGACATATATTTAAATTTCACATACTTTAAACCATATGTGAAAAACATAAAACATGACACGCGAAGGCGTATGTTTCTAATCTATTACAATGGGAATATGTGGTCCACCACTCCCATGTATACTCGAAGACTTCTTGAATTGAACTTGTATCTATGGATAGATATAACGTATATTGAAAAAAAGTAATCAAGTTTGAATAAAATAACGCCCATCGCATCTTTATTTATGAACATGTCATATACGTTATATATATATATATATATATATATATATATATATATATATATATATATATATATATATATATATATATATATACATATACAAACATGTTCTTCAATTTATAGAAACATACATTAAATTTTATAATTACAATACAAAATTTTGCTGTAATTGTTTTTCTGATGTTTTAAACATTAATTTTTTTATAAAGCCGCATTTGTCAAATAAAAAATAAAATTTACAAATATAATAATAGTTTATTTTTTCTATTTAATGTCGAAAAGGAAAAAAAATGCAAACTTATTATATCTTAATTATTTCTGTTGTGCTGCACATGGCGATAAAATCTATCTGTCTTTACCGCAAAGTCGCGGCTCGACATGCGTTGTATAAGATCGGTGCAAATTATTGTTGGCATTTTAGATTATTATTAAGTTAGACTGCCCACGAAGAAATTACAAAAAAATATATGTGTGTATAGTTTATAGCAGTTGTTAATGCTAATCATCTTACCAATCTTAGCTAATCATCGTCTGCGTTAGAAACGGTTACTGTCAAAGTTTGAATCTCAGTGCCGTTATTATACAGAAGTTATAAATATATCAGTATGAATATTGAAAATTCATGTAATATTAATTCACAAGAGAATGTGGGTATAATAAATTAAATATGTACAATATGCAGTATCTACTTTATTAAAAGAAAATATTCTTCGAATAACACATTTTTTATGATGCTTTTTATTTCTTTTTATTATTTTCTTGTAACTAAAACAGAATGAAACAGTTAATTCAATTCTCTATAAAGTGGTATAATTTACAGTAGTTCAATTACCACATGTTAATGGTAAACCAGAATAATAAGACAAAACGATAAACATTTGATCAAACACTAGTGAGAAAAATCACCAACATGAGACAGATTAACCGATCAAATTTCAAAGTGAGAACAAACTTCATTTGTTGAGGAAAAATTCTGGTCTGGAATTTTTCACGAACCACTGAATGAATTTTGTTTTTTTTTAAAAAAAGAAATATGCGAAATTAAGTTCTCTATATTTAAACAAAACCACATTTTAAATTTAATCAAAATTGTTGAAGAAAAAAAATTTTTACTTCTTTCAAAAATTGAAAAAAGTGTCTTTCAAAAATCGAATATAAGTTTATAGTCTTTTGAAGATACATCTTTTCTGAACATAAATTAAGAAACATCCAGTGGTTCCAAAATTATCCGAGTTTGATCCTAGATATGCGAACACTTAAGTTTTGAACTGCGTGTACATCCCCTTAAAATTGCAAAACAATGGTATATAACCTCAAAAAAGATTCTACAAATCCTTGTCACTTAAATTGAATACAACTACATAGTAAAAGAAAAATAAAAATTTTAACAAATTAAAAAAAATCTCTACAAAAAATAATTTATGAAACATTTTTTTATATGAAAAGATATCGATATTTTATCCATTCTGTATATTAATCCACACAGTATAATAAATCTTTTTGTGACTGTTTAGTTAAGGTTATAAAACCCACTCACCCCTACAGTTTTATATTAAATGTAACAACAACTTCCATATCAATTTTCTATATTCGATTACAACATTTATTAACATAGTTTCGTAATAAGAGAAATGTACAAACACCTATGTCGAAAAACAATTCCATGTATATCATTTATATTCGTATAATTTATCAGATCCAACTGTGCTTTCGTTGTTTATCCCACTATGAATTTTTATGAGAAACAAGCTGTGACGCTGTACGGTTTGATTTTTTTAATTCAATTTATATCAAATATATAATATATATATATATATATATATGTATGTATATTAATTTTGAAACATATTATCCGAAAATAGTATTGTAGACGGTGCAAGCAGTTCATCGAACATTGTTTTTAAACAGTTATATCTAAAAAAACACATAAAGCTTGGGAATAAAATATTATACATTCTGTTTTTTGAAAAAAGCACTTACGCTTCTTTAACGAACACATCTTTGCCCACTTTTCCTTCACTTTTTAAATACGGAAATTTATTATAATTTTTAATTCCAAGTGTTTTCATAGCTGTGATAAATACAAAAATATGAATTATTAAATTATTCTTCTTGAATTTATTTGTATACTTTATTTTTTTATTTAATTTTTTGTATAAATTTCATGAACTTATTCATAAAAATGTCTAAGTTTATATTAAAATGAGTCAGGTGAGGACAGAAATATTTAAATATGAATTGGCTGGATAAGAATAGAACTATGGTAAATTCAAAATAACTATATTAATGATGAATTTCGGAAGTGAACATTTTCACTTCATTACAAATCGCATACAGTTTTCATGATTAAAAATGTTCAATAATTTATTATTAATAATTTTTATTGTTCCTAATATGTATTTAGAACCTATCATTTTCAGAGTAGTAAAATATAGAAAAATCTAACTAATGAAAAGTTTTATTTAATATAATAATGGTTCGCCAAAATAATAGCTTCTATTAGAAACAGTCGTGTTAGAAATTAAAAAAAAACCATTTTTGCTGTGTAACGAAATGACAAACTGACGATTTTTGGATTGAAAAGCTGATATTTATTTTGGCTATTTTGAAAAATTGGATAATTTAATTTACTATAGCTTTAATCTTATCAGTCCTGTTTATATTTATATTAATTCAGTTCTCACTTGATGATTGGTAGAAGGACTTGGCAAATGAATTAAAGAGGTCCTTTAATGCAAAATGGTCCTTTAATAAAATGTCTACTTTGTTGTTTATTCTAATATTCTATGTAAATTAATTTGTGAAAGTTACTTTAGTTACAATGTTAAAGTAGACTTGCTGTAGAAATGTTTTAATCGAAAGGCAATTCATCGAACTTAATTTTCGATTTGATGAATTTTTAAACAGATTAATGTAAATGGGGAAAATATTTGAATCTATAGATTAAAACCTTGTTGTTAGTTCTTTTAAATCATTTATGACTGATATTCAAATATTTAAAAACTTAAATGATAGCAAAATATTTATTCTTTTTGAATTCTGGAAGCCATCAGTTCGTTTTTTCTATAACCGGTTTCGTTTTTTGTCAAATTTTGGAAGATTTTGAATTGATAAAAGCTTAAAATCGAAAATAAAATCATGTTTGAAACTGACTGTAGAAACATTAACTCACTGGTGGCTTAGAGAATTCAAACAAACATTTTTTACAACTGTTTTAATACTTTAAATATGAATTAGTCAGAAAAACAAAGAAGATTCAGATATGTAAGTTGAAGTATTTGTGAAATTTAAATTAATTTAAAACAGATCTAGCATGAATAATGGTTATATAAGAAAATAACATAAAAAAGTTTTAAGAAACATGGAAAATAATACTTTATTTTTTAATAATCAAAATATATGCATGAAAACAAAAATTCATTTTTATTTTATGTATTTTTAAAAAATTTTGAAATATTTAACAAAGATAAAAAAATGTTATCCTAGATCATTTATCGATTTAAATGTATTACAGGTTGAAAACATGTAATTTAATTTACGATTACCTGTATTATATTGCTCCACTGTTATAGATTCAAATCCCATCGGATCCATTGTTCGAAATAACGATTCTGAAAAAAATTCTTTTATTTTATAAAAACGAATTCTGAATTCTTTTATTATTTATTTTCAGTTTTATGTACGTATGAATCAGTTAGTAAAATATAAAATCACCGATATGTCGTCGTTCGAATAACAAAGGTGGTAAATATTGTTCTTTATCTTTTCTATAAAGCAAGAATCGATCAAGTAAATTAATCAAAAACTCTATAGGATTCTCCGGAGCTGTCACAGCCATATGTGCAGTTAAGAAATGAAATAATTCGAATATCTTGTATTCTTTTAAATAATTTTCGACATATTTTTGAGGTTTTCTTTTTATACGTATTTCTTTTGCAGCATTTAAAACGTTTTGTATCTAAAAGCAAAAAAAAATATCAATAATTTAATATGTCATTATTTTAATATTTTTTCATTTAATATTCAGTGATTTTGTTATAATAGTATATATAATAAACAAAACCATTTCTTTTAAATCAAAAAAATCAACATTTTACATGCAGTTCTTTAAAATTTTCAAAACATATCTAAATTTGGTTATGATAACTTCGTACTAATTTAGATGAAATGTTTTCAATATATATATTAAGGATATATGCTCTATATTTTGGAAAAAAATGGTGTCGATCGAACAAAGTTTTACCATACAAATAAATAATTTGTATGGGATCATTTATATATATTTTTAATAATTTACTTATTTATAAAGAGCATCCTTGCAAACACTTTTATACCTATAATTGACAAAAATGACACAGATAATGTGTAAAATAGAATTCATTTATTTTTTGAGCAAGACTGCGGTATTTTATTATTTTAGCGGCCTATTCCAGTCTTTTTTTGTAATTATAAGCTAAATAAAACAAATTAATCTTTTTCCCCTACCGAAATAGAAGTTTTCTTTTGAAAAAAAATCTCTATTGACTATCTTTTTTGTACGAAACCTTCATCAGCAAGTTCAATACACATTCCCGAAAAAAACAGTACACCTAACTGAAATAATAATTATTAAATAAAAGATAAGATCAATCTGGAATTGAATCAGCGTATTTAAAATGTATCAAAGAATTATTAATTATCTGTTTTGAACGAAACACTGACACAGAGATGTAAATTTAATTCAAGTGGTCTGAAAATGTGAATATTTAATTTAACAGAATGATCTATTACTTGAATAGAAAGCCAAATGATACTACAACAAACTATTATTTCAACGGATGACGTAAGTCTTTCCACTAGTCATTTATTTACTACATACTGTGAATAAATTAAAAATATAATAACTTTTGACAATTATTCATACGTGTATATACATACATACATGCATATATACATACATGCATATATATATATATATATATATATATATATATATATATATATATATATATATATATTAACTAGTCGAATATTCCGTTACTTACAACTTTGAAAAACTCATTTAAATGAAATATTAGATATTAACGTTTCAAGTATTGACTACACCATTAATAAATTAACGGAGAAAAACATTGCTCTACTAGCAGTTCAAAGAATGGAGCACATGTATTGTAAATCTTTTTATAAAAATATTTATATAAACATAAAAACATGTAGAACGTTGATTCTTTAACAATGCAGTTTTCGCACTATAGATATAAATTTAATGTCACACATGACTTATTCTCTTACACCATATTAATAATTCCATTCATTTATATATTTTTTTTAAAAAAATGAATGTTTTCACAAATACATTTTTCTTTTACCTCGTAAACCATAAAAAGAATTCTGATTAAAAATGTTTAATAATCGATTGTTGCTGGAGAATTTATGTGCCTTAGTGCTTTGAAAATGAGGATATCGCTATCAAAATGCAAATAAGTAACAGTCGAATATGATAAATAATGATTTATTGAACATTTTTGATCAGACATTTTTTGTGATTTATGGAGTAAAAAATAAGTACATTGGTAAAAATAGTGATGTGAATTATAATTCGAAATCGTGATTACATTCATTTTCATATATAAATTAACATTTCACATATCAAGAATTTTGTCAGTAATTATTAAATGAATTCATACAAAAATCACATCAGCAGATATAATGATCAATTATTGAACATTTTAATAACAGAAAATGGTATGAAGTACGAGGCATTAAAATGGAAATATTAGAAAAAATATAAGTATATAAATATTGAATATAGTCGATCATTGTTGATATTAAAAAAGAAATATTCATTTTACTTACACCTAAAGTACATGACGCTTCATCGCTGCTTTCATAAAATTCAAAATCTGAATCGCAATAACAACTTGCGTTAGTACAGTTCATGTTTGTTTATCGGAGGAATAAATATGAGTCAAATAACAAATTCTATATTGTGAACACTACATTCCATTCGTACGCATTTAATATATTATAATGTTAATAAAAATCACAAACGATCTGTCAAAAGAATGTGACGTAAATTGAAACAAATGAAGTATTTTGACATTCACATGCTTGCTCTATATTTTTCTAAAAATTAAATCAAGTATATTTTCAAGAATTGTAGAATTGTATAATTATCATGGATTATCTAACATCTTTATCTTAAGAAGATGGAAATTAACTATAATGTTTCTTTTAAATATAAACTTGATATAATTTTTAAAGAAACATAATGCGTATTTCGATAACGACATCATTATTTTTAAGGCACTGACAATAAGATATAGAGCAATATTTTTGAATGATTTTTCTGCTTTGATGATCTGAGATTAACAATGACATCACATCTAAATGTGCACAAGCAACAAACAAAAATGATAAATAATTATTTATTGAATACTCTTGATTAGAAAAAAAATATGTAGCCTTTGTGATGGAAAAGTAATCCATTTGAAAAAGAAAATATAGTAGGGATTCATAGTGATGTTTCCAAAATTAGTTACACGTGAAGTGTATTGTTATGGGTTTTATTTCTGTATGGAATGTATGTTTTTTAGTTTTTCATATATGATGTTCAGTTGTTGATAGCGTGAAATTGTTATTGTTTGTTCAATTTTAAAAATATTAGTACTAAATATTCGTTTATAATCGAATATAAATGACACATTATTAATGTCAATAACATAATTTTTTTTTTAGTATATAGAACATACATAACTTGTAATTTTATATAAATTTATTGTGCCATAAAAATCTTTATACACATGTCATTTTCATCTCTCTCTCTTCCTCTCTACCCCTCTCTCTATATCTATATCTATCTCTCTCTCTCTCTCTCTCTCTCTCTATATATATATATATATATATATATATATATATATATATATGTACATATATGTATATAAGTATATATACATGCATGTATGTATATATATATATATATATAAATACAAAGAGAGAGAGATGAAAGTAAAACAGAAATCTTTAATACGAAAATAATTTAACTATTGAAAACTAAGAAACATTCGAAATAAAGATAAAAAAATGAAGAACTATAAAAAAACCATGAAAATAAATTCATAAAAAACGGATATTTGTTTTAGTTCCTTTAAAGGTAATTTAATTTTTTTTTGAACATAAAAATTATCTTTAATTACTAGTACACTCTTTTCATAAATTTAATTTTTCGACGAACGGATATTAATTATAACAAAATTTCATATCGACACGTGTTTGATCAAATTTCACAGAAATCATTTGAATAAAATATAATTATTTGTAATTATTTTCTCCGATTTCGAGAAATCTAAATGTCATTACAATAAAATAATATATATGTTTTTTAAACAATTACTGTAACAGTACTTTAGTTTAATCATGTTTGTATATATATATATATATATATATATATATATATATATATATAATCAATAAAAACCCATAAATATGAACAAATTATTTTAATATATATTTATAGTAAAAAATATCTAAATAAAACAAGTTTTTTGATTATGCAGTAAGCAATTAATTAAAAAAACTTGTTTTGTTTCGATGAATTTGTTAATAAGGACACAAAAACATTTTAATATATAATAAGGCGGCAGAGAACAAAGTATGTATTTATATATATATATATATATATATATATATATATATATATATATATATATATATATATATATATATGATTGTAGAAATATACATGTAAAGATATTTTCGAAAAAGGACAATAATATCTTCTAGAGCAAAACTCTTGAGTATTTTTTCTTTTAAATAATAGAACACATGTACACAACAGTAAACATGATAATAATATATTTCATGTTAACCCTTATTATCGAAAGATCTGCACACAAAAGAATGCTCCACAAATATTCTTATGCTAAAACCAGTGCTGTAATCATTATGTATTTCCTTTTGTATTATTTATAGAATTTTGCACAACATATTTTCAGCCATTGTGAGTATTTGAAAAAAACACGTAATTTATTTTAAAGAAGTTTTAAACCCTTTTTAAGAGCGGGTTAAAAATGTACTTAAATATCTGATTTTAATTTTGCGTGCCACAAGTAAAACCTACAAACTTTTATTTAATATGATTGTTTACCTGTTTGAATGCTGAAAAAAAATAAGCGTACAAACATAGAGAGAGAAAGAGATAAAGATGAAGATAAGTAGATAAGCACTTATGAGTATTTGTTTCGCTGAATAACAAATATTTATAAAAAAATATTTTTTCTCTAAGTAATTTTTGTAATTTATTAATATCTGTCTTACTGAATAGACTTTTTTGATTGGATACTAAATAGTCATCTCGTAGTATTAATTATCTATTTGTTACTATTTTTTTATACCTGTATTTACAAATATTAAATAGCTTTGATGTTGTTTTATTATTGTGTATTAAAATATTTGTTGTAAAATTTCTAAAAATCGCCGGTGTCTATATATAAAAAGTTCATTTTTTAATTTAAAAACGATCAGATGATGTCAATTTTAATATTTGATCTTTCTTCTACTTCTATTTAAAGTTTCAATTCTTTTAGTTCAATTTTTATATAATATATTTTTTTATTATATATGTTTTTATGTTTTATTTTTTTTTCAATTTATTAACTGTAATTTTATAGACATACATTTAAACAAAAGAAACAGCCAAATATAATTGCATTATCCGACTCGAATGAAGAGTAAGAAATTTATTTCTTAGAATGTCAATATTTTATACAAAAAAAAAACAATAATTTGCATAGTTATTTATTTCTAGTCAGTGTTATTCTAATATAATAATATGTTCTGAAAATGTATTTATACATAAATTTATTTTTCGAATTTATATGTAAACAATTTAGAAGAAAAGTGTGAGATATATATATATATATATATATATATATATATATATATATATATATGCATGCGCATATGGCTTCACTGTTATTTTAAATTTATGAATTAATACATTTGGTTTTAGTTTGTTTTCATGCATAACTCAAATAAGAATTAACTCTCACCGTTCGTCAAACAAACAAATCAAATGGACTTGAATTAGTAAGATCATAAAATAAAGCTATAAATCTCGTTAGCTCCCTACTATACATTTTTCATTCTTAACATGCAATCATGCACTTTTCTATATTTTAATTGCATTAATTTACTACACCTGCATTGCTGTTTTCTCTAAACGCATACGTGCACTGTACGCTAAATTAAATAGTTACAGTCGTTTTCCAAACTAATGTTACGACACACATGCACGCGGTTTATTGCACAGCGCACATTTCTAAGGGATTTTACGACTTCTAATAAGAGGGACGGCACCGAAACGCCACCAAGAAGGTTTGTCGAACTATAAAAATAAATATCAGTTTCGTACGAGTGTCTCGTGATGTGCAATTATAACATTTATGGACTAGATAAATGGTCGTGTTAATTTTAGGTCGGCGAGGAAATCGAAAATCTAACTGAAAGGTCTTTTGTTTCTCTGAAGTGCAAAAATGTAACAGATCAGAATGTATTTAATGGTGTAGTTTACTCAATCTACGAATCATTAATATATAAAAAAACTACTTTAAAATCACTTAAATTAATGAGAAGAAAGTAAATTCAAATTATATTTCTACATTGTTATATGTAATTAACTAATAGTTTTGTAGTAACTGTATTTATCTTATTAAGAATAAATATTCATTAAACAATCAAATAATAAAAGTATCTTTATAATTAATGATTGATGTATATATATATACATATATATATATATAAATTAATTGTATATGTGCGTATGTTTTGTGACCTAAATTGAAACAATGCTTTAATTACTTCCGCCATATTCATCATACGCAACTTTTATATCTATGGATAATAATAGTATTTCTTGTTGTAGAACAGTGTTTAAGAAATACATATACGCACATAATCATTTATATATATATATATATATATATATATATATATATATATATATATATTCAAGGGTTCGCATACCACAAATTGCCCATAATCATTGACTTGTAACGGTTAATTAGGAATTGAATTTCATATCTAAATGTGAATTGAATATAAACGAATCCAAATTGCTTATTAAAATCCAAGTTCTTCTGATAATTACATCATTTAGAAATGAAATATGAAAAAAAGAAACAATCTTTCAACGAATTCTACAAGTTCGTTTTTTAACACACGGGATTGTAAAAAAAGAATTTGTTTGTTTCGATTTGCCGGCTAATTAGGGTCGACGTTTCGAATCGATGTTGCCATTATGTTCTAAAACGTTTCGTTTTCTGCGACATTTCGTATTCAGATTCCATTAAATGTTCATGGAACTCGGAATGATCGATCGCTGATGTTTTCAACGCTTCTTTAGTTACACTGACAGTGCTCATTTGCTTCATACTTTGACATCGGCGCTGGTTGCAATTCGGTTTCGTTTTGAAGTTTTAAGTGGAAATTTTAATAATGAAATATGAATATTTGATACTTTGCTTTAAATGTGTTGCTATGTCTGTTGGAATTTATATAAAGAACGTTCACAAGTCATGTAGTTGTCAGGTTATATAAAATTATCTTTTTTCTGTTAAAACTTTTAAATTTTATTTTATTAAACGTCATGACAACAATGTCGTTAATTAATAAATTTCCCAATAAATGATTGCTAAGAGATGCATAAAAAATAGAAATTGCATTTATAATGTTTTGCATTTATAATGTTTTATTAACGTCGGTTATTATTGTAAAAGAATGTTATTTTATATTACTACATTTTAATTGAAGCTAATCGATTTAAATATTTTAAAACTTGAAAAGAAATTTGAAATAACACTTTGATTTAATTTATTATATGTAACTTGTGACAGCAATAGCTATATTTAAATAAAACAGTAGAGTAACAAAGAAAATAAATCTACCATTTTCTATTAAATAATAACTGTAAATTTTATAAAATCGGTTAGAATTTTCTAATAATTATAGCAATTTAATTCGTATATATATACATATATATATATATATATATATATATATATATATATATATTCTTTTGTATTTTTATAAAAAACTCACGCCCAAAACTAATATTGTGACATAAAACATCCATATTTAAAATGTAAGCGTTTATTTATACAGCTATTATTAAACAGTTACATTAATTTTATGATTGTTTTCTTTACAGTTTTATTTAATTTATATATATATATATATATATATATATATATACATACACATATATATATATATACATATACATACATACACATATATATATATACATATACATACATACACATATATATATATACATATACATACATGTTAACTGTTAAACGTTACGTGTAAACTACGTTCAGTAATAAAAATATGAAAAGTAAATAAATCTGGCCAATAAAACACATGGTAACTAAAAAAGGTAATGACTAAACGCTTTGTGTGTATCATTCTGTCGAATCCTCGAGTCGTCACGTCTGGCACTAATGGTTTTAGGCGCGCCACTTGTCGCCAGGGGTGGTGGTGGTGGTCACAACCCTCGTCCATCTCACCTCTAAGCGGGTAACTAATGCTCAGACAGTGCCATATATATATATATATATATATAAACTGAGTTCCTCATATATGTCTATGGTTTTAGGGGTTGTAACGTAAACAGCATTCATGTAGAGATTATAAACATACCAGGTATATTTTGTGTAACTTCGATGAATGGTGATAGATGAGAAGAACATATTTGTTGTTTTAAAATTTATAACGAATACTAAATCTTATCGGTATTCATAAACACATTGCGTGATATACATATATATATATATATATATATATATATATATATATATATATATATGACAGATTACTTGTCAATAATTTATCGTTTTTTATTAATAGTATTGTTAATCTATACAAGTTTAGTATTTAATGTACATTTCGACAATCTTGTTCCAATAACAGATAAATGTTAAAAACATGCTAATAGGTACATTAAATATCTTTTATATAGGCTTGTTTAGCCTTGATCTTTAAAAAGTTTGTACAACAAAGAATATATTAGTTTTCAACAATAAAGAATTAAAAATCATTTTTATTTTGGTCGTAGTTGTAGTATCAAGTAATTTGAACATGTTTTGTTGTATTTCTTATAAATTAATGTTATTCAAGAAAAACATCATTTAAGTTTTTAATTATATATATATATATATATATATATATATATATATATATATATATTCTACAATATTTTCCATGTTTAGTTATCAATCGTTTTTCCCAAAGATTATTTTTTTATTGTTGTTTTTGAATGTAGGTATTATGCAGTGTGGGTTAATTGTTATTACAGTTATAGTAAATTACTTTTGTGTATCCTAACACTATGAGGATGATCGAAGTACTCAAAGAAACAATCAAAAAAATAAATAATCGATCATTGAACATTTTTGATCAGAAAATAATTGTATTTTTGAAATGAGTGGTAAATTCATCTGTGGAAACTGTTAATAAATAATGATCTGAAAAATACATTAACTTTTTGTTTGTCGAAAATATATCAAACTCTGGAAGAAATAAAAATTTGAAACAGTAAATATTGAATAGTATTACAGGTATTTTTATGAAATATTTTTAGCAGCATGAGGTCTAAAATTTTATTACAAGGTTCTTACTTTTATCGTACCTTCATCGTAAAGTTATATGCTGTTTATGGCAATTACTTGCGTTTATTTACCTTTATTTCTTTATAGAATTTGAAACTTTACAGTCTAAAGTAAAAAAAATACAATCCTATTTATGTTTCTGGCTGAAAGAATTAAAATAAACTAAGCAAATATTTTTGATAATATTAAAAACCACCTTGTTCAAATTTATTCCAATGAATCGAGTACAGATATTTAATTACAATTTTATTAATAAAAATTAGATAAATATGGTTATATATGTGTTACACCTTATAAGATTGCGCCACAAAATACATTTTTAAATTAAGTTCGGAAAGAGTTCTTTTTAATTAAGTCAACTATCCAAAGTGTTTTAAGCAGTGAAATACAATTTAACTGTCTAGTTTGCATATACAGCATAATGATAATAAGGGAATACTTTTATGAGAACTTTGTAGAATTTTGTCAGATATTTTAACTGATTGCAAGAAGCGCTGGCATTGGGAGGCTCTTTAAATGTTCTCGAGACGTTCATGATGTTTTAGAGATACAAATCATGAGCCGCTGTGTTCAAAATTTACACTGAAAGCGAGGTAAAGGGTACTCAGCTACATAATAGACACACATACTGATTTAATCTTGTTTTTCTCGTGTTGTAATTCGTTGTAATATTTTCTTCAAATTGATACATTCATATTTAACTGCAGCTACATACAAAAAAAATATTCAAATAGAAAAAAGTTACATAGAAAAATAATACTTTTTGTCCATGATCTTCGTCCTTTTAAATCAGTCGAGTGTCTACTCTCCACTCGGGACGTGTGCTATTTTCAGATAGATTTAAAAAACTGAAGATGACATGCGTCGAAACCAGTAGTGTCTAAAAGGACGAACTCCATTAGGACAACGAATCAACTGGAACACAAGTATGAAGACATAATTTATAATTTTAATACATTTTATTGATTTTTTTTAAAAAAATATTAAATGAACGACGATTACATTGATTCTCTATTGAGGAGACTTGATGTTTTTAATGTTATTTTTTATTGGAAAGTTAATAAAATTATCTGAGGGTTTTTTAATGAAGAAAAGTTAAATTTAGTCTATATACTTTATATATATATACATATATACATATGTGTGTGTGTATATATATATATATATATTGTTTAAACCGCTGAATAAATTCGTTAAAATTTAAAATGTACGCCTAGGGAGTTCATTTTTTTATAGAATCGGCGCACAAGAAACCATATAGTATTAATTTATATACGAAAAAAAGATTTTTTTTCTCAAACGAACCCCTTTCTAAGACGTGTGACTTTTCTTTGTGAATGGATGAACATGCTTAAAATGAATGTCATACATACATACATTCGAATCGTTTTTTGTGACTTAGTTTCAATACACGCGGGTGTCTGAATACCAACCAAATACTACACACGTGTCCATCTCACCGAATACATGTTAATATAATGTAGGCTGTCTGATACCACCTATAATTATCATAATATTTAAATACCACAAATAGTTAACAGACACACTCAGAGAGACAAAATGTTAAATTCTGTACAAGATATTAGATAGATTCATTTTATATTTCTTTGCGTATGTGTTCTCGTTTGACTGATGAACGATTTAAACGTGTTTGAATTTAAAGCGGTTTCCAAGTATTGCAAATTATATGTATATATATAATATATATATATATATATATATATATATATATATATACATATAGAGAGAGAGAGAGAGAAATAATATATAAAATTCAAACAATAATAGCTCATTTATTGATAGGATGGCATTTCAATCGAAAAAAATAATTATAAATAATATATGATGATGTAATCAATGATTTTCTTTTTTATTGTATTGTTTTTGTGTTAATATCTTTGTAGTATTATCATAACAATAAATAATTCGTCCGAGATATATTTAAAAGAATATACATACATACATACATATATATATATATATATATATATATATATATATATATATATATATATATATATATATATATATGTAAAAATGTGTTCATGTGTATATGAGGGAATGTATGTGTATTAATACAAAAATCAATTATTGCTAATGTTAATAATTACTATTATTAGCTCTGTAATAACTACCAGATATTCCTTCATTAAAATATGTATTCTCTTATTATTGTTCAAGGTCTAATGAATAAAATCTATAGACGATGAAAAAAAAAACATTTATAAACTATTGTACCAGTTAAGTGTTTTTTTTTTTATTATTATTATTATTATTAGAAATATGAATCATTCCAGTTACATACATTTCATATTATATATTTTATATGCGTTTTTAATAAAACCAGTTCTTATATTTTAATACAGAAGTCTAATTGAGTTTTATTTTAAAATTAATTTATAATTACTATATTTGCTTTTACAAATTGATTAGTTTTTCCCCCCATATATGTCAAAAAAAATCTAGTTAGAAATATTCAGTTAATCATTATTAATCATTTTTGATAATAATGATGATAATAAATCGTTATTAATTATTAATCATTTGTTTATGCGTACTTGGATACCGATGTCATCATTTTCAGAGGGGAGGCGTACTGATGATGATATTGTCATCGAAATCCACTTAATCAACAATAAAAAATGATCATAGGTTATTTATTAAACATTTTTGAACAGAATTTTTTTTTGTAAATTGTGGGCTGAAGAAAAAAGTCGCTGAGAGAATGAATTTAGCCACAGTGTCAGAATTGTATTATTATAGTCAGTTTTTAATATCATCTTCTTTATTCAGGTTTTCTTAAACAAAAAACAATACAGTTAGTATATTTTAAACTGTAGTGGTTTTAAAAAATCGTTGCCAATGTAATAGAATATGAGAAAATTTATTTATTATGCATTATTAATAACTAACTCTGATCACTGTAACAGTTTGTTGTGATTAGTAGATTAGAGAAAAATTAGTAGATTTAAATAAATTGCAAAAAATTACTATTGTGATCAATAATAACAGTAAAGGACGACACATGAAAAGAGTGGTTTTTCATAAGATATATGTACTAGATTGAGAAATTATACATAGAGATAATTTTTAAAACTGATTAAATTCATTTTCAAAAATTAATCATCATTTTCCACATACCGCATTATTTTTTCTGACCAAAATCTTCAACAATGGATTATTGACCATTTTGATAATAGCTTGAGCATATTTTGATTACAATGTCATCATCCTTAGAACATTGCTACGATACAGAACAATCTTTACTAATTGTAAGTATAGAAAAAAATATTTTTGGTTCTTTAGTACTTAGCACTTTTAGGATGATGGCATTGATATAGAAATGCATATAAGTTAATATCAAAATGAATTGTCTAATCAATTATTGAACATTTTAATCGGAAAAAAAGTTTTTTTGCTTGTGAGGAGAGAAAATTTATTAGTGAACTCACATATTGTTTCATTTGTTTGTCAATTAATTCTCTCATTCCATTTTTTTCAATGAAAAACGCTAATATTTCAAATAATACAACAATAAATATATTTCTCTATACAAAGGTTGACTTTTCTTTCACATATGAATTTTTTTCACTCCGCTGTAAAAAATATTTTTTTAATCAAGAATATTCAATAAGTGATTATTGATCTCTTTTTATTCTTGTTATACGAATTTCAATGGCGAATCTATCAACATCAGAGCGCTAAAGTCGAAAAAAAATCTCTATATGTATTGTGATAATGATCAAAACTTATTAAAAACAGTTCACTTTTTTAAAGTTAATAAGTATATAGAAAAAGGTTATAAAATAAGATAGAAAATACATAATCGAGTATTTTTTTGGGTGCATATAATTAGTGATTTGTAATTACAAATAAAACTTTAACAAAGAACGTTAAGATTTAGTTCATAATCTGATAAAATATTTTATACAACCTTCTGATTACTGAAATTATGATTTCAAAGACTGACTTTCACAAATAAATTTTCACTCTCCATACAACACAAAAAAGGATGATTGAAATTCAGGGTTATAAAATGCAAGTAATGAATCAAATTCGAATCGAAAAAAAGATTCATTAACAATTGTCATACGAACATCCCCAGTTAAAAAACGTTTGATAAATGTGAATACTTCAACGCTCAATCATGTAAAGTGTAAAAATCCGGCACCTCAAGTGTGAAACGAAAGAAATAACAAAAATATTTTTATAAAACACAAGGGGATAGATAAGAGTGTGTGTTGTCAACGATGTGTGTCTGTGTGTAAACTCATTTACAACGAATATTGTTTTGAAAGCATATACACCAGTTATATGTACTATGTCGTCGTCGTCGGTTGCAGACTACTTCTGGTTACCCAAAAAAAATATTAGTAAAAACGTTATAAAAATAATGATGTAGTGTATATAAAAATACATATCCGATGGCTTTAACATATTTGTTTTTGTGAACCCTTTTCAAAACGCCTGCCCTAATTTAGTGTCAGTATGTCATATGGAATGGATATTTCTATTCCTTCCTTGTAGTATCATGTTTTGAAATAGTGTTTATTACAAGTGCACGGTTTAAATTTATTTAATAATAATAGTTTTCGTACAGAATTCAACGCTGATTTTCTGTTAGTTTCACTCAACTTCTAGACGAGGAATTCGAAAATAAATTTAAACATCAATATACACACATATACGTGCACGCAAAGGGAAGATAAACGGTCTAACCGAATTTCTGACCGAAAAAAAATGTCTACGTAAAATGATATCTTCATTTGGGGTGCTATTATAGGAATTATATGTCATTTGTTTGCATTGGACCTTGAACATCTATTTAGTTGCGGCACACTTTGATATTTATCACTGTCCATGTTGATATTTTTAAATACTATCGGTTCGAAAAAGCGTCCTATAATTTGGAAATTATCTCCAATATGACATTATTGATGACTTATTTGATTATACAACACACACACGCACGTATACGTGTACACTCATATGTATATATATATATAGAGAGAGAGAGAGAGAGAGAGAGAGAGAGAAAGAGAAAAAAAGAGGAATTCAATTTAAGTTTCCCCACGAAATTATTAAAAAACAACGCAAAAATTAAAAAAAACATATTATCCTCCATTTAATACTTTAGTTCAATTGTATTTTAGTATTGAATGAACTAAAATACTAAATAAAAATAATATGACTTTTCTTAACTCCTGCGCCCCATCTGGAAGCCTAAATTGAATCGCCCCTATATACGTGCATTGTTTATACTCTTTTTCTATGTTTATTGTATATAATTTTCTGTTCATGCATAAATTTAACTTTTCTCTTTCTGTTATTTTAATACCTGTTAATGTTTTTATCCACTTGTTCTTATTTTCTCAAATGAGTTTTTTACTCGGCATACAAATCGCATTTTTTTTCTAATTAAAATGTTTAATAATCGATTATTGATAATTTCTGATTATCGCTCATGCGCTAAAAAGTACAGAGAAACATTTGAATATCTTAAAAAAAATTACATGGCAGTGTAGTACATAATTTTGCGACCCTTCAAAAACATGATAAAATAAAGTATTGCATTTTTATACAGTTTGATTGTAATAATACTTGTTTAATTCGATTATATATATATATATATATATATATATATATATATATATATATATATATATATATACGTTCTAAAAATTAAATCCAGTCCAACACTTTTATTTTTTTCTTATTTTTCCTTTTAATATTATTAACAAGTTACCTGTTGCACAGCAACAGTTTAAACATTTGAATATCTTGAAATATTTGATATTCCACGATAATACATACGTTTGTGATTTTTTAAAGATATATTTTAAAAAAAATCCTGTATTTTTATACATATTAATTATACGAATGCTTATATAAAGTTATTTATAAAAAAATAATTTCTTGTGAACATTAAATTATTATCTATATATCTACCTCTCTCTCTCTCTCTCTGTATATATATATATATTTATAGATAGATAGATAGATATAATTAATATAAATTCTAATTATGTTGTAATGATAAATTAATGAACAATAATTATATATATATATATATATATATATATATATATATATATATATAATAATAATAATAATAATAATTTTCAATAAAAACACATCCTGGTTCTCTACCGGATTTAAACTTGCAGTCGATGTGTGCAGTCTGACGTCATTTATATACACACTAGCCTTGTATTATAATTCTCATATGGAACGAATGTTTTTTGATACAATTAAAAAATATAACAAAACCTACCAATTCGTAAACAGATATGTCTGAACACAAGTGTAAATTATCCGTGTTTGATTATAAGATACACATCACGGTATGTTAATTAAAATTTAACAGAATAATCTCGAGCTATCACACATTCTTTGTTGTCAGCATAAAAAGAAATGAATATAAGGTTATAGAGAAACACATAAATAATATGAAACAACTCGCGTGGAAACATAAATAATAGTTTAACATTCATTCGACACTATTTGAATCGATGGAATTATGTAAACGACATCATTACCGCGTTCGAAACTAATAATGTTTAATTAATGATGGTTAAATTAGGCTATTATCAGTTTATTATGAAAAAATACAATCGTTGGAGGTAACATTCGTATACATAACATAATGGTTATTTCTTAATTAGAGAAGAGGTTCCTTTACCTTTTACCTTTTACCAAACAAATACACCTAATATGAGGTCTTCTGTAAATATATTGTAGTTAATTAATATATTGTAACATACGCGGCTTGATTAAATTTTCAAATTATATAAATGTGAAATTATTACGAAAATATTAAAAATATTTCTCGCTTTATCATGACTTCATTGTTTTCAATTATGAATTCAGTTTTGCACGTGTCTCAAGTGCGCAAATAAACATTCACATTAATGATGTTAACTGTTTTACAACATCCGTATTAGGTGTTTATCTTGTACGAATTCTGCAACAGCGATTTGTTACAGAAACGATTTATTTTTTAAAAATAGTTTTTTTTTTGTTTATCACTCGACCTCGCAGCTAATCGACCTTGGTCTGAAATAATACATTTAATCGTTAATAAAAAGTGAAGCTGTTACATTCTTGATTTATTGATGACGGATCTGATTATCGTTATTTCTCTTTCTGTTCGTGTACACAGATCGTTTTTTAGTTTATTTAACGGCCCTTTCGTAAGGATGAAATGAAAATGTTATTTTAATAGAGATCAATTAATTTTTATATTTTATTTATAAGAAATTTTCTTGGAAATTATAATTTTTCTGTATGAAAAAGTATGGCGATAATTATATAGAACAGTCTTATTCTTGCAGATAAAAACACATTTTTTTAAAAAAAAAATAAACGTATTCATGTGTAAATTGTCATTCTGCTCAACACATTTTTTCCATCTCATATATATATATATATATATATATATATATATATATATATATATATATATATATATATATATATATATATATAAGCTATAATATTAGCTTAATAATTATCGATTGGTTTTGAATATTAACATAAAGTTAATTATTTTCAACGGCTTCAAATTCTTATTTCAACTGTTATCTTAAAAATGAAACAAATTATGATTCGATAGAGTGACTTCTAAGAAAAATAAGGATAGAGAAAAATATTCTTATTTAATTTCAGTGTGTATGACGAGTACAATTTCCATTTGATTCACAAGTTCACGTTCTTTACTTGAAAATGACGATTATTACAATTATTTTCTAAATTACTAGAAATTATTTTTTACTACCTCCTTACAGATTCTAGACTGATAAAAAACCAGATTCAAAATACATGTATAAAATAATACAGTTATGACGAAGTGTTTCTCGAAATCGAGGAATCTAAAAAATTGAAGTACCCACATATGTGTTAACCAGATTTTGTAAGGATTAAATAGTTTAGAAAGATGTGTTTATTATATATAGTATTGTTTCATTTGTCTTTGCATCATATAGCAGAATCTAGCTACATCTAATATTAATTTGTACATATAAGATGAGGAAAACGAGTAAATATGACTTTTCTGTTCTCATAAAATAATTAAAATACAATTTATATATCATCATCAATAATAGTGTTAGATAGAAAGAGAAAGAAATACACGTCATAAAGAAAAAAGATGGCTGCATTCAACCAATATATACGAATTCGGTTTTATTTCAATTGAGTGATATGGCCGCGTTTTGTTTCTTTTCCAATTGCATAATGCAGAGACGAAAGTGATACACTGTACGGGATTTTGTGACTGATAATATTTTTTCTGTTCGTATCAAACAAAAAACAATTGCATTAATTCATAAATGTATACGAAAAGGTACCAATTTTTATTTTTATACATTTTTAAAATACAGAGAAACAAAAACTGTGTATATATTTATTCATTTCGATTTTGTTACTAATTGTGTGCAAGAATATCATTGGTTACTTAATTCAAATAATTTACAAGTTTAATTATTACACAAGACAGCGCATGCTTTGATCTTCGATCAGACACACTCAGGTAGTGGTAGCATACATGAATAGCTCCGGTGCATTAAAATTCAGTTTTTTCTTGTAATTTATGGATTGAAATACATTTGTTTATTTGGTGTAAAGTGAAAAAGGCCGATCGTAGCACTGAAATTTGTAACAAAAGCCATAGATATTTTAGTAAAAGTACTTTTTTTCTTGTTGGCGTACGTTTTTGTATTCAATTTATGATAGGTTACTTTTGACAACTTGCTGAATACGTATGTTGCGTCAATTCCACGATGTGCGTTTGTCTAATTGTTTGGTTAGGTGTCATAAAGGTTTGTTTTTATAATAATAATTTTCATATATTAAATAAATAAGATATATACTGTTTCAAATTATTGTCATCTCAAATGATAGAATTAATATTTATCTTGTGAATTATATATAAACATCAACTATTTTCTTTCTTAATATTATGTATTTATATGTATATGATAAGAAATTTTATGAGATATAAGAAATAACAGGTAAAATAGATTTAATAACTTTCAGAAGAGGTAATATTTTATCCTATCTACATAACAGTATGCAGTTATATAATTGCGGTTGGTCATGTATTTGTTTTAGTATAGCTGTATGACTCAATTTAGTTTTAGTTTACTTTTTAACCAGCTACTACATATTAGATGGTTGGTTATTTCAGGTTTAGAAGCGTATCGACATCTAAGATCTATTTTATTAGAGAAAATTTAAAATAAAAAATAATTGTTTTATTTTTCGACGTTTTTAGTTATATATATATATATATATATATATATATATATATATATATATATATATATATATATATTTGTTTTGGAAATGAATTATTGTTTAAAAAATGGATCAAAAATAATGAAGTGGAAAAATATAAAAAACATATTTGACCAATATGTCTTATTCCAACTTCTCCAATTTTTAATCTAATTTTTTCCCAAGTTAATTATTCTAATTTTTTATACAAGCTTTAAAAAAATTGAATAAGTATATAAAAAATCCTTTTCTATTAACTTAAAGTACTGAAAAAACTTATTTATTAGTGGAAATCTGTTCTTGTCACTATCCAAATGTATATACATAAGTAAATGGTTAAAAAATATAAATCACAATACAGAATATTTAGTTATTCATAGTGACAAAAAATCATCTAAGACCGACATATATCTTTGACACATCATAACTACTCTTCGCAGAAACTGTCTCATGGGAAGCTTTTGATCTTCAACAAGGTCACAAATATTTTTTTTTTGTCAACGTTCAAATAAATAAACTCGACGACGGTACATTATCATATGGGTTTCGTACAAGATAATATATGAGTATTTAAAAATTTGTCTCTATAATGTGATAGATGTGTCATCCAACACAGAAACGAACACTAATATTTATAATTGCAAACAGTTTTTCAAATTAGATTTAATAACTTCATTATATGTCATAATGTGGTTAATGTCTCAAAAGCACTTTCAACAAATTCAGTCAATTAATTATTAAATATATTAGAACAAAAAGTTTTAAACCATTTCTGCGAAAGGCGACATACTGTGAAATGATAATAATTAATGAACGTTTGCGTGGGAGTTTAGGAAATGCTCTGAATATTTATAATAATAAATCACAATATGTCTATATTAAGGTTATTGTTTAATGAATGAGTCATAATTTTGAACGGAAATTTTCTGTTTAGATCTTTTATTATAAAAATACTTCAGAAAAGAGGCAAAATCATTTCCAGTTGTGAATGAAGTTCATATTGTAGTATTATAATTAGTTCTGGAAATTTGGCTAAATTCATTTTCATAAATTATTTGTTCATTTATACTACAAACTACAAAACACAACAATCAAAAATGATTAATAATAATTTATTGAACATTTTTGAACAGAAGCTTGTTCTTGATTTGAGGGATGTGTGAAATATTATTTGTGAAATTACAATTTCATTTTGGCACTGTGATTAGATTCGCTTTCATAAATAAATTTTTCTCTCACCTCCTAAACCACATACTATTAAAACAGAGTTTTTTTTCGGATGTAAAAGTCCTGTAAAGCAAATAATGAATAATTTATTATCTAGTATCAAATATTGTTTATGGGATTTGAAAGTCCTAACATGATATAAATGATTGAAATTTAATTGGTTAAATAACGTTTTCAGCAATTATTTTATTATTTAACGACTGACTATTAATTAACCACACAATCGACATAACTTTTTTTTTGATCAAAAATGTTCAGTAATTAATTATTGATCATTTTGTAATAGTTTGTTAGCATTTCAATGGTAAGGTTATCATTTATTTTACTTTAGCTCCATGAATATGATGCCATTTAAATGCACAGAAACAATAAAAATGAGCAATAATTAATCACTGAACATTTTTGATTAGAAAAAAAGTTTTTTCGTTTGTAAGGTGAATGAAAAATTATTTGTGAAAGGATTATATTAATCAAAGTTCAACAATAAAATGATTTTTTTAAATGTTATGTGTGCTAAAACTTTTTTATACAGTCGGGATTTTGAAGCCCCATGAAAAGTGATATTAATTAATCAATGATCTATCATATACCTTACATGACTTCTATGTCCGAAATGAAAAATCTGTTATTAAATTTACACTTTTTTGAAAAAAATCTTTTTTGGTTTTCAATTATTTTTCATAATAAAACTTACATTGTTCGCTTTTTTCATTTTAATTAAATCAGTGAAAAACGAATTAATCGACCAATTTAACCCACATATTTTTTCAATTATTTGATATGTTCTGTTTGAACGAAAATGACCTGAAACAATAAAAATGAACAATTTTTCTCTTAATAATTGAAATTAAGGATTTCGTTTCGTTTTCTTAGCTTTTTACAAATCAGAATTATAGAGAACCTCGTAAAGTTGTGTATAGATATACTGGTGAACAGAAACAGAATAAGAAGAATATTACTTTCTTCAAAAATTCAAAAAATGTTGTCTAATGTATATTGATATCTTTTATTTTCAATCAAATTGACTTTTTAATTTTTTTATTTCTAAAATGTTTGCAGTTTATGCACAAATAGTGTGTAGATAGTTAATTTGGGTGCGATGAGCTGAGAAATTAAAAAAAGTCCTTGAAAAATAAAATACCCACTATGTAATGGACAACAATTATATATATATATATATACACATACATATATACATATATATATATATATATATCGGTGAATATTTCAGAATATTTGTTTTCAAATTTCCAACTAATACTCTCTAATTGATTTTAGTTGCGAGTCCTGATTCCCGTTCATCTCGACAGCGTCGACGACAATGTACAACTACGATATATACAGGTCAGTGGACTAATTATGACAGTTATGAAAATTTTTTTCGTCCGGCCAATTCCACAAACACATGACTCACGATTACGCGATTACAGCGCTGTCTGCTGAACACGTGGCAATTGCCGTTAGTTTTAATAGTATTTAATTAGCTGGTATTCGGTGGTGCTCTGACATCCGATTTTGTTATTAACATCTAAAAATAACTAAGCGTACGCTTTATATTTCAACCAGTTGAAGGACAAACAAGCTGAACAGCTATGCAATATAAATATTGGCTTAATTGACTGCGATTAAGATTTCTTGCATCAATTTATGAAAAAAAACATATATAACAATTTATATGTACATGTATGAACTGTACATGTATATAGAGGCAATTAATCAAACTGTTGGTATACTTTCGTTCTCTTTGTTTTGTTTTTATTACAAAACATTAACGAATATATTGTCATATATGTGTGTGTATATTATATATATATATATATATATATATATATATATATATATATATATATATATATATATATATGTATTATTTAATCTGATGTTTGCATTTGTCTGTCAGCATCTACTAACATATCTTTTTCAATTTATTTTTCAAATGAATTATATTTTATTGTATAATTGTGCTATTGTGTGTGTTTTTTTTAGTATAAATTGTATCTTATTATTAGTTTACTCAGTTGTAACACTTATAATTCCTATAACATTGAGTGTAGAGATTTTTGTACAATTTCTGTCTCATAACAGCTATTTTTTTTTAAATGTAAAAATGGCTGTGAGTAAAATGTTTTTGCACAACTAGCAGCCGCGTCTCTTCGCAATTTTTTCAACGAAAACTCAAAGAACGAACCGATTCGGAATGTTTCTGGGTTCAGTATTTACTAATGAATAGAAATGATTTCGGTATTAATTGAAATTTTAATTAAAGCTATTCTAGTAAATAGAAAAATAATCTGATCAAAAATATTCTAGAAATTATTATTGAAAATTATTGACCCGGAACATTTTTATGGCTAATGGGGTAAAAAAGAATTCAGTTGTGAAAGGAATTTAGTCGCAATGTCAGAAAATTGTGACAGTAGTTTTTACCATTTTCCATGAAATCGATTGCAGAAAATTCAATCTTTTTGCAATTTTTCACATAACCGTCAATTATAAATAATAATATATCTTTTAATTTACTATTCTTAATTTATTAATTTTGGAAAACTAACGAAAAAATATGCGCACATCTCTATATCCATGGATGTTAATAAAAAATGAGAATTTTATAAAAGCAGTCGAGTGAAATCTGAGCATTATTTTAAAATGAGTTTCCGAGATTCTGTCAGAACTGAAACTCATTAAGAGCTTGAAATTTATAAAAAAAATCTGTGATATATTTATATCGATACTACTGCTGATGTAATCATACCGTATTTAATATTTAAAATCAAATAAAAATATAATTCCGCCCAGTATAGTTTTTGACACTGTGACTAAAACTACTTTCTCAAATTAATTCTTTCTTTCCTACCACAAAAAAAAACGCTTTTCGAGTTGAAAAAGTATACGTTTTTACATTTAGTCTTCATCTGTATGTCGTTACTACAAAAAAAAAACTTAAAAACGGATTTATCTGTTCACAGTAGCAATTAAAGGAATATGTAGAAAGACAGAAAAGATAAAGGACCATGTTTATAATCTTTTATTAATTATTCCAACTAGTTAGTAGTGCCTACAGTAGGCACTACTAACTGATTGATAACCATTATTTGATCTAGTAGTATAGACTACTAGATCAAATAATGGTTATCAAATTTAATAATAATAATAAAAAAAAAAACAGTTTCAATAAGATTCTATCTGGTGACATTAAAGCAAGGCTAACTAGTGTGATCTAGTTCTAATATTTAGTGAAAGGTTATGAACACTGCTAACATTTTCATTTTTAACAGAATAATTAAGCTTAAAATAAATATTCTTGTATTCTAGAATTACCACTTTTTCATCTAGAGTACAAATTCAGACCAAAAATGACTCATTTATCGGAATCTTCCTACTAGTGTTGTTGTTTTCAATAGCGCTACAATTATATTTGCTTGTAACATATATGACTTGTTATTTCTATGTTATGTAAGTAAGGTATTAAAATTAATTTTTCATACTTTAGCAATGGTGCTGAAAACAAATCCATTCGTATATAAATATTTACTCACATGTATGATTATATATATATATATATATATATATATATACATACATTCCGTCAGATAAAGACTATGAAAAAGTGCAACAAAGGTAATAAAACATTTTTCGTATAGGCGATTATTTACATTACTTTCGCATTAACCAAACGATACCACATGTTGATTACGCATATACTCACACACGTGGTTATGTGTGTACATATATATATATATATATATATATATATATATATATATAGTTTCTGTGGCATGTTTTAATTTCGTATGCATTGAAAGCGTAGGAAATATGATGACTGTTGCATGACTTTCGACTGCATATTACGAGTTGTTTTGTTCAGTTAAGTGGTATTCTGGACGCGTCACTGCTTTAATTATATAAAAACAGTCACGAAATGGACCGAGGCACGGCGGCCGGCCAGAGAAGAAATACACCACCACACACACTCTCTGTGCAAACAAAATGCTGCGATGTATACAAATCTGAATATGACACACATCGGTGTTTTTGCGTCGCATGTTCGAGACTGTTCAGATCGGCCGAACTGATATATAAGACAATGCGTTAATGGACGTCACCGTGTTTACATGTTTTATACATGTCTCTGCTTTCATTGAAAGTATGTATGCAGATATTGGGTTATGACTGTTTTAAAATTGCAGTTTTTTCTGTATGTTTAAAATCGTCTCTCAACTTTTTTTTCATTCTACTGATCTGTTTTTGAACACACCAAGTGTTGCATGTTATAAATAAATATAGAAAGTTGCTATTATTTTGTAATTATTACAGTAGAAAATAGACAGTAAAATATGCTCTTTAACACCGACACAAATCGAAATAATCTATTCTACAGGACTTCTTTTTGATTCGTTTCATCTAAATTAATAATACATATCATGAGAACTGAAAAATACACCAAATTGAAATGCATAATGATTAAAATTTAAAAAAAAAACTTCTATTTATCGTAATAAAACTAGTCAAATAAAAATATTATGTAATTTATTTGTAAATTAAATGTATATGATAAATATTTTTGTTTTGAACTGGAAGATGAATCGATGTCCATTGCTGTCGACTGGGTTTAGTTAATCAAAAATGTATGTAAAGTATATGGAATTCTCACGATCTTTTTTCTCGATAAATTTGTTAGTAGCAATTTATGGCATCTTCCACAATTCTTGCCACTCTTGAATTTCGTTGTTCATCAAGATCATCAGCTGAAAAAATGTCCATTACCTCTGATATTAATTGCATTGCTTTCGAAATGCGACTAGTGGTTAATTCTCTTTCTTCTGGCATCACATCAGCTGTATCAGTCTCATCCATTACATGTTTTAAGTCCATACTAATCAGGTCTTTGTTATCGAGTTCTTCGTTTCGGAATACAATCATCTCGTTGATATCGTCCTCTTCCATACTTTCAAAATATGCTTCTTTGGCCGCTTCGGCAAGTTTTCTATGAATACTAGGCACTGCATCTACACTCGCATCTTTGGATATGTATTCAGGCCATATTTTGTGCCAAACTCCATTCATGCTTGATGGTCTTACCTTCTTCTTTACATTTGTATATTTTATGTATAATGACTATCATTCGTGTCTTAACTTTGATGAACTGATCTATCTTGCATAATAAAGATGAAAATACAAATTAAATGAGGAATTACCAAAAAAAAATGAAAAAAATAAGTGAATTACCGAAAAAATTCAAAAAATCCCTTAACGATGCAACTTACAGTGCAAATCAAAGTCTTGGAGTATGTTTTTTTTTAAAAAAAAAACTTCTTCGGAATAAAGTCAATGAATTCACTTTCTTGAGAAGATCAAATCGACTTTATCTGTTATAAAGAGCGATCCCAACTCTTGAACGCATTAAATCCACTGTACTTATTTGAGACGAAAATTAACGAAATATCAATCATTAACCACGACGACGTAAATGATATGTGTACGACGAACGGGCGTCATGTGTTTATTTTTGAAGTACATCATCGGCCGATCGAGTCCCATGGGAACGTCGTCTCTTGTGAAGTACGTACAACGCGGATGAGAACAGTGTCTGGAGTCGGTACCCAGTGTTTTCTAAACGTTATGTGTGTACATTCATTCCGCCAGAGGCCGCAAGCAAACGCATCTGTTGTTTAACGTGCGAAGTGATGATTTTAAATACAGATTAAATCGTTTAACAGAATCACTCCACGTGCATAAAAATAAATATATATTCTATGCATTTGGTTTTATGTCTCTTAGCATGTTTAGTATTTAGATTTTTTTTAATCAAAAAGTAAAAACTCATATACACTCATTCATACTCACAGAAGTATAAACTTATATACATGTGTATAAAATATTCTCTGTGTACGAAATGAAGACAAATTTCTTCTTGGGATATCAAAATATACATTCAACTGGTATATTCATTATACAGTTTTTTTTTTTATTTATATTATCGAGGTTTTATAAAATTACCATAGAAAAACATAGAATAGTATATAAACAAATCAAATGTCCCACTTAAATAACTTAAATATTTGACAATAAATTGATCATTTATGATTATTGTAACCACAAAAGATGGTATTACCATCAAAATATGTTGATCCAGTTTTTTTTTTCTAGTTTTCGTTATTGAATATTAATTGTAAAATATTATAAAATATCAGATTTATACTATTTTGAATAATATCCTTAGTTTATAATAAATCTTCTATCATGCTTAATAGCTGATACAACATTTGGAATTATTTCTCTGTGCTAGTACGATAAATGCAAATTTTCAATTTTTGATGAAATATTTCAAATATTGATTCCATCAATTTGTAAAACATGACGTCTAGTCACTTATACTCTAATTTTGATGACATTAGACTCACTGAATGCTTTAGTTCTGATTCACAAATCGCAATAAACTGATTTCATTACAATTTTGTTACTAACCACTCCGTACGTTTTCCTTTCTAACTGTATTCGTATTTTCCCTAACTGCTGACAGAATTCGATTTTGATTTGAATGTCTACTGAACCATGCACATCTATTCTTAATTTCATAATTTTACTCGTATTTTACAAAAAAAAAAATAATAATTTCAATTCAAAATATTGAAAATCTAACAAGCATTGATAAGATATTTAATTTATTTCTTCATTACTTTATTAGATTACGAAATTTATCACTTTCGATAAGGAAATACATGGAATAGATAAATCACTAAATACTTTAGCAAATAGTCAAAGAACTGATAAAAATATTTGTAGTGATAACGGACTAGTAGAATTTTAGTGCAGGTCAAACATTTACATTAGAATTTGAAAAGATTTATGATTTGATAAACGTACAGATACAAACTATAATATTTTAAAAAGAGATCTGAATCATTATATATATATATATATATATGTACATGCTAATGTGGGGTTTATGCATAATCATAAATATGTAATACAGATTATTGATATACAATGTAAAAAATGTATATTAAAGTTTATGCACAAGGGATATAAGTAGATTTCAATAACCCCTATATATTTACTCTGTTATACAAAAAGTATTACATCTCTTTTATGTAAATGTTTACGCATGCGTTTTTGAAAATTCACCATTCTTGCAGATAGTAGTAATGAATTGTGATTTTCGTTATTTGACAATTCGTTTTTTAAATATTTAAATATTCTAATTATACCAGAATTCCAATTTTTGAAAAAGTATTCTACAGCCCGATCTGTTAAATAAAATTGAATCTATGGAATTAAAATTCGTATTTATTATAATTCAAATTTTTCACACAATCCACTTTCTTAAGGGAGGTCTTTTTTCATTCTATAAACTATAAACGAATTTTTTCATTAGAAATGTTCAATAAACTGTTATAATTCCCTGTTGTAGTTTTTTTTTTGGCAACAATGGTTATAAAACAAATTTAAAGATGGGTGCCGATACCCATCATAGCAATTGAAAATTGTTTATTAATGAACGCCTCTATAATTAATGAAGTCCCTATAAAAATGTACACATGCAGAACTGGGTGCATTTTTATGTTTTTCTTAATTTTGTATCAAAGTATTAAAACGCGACTTATCAAAGTGAAAATAGTATTTAAAACAGAATAATTTTACTTAATTTAATAAATTAATTTGATTTATTAAGTTTAATATAATGCATTAATTTAATAAATTTCATTTCTGTTCAACATTACTTGCTACATTCAAAAAAATACTTTTATCTTTTAAGCAACTTAACATCACTTCTACAACATTAATATTATTTCTGGTTTCATATTGTTGTTACATTAATTTTCTTTTTTACTGTACCCAGTTTTTTACCGAATTTGCATATTACATATAGTTATATTAATATGAACCTTTTTTACAATTTATCAGGCAGTTAAAACGGAATTCGAAACTTCTCTTGAAATGTCAATGTTGTTTATAAGCTGTAATTATCATTATCTACCACTGTATATATTTTTACAAGTTTTTTTTTTTAATTTCTAGATCATCTGCCATAAAGAGTGAAAAAATTAGTTCTTGTTTATCAAATACAGTATAAAAAATACTTTAAACAATGAACACATAGTCAAGTTAAAACGACTTAAAATAGTGTACATAATATAAATCAAAACTTGTTGTCTCTTTGTGATCTTTTATTTACATATAACTTTTATATCTAGTGTAAATATTATATTTTCACAAATATGTCTTATTGTAATGGAACCCTAAAATTATGTTCTCACCGAGTACATCTGAACGACACGTCATTTATTCGTGTTCAAAATAGGGGAAGAGTTAAAAAATATAATCGATTTTCAATTTATACAACATAGACACAACGGCAATAAGTCTATCTATTGTATTGCGGCACGTGGCCGAGGAACACGTGCTAAGCTGCCACGTGACAGTGCCATTATGTTTTGAAATTACTAATGCTCCGTGATGGACGGTCACGTGAGAAAGTCTTTGCGCTCCTATGGGAACTCATGTCGTCCATCTGGTCGCGCATGGTGGGAAAATATACAATTTCTAATGTAGGGGGACGTGAGCACATCTGCGGTTACATATTATTTTATACTTTTGGTGCATTCAACTTTGTTGTGATGTAATCAATGCTAGAAAATATTTCGAAGTGATTGTTTATTTCTGAAATTTTTTTGATTGTGCATGCATGCTTACATACATTTATTTATTTAATATATATATATATATATATATATATATATATATATATATATATATATATTGATAATGAATGAAAAAAGAAATAAAACTAAAAAAAAAATTGAATAGTATTAATGTGTTAAAAATAATTTAAAATCTCATAAATAAAGTCAGTTCGAATGCCTGTCATCACGGTTTTCGATTTGATTTTAAATAATATAATAACGATTCTCTCTCGTTCCGGTGAGGTAAACTTAGTTGACCGTGTGTTTTTATTTGTAAATGTCCTTCTTTCTGTTACCCACGGAACGTTGATATTCCTTGTTTTCCTCTATTATTCGTTACTGTCACTAATGAATTTTAAAAAAACAATGATAGAAACCGCAGATATTGCTTCTCCTGTTTCAAAATCAACCTCAACCCTGGTACTATGCGTTGTTCAATAAATGTCAATTTACTGTGAGAAAGTAGAGCGATATTTTTAATTATTTTTCTTATTTTTTTTGCAATACACATGTCCTATTGATACTAATCGGTGGTGTAACGATTGGTGTTGATATTCAACTAATAAAAAATCCTTCTATTCATTTATAAATAGTGATTTTCATGAAAAATATTAGCGATGAATTGTGTTTACTGCACATGTACGGATATAGTTTTAAGATGGCACCGGGCTGGAAGAGTTAAGAGATGATGCTCTTCTCATCATAATTTTGAACAAGTTAGAGGACTACGGTTTGACTAAAACTGTTACAGTATGAAATCATAGAAATATTTTTCGAATTAATGGTTTTATTAAGATTTTTGTTATTTTTTTTTAATATTAATAAAACGAACAAATATATTTTTTTGTTTATAATTTTAATGCAAAAAACCACAGAACTATGTTATTAGATCTTATGAAATACTTACTCTATGAATAAATATATATATATATATATATATATATATATATATATATATATACACGAGTATATATATATATATATATCTATATATATATATACACAGAATAAGTACATATTTACGTGTTATATATTTGCATTATGTGATTGGATAATGACCCTGATATCAAATAAAGCGAGTACATCTTGTATATATGTAAGGGTCACAAACTGGTGCGTGTATTTGATAAATCATAACTAATCTAATAAAAGCTGTATGTAAACTGAAATACGTCATGCGTGCATGTCATATGCAGAGCACACCGGTAATTTCGGTGATAACCGATTTCCTCTGCGGCTCAGTACATTTAGTAGCCGTGGCAGTGCGTAAGGGATCTAATCTTTTAATTCACATGCGTGTGAAAAAATCAAATATTTAATGGATTCGAAACGATTGCTATGCCGTGATTCGTTCAAGTGCGGCATTCTACTAAATTACTTCTATCTAGCACGAGTTGAGCCGTTGCCTAATTTGAAATATGAACAAACTTTTTCGAATTCAGTAAGAATTTCAGGCCGTTTATGAATAATTTAACATTTTTTAGTTATGTTACAATTTTATTGATTTACCTGTTCTTACTTTTAATTAATTTTTGTAATATGTTTGCTGTAACTAACAACTGATGGTTCCTGTGAACTGAGTGAGTCAAGAAGTCGCTCTTGGATGTTTAATTATTATGAAATAAATTCATAATAGGTGCGATGAAATGTCGAGAATCCAATTGTTAACTCAGTAATATTTCATATTGTACCAAGGCTTACAGGTATATAAATCGATGAAGATCTCATGAAGTAAGGAAATATGGATAATTGTACAAGCATGTATATTGTGTATAAAGTGTCCTTCTTTTTATTGCAATTTTAGGCTTTTTATACTTTATGTCTGGTATCCAGATTTTAATTTACTTGCTCTAGGTTTAATTAACTTTATGATATTTTTTTCTAACTAACAAAACCCACATTTCTCATCATTTTGACCTGCAGACAAAGTGACAAGAAATGTTTGCTTTGTCAGCTCATAGGTTTCAAATTTAATTCATTAAGTTTCGTTCTTAGGTATTTTATATGTTTAAACATATTAATGTGGTAAACAATACACAGCTTTTTCTTTCTATTTTCCTGCCAAGTTTGATGGGCTATATATATACTACTAGTTTATTACTGAAAATAATGACTTTTAAATATGTGACGACATTAAAACTTTTATGTTTTCTAACCATTTTACACACATGGTTTTTGTAATCCTTTTTCCGTATAAAATTAAGTTTTTTTTTGTGTATATTTATTTTTAAAGAATGTTGATATAAATTCTCAATTACAAGACTTTTATGAGTTTGAGCTCTATACATTTGTTTGGATCGTATTTTGCTATTATTTTATAATTTGTTCTTCTTTTAAATCTTTTTAAGTTCAGGCAAAACATGACAACAATAATATCTTTTGGTTCTGTAGCTAATTTCACTTTCACAAATGAATTTTTTACTCCTTCATTAACAACACTTTTTTCATAACGTCCAATAATTAATCATTTTAATTGTTGTTTTATATACATATTTTTGGTCATGTCATAATCTTCAAAACGTAAGAAAGAAAAACGATTTTCATATTTTCTGATTTTTCTGTACCGTTGTGCTCTCAAGATGGCGATATTATTATCAAAATGAGCATAAGCAACATTCAAAACGATTGAAAATTAGTATTTAGAACGATTTTTATGATTTGTGAAGCAATGAAAAATTTATTTCTGAAAAATCTGATCGTTCTCGTTTGTCGATGGTACGGATTACAATTCTTTATGTATAAAAACGGAGTAAAAATTATTTTACATCTTCTTAGCGCTCTTAACACAATGGCATCGCTGCCAAAATGCACATTAGAAACAATCAGAATTGATCAATAATGATTTTTTTAATATTTTTTCTGATTTGTGTGATTTAAAAAGGATTCATTTGTGATAATGTAAGATTGATCCATGATAAATTGATATTAGACAGTAAATAAATGTAAATAAATAAATAAACATGTTTACAATGTAGTAATAAATTATCGTGGACATAGGTGTCATTAATCATTCGTTGAGATTAAATACAATATTATTTATTTTTGATACACATCATCATCTGTCTCTTATGGCTCATTTAATTTGTATTCGATATTATATCTATAATATTATGTTAATATTAAATCTAATTGTTGAACAAGACATTTAAATACTTCGATTTCATTAAACAATTCTTAATGATGTCATCAAATCTTCATTCACGCGCGTATAAAAAATCACAAAAACCGATGACCATGTGAAAAATGAACGTACGAGAAAAAAAAACTCAAGTGAAATTAAAAGTGTATGTAAATACAGCATGCTCGCAATATACAAATTATGTACAACTGTTCGCGAATTAAATAACAACTTCCGGTGTAGCGCGCGACATCCGCTGGATGCTGGCACAGTGATCCGTCAATGGTCGTCTACAATGTTGGACGACGATTGTAATGCAGAGGTGTTTTAATATGTTTATACGCCATTTTGGAGTAATTACAATTGAGATGTGTGTGCGTTGCGATCGTAAAATATGACGGTTAAATAGTGTAAGAATTAATCTCTTACAAGAAGATAAGTAGGAAGTAAACTCTTTACATCGAGTTTTATTGTTTTTTTTTTCTTTTCATGAATAATTATTAAGTTTGTATAGTGAAACATGTACATTTGTGTATGTGTGTATGTATTTATATATCTGTTATATTAGATGTGCAAATTAATTCGGTACCTTTTCATAGAAAATGAATGTTTACGAAAAATGGTATACATTTCAATCCTCAAAATATTCCACATTGTTTTGTATAACTTTGCTCCATTTGTCGGGTAAGTGACGAATCCGTTGTCGAAAAAAGATGGCGGTTTTGAGTCGATGAGGACGTAATACATTTTCGGACACCTTCCACTGTTTTAATATTTTTTCCATGTTTAATGCGTCAAAATACCGTCTACCAAAACTGAAAAAATCATTCCTGTGGCTCGACAGCATCTTTTTCAGCTGGAATGCGAAAAACATGCAATGCCTAATATGCTATTTTTCGGACGTCATTCTGTTCACTACTGTTTTGTTAAGTTATGCCAACTGCTTGGCCAAGATATATAGTGTTTTTAGATGATAAGGTTGTCACTTCGAAATTCTAAAACGACGAGAAAATATTTTGGTTTGAAATAGAGTTGTGATTGATTCAGTTTAAAGGCACAGAATTAATTTTTACATCATATATATATATATATATATATATATATATATATATATATATATATATATACACTCAGTTACTCCTAGTTATATTCGTACACAAGCTACCAATTAAAAACTATACATCATTAAATTTGAATATTTTAACAATGTCAAAGAGACAAAACAATACAAAAAAAATAAAATCCACGTTGGTAGGAAAATAATTTCGGTTTTTATTTATTGAATTCTAACCTTATTTTTTTCATTGAGAGTGTCATTTCATTGTGTTCATGTCAATATTGTTTTAAACTGCATTTTTCGGTCTGTGTTTTGATAACATCGACTTTCGTCACATTATATTATTTACTTCAAATTAGACTATTGAATTGAAGATGGAAAAGGAGTAAATGAGAGCATTTTTTATGTGTTCAAAATGGGCGATGAAGCAGCAGAAACTACTCGTAAACTATTTTTCTTCAGAATGATTCATAATCAATTTTCGAAATTCGCTGGATGTTCTTTCGCCTTTTTGTCCAATAATTGTCAAAAACTTGTAAAAAAAACTGAATCACTTCATTGAACTGATTTAATCTACTGAATAATCTACATTAACTTAAAAAATGCATTACATTCAAATTCCAAATGTAAATTCTGAGAATTTCCTAAACGTATAATGTACGTACACGAATGTGACACTTTAATAACTCTTTCATATTGCATCGCAATGTTCATATCATTGAAAATTAAAATTTAAACTAGAATGATACCTGAAATAACAGTCGACATTGATATTGTCGCGACAGTATAGGTGACACTTGCCCCTGATATTAACTGTTGCAATAGAAACCTTTTACTATCATCATGTAAACAAGCTATTATATATAGTTCTTATTCAGTGCAATAACGTATAAAATTACTGCACTTCTTTTAAAAAGAGAATATTACAGAGAATTGCTATTTTGCATAAAAACTAGACGTTATTAAAAATCTAACACAGCAAAATAACCATAAAAACCGATGAATCACCGGAATTTTTGCTATAGATGTTTACAGTAAAAACAAGTTAACAGGTTTACAAATATATATATATATATATATATATATATATATATATATATCATGTGTATCTAAACTAAAAACTGTGCACGTTTTTACCGAATTCGTATAAAACCGATTAAAAAGGAATGAACAGCTAGATTAGAATGTTGACTCGTCGTTTATTTATATCAAAATTGGATGGATTGTCAATAGACAGTGTTGTATCTTATAAAACCATATAAATAAGAGAATCGATTATTTTCTTCTTCTTTTTCTGCCTCAATATTCTTTTAATGCATACTAGTATGAAAGCTATTTGACTAGCTTATAGTTTTTTTTTCCTTGAGAAATTCTATTTTATACTATGTTTACTTGTATTTGATATATCATTTATATTTTTATACTTTTTTTAAAATGAAGAATATTTCATTATCAGCTCTCGAAATATCGTTATTTTAAAATTTATCTTTATTTTGAGTTTCATAACTTAAAGAATTGAATTCCATCTTTTGTTTTGTAATTCAAATAGAAATTGACTATTAAATATTGACTATTAATATTCAATATTAAATAGAATAAATAATTTCATAATGAAATTTAAAGAAATATTTATCTTTCACAAATGAATTAATATCGTCTATGTCTCAATAATTTTTTATATCAATAAGTATCACATATTATACATTTTTTAATATTATGACTGTATTATCAACAATCAAGCATTATGAAATTAAGGTTAGGAAACAGTATGTGAATTGTGATGATAGACTATAGAGAGTATTGAAGAAAATCTTAAATTATTATTATTATCATTACTGAAATTGAGAAGAAATGAAAAGGAACTAAATATATTCCTTGTGAAAAAACTTTTTCAGTTTTCAAATGGTCAACAATAAATTCTTTTATGCGGCGTAGTTTTGTTTAACGATTTTCGTAAAAGATTACATTTTTTATTTTAATGCATGAACTTATCAAACTAAATGCGAATATTAGCATGAAAAGTAGAACGACGACCTTTATTCCTCTCTGAAATAGTACAGTAGTAGGAAGTAAAACCTAAAATATTTTCATGTAATTAAAAAATTAAATAGATGGACTTTTTGAGATGGTAAACTGAATTAAAAAGAAGAAGTGGAATAGTAAAAAGCTCATTTAATGCTATTTGGTCCGTTTTTAAAAACGTGAAAAAGATATGAAGAAGGTACTTTTTTCTTTTTATACTCGGACCCTGATTTTTTATCATGAGAATTAAATATTTAAATTTAATTTTTTATGTAAAAGATCGAATAAATAAAAATGGGAATCTTGAAGAAGAGGAATGCCAGAATTAAAAGTGTATAAGATAAGAAATTGAAGGATCAGAAAATCTTTGATAATTAATTTCCAGAAGAAAAATATAAAATAAAGATAGTTATACAATCTAGTTATTTGATAAGGTTAAAAAAATACTAAAAAAGGAAGAACGCATTCAGGAAGAGGTAAGAAGAAAAAACATCAGAAGAAATCGATGGATAATATATTAGAAAGTAATTAACAGACTGCTGGTAAAATGGTATAAATTAGGGAAGATTAAAATTTATATTGTAACATTTCGACATTTAAGGCTTTATAAAGTCATAAATTATGAAAAAGAAATAAAAATAACAGAAGTATTAAAAATTAAATTATATAATATGCTACTTCCTAATCTACTTTATTTTCAAACATTTTTTTAAAATCTGAATCGAGTATAAAATTTCTACGATTTTAAATGACATCCACTGTATACTAAAATACCATTCGATTAAAAATTAAAATCCATAAAAACTGTACAGCGAACTTCATTGTCACTAAAAAGCAGAAAATATTCCGTCTTGAATTACAAACGCTTCTATTACCCGTGCTTCTCGTATTACATCTATTTATTAAATATGGTAAAAAAATATATCTATACAGCTTTATGAAACTGCTGCTTGCATTTGACTTGTCAGCAAAGGTAAAAGCGGTTGCTCGTTCTTATGTAAACTCTTGACAACCGGTCCTCTGTATTGTTGGCGCTGACCACTGGACACAACGCCCGAACGCGGCCTAGAGAAATGTGTGTGTGTATATTAAATCCGTGTATCGTGTTTGTATACATCGTACACATATGCATATATATTCAATCTTGTAAGATCACCATTTTATATGGAATGAGTGCGAGGCGAGCCGGTACGCCCACACCGAGCATTGAACTTAAAACACCCACTGTCCTCGGGGTGCATGCCCACAATACATCACCTCTGTGCATTGTTGTGGACATTTTTAACCATAAAGTACGCCGCGGTACAGATACGACGTTTCTAATTCGATGTCCATAAATCCATGCTTGATTAGCAATTCGTTTCGTACTGAACGTAAATAGATGCACACAACAATAGAATAAATCAAATAGTGTTTGCAAGTTGTAATCTCGTTTCAAACATACGTCAAAAAACGTATGTATGTGTATATTTTTTATTATTATTTATTATCATTATTATTATTCATCGGCGCCACGAGATATTTATTATATTTGTGAAGTTATGTCATTATAAAAAATAGGCGAGTCTGACAAGTTTTTTCTAGTCTGTTCAACTCGCGCTTAAATATGAGACTCTTCAGAATCTATTCTTAATTATGTATTCAAAGAAATAATAGATTGATGTGTATATATGTATATATATATATATATATATATATATATATATATATATATATATAATATATGTATAAGTATTTACTTTGAAAAATGAACTTGTGTGACACAAATCCGAATTAAGGTACATGAATTGTTCGCAATAATCGCTTGTTTAATATTTAGATGCTTTCATGTAAAATAAACGGTTTGTCTTGTATTCCAGTGTAATTTATTGGAAAATATTTATCTGTTTTATACTTGTCTGTAGATTAGATCACAAGTTATGTACGATTCGATATTTTTTTATATAATATATTCTTATCAAAAGACATAGTACTAGATAACATTTCGGAGAAAAAAAATGTCTAAAAATGCATTCAAATATAATTTATTTTTTTATCTAGTACATTTTTTTTTTGTAAAAATGAAAAAGCAACTCTACGATTTAAATTAGTAATTTTTATGAGCGATATTTGAGAATGATTGCATTGCAATCGATACAAGTATGAGAAACAATCAGAAATTATTAGTGTTCAGTTATTGAACATTTTTGATGATACTTTTTATGTTTTGAGGATGAATGAAAAATTCATTTGTAGAAGAAAAATAGTAAACTCTCAGTTTAATTCTTCATTTTTTTTCAGAATGTACATATAGAAATGTGTATACATTTCATTTAAATATTTCATTAAATCAGGTGTTACAATTAGTTAGATTTCAACCGGTTATTAAAATAGTTTCTGTTATCAATATAACACATAATTTTGCTTTACGAGGGAGGTTTGAAAAGTAACTTGGTTCGTGTACTCTCTGAAGGAGGAAAAATCGACCGAAATGATGTTTGAAATATTTTTTTTAATACATAAATAAAAATACAATCTCGTTATGCATTTGTATAAAATTTAAAAAAATAACCGATATTTTCAAGGTGATATTGTTTGTTTATACTCTATTTTACATATCTATATATATATATATATATATATATATATATATATATATATATATATATATATATGCATGTATGTATGTATAACCACACCTAAAAATGACTCAAATAAAATATTTAAAAAATATGGATGTATAACTTGTTGAATTGTTCGATACTCAAGTCCGCCATCTGGTACTTAAATCTGATGGGTTGTCTATGACCAAAAACGTATGTCTATAAATTATTCTAAGATTATTCTGAATTTATTTAATACACTTTAATGTATTTTTTTTTTATTTTGTATTACAAAGCTTATATGATTTCATGAAATAACATAGGTCTCTAAGGCTAAATTTAAACATGACAGCATAGATACATTATTATAATATCAGTGACGGCAAGAAAACATTCCACAATATGATCTCGTTATGCAAAATAATTGACGAGGACTATTGTTATACATATTTCTGTTTTTTTCCAACTATCAAACAGTGATGTCATTCTGAAATCAGAGTTTATATTCGCCGACGCCATAAAAGTGTATACAACCTACACCTCTAAATAAAACTGCACAAATATTCTCAACTACATTTAACGAACTAACTCCATATTCGTGTTAATTCATGTGTGGTCGATATTAGAAGAAAAATATTAAATATGTTCGTACATTTTCAAATGCAGAAAAATATGTAAATTACCAGCTTAACATCGTTCTGTACTTGATTAATGCTGACAATTAACAGTCGGTTAAATAAATTTCAATAGATTTAAATGAATTATTAACACAACCGTTTTTCATAATACAGTTCTGACACTATGGCTAAATTCACTTTTATAAATTAATTTTTCTCTCCTCCCACAAGCCATACATTTTTTTTTAATCGACAATGTTTAATAAACAATTATTGATCATTTTTGGTTGTTGATTATATACATTTCGATGGCGATACTATCGTCCTTAGAGCGCTAAAATATAGAAATATTTTTTAAAAAAAAAACTAAAAAAATAAACATAATTTTTTGTATCTTTGAGGATAATGGAATTTCCATTAGAACGTGCATACGTACAAAAATGTACGATTAATTAAAAAATAGATAAAGTAAGCAATAAAAAAAGATGATAAATGCTACATAGATTTTCTTGCTGATCTCTCAGATAAGAAAACGATGTTGAGATTTAAGAATCAACCATCTAAAAAAATACATGATTAATACTTAAATACATCCAACCCTCATTATATTTTCCGTATTCAAAATTTATCCAATAAAAAAAAATAAACTGAAAATGTTTGATTGGAACAACTGCGACATATACAATTATATTTTTAAAAACAGACTAAGAGGTTGATTTTTACAATTTTCAACATTTAGTGAATACTTTTCTGACACAATGACACTAATGATATAAGATATGTGGCGTTACGGTCGATTTCTTACACAGAGAATGCGGAAAGGTGGTCAATGTTCTTTATCTTATTATAGATATGCGCCACGCATATCAACAAAACGACTGGATACCGTGAAAAACCGGTTAAATATTAGATGAGATCGAATCCACGACCTTCTGTATACCAAGTGGCCGCCGTATTAATCGACACATCATAAATTCATGTAACCTTTTTATGATATCACATAGTAATAATAAAAAGTATATATTTCAAAGAACAATCAAATAAATACTTATGGAAAAGGTAAATTACAACAATAACAATAAACACGAATATACATATATATATATATATATATATATATATATATATATAAATATGAATAAAGATAATATTTTTAATATACGGCGTGATTACATGAAATGGACATCAAATTTGCATGAAAACAAAATCTTATCGGCAATTTTTGAAATCGATTATAATTTTTTATTGGATATTAAATATAGATATTTATTATATTGTATTACTGATGAGTATCGGGAATGAGTTAAAGATGAACATCATTTTAGTTTCAGAGGTGATTATCGCTTTGATGAATTTTCGTTAATGGTTTTCAAATTATTTTTTAAATAATCTCGCAATAAACGTTTAAAGTTATTTTTAATTTGCTTATTATACCGTGTGTATAAATGTGTAGTATCTCATGTTTGTTCGTTGTTCTTTTTTTTTGTAAAATAATAGTAAATTTGTATTTTTATAAGCAAAATCTTTATTGATTTGTGGAGTGAGATTTAGGAAAAGTGATTTTTTTATGTTATATTTTCATCATATATCAGTAATTGATTAACCTAACTGCTAAAATAAGATCTGTATTTTTCAGTTAAAAACATTGTAGAAATTATAAAATTAACATCTATCTCTCTCTCTCTTTATATATATAGAGAGGGGGGGGAGAGGCTGGCAATTTATTAATCTAATTGCTATAAAAAGATCTGAATTTTTCAATTAAGAACATTGTAGAAATTATAATGTTGACATCGCTATCTCTCCCTCTTTCTATATATATATGTATGTATGTATATATATATATATATATAGAGAGAGAGAGAGAGAATGTAATACTACAATATCAACAATGATTTTAATTGAAAAATACAGATCTTATTATAGCAATTAGATTAATCAATTGCTTGATATATAACAAAAATATAAAAGAATCACTTTTCCTAAATTTGACTCCAAAAATTTCTCTCTCTCGATATATATATATATATATACATAGAGAAAGAGAAGAAACAAATACTGTTCTAAAAGTTGTCTTTTTACCTTTGTTTTAATATTTAACAATATATATCTACAATTAAATTTTGCCAATGACGGGCAAGAAATATTTGTCACCAGGAAAAAGGTAACATTTGGAAACAAAGACAGTAGCTTATTTTTTAAGAAGAAATCCAATATTTCAAATAAAGTTTTCTTTCCCTTGCAAAGTGAAATTTTTCTGGTCGAATTGATCAATAATTGATTATTGATCCTTTTTGGTTATTGATTATGGCTATTTCGATGATAATGACATTAGCTTCAAAACGATAAGATACACAAATATCTGAATCATATGATAATCAACAATTAACTATTAAACACTTTTGATCAAAAAAATGCGGTTTTTGAACAGTGAAACATTCATTTAACATGTGAAACTGTATTTTTCATAAAACTCTTTTGTACAATTAGTTCTGAAAATGTAACGAATTTAACTTGCAGATGTGTTACGTGTGGTGGCACTACCGACTTAGTGTTGCACTCATGAGTGAGAACTCTTTTTTAAATTAATGAAAAGAAGTGTATTTTTTTTTTAAAAAAAATACGTTTTATTTTAGTGAATACAAGAGTTATGACTTAAAACTAATGATGTGATCTGGATATTGACTTGCTACAATTAGTCACAATACTAACGGTACAAAGCCATTAGTTTACATTACAATAATTAAGATATTTTTGGGTTCTTTGATACTGAATATTAGATGTAACTTAATGAACCTGGCCCTTTTGAATAAAGGCAGGATTTTTCCATAACTTTGATTTCCTGATATTATAAATTAATTTTGAAAAACTGGAATTATCATGTTGATAACGTGATTTTAAAATATACTAAAATTGATAAATGAATAAACGAATAAATGTAACTATCAGTCTTCAACAAAAGAATTGTTCATTCACTTCACAAACTATAACAAACTTTTCTCGTATTTCGAACAGTACACTGTCGAGAGAGAAAAAAGAAATGAGAAGCTCTGTGATGATCCTATCGAAATGTGAATAAGTTATGATAAAAAAATGATCAATGATCGTTTATTAAACAATTTTAATTAGAAAAAATTGTGGTTTGTGTGGGAAAAATAATTCATTTGTGAAAGATTACTCTTGATAACCAGAAGAGAAAGTGATGTAGCGTCAACGCATCTGCTGGATTCATTCTTGTTAAAGTTCTTGTTATAAGTTCTTTTATACTCGCATCATTGTCTGTTATTTACTTACTAGGTACAATTTTTTTTATCAACTACAGACTGTCAGTTGAACACCATTGGTAAAAAATTCAAATATATACGATTATATTGACCTTATTTAATAGAAGTTCAAACGTCTTGTCAAAAGCGAATATACATTCATACATAACTTGATATATCTGTTACATTGAAAAGAACTGCATGTTCTATTTAAAAAAAAAATCGTACGTACGAGAATTATTACATTCACGATGAAAATTAATGCACCTATTATACAATATATATATATTTATATGACATGCAAATCGAAGTGAATGTTCCCATTTAGACCAGTAACAGTATGGAATCGTTTAGTCCAATCACCCCGAGAGAACACGACTCTATACGCCGGACTTGCCGTTTGATGAAGGCGTGGTCCGCGCAACGGGCCGGAGACAAGCATTGTTTTATCTCCGATCGCTCGTGCCCGTGCGACACCATTATTTTGACCACGGAGCTTGTCTAAGTGGTCGCTAAGTGACATAGTAGTGCCATTGTTCTCCGCTGTTTCAGATCACGTTTTTATTGATTATTTTTATACCCTTCTATGGGAGAACAAACGTTCATCGAAAATATCAACAGACCAAGTTTAGAACAATGGGTTCGAGATATAAATGGTAGCTTGTGCCCGTTCAAAATTTATACATATATATTTTATATAACGAAATAAAAAATGTTTAGATATATTTTTTTATCTCGATTGTCATGAAAAAATCCATACAATGAGTGTACAGTTTCTGATTGTCTTCGAACTCGAAGGGAACAGTCAGAGTATGTTAAAAAAAGAATAATTGTTGTCGATAAAAAAATGTAATGCACGATAAGTGAATATGAAATTTCATTTTAGAGAAAGTATAAGAAATCTAGAGCGAAACTATATACATACATATCCAACTCTTTTACTGTTTACGACTTAAAAAACAATTGTAACTAATTATTTTGCACTCAATAGTCATTTTATGACGAAATCATAAAAATAATATTCAAAATAAAAAACACATCTTTAAACACAACGTTACACCTGTTTATACTGATTGTTTATTTTTGTATGTTGATAATTGTACATAGACCTTTCACTCTTTAAACGACTGTAGTTCTTTGTAACATTTTACAAGTTTCCAATTCACTAGTGCTACATTTGTAATATTTTTCAATTTACTTTGTATTCAATATGTTTATGTCTTATATATATATATATATATATATATATATATATATATGTATGTATATATATATATTTATATATATGTATATATATATATATATATACATGTGTGTGTGTGTCAATAAAAAATATATATAAATAGTTTCATAAATTAATATTTTTCTTACCACAAAAAAATCTGATCAATAATGTTCAATAAATGATTATTGACCGTTGTTGATTGATGTTTATGCTCATTTCGATAAACTAGTGTTGTATTATTTCTAAATATACAAAATCGAAGTAAAATTAAGACTCAATCGATAGATATCTTTATTTATTAAAAATACTTAGTAATTTTATGTGTAAAAGAACGGTATTCATCTGCCCAAGCCCTATTTTCAACCTTCAGTGTATTATTGGTATTTAAGTTTGTAAAATTTAAATTCTTTATCTCAAATTTCTCAATATAAATTCGTCATTTTGATCAATTTACTACAAAATTGATCAATTAAAATCGAACCGTTGAATCTATCTCTCCTCGAGATATTTAAATCCGATAATTCTTTCATTTTCCATTTCTTGGTTTCAAACAAAAATGTGATTTAAAAAAAGAGAATCTGTGACAAGTGTGTTATCTGAATTTTAATTTCTGTGTATTCATGAAAAGGGATATTTATTATTTCCTTATATCCGGGTATAGAGACATATCAATTATAAAAAGAAAAAAATATGAATTGAAAAAGCAGACTGACGATCATTACAAATTCAGAAACAATGTAAATGACAATAAAACGAACGGATGTATGGGAATAAATTTAAATGTACTTAAACAATTTATGAAGGACACTTGCATTAATACCGTACCGGTCATCTCCCCGTGTTAATAACGTCATAAGTATTTTTTTTCCAATATCTCTCATATCCGTCTACCTTTTGTTAATAATGTATTAGATATCCGTGTCGAGTTTACATCACATTATCTCGAACATTATCGAAAACGTAAAAAAATGTAGAAGGTTAACTTCAACGCTAAATGGTTTTAATGACACCTTTTTAGTCGATGACAATGGCTGATCCGTCGCCGGTTGTGACAAAGGATATACACTGAAACGAAACAGGCGAGATGTTGGATCCCGATACCGTATCGAAACGTCAGAATGGTACTTAAAATGCTTTTAGATTATAATATTAACTATAGGATTTGTACAGATTTACGTTTTCGTAAATGTATTCGTTCAATTATGACGAATAACAGATTTTAATTGGCGCGTTTTAAGAATATAAAAATGCTCGTTAATGTTCGTAAGTCCTAATGTAGGTGTAAGTCCCACTCGATTTTATGTAAGTGACATGTGATGTGTTGGTGTACGACATATTTGTTTTGTTTTTTTTTCGTTTTAAAAAAGTGTACGTTATTGAATTACACATTCTCATATATATATATATATATATATATATATATATATATATATATATATATATATATATATATATATATATATATATAGGACGTCCCAAAAAAATGTATACACAATTGGAATGATTATAAATTTAGTATTTATTCAGGTAAAACTAAGGTTAAAACTCTAAATAAAAGAAGAAAAACATAGATTTTTTTTAGTTATCACAAGTGCTCAAACTGATGACCGTTTTGGTCCAGGCACTGCTGATAATGTGAAGCAATGGAATCACAAACAGAACGAATGATTTGGTTTGATGTTTGGACGCGTTTTCTTTCAATGGCTGCTCTCAATTTATTAACTGTTGCAGATTTTGTGCCATAAATTTTATCTTTGGTGAGTCCCCATGAAAAAAGTTCATTGGCATGCGGTCTGTGGAGTGCGGAGGGTATTCAATGCTACCTGTATGTCGGATCCATCTGTTCGGCAAATTTTCATCAATAGGCCCTCATATTACTGTGATAGTGGGGAGGCGCACCATCTTGTTGCAAATAAAAGTCATCATTCCTAAACATCTCACGAATGCGTGGTACAAATTCCTCCAGCAGGTTCCCTCAGTGTCAGACCTGTATTGTGAATGAAAAAAGAATTACTCAATATATTTTTTTTTTAAAAATGCAATAATTTCAAATTATATACACTTGTTTACACACCTTCTTTCATAGTATCTTCTTTCAAAGTATTTCGCATTACAGACATTACGAGTTTGCATTTTCTATTCTATTCTCATGCTCAATATTCATTCGAAATATGCGTTCGGTAGAATTAATATTTCATTCAACATTCAACACCGTTTCTAATAAAACATAATACGAATCTTTCAAAAATCTCACACTCACCCTCAAAACACACCATCATTATCAAGAATGGTACTGTGGCACGTACCCATTAGCGCGCTGTGGCGCAGGGATGTTCCAAACAATTAACATACGAATGATAATTGAATGTGATAGAGTTCTGTCCAAAAGACACTTCATATCTACACCCACCGTGTTAATTTTTTAATAAAATACATATTGTATTACGGCCGACACATAATTATCAGTGTGTTGATATTAACGCCCCGAATGTGTTCAGATTCTGGTAGACATTACAGAATACATTAGCACCGGCCGAAATGTTTGAAAATGTTTTCGTGTACGTTTGATGTTTCAGAGCGATGTATATAACAGTTTCTTTTAGAATGAAGCGCTTCAATATTTATATGAATTTTAATATAATGTCAATACAAACATAGCATTAGATTCAGCTACAGTTTGTATCAATAAAGGAAATGATATCTAAAAGGTGTTTTTATATTTACTTAACCAATTACAAAAAAAAATTTCATTTTCAATACATTTCATTTATCTATTGTATACGAATAAACTTTGTTCAGGGCTAAATTTATGTAGAAAAATCTGGGATATAAATTACACAGTAAATTTTACTTTTTATTTATTTAGGATTTCTATTTTTTTTAAAAAAAACTATAGACAATTTAATGAAAAGTGATTTAATTTGTCAAAAAAAAAATAATAGAAATATTAGGATTAGTGTGAGATTGAAAATGTTAGGGTTTAATATTTTAAAAATTGATTAAGTAAATGCTTCCATCATATATAATGTCATATATATATATATATATATATATATATATATATACACACATCTGTTTTAAAAAAATAATAAATTGTCATATTGTATTTTTGTGTACAAAAATTGATTTCTTGTAGGAGGAAATCTCTTCTATAGTAATTAATGGATACAGTATTTTTAATATTACAATCGGATAAATCTAATAATCGTTAAAGATCAACTGTAAAATCTAAAAACAAATGAATAAAGTATCTAGTTTAAATAATTTAAGAAAGAAAATTCTTGAAATAAAGGCGCATACATGAAGTAACAAGTACACGTAGAATGCATTTAAATATATATACATGAAAAAGGCTAATATTTAAACAGTGATGTGGAATCTGTAATCTATTCCCGTGTATTTAATTTGGGCACATTTCAATTGACGTGTAAATAAATCCCAAAAACGTCCACTTTAAGCGTACCTTCGTCTTAAGGCATCTTTAAGTCAACAATACAACAACACCCAGTCTTTTATCTGGGTTTTTTAAGGTAAATAAAATGTTACTTATACTCCGCCCTCTTCGAAACACATTAGCTCGAAGGACCACACACTCCACGTATATGGAGAGTGAATTGTACTGGTAGATCTTGTTTACTTGTCGTTATGTTACAAATGTACAAAGCACTGGTTCGGAATGCTTGGTGTGCAGAGACATTAACGCTTTTCGGCGTAAAAATATTCGAAAATTTTAAAAGTGACAGCCTGAGTATTTTGTTAAGTAATTAATGGTTATAGATTAAGTCAAACGATTTTCTTTAAGCTTTTTTTTATTCTTGAATATACTGAACACTGCTCGTAAAAATATAAGTAGTTTAAAAAATCCACATATCCGAATAAAGAAATAAATAAAATAATAATAATAATAATCCTGCGACAGTTGTCTGCGTTAAATATCGAAATTACGATCATCATATTTAGCGACGACGTTTAATTTTATTACATTAATAACATGTATTAAAAAAACTGTCGTATCCAGACATTAAGAAACATATGTACACAAAAATGAATATTTTTCAATATAAATTAGTCAAATAATTAAACACTACCTGAGACGGTGTACATTTTACTTGTTGTTTAAGAGCTTAAACATAAAAAACATTTTTTTGCATAAACGTAGGCGAATATTTACCTCTAGTCCATACCATAAACGGGAATTTCGTGTAGGTGTGCATGTAAATGCGAATTTGTGTAATATGGACAATTAAGTTATTAGTGGAAACTTTTCAATATTTTGATAGTTGACAATAAAACACGACTAATTTATTTTAGAAAAAATAGATGTGTGTTTTATTAATGGCTGATGTACATACAGAAAGCAGATGGTAGTAGCTGTTTATCTTAAACAGAGTATTAAAGAAATGATTAATGTTTGATCTCAGTTATTTTAACTTCTGATTTACATAATTTAGCGATTAAAATGATTTTTATTAATTAAAAATATTAAATACTTTTTTCAAAAAACAAAAAATAGTTATGTTTATTATAGAATGATAAAAATTAGATTGACATCTTTTCATAAATAAATTAGCAGCCGATTAAAATGTCCAACTAATTAGTTATTCTCTATTTCATAAATACAAGAATATGTTCAGCTGTCTAAAAATTTACTCTAAATATGTAAATAAGAAAACACGTATTAATATTTTTACATAATCATAGATGTAATAAATATGGAATGATAATACAATATGTTAATTCTTATTTTTTTTCCGAATAGAAGATTGAATAAGAGAAAAATATACTTGCCGCTTTGTCTATTCCATTTAGAGTCTATTCCATTTTGTTTGTCTATTCCATTTTGTCTATTCCATTATATATATATGTAAAGGATACTTTTATAAACTTCCATTATTGAGTACTGTTTTATCTTTTTTTAATGTAAATATCTTCATTAAACAATAAAAATCTAATAAATGCAGCGTCGCAGACACAAATTGTTTATTTATGACAGAAAGTGAAATTTGAAAGAAATATAAAATATCCATCTTCCTCGTTTACAATGAATGTATTTTTTATTGATTGTATTTTGTAATTATTCTAATTCATTGAAATATATTTAATTTTTTTTATCCTACATGCGGCAACTAAATTTTTCAACTAACTTATAAGGATAATTATTTATTCATTAAAATTACATTTTTTATTATCATATTTTTTACATTTGTTAACACTTTACATGTGATTTACTTGTTTACACTTTTCATAGATCTACAGGAAAAATAATTGTATTTCTTTTAATCTTCTATTTGGAATATTTAGAATTATATATATATATATATATGTTATTAGGTTGGTAAGAAAATAATTGCGATTTTTGTTTTTTGAATTCCAACCTTAATTTTTTTCAATGAAAGTATCATTTCATCATTTGTGTATCATACATATTGTATTATCATGCATTTTTCCGTCTGTATTTTGGTAACATAAACGTTGACATTATTATTAATTTTGCTTAAATTGGGCTATTTAATTAAAGATGGAACAGGGGAAAATAAGAGCAAATTTTTTGTATGAGTTCAAAACGGGTGGTAAAACAGCAGAAACTGCTCGTAAACTAAACGATACTTTCGGTGTGGATACTGTTAACGAACATACAATGCAATGGTGGTTCCAAAAATTTCATGCTGAGGACATGAGCCTTGAAGATGAAGGAGGTCGTGGGCGTCCTTCTTCAGTTCATAACGACCAACTGAAGGCGATATTTGAATAAGAACCACACACAGCGATTTGAAAGCTTGCATAAAAGTTAGACGGTAGTCATCCAACAGTTCTGGATCACTTAAAACAGCTAGGAAAGTCAAAAACCGCATATTACTCATATTATTAAAACCATCATAAACTGTAATTATTTTTTACCAACCTAATACATCTATCTGTACGATAGATATTGAATCCAACATTTTAAAATATAAATACTTTTAATAATCATTTTAATGTAACTGTAATACTAATCCACAATTATTTGTATCATCTTACAAATCCATCACTCAGGATAAATAAATGTACAGAAAATTATTAATATCTTTTTTTTCGCATTCGATTGATATTATCCAGATTCGCTTTGTGTGGTAGTTTTATTAAAAAAATACATCATCACATATGTTTTGTTACAAGTATATTCGAGTTCATAGTACAACACATTTTTTTATTGAATGTCCTTGATATATAAATATTTAAGATATGTCAAATGCTTTTTTTTATAGTTAATATAAGAAGATTATCTTATGATGATAGCTAGAACATTCGTGTTCTTCAAATGATTATTCTAATCTCTACAGTATCATTCGTATTCGCATAATAAAATTTTAATAGTCTTTAATTTGTTTTTACATTTTAATATCTTTATTTATTTTTACGGTTTTAAAATTATAGCATATTACTATAAATCACAATTTAGATTTTGTTCCAATAATAATTTATTTGTCTTGATTATTTTCGTCCTTTTGGATCATCTAAACGCCTGTTTCCTATTACTAGTTTCGGCACGTGTGCCAACATCAGTTCGATTTTGCATATTAATTTTAAATTTGATTTATATCCTGTTGATGTATTTTTATATGAGGCGTGGTTTATAATTTGTGGTATAAAATAGTGCGGTGGTATTTACCCGTTTAATGTATTATTTTTGTATATTTTTAGGTATTCAAGCGTATTTAACTTTATTCTTCTATTCTTAAATTTTATTATTTCTATTGTATAGTTTATGTCGCTATTGTCATGTTGTGTTTCTAAAAATGTTTCGTGAATATTGATTCGGTTTTATTATATTTAATATAATTACTATGTTCTTAATACCCGTTTTTAAATTGTCTGTCCGTTTGACCAATATTTTATGACATTTATGACATTTTAATTTATATATTCCATTTAGATTCTACATAAACACACACACAAATATACATACACGCATACCTATCTTTTTCATGATTTTCCATTTTGTACGATTGAATGCCTCTATTCTTTTTCCACTGATTTCCAATAAAACTTTTAATTTTCTTATCCCACCTATTAATTGTTCTCTTTTTTAGTCTTTTTATATTCCTTGATTCCCAGTTAATAATTTCTGTAGTCAATCGGTTGTATTCTCTTCTTGCAACATGCCCCACCCACTTCCATTTCAGACTCTTTACTTTTCTTATTACATCTGAAACTGCGGTCTGTTTTCGTATCCATTCTATTCTTTTTTTGTCTCTTCTTATTATTCCTAGCATGCATCTTTCCATACTTTTCTGTGTTGTTTGAAGTTTTTGAATTATATATATATATATATATATATATATATATATATATATATATATATTCTATTTAAAGTTCATATTGTGATTTACAGATTAAGTTAAAAATATTTTGATTTTTAATATTTCTTGCCCATTAACAACAGAAAATTTTCTGATCAAAAATGTTCAATAATTAATATTGATCATTTTTTTTTGTTATTGTTTATGCGAATTTTGATTATAATACCGTCATCAGCACTGTGTTAAAATACAGGTTGGCTGGTTTTTGAGGTTTTTAGGTGTTAAAGTACAGAAAAATCTTCTTTATCCCTTAGCGTTCTGAGGAGATAATTCTGTCATTATTAAAAATATTAAAATCTATTCCTTTTACTTCCCGAATTCACTGTAAACTTATTGTTTTAATGATCTTTGTCGTTTTGAATTATGAAAATTTTTATCTTCTACTCCAGTTGATGTATTTTTCTATATACTCCTTGTTCTTAAAAAATAAAAACGCGCGATTTAAAAGGACGAAGACCGCCAAGGTAACACATGAACAAGATTAACGATTATAACGTTTAAAACTGTTTATACAAAAGCTGAAATAAGTCCGCGTCGAAATATTAAAAAGTCATAAGGAAAAAAAACCATTAACATCACATGACACTGATTGTTTCTCCGATTTGAGTTCGTCGTTTCATCTGTTTGGACAAGTTATCATAAGCTTTATTTAATAACGTATGAAGGCGGACAATATGTATAATGCATTTGATAAGTTTGATGTGTTCCGAGAAAACCATTAGATGCAGCGGAGATAACATGCGCGTCTAGCAATATGTTTGCTCATCGATATCAGTGGACACGAGCGGTCATACGCAGCGACCATAATGAGCCAATGACCATCCACTCATTTGTTGACATTTTCAGCGGCCGGCCACCGTACGTGACAGAATACTGGTTTGCATGGTTGCTTTCATCACATTCGGTAAATAAACGTGCACAATACAAGAGCAATCTGTGGTTACAACTGCATTCTGGCACGATATGTTTGTTAGCCGTGACAGTCGTTCATGAAAATATCGAATGTTCCGAGGCCCCGTCATTCTATTCGAGAATAAATATGTTTTAGTCGACTGTGTCTGATTTCGAATCGAATATCAGTATGATTATTATTTATTTGAAATTTAATTCGATTCTTGTTTTAGAAACAATAAACTTTTCAAATACCGTGTTGCACAAATATGAGCGTATGTTTGATAATAAAATATTTTCGTTTCATAAATGATTTCTTTTCGTACTCACACATTTTTGTGTTTAAAAATGTGAAATAAATATTTATTGATCGTTTTTTAATTATTACTAATACACATTTCGATGGCGATTTTAATACGGTGCCAGTGTACAAAAATCTCAAAAATAAGAAAATATTATTCTGTACAGGGTATTTTTCTATGGGGTAAAATAAAATAATTCGTGGAAATGAATTTAGCCACACTGTCAGAACTGTACTAGGGAAATATTTTTCATCGCAATTCCGTTTTTACAAAACTGAAGATGATTGCATCTGTGCATACATCCTTAACATATCCGTGAACTTTTTGAACAGATATGTCTTAAAATTGTGCGATAACAAGTAACACATGTATGAAACAAATAGTCCAATTACATATATTACTCTTTCTTTAAATTATATGTACGATGAAGGGGCAAATGTGAATATACACTAACAATAATAGTTTTATAGTTTCATGATGATTTGAATACCGGTTCCTGTATCGGTTCTGGGTCAATCACGATCGTGTAATGATCGGTATGAAGACAGATATCTTCAGTAATCTTGAAAATTTCGTGATTTATTGTTCGACGGAACATATGCCAATTTGAAATTTCGGCGTTGTGCACTGCTATGGCTAATAAATATTGAGATAATTGACGATTGTGACCTTTGATCGTTCATGCTGTGATGTTCAATTTGTAAATAAAATTATACACGGAAAAAATGTTATTAATTGAATCGGTGTGCAATTTCTTAACTAAGTATGTATACTGTTTTATATAAGATGCTGAAATGAAGCAATATTTGTTGTACTGTGCGCTTAACTTGCCTTTACGTTATGTAATTAGAAAAGAGACAAAACACAATAGTACTATTATATGAAGGTAAATAAACAAGTAAAGGACATCTAAGACGTAAAAACTCTTATTCTACATACAGAATTTTTATTAATATCATTTTCCTACACAATTTTCCATTACTTCTATCTACTTAATCCAACGCTCAATCAACTTTATGTAAAAAATTGGAATGAAATAAATCGTGCTTAGATTAAATTTGTATGTTATCCTGTCGGTTTTCGTCCTTCAGGATCAACTTAGTGTCTGCTCTCCATGCCGGTTTCAGCACAAGTACTATCTTCAGGTGCATATTTTTCTAAATCCACCTGAAGAGGCTACTCGTGCCGAAACTGGTAGTGGAAAGAAAATACTCAGTTGATCTTAAAGAACGAAGACGGGCAGGAGAACATAAAATCATACAATTATAAACATGCATCTTAGTCATAAATTGTTAATTATCTTATAACTACACTTTATCGTTCTATGATTATCTTAAACAGTGGCGCATCCAGGGGGAGAGCCAAGGGGCCCTGACATCTCTCAAAGCTCGTATATACACAGAGACATTAATGTAATCAGAGAGATTAATGTAACCATGACTGAAGTAATTCAAGAGCTTTAAAAAAAGAAAAGAAAATTAAATTTTATTTTCTTTAAATAAATGTTTATAATCATCTAATGAATTTTATTGAATTTTCATTAAAAAAATTTTATCCGTTCAACTTGCAACTCCACCCCCCCCAGATTAAATTTTGAGTGCGCCACTGATCGTAAGGATAGAGGATTCTTGTTTATTCATTAACTTCCTCTTTATTATATTTATAAATTAGTATCAGATAGAGATAGACTTCGTTAAATGACGCAAAACCAAATGAAACGTATTGTACAGTTTATTTTATTTCAACATCACACGAAAAATCTTCACAAATTGTTTTTGAAAATGTGTGGTTTTTATTTATATTTCAGTAAAAATATATAAGAGAAAATATACTACTGTATGGATTACCATTTTAGTTACTATTCGATCAATGGATGAAGTAGTAGAATAATTATTTCTGTCAAAATATTCTCTGAAACAAAATTTGCCGGCCATTAAACATCGTACAACTGAAAATACATTTCATAAGTAATATTCATATTTGTCGGGTTATGAAAAATAAATACAAGAAACAATATATTAATAATACTTGATCAAAATTTTAAAAAAAATTGTAGTAGAAACGTTGAAAAGTTAGTATAATAATTGACCTTCGACTTATTTTTAAAAAAAATTTGCTACTTTCGCATACGAAAAAAATAAAAGTGCATTTCGAGATAAAGTAACAAAATTGTATAAAAACAAATATAGCAATTTATATTTTTTTGATAAATAAGTTTTAATTGTATAGTTTTATCGTATTAAACCGGAAAAAATATATAAATAAATCTTCCTTCTATTAATATTGACAAACTAATAAATAGTGTGCGTTTCTATAATTTTTTAATTAAATGTCAATATCGTGAGTATAATTTTATAGGCGCGTTTACATTTTTAATCATTAATTAACAAGCCTTGTATGTGTGTGTGTGTACGATTTTTAGTAATTTTTTTTTCTCATATAAACATTAAATTTGATCCACGCACACTCAAGGATTTGTTGCGAAAATGAACGTAAGTAAAAATCACGAGTCAGACCACTTAAATGTCTGCTGTGCGATTAGAAACGCACGACTTATATACGTTGTACAATTTGAGTGATTTATTTTCTTATTTGCAACTACATATCGCGTAGTTTTTAAATGTATTCTTCTCAATTATTTTAAGAATAAAATGATTTTGATATATGTGTGTACACACACACTCACTCTCTCTCTCACACACACACTATATATATATATATATATATATATATATATATATATATATATATATATATATATATATATATGTTGCATTGAAAGCCACTGTTCACGTGTAGATGGTACTAGATGTGTATGCTGTAAGTAGTGACAGATATCTCTTATGTCATTTTGAAATCTGAACATTTCCCACTAAGATTCAGTTATCAGACGCCATTCTTTGTTTACACAAGTGCTTTTTTATAACCGAATTAAAATTGGAACGCGATAAGCTGTTTTTCTGATGTTTACTTCTACACTACATTAATTTGAAAAAAGTGCAGCTGAAACTCGTCGATTGCTTGCAAAAACTTATAGCGAATCTGCTCCATCAGAAACAATATATAGAGATTGGTTTCAACAATTGAAAAGTGGTGATTGTGACATTCACAACAAACGACGGCTAGATCAGTCGAAAAAGTTAGAAGATGAACAACTGCAAGTTCTATTTGAAGAAAAAACTGCTCAAGCACTCAAAGAATTGGCTGGAAGTCGATAATCAACCTTTCACGACGTTTATAAGCCATGCAAATGATCCAGAAAGAAGGGAGATGGCTTCTACATGAATTGAACGAAAATGCCATCGCTAATCGTTTAAACATCTTGATTGTTTTGTTTGCATAAAAAGAACTGTTTTTTGTGACGTATCGTGACCGGCGATGATAAATGGATCTATTTCGACAACTCGAAATGCAAGAAATCATGGGTTGATCCTGGCCAACCATCATCGCAGACACCAAAGTAAAACATCCACGGTCACAAAGCAATGATCTCTATTTGGTGGGGTATGGAGGGTGTCGTGAATTATGAGCTGTTGAAACCGAAGGAAACAATCACCGCCGAACGTTATCGATAACAATTGGAGCGTTTGAATGATAGTTTGATGCAAAAACAACCATCAACTGCATCAAATCGACGAAAAGTGATTCTTCTCCATGACAAAGCTCGGTCTCATGTTACTATAGTTGTAAAACAAACACTGATGGAACTCGAATGAGAGGTTCTCCCGCACCCAGCGTATTGTCCGGACCTGACTCTAAGTGATTGCCATATGTACCGTTCGATGCAACACGCTTTGGAAGATATACATTTCCATAACAACGGAGAAGTCGAAAATTGGGTTATTGAATGGATTGGCTCAAAAGACAGACCATTCTTTCGGCGCGGAATTCAATTCTTTCAGAAAAGTGGGAGAAGTCATAGCTTCCGAGAGTAAATATTTTGATTAATTTATTAACACATTTTGTTATTGAAATAAATGCTCAAAAAACACACAAAAAAACAGGGGCTTTCAATGCAATCTCTTATTATATGTACACATACATACGTACACATTTTTATTGAATGTTCTGAAAATATCAAGTAAAGTATCCTAAGCAGCTGGCCGCTTATTTTTTTTAAAAAAAATATGTCGTATTTTGTACAAATATCCTTAATTGTAAAAGTGTGGGTTTATAAACTATACTCGTACATACAGGACGTAATCCACCATGTTGCTAATTAACGAGTGCAATGATTCCTCATGTTTAGTATTGGGCACATGGATCCATATGTCTTATATTTTCCTAAATTGAGATCTTTACTGGTTTTGAAACTTGGATTATGAATTGAATTTGTAAGTGATAACTGGACTGTAAAGCTCAAGGCACGAGAATGCGGCCTTGTTCCAATACCCGTACTTGATACACGTTGATTTTATTAAGTTAAAAACACTCATAATCGAATATTCCAGAAGGTATAAGTGGATATTTAAAATGTTATATATAGATTTATTGAAATTATTATAATAATATTCAATGAAGAAGTCTTAAGATATCATCCAAAGCGCCTTTTTTAAAATTAGAGAATGTTAGATTGCATAACTTTCATTCATCAATTATTCTTGGGAGAGTATAAAAGTAAGGCGTAATAATATTAAAATTAATTCCAATTTAACACAAATGCTCACATTTATGTTTATAAATTTAAATTAAATATTATCAAGAGAAAATCGATAAATCATGATTTCGTTATTTAAAGCATTTTTTTATATTACAACAAATAAATGATAAACTAGTTCTGATACTGATATGAATTGCGCAAGTCGCCTTATAAACTATATTTATTTTTATAAAAAATGATCAATTATTGGTTATATTACTTTATGTAAATATTTTTGGATTAGTTAAAATTAAATTGTGAAAATATATCATATCGTTGTTTATAAAAAAAGGATTATCTCGAACATTTAATAAGCAAAGAGCATGGATAGCACTCTAACATAAGTGAAAAAATAGTTGCGAAAAAAGTATGTAACTAAAGGATACAGAAAACAAATTAAGGGCACAAATATCTTTCTCCTTCCATATTTCCTTCTCTTTATATATATATATATATATATATATATATACAGGAAGAGAGAAAGAGAGATAAATAAAATAAAAGATTAGCTGCAAAGTCCATTAGAGATTTATAAGCAATCAATCTATTAAATATATAATATAATGAAATGTTTTTACATGACAAAAAAATGATTAATATTTACAATATTTGTAAATGACACAGTATAGTTTTGGAATATTGCAAATTTACTTTCATAAAAAAAACTCCCTAACCCCACAAACAAACATTTTTTTTAATTAAAGATTTTCAATAATTGGTTATTAGTTAATTTGGTCATTGCTTATGCACATTACAATTATCTTCAGTGCATTAATGTACAGAAAAAGGAATTTTCTCTAGCTGTTTCTGCTTTGGAGATGATAATTAATAATAGTTCCCAGGGCAAAAAAAAATACTTTTTTAGAATTAATTAATATATTATTGAAAACCTACCATATAAAATCTATGATATACAAATGATACAATTATATACAAATAATGCTTTATCACAATCGTTATTACTATTCATATAAAAAAGTATATCTATTTATAACAACTCCTTTATAAAAACAATAATTTACTGGTATCCTCTCATATACACTTCTATTTTACAAATATCAATTGTGAGCACTTTTCTTTATCTATGATTTATATAATTCTTGTTTTCTTTCATGTATACAAGGTATTAAAAATTCAGTCTACTAGTTCATATAAATAAATCAAATACATTTTTCAGTTTTATATAAATATATATATACATATATATATATATATATATATATATATATATATATATATATATATACATGTACATATACACAATTAATTATTATTGATACGGTAACATTCTTTTATAAGTCATTCCTATTTTTAGGAAAACACATTTAAATACAAATTATATAATTATAATTTTCTTGATTGTCCTGTACATATTATTTTCAATTTCATGTTATTTTAACATGGAATGATATGAGTTTAATCATGCTATTTATTACATATTATTTAATATAAAATGTTCAGTCTAATTATTGATTTATTTGTGTATTTATATTTTTTAGTTCTGATTAGATTCTAAGACCTCTCAAACAATTAATGTTATTGAGAAACAATAATAAAAATTATTTACATATACAACTGTTAATTTTGTGCATAACCTCTGTGACATCTAATAACTTTGATTTGAAAATGATATACGAGTTTACATTTAAACTCATGACACATTTATTAGTAACTGTAACGTTACTTACTCAACTACAGTAATCTCTTATTTGATTCGGTTTTTAAACTTGAACATAGTTTTTTTTCTTTACATTTTCTCATATATATATATATATATATATATATATATATATATATATATATATATATATATATACATATATATATATATATATATATATATATATACGCATATATATATATATATATATATATATACGTATATATATATATATATAATTTAACTAATTACATATGAAAATATTTCATTAACAAAGATTATTTTAATGTTTGGCACGTTAACAATTATTGTATGAAAATAATCTGTGTATAAAATGACGTGATTCATAATAGAAAAAAATCAATGATCGAAAATAATAAAAATACAATAGATGTTTAGTTCATATTATAACAAATTTAAATATTTTAATTATATGAACGATTAATAAATCTCTTATAATATAAAACAATAACAGATTTCTTTTCACTAAATAAATAATCTGAATTTTAATAAAATTCAGTTTACGTAATGAGCTCATCTTTATCATGACATATTTTGATTAAATCTTAAAATATGCGGAGTAGTAAAATTAAGCGTTTTAAATACATCTTTAATGGAATGTCATTTAAGTAAAATATAGATAAAAATGTAAGTAACTATTGATAAAACTATTTTTTATAATTATATATTACTTATATTAGAAAATATTTTTAATGCGAATTACTTTTTAGAAAATTAGCTAAAATCAATGTAACAATATTAGTTGTTAGACTATGTTTAAATTTCATATAAACTATATATATATTTATATATATATATATATATATATATATATATATATATATATATATATATATATATATATACACATATATTCACACACACTATAATAACTCAAAAATAAAATTTAATTACAATTTATAATAGTGTAAATACTTGATTTCAATAAAAGTTTCTGGTATAAATTAAAAATAAAAACAAAATTACAAATAATTATATATACATATAAATATTGCACATTTTGACTAAAACTTCCACTTTTTTGTAAACAATATACACATTCTTTTATCATAAATTCTAATTTTTTTACTGGTTTTACTTTATATTATGTTGCATTTTCTTAAAAAAATATGGAGTTTTAAAACTTTAATTTCATTTCAAAATATATAGTGTTTAAAAAACAAGAAGAATAAAAAAAATTAAGAAATTTGTACCTCTTATAAAAATATTGAAACTTATGTTTTACTTTTATACAAATGTGTACATTGTCAGTAAATATATTATCAAATTACTTAAAATTATATTGTATTATATATATATATATATATATACATATATATATATATATATATATATATATACATATATATATATAATAATTATATATTGTATTATATATATATATATATATATATATATATATATATATATATATATATATATATATATATATATATATATATATGAATATAATTTTTAAATTTTCAGTATTTGATAACATAGATTAAAAAAATAATTATGTGCATTAATAAAGCAATCTTATTAAAAAAATCAACAAATTTAAATCCGTCAAAAGGATTTTGTCAATTGTTTATTTTAAAGGGTATTTATAACATGAATGGTAACAGAATATATTAATTTTAAAATCTTTAGAATACTCTGAACTATGGAATTATGTTTCATAAACTTGGAGTAATCTATACTTAACTTATATGGAATGATAAGGTCATTGATTTAAATATAAACCTAATTTTAAATGCTGAAAAATGATTAAATAATTTTTAAATAATCAGTATCACTTTCTAAAATATGTTAGAAATAAAAGTCTAATATTAAGGTGAATTAGCTGCACTACTAACTGTAGCTGCATCCATAAGACTACTGTCAGGAGCGACAGATTCAGTTGAGCTGGCTTCTTGAACAGTTCGTCGCATTGTAAATTCAACTCGTACGAATGTAAGTGTACCTACTATTGCTAAAACTATAAGGATACTTAACTGTGTGGTCATATCTACATGAGATGTGTAAACAAAACTCGTAGCTGCTGCGACAGACTACAAAAAAATAAAATAAAAGAATAAAATTCATATCTCTTTCTTTCGACAAATTACTTTCATGTATTATAAGTTCATTGATATAAATACCTGGATAAATTTAAATATGGCAAACGCAGATGTACTATCATGTGCAAATACTCCACCGAGCATACTGTAAATCTGTGTATTGTAACAAGCATCTCCAAAACCAAGCATAAATGCACATAACATGGCGACGATAACTGACGGTGGGCTTATAGTAGCAACTTCAGATGTTTCAGCCGATGATGCTGAATTCGGAATATTGAGGAATATAAGAAAAAATGAAATCGCATGTATGATAAAACCTCCGATAACAATAGGATCACGACCCCATCGTACAGTTTTTGAGCCGAGGATGCCGAAAAGAGCTCCGCCTGTGAAAAAATTGAAATAGAAATTGAAAAAATTGAATTAAAATTTTATTTTCTTTTAAAAAGAAATGCATACCAATAACTTCACCGAGACCAATGAAAATTCCAGAAAGACCAACATACTGTTTGACATTTTCACCAAAAGCCATTGTAAATCCTATACTTGCACTGTAAACACCACTGAAGAATGATAATTCAATACCTACAACAGAATAACATTAAATTACAGATTCTATAAATTATTAATAAATGCATTTATGAAACATACCTGTATAGAAAAACGTTACACTCAATAAAAGCATATCAACTGTGATGAACAGTTTTACTGCTCCTTTAAGTGCTTGTAGTGGACCCGCATTCGTACTCTCAGATATTTCGTGTGAATTAACATTATATTCAGTCGAAGAGTTTTGTTTCGGAGGCATACGTAACGAAATAAGAAAAATAATACCTACGACAGCGACAACAGCAAGAACCAAAAATACTACTGTACGAGTAGATTTGTCAATCTCTGTCTTTCCTTGGAATTGGAAAAAAACAAACAAATTACCCAAGAACATGCTGTAAAGAATGATTGTTTATATTATAATTCAACACGATAAAAATTGAAAACTCTTGATAACAAATCATCAATAATTATTAGATTTAAACGGAGCAACATGTACCTTGCTTGTAACATAGCCCAGAATATACCACTGTTCCTCGAAATTGTTTCTGGATTTGAATTCATTGTAAGATAGTTTCCTTGTCCAGTCCAAATTACAGCAGCTCCTACTCCCATAACAGCACTGGCTACGTAAAGGAGCCATGTCTGTGGCCAAAGGAACGATAATATAAAGAGCCTGTAAATAAAACAATATTATTTTCAAAATGAACAAGCTTAAAAATATATTAATAATTAATATATTTAAAATTAATAAAAAAATCTTTGCATATTAAATTCAAATTCGTTAAAAGTAATAAATAAATATTTGACTATAATAATTAATAGAATTAAGAAAAATATTTTTTTTAAATTTTAAGTAGTTCTAAAAAAATGAAATTTTTAAAGAATATAAATCCAGAAATTTATTTTCATTTTATGTATAGTTTTAGTATTGACTAGGAAAAGTAAAATAAAATAAAAAAATTCATATCTTTTTAAATAATACAAAAACAAGTCAGTATTCAAACTGTTTGCCTTTTTCATTAAATGAAAAAATGTTTGATTTAATTGATTACAATTTTATAAACATTTTTATCCGTAATTAAAATTATCATAGTTATATTGTCTATACATAGATATAATAAATATTGACTGATAATGCTATATACAATTTCATGTATTTTTTTCCGAATAGATTGATTAAGAACAAAATATATTCACACTTTTTATCTATCTCATTTAGGGTGTAAATGATTTTCAATCAATATATATGTAAACAATTAATTGTAACAACAGTTACATCAGCTTCAGTAATTAAGTATTGTTTTATTTTTTTTAATGTAATATTGGTATAAATATCTTAAAAGAAAAAATATTTATTTAAGACAGAAAAGGAGAGTTGATTTCCAACGAAATGTTATACCTACATCTCGCTTATCACCACAAAATGTTCATTTTTTTAATACCATTGTATGTTGTAACTATTTTAACACATTAAACAGTATGTCATTTGTCCTTATCTTGCATGAATCAAACTTTTCAACAAACTTCTGACAAGCATAGTTGATCATTCATAAACGTTACAGTTCGTATTTTCATCTTTGCTTTACTTGTTTATATATTCCAAAGAAAGTAGATCTAATTAAAAATATTTACTATTTTCTTAACTTTCTTCTATATTTCAAATCATCAGTCTATATTTATTATGTTTATAGATCTAAATGATGTAAATTCATTTTTTGAAAAAAAAAATATATTCAAAACTTACAGATACGTTACTGCACCAAAAAGCATTGCAATCTTCGGTCCTGTTACACTGATTACTGAAGGAGCAAGCCAGTTACATATTGCAAAAACTGCATAAATAATTGCGAGACTCGTGTATGCGTTTCCGTGAAAATTTTCATCTTCATGTTGTATAGACTCAAGTATTGTTTTCTAGAAAAAAAGGATATATAACAAATTAACAACGAACGTAAAAATATTTACAATAATTATAGAAACAAATATAACATTTTAGGTATACTACATATGTATATATATATATATATATATATATATATATATATATATATATATATATATATATATATATATATATATATATACAAAACCCTCAATTTGCATTACTTTTGAATTACATGATTTGGTTAACATTGTTCAAAAAAAATTTTTTATCTCTTGGAAAGCTGTCTGAACGAAATTGTTTTATGTGGTAATGAGTTAAAATCAGTATTCAGACATTTAATAACACTTCAGGATGTGTCGTATGAAGATGTTTCTTTTTGTCAATTTTAATGAGTTTGTGTGTAATAAAATACACACATTCGATGTCTTACTCACTAAGTTATTGGCTAGCAATGTTAATACAGGGTAGCTGACGTATATAGAGTCTGGCAACATTTGTATCTTATACAAACATTAAATACGCCATCATTGAGACATTCAGTCGTTCAAATCTATAATTTGGACTTAAAACAACGACAAGTTTCAAGTATATATTATATTTCTATGGAACATGTATATTAGTGACGAAGTTATATGTGTACATAAAGTATTTTTTTTCTTTTAATACTAATGAACATTATTACCACAATACAGTTTTGACACTGTGGCTAAATTAAATTATACATCAAATATGGTGATCTAAGGATAATGGCATCGCCATCGAAATGAACAATTTGATCAGAAAAAATTCTTGTAGTTTGCAGGGTAAGAAATTAATTTATGTCTATAAATACTATAATAACATTCAGATTTCTAAGAGCTTATTTTCTATATAAATGTTTGCTTCAATTTACAAAATTTTTATTTACATGAACTTTTTGTTTAACCCATTTATTTTAAACATTTGATAAAATAAGTCAAATTTTTAATAAATAGAATATATATATATATATATATATATATATATATATATATATATATATATATATATATATATATATATATGTATACTGTCTAAATATTATATGAAAATATTAATTATATATTTCTCACATCTTATATAAAGTAATAATTGTTATCATATTGACAATCAATTGAAACAATACGATCATATATCATCAATAATCGATAAAATTTTATTGAATATTGTCTATAAATTATTTATACTTTAAATTGCGTCATTATATATATATATATATATATATATATATATATATATATATATATATATATATATATATATATATATATATGTACGTGTATGTGTAATATGGAAATTATGTACATTTTTGTATAATGATGCAAATAATCTTAACGTATTATTATTATAATTATAAATCAAGACATGTAATCAAAAATACAGAATTGTTCGTAAAGGATATACATATATAAAGGATATATTTGTTAGGAATCTTTAATGATCTGTACAAGAAATAAAATAAATGCTTTATTCAAAAATAGCATACAACATATTTGTACATATACAAATATGCGTACAAGTATAGAAATAGAAATTTAATTCATCTACTCCATTGATTTTACGTTTTCTTTTTTATTATTATTACTGTATAAGAAATATATTTTAATCTTTAAAATTCATTGCTATACTCAAATAAAATCTAAAATTATTTTGTAAAATTCTCAATTGTTGGCATAATTTCTATATTTTTCCCTCATTTCTTTTCGATATTTTCATCCCCCTGGCCAGATTGTCATATTAGAGGGGGCAAACACAAGTTTTGAGTGGGTAAACTTTTTTTATGTCAAAGTTGTTGGAGGTTACTGTGGAAAGACGCTCACAGAAACAATTTTTTTCGCGCGTAGAAACGTTTTTAATCATCAAGTAAACACATTAGGAAAATTCTCCCAATGATTCTCCATGATTTTCAAACCTCCCAAAATCGCAGATTTTGTTGGAAGGGGGAGGGAAAAGGGAGCAATCAGGGGTGTAATTTCCCCTGGCCACCCCTGACTACGGGCCTGGCTCCTTTCATCCATTTTGACAATATTTTATTTTGTGTTTATGATCAAAATATGAAATTTTCAATTTAACAAAAAAATAAAAGAGTAAAGTCGAAAGAGAGTAAGAAATGAGGTAACATTTTCTATTTTCATTTATTTAGATTTCAACATTTTTTTTAACGCTATATTAGTGTTGAGATTATCTCTGGTTGGAACAAAATGAATTATTTTATATCATTTTATTTTATAAAATACCATATTGTCTATCTTTCTATTCCGTGATAAATTAATGCTGTTTTTTATAATTATTTCAATTTTATAAAAGATAGGTTCAACGACCTCTATCTTTTTATTTAATCCAATGTGACATTTATGATAGTCACATAAAACCAATGTCAAATGTTTAACAATTAAAGAAACATTCGATAAAATTAAGTATTACTTTATATTATTGAGTAAATAGAGTAATTATTACAAACTATGTAACAATTTAGTTTTATATTGTTCTTAAACATAAGTATGAGAAAAGATGATTAAAATATTTACCTGACCTATATAAATAAAAAAGAAAAACATTATAAAAGGTCAAGTGTTAAATATACAGAGAAGATACTGTAAGACAATTAAAATGAAATTGAAAAAAACAATATATTTTTTTACAGAAAATAACTTTATTTAAATCCTTATATATATATATATATATATATATATATATATATATATATATATAGTTACATAAAGTATAAATAAATGTTTCTTAAGATATTCTTCGTTATCTCGAACATACCGTTTATTTTAAATATATATTACTTGTCAATTCCACGCGAACACAAAAAGATTACAATGTAAAACTTTTATCACTAGTTGTGTACAGAAAAAATTTTTTTTTAAATGTTTTTATAAGGTTATATGTATATTACAAAAACATAAAAATTCAAAATGGGTAAAATTTATAATTTTTTTAATTTAGAATATATTTTGCAGCTGTTCAGAATAAATCCTGAATATTATTCTAACCAATTTCAACCTTGTGGAATCCTTAATTATTATTATGTAAATAATTTTCAGGAATTTTTTTTCTATTTAAGTATTATGCATGCGTATACAGACCCCTGGACACTTTTCAACAAAAAGAAATTTTTAGCTAGTCTTTCATGTACTCACGGTTAAAAATGTGTAGGGGATGCTTTTAATAATAAAGATAAATATTTTCTAATTTAATTACTTGTACATACTTTCCGAAATAAAACTACAAACAATTATTTAAAAACAATCTAATAATACGGAACGTTTTTTTTTTGGAGAACCACTTGAGTATCAAGGTATTAAAGATAAACGAAGAGGTCGTTTGATAAATTTCATTTACAAAGCACGAATTGTACAAATTCACTTCCTTTTAATACACTTACAATTGTCCTCTGTAGCTGATGTTATATTTACGAGGACAAATCAACAAATATAGCGAATTTATATTGTTTGAGTCGTCTTTGAAGAAAAATATTTTTCTTTAATCAATTTAAAAGGTTTATCAGTTGTTCAACTAAATACATTAAATGAAAAAGGTGATTATATATATATATATATATATATATATATATATATATATATATATATGTATAATCACTGATTACATTGAAAGATAGTTCATGTTTGACATGAAAGATGTACGTTGACGCATGTACATGTTTCTAATTCTAAATAAATTGTATTGTTTATTTATACCAAATAAAAACAAATCGTATCAAATAAAAATCAATCAAGGAAATATGTAATCAATTATATAAAATGATATTTTCTCGGTAGCTATCACATTTACTGGATTGAATGAATCTTGAAATTTTATCATAACGGTATGAGCAACCTTTCGGTACGCGGAAATATTTTTTATTTTATTATTTTAGACAATCACTTGCTCCTAAAAATAGCCTTGATAATGTAAATTTTAATTATATATAAATATATATATATATATATATATATATATAACATTGATAAGAATGTTAATTAGTTAAATAACAGATTTTAGATTAATATCGGATCATTTAATATACATAAGAATAAAAGTCTAGCATGAAAGAAGTTATGTTAATATATGTATTTTACACATTTATTATTTTTTATCATCGATATGTATATATTTATTGGTTAGAATAATAGGTCTAGTCTTTTGTAATTATTTACAAAAATGTATTAGACGCATTTTGAAATAATGATTAAACCCGCATAGAATTATAAAAAAATGCCTGTTAACTATAATGCGTGTCAATGCACTTTGCCAGTAAAAGTGTATTAACAAGGCCGTTCATTATTATGTGAATATTTGGCCTTACTTTATTACAACTGGTATTAAATATCTATTAGTTGTCTGTAGAATGATTTGTATATAACAGGAAATGAGAAAAACTACTAATGAACTGAAGATTGAAGTCTTGTCTATAATCTCAAGATGGTTAGCTTTGTAATCTTTATCTACTAATTGTGTTTAGTTTGCAGAAAACTCAAGTTTACAAAAAAAATATGCATGAAAGCACGAAGAAACATTTTTTTAATGATTCGTACTTATTATGGTTGCATATACGTTTTTATCTCTTATTTTTTTTTTAATATTGCTATCTTGTAGTTACGCTTGGATATAAATCGTATTGACCTCACTCATTTCGCATAACGACTGATTCTGATTTCGTAATAGTTTTTCTAGGAATAGAAACTATTTTTAATGAATATATTATTTCTCTAATTGATAAAATATATCACTCTTTAATCAATTGTTAATTACTGACACTTAATAATCAGTCAACCGTTATGATGTTGCGGTTTTTATTGATAATTGTCGCTATTTATGCTAATAAACAGTAACATAGTACGATTTAAAATCATTTTTACAAATTATTATTTCTATAGAAATATATTTTCTCATTGGATTCAATACATTTTTCTAAAATTTAGATTTGGATTTTATATAGATATACGATGTTAAAACGATGTTTTATATAGGTATACGATGTTCCAAATAGTTCCATTTCACAAATAATATGTACACTTTAATAATGAAGTCAGCATTTTCAAGGCATAGGCATAGAAAAATTTTCTATCCTCACAGAATATTCTTTTGTAAAAAAATATTTATAAGAAAATAGTTTTTTTTGCAAGAGAAAAATAGTGATGTTTGGAGTCTTGATTAATTTGTTATTACAATTATTATCTTTTTTTATGCGCTAATGAAATATTATTTATTTTAATTATTTATATTTTAAGGTTGAATTCTTTTAGTCTCAAAAATATTTGGTTTAGATAAAAAATTATTCGATATAAATTTTGATATCTTAGATATTATAGCTTTTGACCGATTATCGCCCAAATACACACATACATACACACATATACACACACACACACATATATATATATATACATATGTAGTGTAGTTCATGTATTTTCAGCTTAACATGAAAGAAAAAAAATATGCTTCTTTAATACAAACTTTTTTATTTAAATATACTTTTTATTTAATTAATTTTTCTAACACCATTATAAAAATTTACCAAATTCTTATAAACAAAAATTTTCTAAAACAATCCTTTATTCATTTAGTATTCATTTTATTCATTAGTGATATCCTTTTATTAATACTAAATTTTCTTTCCTAAATTCGACCTTTAATTTTCAGATTGAACTGGAAACAATGGTGGACAGTCACTTGTTGAAGCCGCATTTTCGAATAGCAATTTTTAACATGACAACTGTATAGACGGACATGTAGTCGTGTAAATAGAAAATTCGTTTACACTGCTTTCTTCGAAGCTTTCCAAGAGCATCTTCTCAACTGGCACAGTAAGTTTAAATAATATAGTTTATTTTTAACCGTATTTGCTTGAACGTTGGTACAATAATTACCCTATAACACAAAAAAGTAATGTCTAGTACCTTTTTAGTCCTTTTAATGAATTTATCCTCGTTTGTAGGCAATACAGTACTATCGAATCTGATAGAATACAATTTCGGTAAACATTCAGTAGTTTTATTTGTATTTGATTTTCCTTAGTAAATAATTTTATATTTACGGAATTCGATTTTCAACATTTTTAATATACTTAACTTTCAGTTGTTTACAATAATAATTATAGACTGACATGCGCATCAGAAAAAACACTTTCATAGGCAGGTTAAAAAAATCTCTCCCCTAGCATAAAAAAGGAAATTTCGAATATAAATATGTTTCTACGAAATACACAAACACACACATATGTATATATATATATATATATATATATATGTGTGTGTATGAAAATATAAATGGTATGTTAAGGAATATAAAAAATATATCTGGCTAAAAACTGTCCTTGTTATTTGTCAGTAGAATGAAAAATATGAAAGTCTATAAAAATAATAAATGTACATGATTACAGAGCGGAAGAATAAAATTTATTTCACTATCTCGTAATACAAATTAATTTATACATTTTGATTGCTACATATTAAGGATGTACTTTATATATTATAACTTTACAATCTATAAATATTGTTTCAGTGTTTAGAACTAAAATAAAAGTATAAAAAGAATAAACCACTTGTATTAAACTCACCTTATATATTTATTTGTACAATTAGTAATATAATACAAACCCAGAATCATTCTAATGCCCTTATCACTCTACACAAGTCTCCAAACGGTCAGGTCAATTATAACTGACAATATGGATAAAAAATAACTATTGTTCCTTTTAAAGAACGTTTAGAAAGTTTATGGTATATTTTATTTTTTTTATTCAACAAAAGAGACTCTTTATCAATAACTGTTCCCTCATTTTGAATTAGATAAATAGGTTTTTTATATTCTGAAATTATTATTGTAATGCGAATAAACAAGAATCAAAAATTATCAATAATTAAATATTGAATATTTTTGATCAGAAAAATTGTGTGTGAGTGACAGTTTACTTTTTTTATTAACATTAAAAAAGTATCTAAGATAAAATTATAAATTTATTAAAGAACGCTAGGACACAGATATTGATTTAAGCTGTGTCCTAGTGTTCTTCGACTTCCAAATGAATCAATTCATTGCAAGTTGTATAAAATTGGAATAATTTGTCAGGTATGAAATAAAAATAATGAATTGAATACCTGCTTATAATAACAGAATATCAATAAGTGTTTAGCGGTCATCGATTGAAAGTAAAAACAAATCTACAATAAATAATTTAACATTGAAATATGTTTGGATTGGATCTGATTTAAATAGAAACAATAGCTACAGTTTTGTTTAAGGTCGTTATTCAATCGAAAAATTAACACTTTTTTAAGTAGATTGCATGAGGATATGATGTATGAAAGATAAATACAAATTATTGTAGTATGTTGAGTATTTCCTATTGAAGATATAAGTAGATTAAAAATCACATACAGTATCTTCATTGTGAATTGATGGAGACTACAAAAAAAGCTCGATAGGAAAATTAATTCAGTCATGCTTACATTAATTGTTATAAAAATCAATAGCATCGTCGAGATGCTATTATACTTAATTCTTTTAAGAAATTATTGAAAAAGTAAAAAAGGAGAATCATTTTTATACAAAAAATAAAAATTATTAATGTGAATTATGAATACAATTTAATAATATAAACCTTCGATCGTGTAAAGAAAACAAAATTGATAAATTCAATAATAAATTAAAATAAAAAAAATAAATAAATGGAGCAATTACGTTCGTTTGATAAATAATAAATTTTTATAAATCTGACATACTTCTTAAATTGACATAGGTCACAATATTGAGAAAAAACGATAATAACACTGTAATAATAACTTAGTGAAAAAGACATACAAGAATTAAATTATTTTAGTATTGTACATAATTGGAAAACTGACCTCAAATTCTCTTCACTGCTTTTTATTTATCGATAATTTATTCGGACTATCACGTTAAATTTGTATTGGATATATTTTTATGATTATTTATAGAAAGTAATTATTTCAAAATGTATTTATTTCTGTTACTATTGATAACAACATATAAATTATTGTACCGGAATTTAAATACATGTTCTACATACTATTTACATGAACAAACACTAATAGAAAATACATTTTTTTTTTACTTTTTCAATTTAATGTAATATATTAAACATATTAACATTAGTTTCTTTTATGTTTACTACTTTCAA
>CM068316.1:47225543-47290543 GCA_034766995.1 Acanthacorydalis orientalis
CTAAAGTTTCTGCATTTTATAAGAGAAATTAATTCTCTGATATTTAACTAGTTCGATAGCTATGCAGTAACGAATAGAGTTGGAGTATCTGATGTATCAAGTTCGAGTCTCACGTGATTCGTTCAGTTCTTTTTTCTTCACCTGAATAATCATTTAATGTTCTTAATGCATTTTATTAAAAAACATATTTAAATAAAGATGAAATAACATTTTCTTGCAATTTTCTTTCAAAAAATGCTCTTAAGTTTTTACAATTTTATTTCAGAAAATGATTTTTTCACGATTTTTTTCTAATTTTTTATATTATTTTGCAAATAAAAACACTTTAATATACGAATATGTTTGTAAAATAATACTACAAATTAAAAAAATTCTTGAAAAAATCATTTTATGAAATAAAATTGTAAAAATTTAAAAAAGAGCGTTTTTCGAAAGAAAATTACAAGAAAATGTTATTTCATCTTTATTTAAATATGTTTTTTAATAAAATGCATTAAGTAATAATTCAGTGAAGAAAAAAAAACTGCATGAATCAAGCGAGACTCAAGAACCTGACACGTCATACACTTAAAGCCGGCTCGCTCCCGCCTAGCTACCAAGCTAGTTGGCACACATTTTTCTCTCTGATGCAGAAACTGTGGAGCCTTTTTTGTCGAAAATAGCTGGATAGTGCGAGCTAGTACGTTACTATATTTATATCTTTACGGTACCCTACCACTACATGAAGTTTGGTCCCAGTCAATTTCCGAGGTCGTATCCTCCCACTGTAAGATAAGAAATGATTACAGTTTTTAAACTTTCTAAGTAATTATTTTTTTTTAATTTTAGCATGATGAGATTGGAATAAAAAAAAATGAACGATATTCATCATTTTTATATTTTATATCATATTTAGTTCATAAGAATTGTAAAAATGTTATAATAAAAGGTAAATATTTGTAGTTGTTTAGAAATATCAACTGTCGAGTGAATTAGTCAAGTTTTATTTAATTATGTCTGTAAACCTGTATCATTTTATGAAAGTATCATTATTTCAATTACATAAATATATATATATATATACACACACACATCATGTTCACACATCAAATATGTTTCTAACTGTGCCGCACAATATTACTTGAATTTGTTAGAATTATTATTCAACAAAGTGTGTACATATTTTTTTAACGACTGACTGTATTATGAAAGAAAATATGGATCTCTGTTTCAATTTACAAAATAATTTCAATTATAATACTGAAAAGTATATACCTATTAATACGATTATATTTTTTATTGTGAATTCAATTAGATAAATGCGATTTTATCTGTTGATATTAAAATATATTTGAAAATGAATGGTGAAGAAAAATGTATTATTTAAGGTTAATGAGTATACGATTACTTAATGTATTTCTCTTCAAAAATAAATTGTGGCATTCTAAACACATCAAAATGTAATCTTCCATTCGCATTCATTCCGTTTTCATGATGTTATTAATCCATTCGAGTTTATACTTTTCTATCGACCACACTAATACATTGCGATCTATTGAATATAACCCATTATTTATGTATATTCTACTCAACTTGACCATTAAGAAAGTTGATTTCTATTGAAGGTCAGTACAGTTGAAGGTCATCGTCTTGACCATAAGAATTTAATAACAAGTATACACCCAAAATTGTCATCAAAATCAGTCTCACTTTTTTTGAAACGTGTCAATAAAAATATTATTAACTCATGATGATTTTTATGGATGTCAGTTTTAAATATGTATAAAATTTATATATGGTATTTAAAACATAGTCTTCAAGTACAAAAATATAATTCCGAAATATGAAGGTATATATATATATATATATATATATATATATATATATATATATATATATATATATATATATATATATATAAAATCAAAGTTATCCACAAAAAAAATTCGATGATGTCACTTATTTTTTAATGACGTCGAGTTTCATGGTAATGAAATATGTTTATCTCATATATAAAACAGTAACGTTGCAATCTGTCTGCAATAATGATTATATAAACATAAATTAGTTTTAAAAATGATGTTTATTGTTTCATTTGCTTACATGTATGGGGGTGGTGAGCGCAGCGAGCAGGAAGAAAATCCCCCTAATATATATATATATATAATGTATAATTTTTATAAATATTCTCGCAATCTCAACGATTTTTTTTGTTAAAATAGTGAAAATTCGACTTATTTTCACCATAGACTAATTTTAAAATCGAACAGTCGGTCTTTAATGTGATTTTTTGTTAAATTTCGATAGAAATGAACTAAATGAATTGAAATAATACAATAATTGCGTGCCATATTCGAAATCAAGTTAATATTGTATTTCGTTTTTCACTTTCAAGCGGGACTTAATATTTCATTGAAAATAAAATGATATGATTTATTTATTTTTAATCGATGCAATCATATTTACCTATTGTTATATATTTTTTTCATTTGTGTACCATAACAAAGACATTATTTTTATAGACAGGATTATAGAAAATTATCGTAATACATATATAATGTTCTTTATTATTTTATTATAAAAGTTGTTTTATCAGTGATATAGATTTAACTGGTACAATAAATAAATACGTGGATATCTTCAAATAATAAAATTATAAGATTTCATCAATTGATATTCTTAGTTACCAAATTCTTTTGATTTTATATATCAGACTCATTATTTTCTTTTTCTGAATTTCTGCTTGCAAAAACGTTTTCACATAAACAGATAAATGATGTAAATATACTATAAATACTCTTGATGATTGTTATAAATATGAACTCAATTAAATACTCTTTAAAATCAGCAACTACAATTCTTTCAAATACCTAGACTCAATTATAAATGTCGGCAGAAAATGTTCAGCTGATATTAAAAATGAAATCACCTTAGACAAGAAAGCGATAAAAGCTTTCAAGTGTGTGCGTGTAAAAGTAGTCACTAATTATAGAGCGACTAACTAAAAATTTACACAGCCATTATTAAAAAAATATCCCTAACATATATGAGGTTTAGATATTAGATAAAAAAAGTTAAATTTAAACTACTGTACATGAAAATGAATTATCAATGATTACTATATATATATATATATATATATATATATATATATATATATATATATATATATATATATATATACGATATACTATATATAATATGAATTTTTGGGATTATTCGCGTTCAGTAGACATAACAGTCAGTCGTGCAACGATTAAATGATTTTCTGTTAAAAAATTATATTATTACTCAAATGACATAATACATGTATTCAATTTAAATCTCTATTTATTAAACATTATTAATATTCGTTGTTCAGTGATACCAGCAACAGAACAGAAACTTTCAGTAGAAAATTACTCAACTGTTAAATAATGGTTGCACCTGCTAAACATGACCATTGGTGAATGAATAATAAGCAGAAAACTGCAGCTTAATAGGATATTTATCATTCAATCTATGCTACAGCTGAACAAAATGTAATTCAGAGTATATAAACTAAAATATTAAAGTGGTACAAACTCGTATGCTGTAAATAAACGATAACGATGGATAAAGCGAATTAAGAATTTATCGCTAATCAGGATAGAACAGACTTAAAATAACGAATGGAAATATACGGCATAATGAAACAAAGAATCTCATTAGATATAGCAAATATAGACTGACATTTTATTCTAAAAATTTAAAAAAAAAAGATTAAGAAAAATGCAAATATTTGAGAGTTTATTTTCGTCTAAACTTAAAATTAATTCTTTAATTCGTATAGACTTTTTTAAAGTTATATATTCATTTTTATAGATTCCTAATACTGAATTAATTTCGTCGGTTTTGATTTTTATAATGTTTGTTTTCAGTTCTTCATTATTTTTTCTTTTGTTTTTAGAATCAGACATTTGACAGATATTGTTAATTATTAAATCGCACTATTAGACTTCTTAATTATTACCTAAGGTGAATGTTAAGTGTAAATTATTACCTATCTTAATTATTACCTAAGGTAAATTTTAAGTGCGAACAAGAAATAAAAACAAGTCTAACTAAAGATAATTAATAAATGGAATTTGGTTGCAACACTACATGAAATGGTGACGAAAAGCAAGTAAAATATAATCAATGTGTTTAGTTTTGTACGAAATTTATTTTAATACTTTATCTGTTAATCAAACAATTAAGTGTATTTAAAAAAAATGTAAATTGTTTCGTTTTAAAAATCGTTCAGCAATCATACAGCGGTTAGTATTTTTTATTGCATTTTTTTATAATTCCACGTAGACGTCATTTAATTTGACATTTCTCAACTATAAAAACAAAGAACAAACACCGCTTACGTACGTAAAGTAAATAAGACTTGTTCAGACGGATGCGTTCATTCGGACATAAATGAAAAACATTTTGTTTGCTACACACTTGTGTGAACAGTTAAAATAATTCATGGACGATTGAATGTACTCAAATATTGCAACTGCTATTTAGAGGTGTGTCGATTTCCACCAATCGCGACTAACCAAAACCACGTGTAACCTTTTATTACGAAGCGTTCACGAGCAGGAAATGTTAAATTCATACAGACTATACTTGAAAATACTTTCAATATGGTAAACCACATACATTAAAATACGTACAATTCAGTTTCTTACTCTATTTGTAATAGATGGACTTATTGTAACGTTGCGTTTGGAAATACTTTTCATTGCTACACACCTTATTTACATAATATATTTCATTATTTAATGTACTTGCTACTGAATACATATTTATATATATATATATATATATATATATATATATATATATATGTAGAGAGAGAGAGAGAGTTAAAATTATTGTTCTATCATTAGTGCTGTCTGTTTTTGTTCAGTATTCACTTTTGAATCACTTTCTTTGTAATTGATTAGATCTGTATTATAATTTGTTTCATCTTCAAATTACAAATTCTCTAAGAGTGTTAATCAAAAATAATAGGAGAACTAGTCCTGCGATAACCCTAGTGATCACGATTTATGAATTCGTTTCTCCTACACTAGTTTCGAATTTCACAATCTATTTAGGCAGTTTTTGAATTTATGAGTTCAAAATTCAACTGAAGATGAAGAAAGTCGAAATGGAACGCAGAAGAAACGTCTTAATACGCGACCTCGAAGATTTGTGTAGAAGAATCATTAACAATAAGTTATAAAAAAAACAACATAACTATTATTTAGTTTTTATTAGTGTCTAATTAATTTTTTTTACCGCATATTAAATTATAATAGTTTTTTTTTAATATTATTCTTTTTTTGTAACCAGACGTTCTTTTTTTATTTATTAATTTTGCATTCAATGATATTTTAAACATCAGCTTTTATTTTTTTTCAAAACACAGTTCTGGTGTTATGGTTAAATTCACTTTCACAAATTAATTTTTCTCTCACTCCAAAAACCACAATTTTCTTCTGATCAAAAGTATTCAATAAATGATTCCTAATCATTTTGATTGTTATTTATGGTATTCTTCTCAGTGCTAAGGTACAAAAAAAACTTATTACTTCTGTTGTTATATATATATATATATATATATATATATATATATATATATATATATACATATACATATATATATATATATATGGGTGTGTCTGTGATTAATTATCACATCCATAGTAATCACTAATTACTTATGAAAGAAAACCATAAGTTGTATCAAGTAATTAGACTTCAAATAAAATAAAGAAACATGAAAAGATGTACAATAGGAATAACAAGAAAAGACAGAACAAAATTGTCATAAAAGTATTACAAATATGAGGGAAACAGCGATATTTTTTTTCAAATTAGAAGAAATATTTGTGTGATAGTGTGTATATTATATATATATATATATAATATAGTATGCTCATTATCTGACTTCGTATTCACTATATATACCACATTTTAGTTGTATTTAGTCAACATTAAAAGTTGAACTTGATTAAATAATGGCGATACTTGATTTTAAAGTGAAAGTCGATAACAAAAATAAGTAAATACGAATTCAAACTTGTGGCCAATCAATTATCAGCTCAGTATGCTATCAGTTTGATTAAAATATCTTTTAAATAAATTATTCATTTATTCAAATATAAAATTTATTTTTATACATATGTTTAATGCGAACTTCAAAGAATGTATTGTAAAAAGTTTAGAGTAAAAAAATATCTGAATGTCTAATGGATTTAAATGCTGTTTATATACTCGATTAATACATAATACATATTTCACAAAAGTGGAGTAAGTTTCTTGTGTTCATACATAAATACGTACATATATATATATATATATATATACATGTGTGTGTGTGTATATGTAAAATATGTGTACGTGCAAAATGCATATATTTCAATTCTGCTTCATTTATTTTGCAGGCAGGTTATTATGATTATAATAACATCAGTTGTAAAATCTAATATTGATAATAAGCTTTTATTTTGAATATTGGTATTTGAATATGTCGTTATCTATGTATTTTCGAATAACTAATTATCCTTGAAAGATACAAAACTGATCAATTATGATATGAATAGAACCTTATCGCTGGTAAATTAGCAGACGATTATGCCAGCCCGTTGTAATTTTTAATTAGAAGTTCAATGTACTTGCATAAATTATCGATATGTCATGGTGTATTTTTACCAAAATATATTAGATTACGATACTATTAATACACACACGCATATAGACATACATACACACGCACACAGATTATATATATATATATATATATATATATATATATATATATGTATATATATATATATATATATATATATATATATATATATATATATATATATATATATATTACATAACAAAAAAAGGTATTAAATATCTATCTTTTTTAAGTAATTTCATAATTCTGTTGCTTACTATCAAAGTATGTTACTTCTCTATTTTGGATTATTTACAAAATCTCGTTATGCTGACTTCTATTCAATTATTAATATTCTATAGCTGTAATTTTTCTCTTTCCTTTTTTATTTATTTTTAATAGCATTGACATTTTACCAAATATTTTCCTTATCACATAATATGTGAAAAATATCGATATAGCCTTCTCTAGTGTTACACCTGATATCTGTGTTAAGTATGTTTAAATTGTACAAACTCTGCATTTCAACGTGATATTTTCGTAAATTTGTATTTATTTTCTTATCGAGCAAGGTTCGTGTACATTTAAATAATTTGATTTTTATTGTTATTTGTTATTGTTGCAAAATTTCCTTGATAAAATGTGTGTTGTTTTAAGAAAAAAAATATCAGTATGAGTAGCAGTAGTTACAACGCATACAATTGATCATATTTATATATAGTCGATAATATGAAGAGTTGAAACATAACAGAAATATTTTGTCAAGGAATACCAGGTAGAAAAAGTTTCAGATCACTTATCGATAAACTTGTCTAATTTTTCTATGAATTGCCAATATAATATCAAAATTATAATTTTTAATAGTAAGATTATATTTTGAATTAGGAAATAAAGATAAGAGTATATTATTGTTCTGAATAACTGCAGTCTAAAGCAAGCTCTAATAGAAAGATGTTCTAACTAAATGGCACTAGATGTCGTCCTCGAGTAGTATCTCACAAGTTCTGTTAATCTGTGAGACTGTCTTTTTTTGTTTTTATATACATTTATTTCATTTTTAATTATTTTACATGATTATTAGTGATAACATCGATAATTAAGCGTAAAATTATTGAATCATATTTGAATTAAAATGGCGTGGAGGGAGGTTAATTTTCCCATTATCTTAATTTGAATTAATTTATATCTTTAATCTTGTTATTACTAACATCTTTGTTGCATCATTGTTTTTCCGTATAATCTGAGAGAAGTTCCAAAACCAAGATACCATATGCAAAATAAGGTACTGGTGCTATTAATCGATTCGAACCGAATTATTTGTTGCTATTGATATTGTTACTGTTTTGTTTTAAAATAGGTTTCTATATAATTTTGATACGTTCTTGTCCGCACGTCATAAAAATTATATCCATTATATTGTCAACGTGCATTGAATTTGTGTAAACAATCAAATCACTATTAAATGAACTTTAATTTGACACTAGTGATAAGAACTATTATTGTATATATTTGGGTATTATTTGGATACGTTTTGTTTAATTTAGATAAATTGTTTCGGTAATCCAAAGCGCGTCGATGAGAAACGCGTACGTCAAACCGACAGAAATCAGTCATATGACACAATAATTGACTTCTTAAACAGATTAAAGCAGACGTTTCCAAGAATAAACTAATCAGAGATTCATATCTATACAATAAGAATAAAAAGTCTTAATGAAATAAATTCAAATTACATTCTTCTTTCAAAATTACTTGTCATTAATAATTTATAAACTTTTATATAAAGAATGTAAATATCTAAAGAATGCAAGAGTGAACCAACGAATAAAATGTATAATAAGTAAACGTGTTTTGTGATAAGTCTATACAAAATCCATAGGAATATTATCAATTATATGACTTGTAACGTAATAAAATACATTTTTATTGTTTATGGAAATATTTTTAATGAAACGATTGGTATTTTTTATAGCAAAAATGCACAAACCAGTTATTTTTCTGTTTCAAGGTTTAACCTTTATATACTCATGTAATCTAATAAAAACGGATTCAAGGAGCATTTCAATGCAAGCACTGTTGGCATATGACACGTGAATTGCATTTAAAACGTGTTGTAGTGTTTTAGTTGAACGAACGACAGTAGACGAATAATTGTATAAAAAGAATCACTTAATTTAATTAGTAAAAACAGATTTTTGAGATATTAAAATTACACTATTCAAGAACAGACAGACTCCTGTACTTCTATAAATTTTCTAATATGTAATTTTATGAAAAAAAAAATACTTTTGAGTAAAAACTGAGCTGTAATTGAATAGCTAGCTTAGGGAACTCTTTAAAATATTTCAAAAATGATTTTTTCACATCCTAAAAATCACAAAAAAATTTTTATCAATTATTTAAAATAGATTACTTCTTATTAATCATTTAAAGTAAAAGTTTTTAGGTAAGTGGAAGGTCATTTGTGAAAATATATCATAAATTTTATAACAATCGATTTTGAACGTTTAATAATCGCAGGGCATGAAAATATTTCGAAAATAATTTAAGAATGAAAAATAAAGAATAAAGAGAGATGAATGCATAAATAAAAAAAGATTATCTGTAAAAGTCTATCTTGTCTATAGAAATTCAATTTAGAAAAATATCCAGTTATAAATATTCGAATTATAGATGTTTCACTGTATTTAGAGAAATAAAAAAATATATATTCACCGTCGTACCTTAGAGATTAAGTAATCAATCAATAGATATTTGTAAACAATAGAAATATTTTAGAAATCGATAAAATAAATATTTAATAAACAATATAAAGATAGGCAGAGATAAAAAAATTCCGTACTTGAAAAAAAAATTTATTATGAAATAATAAAAACTATTAAATGAATAGGAACTATTCAAGACTATAATACTTTCAAATATCGAACAATAAATATTACAACATTTATATCACTTGTACGTTTAATTACTTTTATTCTAAATTTAATTTTAATCTCTCGACTTGTTGATTCTATTTTTCCATTACTAAACGATAGTCAGTTTGATTTGAATTACATCCTATTGAAGTATTATCTACCGTACACTGTGGAGTGCAATATGGAAAAATACAAAACAATAATAACTTCAATCGAAACCGTTCTAATTTAATTCATCTGCAAACACATTATCATTCAATTATTGAGCAAGTACGAAAATAGTGGATTGTTGTAGAAACATGCATTTGAAAAAGTCGTATTTAAGAAATTTGTAAACATTTGTTACAAAATCACCGGTTTATGTGTTTGTTTTGAACGAAACGTACTATTTTTTTAATGATCTCTTAAAAAATTTCCAAGAAGTATTACAAAACATGCATTAAATTATTTCAACAACGACATAAGTAATCGTTTAGGCAGGTAATTCTCATTGTTGGGCACATGTAATTTCATGCTAATTGCTTAATACAAATAAATTAGAAATAAAAAGAATATATATATATATACATTAAATACGCATATATATATATATATATATATATATATATATATATATATATATATATATATACATGTAAAGATATGTAATATGAATATACAATGAAATTCCTGACAGTCTGTTTTGTCACCTAAATCTTTTCACATATTTTCTTTATAGAAATAATTCTTTATAAACAACAAAAAATCACTATATTATCATAAAAGATAAAGAAAATAATTAATTATTTATATACTTATAAAATACAGAAATAAATATATTGCTATTCTTCCTATACTTAAACAACATACAAGTAATTAATTTTTTATATAAATAGAATAGATAAAATTAATATTTAAATTGATGTTATTTTAACCTGTCTGTTAGATGTTTTTGGATCGGCTTTTGTTCCTGTAATAATAGATTTAATTTTTTCAGTTCTAGTTATTTTACATAAACAATACAACTTATTCTCTCTCTAACGAGTTTTTATGCAATTTGTACAAAACTCAACACAATATCATACGTGTAAATTATTTGACTTTTCATAAATAAATGATTCACCCCACAAACTATTGAAATTCACGTCATTATCTTCAGAGAGTTAAGATGTACCTTACGGTTCCGAATACATGCTGTAATATGTAACTAATTTTTCAAAGGTTTTGGACAAGAATAATACAAAATCTCAAAATAGTATTATACCTACATATTATACCTATTCTGTGAACTTTTAGCCATCGAAAATGTAAGAAACTTCTCATTCATTTGACATTAATATCCTCTAAAAGTTATATTAAAAATAAAGTTGAAATAATATTAATTGAATATTTATTAACGTACATTGATATAAATAAAACTGAAAATAAAAATATTCACATTTCAATTTTTTAAGGTCATAGTTTATACCACGCCCCTGATTTATATATTATATATGAATGCAGATGCAATTACACTAACAAATAAACTGCATTCATTGACTTGCAAATTGAATGAATAAACTGCATTGTCAGTTCCAACAACTAACTTTACTTTGTTATTCAGCACCTTACGAATCATCTAGAAAGTGTAAATATTAATAACTAATAAGAGACGAAAAATTATAAATATTTTATTTTATCGATTATTATCAATTAGGAATCACTCAATTGTAATTTATTTTTGTTTTATAATTCATTTGTTATTAAATGTAACAACAGATTACAGCAGAATTGTATAAAAATTATAGTGTATACTCACAACAACTCAATACTTTTAAATAAAATTTAAGGTATTTTCATCAAAGGTATTTCTCAGCTTTGACTATTTTATAAAGTACCGATATTCGCCAGAAGTATAAGTACTTAAGTTATCTCAGTCTCTAGTAACAATATCATGTTCTAATCAAAAAATAGAACGAATTTATTTTACAAGATTTGAACCAAAATTGTTTATCTCATATATTTATATTAATACGTTTAAGATTTATATATTTTTTTGGTAAATATTTATTATGCTTCATTAAAAAAAATGATATGGCACAATACATATTATCTGCATGTGTTTATAAATATTTATTTAGATTAAGAAACATTTTGAAACAACTCAAATCAATTTAGGTGTATTTTCTTTCTAGGGATAATAGTTAAGTCTTAACATAAATATTATAATAATTTGTGATAAATCGTGATTGAACATGTACATATATATATATATATATATATATATATATATATATATATATATATATATATATATATATATGAAAGCAAATAATACGCAAAGAAAGTTTCAGTAGGATTTGATCTCTAGACCTTTTAGTAGCCAGACGAATGAATTAAATTAAACTATTAGCAAATAAAGTACAATTTCTGTATAAATGACTGACATTACTTTCTCTTACGGAAGTGCTGAAAATCATGATTTGTTTAACAATTGAGCATATCGATAGATTATTTTAAAAAGGAAGGAGGGAGTTGGTTCAATGTGCAATTATTAACGAACATGTTTTAAATATGTCACAAATAAGAAGTCGTAAAATATCAAATTATTTTTTTCTCTGTGTACAGAATGATAAACAAATATGTGTTTAATTGATTTACTTTCATTAAAGTTACATAAGCGGAATAGTTTATAAAAGTAATTAAGTCTCTACATATTTTGCATAAGTGATATAGAATTTCAAAATAAAAGTACATAAATTCTTTGAATATGTTTAAAAATGCACGGGTAAATGTGAAAACAAGCACGGTACATGTTCGACGGTGTTCATTTCAAAAATAAAATTACTATTTAAGTTGTTCTTTCGTTAACCCTTTCAAGATTAATAAATTTTATTATATAATTTCTTATCGAAAGAAAACTTTTTTCGTACATATTGCAAATTTTTATCTTATTATTTGAGACTAGGTATATAAATTAATATATTTTATATCTACATCTTTTTCATATTATTTATAACAGATTGTGAACGTGGAGCATATATTTCTAAATAGTAAAATATGATGGTGTATCACCATCAAAATGCACAAGAGCAATAATCAAAACTGATCAATAATCAGTCATTGAACATTTGATCAGAAACATTTTTTGTGGTTTGGTGTGTCGAAAATTTTTTTTCGAAAGAGCAAATAGTGTCTGTTAATGTATTTTTGATCAGACAGATAATGGCAATATATAAACTCTATCAAAAATCATAAACAGAATCTTACCCGCTAATGATTTTGTTTTGAATATCTTTCTGGGTAATGATTGTGAGTTTGTTTTGTTGTACTTCTTTAAGTGTACACTAGTAAATTGATATTTTATCACAAGTCATGATACATGAAAGGAAAGCTACATTTTTAATCAAATCGAAAGTATTTTGTAAACAATGACGAAGTGAAAAAGTATATAAAAGATTAAATTCAACAAAGAGTTGTTTATTAATGAAACAAAACACCCGATAGAAATATGAGTGTACAGAAATTAAGATGGAATATATTCAAGATTATTAAAGAAGAAAATTAAATGAAAAAGGCAACTTTTATATAGAAAAATTAAAGGCTTTTAAATGATAAAAACATTTTAAATACTTAAAAGATTCATATATGACCAATACAGTTTTGGAACTGTGGCTAAATTTAATTTAATAAAGAAATTTTTTATTCTCTCACTTAAAGAAAATCAGTTAAAAATGTTTAATCATTGATTATTGATCAGTTCTAATTGTTGGTTGTTGATATAATCATCCTCAGGGTGAGGGTGACGGTGTTGTACGGAGAACTTTGATGTTTGTCTCTTAGAATTCTAAGGATGATTAGAATCACCATCAAAATGTGAATAAACAACCATCAGAAATGATCAATAATCAATTATTGAATATTTTTAATCAGACTTTTTGTTTTGTGAGATGAATAAAATGTTATTTGTGAAATATTTTGTATGATCCATAAAATGAACAAGTAGATTTGCAAAAAATATAATGGGGATAAAATTATAAAAAAATATATAATACAATTTACAATAAAAAACAAAGATATATGTTTAATATTTTCAAGGCAAAAAATAATCTTTCCATATAAGATTTGTATAATTACGAGTTTACAGAAATATAGATTCACAAATAAGAAACATAACAGTGAGTGATTTACTATACTTAACAATTTGTGCTCAACGCTGGTCATCAGTAGTTAATAATAAGTTATTTATGAAACAAAACCACTACATTTATATGGAAAATACTTAACATATTAATTTCAATTTTATGACGGAAATAATAATTGATGAAATATAAATACGTTTCAAGACTTTCCACTATTCTTTAAAACGAATGAGATGTTATATAAATAATTTTTCATCTTCCTTGTGAATTTCGAAAAAGAAAACATTTATTATTTAAAAAAATAAAAACCTGATATCGAAATCAATAGCGTTGGTGAAATGTTAAAGAAATGCACAAACAAGTATAAATCATTTTTTTACAGCTGCCAATCCTGCGAATTATGTTTATTTTGTAAATTAATTCTCTGTGTATAGTGACACCAAAAATATTTAAATACAGTGAGTGAAATTAAACAAGTCGTTGTTATGAAATAATTTCACTTTTCTAATTTATTTATTCAGATATTAACACCCACTTGGAGTATATATATATATATATATATATATATATATATATATATATATATAAATCGAAAAATTGTCAAACCTTTCACACAAATTTATTGATTCGTTGACCATAAAAATAAAACTGGTTAATTTACTTTTTGACTGTTGTAATAATTATTGGCCAGGCGTCACAGAGAAATAATTAATACACAAGATACACATTTAAGGCACACAAAAAAGGCAGGAGTCGTTTTCGATAATAAAATTATTTCGAAATTAGCACAAATTTAAATAAATATTTAACTGCAATGATTATAAATCAGCAAACATGATGTGCTTCATAATTAGGCCAAGGTTTGTACAGATTTGCCTGTAGGTTGTACTTAAAGATAACAATATATAATTTACAAATATTAACTGGATTTCGAGTAGCTTTCTACAAGATAAATCTTCATTTTATGAAATCGAAAAATACATCTATTATAAATTTTCAGCACAGAAAAATGTAAAAATCATAAATAATCGATTCTCTTTATAAAACCAATTACTTATAGAATATATTCAACGTATTATAGTACTTTTCAATGTTTTATGAATAATTAAAATGACTAAATTTCGTTGAAAAATATTTTTTAGTCATGTTACCCGATAATCTTAGTCCTATCGGATATTTTCAATTTCTGTCATCATTTGGATGCCATCTTATCTAGATAGATTTTAGATAACTGATTTGATTTTTTTTAATTCATTTATAAACTTTTTAATTGGGATGCGGTTGATAGTTTAAAGTATAAAATATGAGAACTAAATTTATTTTTTGTTTATAATTTAAAATATAAAAATATGACACCATTATTTGTTCGTTGAATATATAATTTTTATTTTTATATGTTCCTAGGTTATTTGAATTGTTTAATTTCATGCCTTCATTTTGAATTTATACTATTTTCATTGTATTATTTATATCTATAATGTCATGTCCCGTTTCTAAAACGATTTGAGCAAATATTTAATCATTTTTATTTTGCCTCCATAATAATATATTAAATCTTGTTTAAAAGAACCGTAAGAATTTCAGTAATGTATTAATTGATTAAAATTAAATTATTACTACATTTTCCAAATAGTTTCTCTAAAAAAATTCTAAAATCATCAATTAATAGTAAAATCGGGTAACATTTACACACGACCCGATAATTTACTATTCCAATTATTAGACAAAAAAAATGTTTAATCAAAATATTACTTTATAGAACAATGAACCTAACTGTACTACCATATCCGTTCGCTTACGATCGTTTACGATCTTCAAAATTACTACATCTAAATTAATGAATTGTTTTTATGATGAGCACACATTCTTCACTCAGATTATTCAATTGTTTCACAAGCATTTCAAACATAATTAAATCAGATTTGATAATAAATGACGCAATTTCAAATATAATATTTAAGGAATCACTTCAATTTTTTTTATTTAAAAAACTAATTTTATAATATTTCGAAAAAGATTGATATTTATAAATGAATTACTTTTTTTAATAAATAACTCGATTTTATAGATCTATCATATATATATATATATATATATATATATATATATATATAATTTTTTAATAATCTTAATATTTTCAGTACAAGTTTATTGTGTTAAATGAATAGAAATAAATATATTAAAAAAATCCAAAATTGTACATGCATGTATGTATAATTTTAACATATATTTTTTCTCCTATCTGTTTTAATCGATTCAGTGATTTTTCTTTACAATGCTTGAATGCTTTATACTATGTTAAAAAATGTGCAGAATTCAACTTGCCATAGCGAACGAAATATTTTCGCTAGTTCAAAAACATTATTGAAATGTATGTATTTGAAACAGTGAAAGTGTGAGTAAAAGTATAACGTATTCATAACATTTGAATTATGAGACCGATATTTCTAATATTGGTTCCATACTTTTATGTACGTGTGTAATTTATTGATATTACATAAATACATTGTTATAAATAGTCCTATAAAACTATATACCGATAGAAACTTGCAAAAATATTTCTACTTTAATGTGTACGCTATCTTGAATTTAACATTACTGCAACTTTGAATCGAAATAAAATAACAAAAAAGAATTATACTAACTTTAAGGATTATAATCAGTTCTGTTATAAAGTCAAATCTTTTTCAGTCTTTAAAAATATCAACGTAGCATTAAGTCTACTATCTGTCTTGTATTCTTTTTAAATATATTCAATTTGTACGAAATTAACAATTAATCAAACCGGATTTAGGTCTATCCCTGACCGACCAAAAAAAATGCTTTATCCGTCTGTACACATAAATGTCAGTACAATAAATAGGAAGTCTGTAAGAACGAGATGAGTGTCCTTTAACTTGTCGAACGACTTATTATTTAATTTTTATAAAAATGTCAACACTTTCAAATATTTGTTTAAGAGAAGATAATGTGGCAATACAGGTATTTAATGTCGAAAATAAAATAATATTATACAATGCATGCATGGAATGTTCATTTACTTAATTTGAGTCTGATATCGTTTATTAAAAACATCGTTTATTAAACCCTTAAACAAATGTTTACTACAAGAAGAATTTTATTTACATTCATTTTAAGTACATTGTTATAGTACTATCATTGTTTACGCTGTTTTTATAATAAAAATGTATTTAAACAAATTAATTGATTATTATCTTGTGATAACGATATTGTTAATTCAGAAAATAAATTTCAAATATAACTATATTAATTTTATATTTTAATTATTTCCAGTTATGGTTTTGAATACTTTTTTAATTAATAAAACAAATTATCAATTGTTAAAACTAGAATAGATAAAAAAAAGCTGATTAAAGATATAGTTCTATTTTTAGTTTAATATATCTTATACTTTTTTAATAATCTTTTATAAAAAAAATACTCTACTATTGTCTAAACAGTGCTTGCCATTTACAAGAGCAATATTTTTAAGACAATTGTCGACGCTACAAGCAGTTTCTTGTATTGTTAATTAATCGAGGAATTATATGAATTTAATTATTGTTCAATTTTCATAAACTGATACGATATATATATATATATATATATATATATATATATATATATATATATATTAAAGGCATGTATGTTTATTTGGATTAAAATATTTAAAAGAAATGAATCATTAACGAGAAATAAGAAAAAAGTTAAAATCAGACGGAATTCATTTGAACGAAATGTTACAATAGACAAGTCAGATTCGATTTTGTAAAAAAAATTAAATAAATGTATTTTACTTATGAAAGTAAAATGTAGGTCCTAAGTACCAAAATGAGGCTATTAGGAATGTGTTTTCATAAGAACTATGAGCTCTGTTAACTAACTACAAGAAATGGATCCATTAGTGAATTAAGAAAAAATGCTTTATCTTTTAGCAAAAATCTATGATCCAAGAAATGAGCAAGAAATTTCAGCAATGCAAGTCGTGTGTTTACACAGAATATCAAAAATATTTGGTTATTTCAAACACAGTGTAGCAAAAAATATGGATTAACAATAATAAAAAGATACAAGCGAAAAATAAAATGGATTAATTAATTCATTTCAGTTGTTTGAATCGAATGTTGACAAATTTAATTCAAATACAGGACAGACTAATTAAAAAAATATCATTTGAATCATTCAACTAAAACTGTCTCTTACTGTGATCATTTTCTTTTAAAAAAATGGAAAGATACACTGTCTTAGGGCATTTTGTTAATTTTTAATAATTATAAATAAAATTTTTATTTGAAAATAAATCAATTACAGTCTTTGCAATGTATAAAAACATTTTTAAAAAATAAAAAATATGCAAATGAAGTTGTTGAATAATACGTTCGTATATAAAGTTCATATTATTTTTCGAAAAGTAAGAGTTGCTTTCAACCGATATGCCTTTCTTGACACAAAAAATATGTATTAAACGACTGTCTCACAAAAATCTCAATATTTATTTTCTTGTTTTTTTGACCCGAATAAGTGTAATGTACATTAAAGTGGGCTGCGTTTCTGACATTTTGTATCGTTTAATTATTTCGATGATTTATTTACACAGGAGAAACTTTTTACATTTTTCGAACACGTGATTTTTTTCCAAATATTAAGCCTACGACTACTTTATCTTACAAGATACGAAATCGAATGACATTCGAATGGCACGAATTGGTAGATTTCATTGATTTGTATTTTTAAAAATGTTTATTTTTTGATGGCAGTTGAGTGAACAAAAAAATTATCTTTAGATAAAAACAGAACAACTTGAAGTATATTTAATAATTATATTAAATTGGCGTGTAGTTTAAAATCTTGTAAATATAAATTTAAAAACAAAAATATCTTCGATTTAACCTTTTCATAAAGTATTATCAATAAATTCTTCTAAAACCAAGAAGAAAAAAACAGGATTTACAATTTGATTTGATTATTCATTCAAAATAGTTATAATTCTTATTTATAAATGAATGAAAGATAGATAATTTAAATTAAAAATCTATAAATTTTCGACCACATAAATTTATTTTTTAATGATCAACTTTTATGATGTATTAAAACATATGAAAACAAGCTTACCGTTTCTAAGACAACTATTCAGTAAATATTTCAGTGCCTCTCATTCTATGAAAAAATATTATAGACAATTTTTTCTAGTTTCGCATAATTATAAAGGTCGATGTATCATTAGATTTCATTAAAATTTTACCACACTAACTATATCCAATAGTGTGTTATTTCAAGGTAGATCACTTTAAGATTTTATTTATTATGTAGTTTTATATTACTTTAATGTCAATGTTGTAATTGATATAAATTTACCAGTCGTGAAAATTATGTAATTTGTATATTTCCATTACATATACATATATATATATATATATATATATATATATATATATATATACATATACAATGTATATTTTTAGGTTAAAGCATTTATTTTATTGTCTGATTATTAATTTTATTTAAAAACGTTTCAGAACGGAAGAATATTGATAACCTTGTTACATTTTTTTTTCAACAGAATATTTTTTATTTATAATTTTCTGTTTAGTATAAATTATTGGTTTTCAAATAGGAACCCTGAAATATTTCAGATACTTGTATCTTTTAAGAATTTTTTATTTATTGTACGAATGTTAAGTTGTTCTTGAATTGTTAATATAAAGATTAGTTTTTGAAATAACTACAGATGTGTATATTTGAAAGTCAGTGACAGTCGTGTATATTTGTATGGCAGTGGCAGCGGCAGATCCAGGTGGATAATGGGGATATATATTCTCCTAAATTTTTTTATATCATGGTTAAAATACAAAATTAAGGCTCGCACTTGCTAATAATTTAATAACTTTATTGTAAATAATAATATATCTAAAAAGTCTAAACTTAAATACCATTTATGTAGTTTCACAAAAAAATGTTTCACTTACCCAACAAACCACAAGTTTCATGATTGATTTTTGATCATTTTTTATTATTGACTTTTTGTGTGATTTCTTTGTACCTTAGCGCGCTTAGACATAAAATAATTGCTACTGAAGTGAACACTGGAATCAGTATAATATGACCAATAATCAATTATTGAACATTTTCATAGTCGTCTTAATTGACTTTCTACGAAAAAAATTAAACCTCATCTAACTTTGTGCCTTTCCGAAGATTTGCAACCCATACTTTGAGAATCGTGTGCCACGTATAATATAATTAAATCTAAATAATCTACCGCAATTATTAAGATTTATAGACCGAAAAATCTTTGCTATTTGAAACATTGAGTGAAATTTATGTTTAAATTATACCATCGTAATTAAAATAAAAAGTAAATAAAAGTAACAGAAATAATCTTACCAGAAAAAATAGATCAATTAAAAACGTACCTGAAACAAACAAATATAAAGTTAATTTTCATATATTTTAAGTAATTATTTTTATTGTTAATCGCTACAATTCCAATAAATACTTAAAGAAATGCACATCTAGTTAAAATCGAAATAAATAGATTGGAATAAAAAATAATATTTTATATTCTGAAATCATTTTTTTTATATGAAAACCGGTATATTTCGTTTATATTGTTCAGTGGAAATTTTATATATTTCTGTTTATTAGCAATCATGAATTTTTATATTCTGTTGACATTATTTAATAAATATAAAATTATTAACCTGAAATGATCTTCAACTGATCAATATGTTTTAAAATTATATACACAATTGATAAGATATATTTCTACAATATGTAAAAAATATCTAACTACTATCAACAATTAATCTTATAATATATCCACTTATCAATATTTACGAAAAATTTTAATTTCGAATTATTTATTTTAAATAATAAAAAAAAATATTTATTTTGTCATTACTGCATGTGAAGATTTTAATCAAATAATTAACATTGCCAACAAAATTTTCATTAAAAAATTGTAATAACTTAAACTTAATACTGTCGAGAGATAATAAATGATGATATATCATGTTTTAACGTTAGTTAAATATTTACTTTATTTTTTTCTCGATTTATCGAGTACTATATCAAATAAAAAAATGAAATGATTTAAGCAAACATTATTTTTTAATTTGATGTCTATTTTAAAATAATCTCTACCGAAGATAGTCAATAAAATCGTAATATTAATAAAAAAAATATTTTATTGAAAGATTGGCTCAGAGGACAATAAGAATTATTTATTAAAAAATTGCCAATTACGACAGCAAAAGTAAAACAAGACTATTTTCTTTAAGACTAGTTCTTATACTAATTTTTAATAATATTTTTATTATCACAAATAGGTATTTTATATATATATATATATATATATATATATATATATATATATATATATATACACGCAAGTGGGATCAGCGTGGCGAGTCATAATCTCAAACCTTACATGATGAGTACAAATAAATGGAAAATCATGGAAGAGATCTTTATCCAGCAGTGGATTAACAGAGGCTGAAGATGATGATGATATATAAGGTATAAAAAATATTTTTTTAAATTCAATCAATCATAACTCTGTTTCAAATTAAAATACTTTCTCATCTTTGTAAGATTTTGAAGTGCCAGACTTAAAATTTAAAAACATTATATATCTTGGCCTATTAGTTGGCATAACCTCATAAAACAGTAGTGAACATGATGGCGTCCGAAAAGCATCATATTAGGCATTGCACACTTTTCACATTCCAATTGAAAAAAAATGCTGTCAAAGCCGAAAGGATTTGTTCAGCTTTGGGGGAAGGTGTTGTGACGCATAAAACACGCTAAAGCAGTGGAAAAGATTAAAAAAAATGCATTAAGTCTGCATCGACTCAAATTCGCCATCTTTTTTTTCGACAAGTGATTCATTAGTTACGAGACAGATGGAGTAAAGTTATATAAAATAATGAGGGATATTTTAAGGATTGAAATATATTTCATTTTTCCGTAAACATTCGCTTTCTGTAAAAAAGGCACTGAATTAATTTATAAACCTTATATATATATATATATATATATATATATATATATATATATATATATATATACACTTTAATTTTAAATATTAATTCATGACTCATAAGTTAATCAGTATAAGGCATTAGAATAAGATATTCAAGTTGTATGTTTTTTATATATAATTAATACTTGAAATTCATTAACTAAAGAATTTGTTATTTTAAAATGTGTGGAAATATACATTAAATACAAATAAATTGGACTCCAAGACTTTTAAACAAAGACGATAATTTTATCGAATACTAATTTATGTTGCTAAACTTTTAAGTCACTACATACATTGATGAATCAATATTTAACTCATTTCGATCATCATCTATTAAATTAAGTGACTTTTGTAAGAACAGAGCTTATGTGTAATATTAATATAAAAATACTTTTCAATTATATCAGTTTCGATAAAAATTGTGTTAAAACATTCAAGAATCAAGTGCACGTTACATAAACAACTAGAGTGTAAGATAAAATTTTTCCAGTTTAAAAATACAAGTAAATAAATTATATAACCGATTGTTGAAATCGTTGTAAATAATATATCATACAACTGAATTACTTGTTCTAATTAATTTATCAGGTCAACGAGAAATTACATGAGAACTGTTATAAATACTATTTTCTATAGAATAATAAAAATCTTGAAAATAATTTATGAAAAATCTTGAAAATAATAATTCTATGTTCAGTAGTAGAGATAAGGTCAATAATGCATTAATACTTTTTTTAAAAGAAAAATACGATTCACTTTCAATAAACTTAATATAGATTCAAAGTTTAAGTCCTAGATAAAGATTGTTGTAGAAAATGAAAGAAAATATGTTACTGATTAATTAAGTAGTTTTTGAATTCAAATTAAATTCGAAAGAAAAATACAAAAAAAATAATTTAATGCATATAAAATTATCCATTCAATTGACAACATAATATGAAAATTGTCCTCTTTGGCTTGTTTCTATTGATTTACTCTTGAAGAATTCTTTTACAGTTGGTTTCAGTTATTGAGGTACCTTCTAGTAGCTTGATCTGTATTTGAGGATATCTGAGTAAACAGAAAGCTGACTGAAGATAACCAAAACCGCTTTTAGGATATTACTTTGTGATCCAACGGGATCACAAAGTATTATCCTAATATTACCCTAGTACATAAAGTATTATCCTAATCCTAAAGCATTATCCTAAGTATTATCCTTGTTCTGTTTGTCTTAGAAAAATTACTTTCAAATTCGATATAATTAATTGATATATAAAGCATTCTCTTTGTCTTTGTCATACATGAATAGGACCACAATTATACAAAATAAATAATATTAACTATACTACAAAGAGTCATTTTTAAATATCTTACTTCAAAATTAAAATATATTCAAAAAACAGAAATGTATGTTCCTTTTTAAGTATACTACAAGGATTAGTATAATAAATGTAGATTTTTATACGCGTAATTTCGTTAGTGCGTTGTCTTGGTGGTCTTTGTCCTTTTGAATCATTTCAGTGTCTGTTTTCACTAAGTTGAAACGCGTACCGAAGCTAGTAGTGGAAAACAGAAAGGAGGGATGAAACTAGGGACTAGGGGGAACGAAACTAGGGGAAACTAGGGACGAAACCATTGAAGATGAAGAATGTCGCGGGTGTGTTTCTTCAGTTCATAACGACCAACTGAAGGCGTTAGTTAAATTAGAACCAGGCACAATAATTTGAGAGTTTGCACAAAAGTTAGGCGTCAGTCATCCAACAGTTCTCGACCAATTAAAACCAGTTAAATTAAAAAAATGTAAATGAATTTGACGGTCATAAACTAACAACTCAAACTTTTACTAGAATAGAAATAGTATTCAATGATTCATGTGAATACTTAGGCATCAAATTACAGTGTTCTTTATCGCGAGGAGGACAATTAAGTAATATCGCCAGCAAATACTATTAAAACCTACATTTTTCAATGTGATTAATTAAAGGTGTCCGATTATAAACTGAAAGAAAAATAAAACAAGACTGTAGAGACTGTTATCAGAGCACGGCAGAATCGTATGAGATCTAAATTATATTATAAAAAGACGATATCGAACAAATTCGAATAAAAACAGTACGTTTCGTTTTAACAGATTATTATATTGTTGCTTTCAAATTAGATATAACTGAAGTGAAATAACTGAAAAACACGAGTGAAAAAATTTAGAAGTAAGAAGAAAACTTGCACTTTTGATTTATGTATTTAAATACTCTTTCATAATAAGAATCTAATCAGAGAAGTAATTCTCATTCTTTTTATGGATATAATTATCGTAAGCTTAAAATTAAACAATTATAGAAAGCGAACGAGTAAGATTTCAGTCGTTCATAGACAACCTCTTGGCTGGAATAAATTAGAGTGAACTGCATTTCTATATTTTTAAGTGAACACATTCAACAATAGTTTAAAGAAAGAAATTAATAAAAAAAATAAGTCATAAATATATATATATATATATATATATTCACAAAATTAATACTTGTACCTGACAATCAAATCGAAGGACCTTCCAATGAATATAACTGGAAACGTGTAGTGAAAATGAACGAAAACAATAACAGATTATAAAATATTTAGTAAATGACGTGATTGTATGCGTTTAAATCCAAGATAATTACTTGTATTATTTGCTGCAGCCAAGGAGAATGTACAAAAACGATTGAGATCTCAGAATAACATTTCATTGAAATGCGTGCAAAACATACTCAAACAGAGAAATAAATATTTAAGATGAAAAAATCAATGTCAAGATAGATGATTAGATATAAATTCCAGTTGGTTGTAAACAATAATAAATCAAACTGTTTTCAGTGAGATACCTCGTCTGAAAAAGCACAGAAATAATCAGCGGTTTCTTATATGTTTTCAATTTGTATTGTTACACACAATCTTAAGAATTCGATCTGTTCGATAGATAAGATGTGTTGTTCACACTTGTCGATGTACTATACTTTATTGAATGTTAACAAAAACGTCAATGTGGAAGGTCAGTGACGAGTACGTTCAACTGGTGATCAATGAACGAAAAGACCGTTTTCATTTTGACACTTTCATTGGAGCAACGGAATATTTTTCTTTATTATGAAATGGGATGAAATTATGTTTGAAATAAGTGTGTGTGTATATATATATATATATATATATATATATATATATATATATATATATATATATATATATATATATATATGCATTTAGATCTTTAACATATTTTATAAAATCTGTGTACTTCTTTAAATTATCTATGCATAATCATCATAAGACAAAATAAAATATTTTATTAAAGTTTAAAATATTTCTGTTTTTTTTTTTTTTAATTCTCTCAATAAATCAAAAAAGTTATGTGACTTTTACAAAACTGTTAAATGGCGAATTCTTAAAAAAACTATTATACAATTATTCCACTTTGAAAGTAAAATTTTGATACACTTGTATTGAAACAGTTTAAGTGACAAATGGATAAAAGTATTTATCTACGTATACTTATTAATTAAAAAATATGTTTTAAATTACATTCACTCCAAATGACCTCCATATACCATGACGTAAATTTATAAGTTGTCGTCGAATCATCGAAACTAAAATGTGATATAAATTCTAAGGGTGTGCAAGTTAGTACGAAGACTTGATTTTATTATAATACTTAAGTCATATACATGTTTTAAAATCGAACAATTGTTTATTAAACTTTTCAACTACCATTTTTATATTTTTTTTTATTTGCATAAAAAATTATAAGTATTTAACATCGGGTTAATATAAGAATAAGTATATTTTTCGTAATGCATCCATAAATTTATAAATCTAGAAGTTAAATTTATAAGATAGTAGAAAACAGTTATGGCTGTTAAATAACAAAATCATTCAACGAATTTCAACTACATACAAAAACATAGAAATATACATGTTAGTATGACAAGAAGAGAGGGAAGTAGATAGATAGAATAAAATAGAAGGGAGAGCTTAATTTTGATATGGAAATAAACAGTGATTGATGAAAAACATAAATGAATAAATGGAAGTCTAGAGAGACAATGAGCAGATGGGAACTAAATGTATTAAAATGTACTTCAAATTTATGAAAAATGAAGGCAGTGGCTTGTTTACAAACAAGAGAATTTGGAACAGATCTTAACCTAGTATTCATTTTACCTGGGGATGTTTAATTACTATAATCAATGTTATGATGCTTTCGTTAGCCTTATTACTTTGCTTTGAATCATTTGCTTTGTTTGAGTTTGGAAAACATTTAAATACCTGCATGTTTTCTGTCACCGAGTATAAGAAAAATACTGTTTAAATTAATGTACAATTTGCAACTGCCATTGTTTTTTCTGCAGAAAACGTATATAAAAATAACTAAATAATTAAGTGAACTTATTTTTTACGATTATACTAAAAACACACACACACATATATATATATATATATATATATATATATATATATATATATATATATATGTGCATTAATCTTTGCCATGAACTTTGTTATTCAATGCATTTACAATTTTTATTGCTATATAAATTAGGTTAAATACACGTTTATTATTTCGAAATAAGGTCTTTATGTAAATTTTTTACTTTTAATGTTGAAATATTTCAAATGTATGCACTTCAATTAAACTGACAATGTTATAAATTATTATATATAGCGACCAAAAAATTAGAACAAAATAAAATCGTATAATTAATAATTTAATTATTATTAGTAATATAACATTTTGGTGAAATTAATGCAAATATATTCTTATAGAGAAAATTGTCACTAATCTACAATTTGATATCATTGATAATATTTCACAAGGTATTAAAATATAATTTCGAACAGGTTTACAATTTTATATATATATAAATGTGTGTCTGTGTCTATTAATTACTTTCTCGTTGCACCTACGCTTATTATTAATTATTTTGTAATAAATATATAAAATCCTTATTTTGTTTGTTGTATACAACATCATAATATGTAGTACAAAAATGAAAAAGAATTCTGTGAAGGCTGAAGGAATGAAATCAAAGGAGAGAGGATAATAAAATAGGTACAAGGTCATCCGAGAACTTTATTATAAACTAAATGCACTTTAAAAGCGCGACAGAATCATAACACTGAGCAACGAAAAACAATAATAAAAACATAGGACATTTTTTTGTATTGAAATTAATACAATAAAAACAATGACAGAGAGCAGCAATAATAACAGAAAATTGAATCGTTCTAATTTTCAAAAATTCTATCTCTGTCTTTAATAGTACTAATTAAAGAAAAAGATAATAAATGTAAAAAATGGACAAAGTACCGATGCTACATATGTATAATGAAAATTGACAAACAAGATTTTTGATCTACGGTCACAAACAAAATTTTATCTATGATCATAGACAAGCACAAATGATAGATAATACTGCATTTGTTTCTGTTCTGTCGCTGAGATGTTTTAATTGATTCCTGAGAAGTGATATCTCTCTGATTTAAATTAGATTGATTTACAAACTGAAGCATAACAGAACTATATTTAGGAAATAGTTATATTTCTCAATAGAATCGAAATCTGACTTAAACAGAATTAAAATAATGATCTGTATGGGGTCTCAGAAGTCAATGAATGTTAATCTCTTAATTTTTAATAAAAATATCAAAAGTTTTGAAAAATATTAATATTTTTTTGTCACGTGTAAGGAATTTTATTAAATAATGCAGTAGCACGTTATACCTTCATGGGGCGAGGCAAATTTGAATAAGGGGGCCCCATGTACAGTGTTGTACTACAGTAATGAGTTTACAAAAGATTGGTTTGCCCTCCCTGTTGGCGGGGCTTCCAGGCAATTTCCCGTTTGTCCATAGGATAACGCGTCACTGAATTAATGTCTCCATTATTTTGACATATACGAAATTATGTACACTTTCAGGTTTTAAAAGCAAAGAGATTTTTCTATAACTTAAACCTCTGAGGATGATGACATCGTCATCGTAATGTACTTAAGTAACAATCAAAAATTAGTTTTTGATTCGATTTTTTTTTTATTTGTAGAATGAGTGAAAAATTCATTTGTGAAAGCAGAAGAGATTTTTATCAAAAACTCACTTGTACTGATTTACCTCTAAACCATCCATATAGAACTGAATTCTAAAAAAAAAACTCCAGTTTCCCAACCTTAACCCTATAAAACATTTGAAATAGTTGAAACTAAAATAATGTGACAGCATAATGTTTCAAGTAAACACAATTTAAAAGATAAATGCTAATGAACATACAATATTTAAGTATTAATATTTTTAATCTCCATTCGATACGTTTTCTTATTAAATTAAAAACTGGATTCTCGCAATTATCATGAGTTTACTTAGTCGCATACTGAAGAATAACATACTGTTGGCGCACTCAAATACCAATTCCTTGTGAACACATTGGACGTGTTCCTTAGAAATGTTACTCTTTAATGTCTGACTAAGACAAATGTATGATTATTTTTTGTATTCGAAATAACTGATAAGTTAAATTTCCTTTTTTAAAGAAAACAGTTAAGTTTTAAGGACTTTTATAGTTACTGATTTAATTTACATATAAATTCTAATTTATCTATAAATTTTTAGTTCCTTCTTTTTGCTAAATTAAAGCATTAAATGTGAAATATTTTTATTTAAAATGAATATTAAGTATTCTTTAAATTTTTTTATGACTATAATCCACATTATTCCAAACGTACAAATATTAATGAAAACTTTTATAAAAGGTTGTATATGAAATTAATCTATGGTAATAAATATATATATATATATATATATATATATATATATATATATATATATATATATATATATATCATATTATTAAACAATGAAATCGATAAAACAATATCCATATACATATTATAATAAAAACGATTTTTATGAGAAATATCAGGAGGTAAATAATTTAAAATTGTAATCAACTTCGTAATAAAATTTAACATACGCCTTATAGTATTATAAAATTATTATTATAATTCTAAGAATTCGATTTTTTTATATTTTTTTATTGTTATTATTAATAATACTGTTTAAATCTACCACATTACTAGATAAATATGAAAAGATTGCTCACATGAATGGCTATGATAATTTTATAGAGATATTATTGAAAAATGTATTTGTTTTCGGAATTTAATTTAGATTATCTAAAAATTATAAACAATATTTTTGAATGATATAATCTTTAAAGCTACCAAAGAAAATGAAATATTACTATGAACAATAGAACATCTAATAAACATTAAATCGTTATATCAGATAATACAAAACAAAAATAATAGATTTATTAGTTATTATTAGGAGATCTTCAAATGTACATATATATATATATATATATATATATATATATATATATATATATATATATATATGTAACATTTTATACAGATCAATAATTAAACACATTTTTTTCTTATTATAAAACATTCGATACGCATTCAATACTTTCTTTTTTTATGCTCAAACGAATAAAAGCAATAAACTGAAACAACTGTGTGAATTTTGCGAATATAATGAAAAAAGGTCTATTGATTGAGTTTAGTTTCGTTTTGTTGTTAAATTAAAATATCGACTGATAATATTTATCTGATATAAATAGCCTCACAATTATCAATTAATGCCTCTTGTTCATAAAAATGTACACGCGTGTAAAGTAAAATTATCAGTCCGTTAATACTGGATCGGTAGGAAAATAATTGCGGTTTTTGTACTGAATTTGAAGGTCATAAACCGTAAATATTTTTCTGCCAGTCTAATAATTTACGCTCGTCTTAGCTAATAAAATGTTAATTTAGTATCGGTTTTTAATTATGGAAAATGTTTAAACGTTTTAAAAAATCAAGAGATAAGATAGAAAGTAGAAAACAAAATAACAAAGATTTGATGGCGACTTATATTTGATTAAATGATTAACAGAGTTTGTGTCCAGTTAAAGCATCGACATTTCTTCAATAAGTTGAAAAACGATAATAAAGTTTTGGAACTATACCTATCACAATACAAATTTAACAATATGGTTAAATTCACTTTCACAAATTAATTATTTTTTCATCTTACAAACCACAAAAACAATATATTCTAACTTATAATTATGTTTAGAACAAAATTTAACTGTAGAACGATTCAGCAACATGTGTTCAACTTTTTTAAAAAAATTGATTAACTTTCATTGTTACTTTAAAGAACAAATACCTCCGAAACTATTAGGTGAAAAAAATAATTCGGTACCTTTAAATTGAATCAATCATAACTCTGTTTTAAAATAAAACATTTTTTACCGTTTTAAGAGTTTGAAGTGTTGACCTTAACATTTAAAAACTATATATTTTGGGCAATCAATTGGTATAACCACACAAAACAGTAGTGAACACGATGCCGTCCGAAAAGAAGTATATTGGGAATTAGATACTTTTTGCTCTCCAGCTGAAAAAAATGCTGTCGGAGCTGCATGAATTGTTCAACTTCAGGGGAAGGTGTTGCGACGTATGAAACATGCAAAAAATATTAAAACAGTGGAAGAACTCCGAAAATGGATTACGAATTCATCAACTGAGAGCCGCCATTTTTGTTTCGGCAAGGGGATCATCAGTTACTCGACAGATGGAGCAAAGTTATATAAAATAATGAGGGATATTCTGAGGATTGAAAAGTGTATTCCATTTTTTTGTAAATAAACATTCGTTTTCTATAAAAAAGGCACGGAATTAATTTGTAGATCTAATAAAAATGACAGAATGTGTCTTAATTAAATTTCATTGATTTTCGTCTTAAACAAAATATTAAAGATTATAATATATGGATCAATCATACTTCTAAATTGGAAAATACTACGGGTCATAATAAATAAAATAAACATCAAAATAAGTCAGCTCATACCAAGTGTTAACAAACAGAAACGATAAGACAACAAGTAAATATACGAGAATGTATAAAATAACCTGATATTTGAACGCTGCGTAGTATATTTATATTAAATTCAATGTCAATGCTATCAGAATTTTATGATCAATTATTTTAAGAAAATCAACTATCCTAGATAATCCTTCGTATATTTTTGAATAACGTCATTCAAACGAAATGTGATTTCATGTCGTTTCAATTTCGAATCAACAAGTACGTACATAATTTTATACCTACGCACAAATCCCCGTTATTACGAATGAAATTACACATATAAACAATGATGAACTTTATGCGTTTGGAATAACAAGTGCGTTGATAAGATAATTGACAATTAAAAGTTATTTTTTTTTTGGTGAGGTTGTGCAATTTTTTTATCTCACCAATTATTTTTGCATGACGATTTTCAATGATGAGGCGTGTCTGATAGATTGAGATTCGATTCGGATACTTAAAATAAATACACTTTAACACACTGCAAGTAATTAATATATGGTTTAAATATTAATTCATGTACACGATTTTAATGCTACCGCGACAGAAAAAAAATATTATCGAATTCAGTATGTGTAGTCCTTCGAGGAGATTAAATACTCTTACAAGTATACTTAAGCCGACTTTTGCAACTGTGAGATTAGATTCTGTTATTACTTCACTGTCAAGTTAATACATTTTATATTAATCACATACATTTTTAAATACTGTTTTAATTCCAGTTTTTTTTTATAAGGCTTATACGTAAAATTTTATATAAAATAATTAAATATTAGTTTTTTTTTATATATCAATAATGTCTTATTTAGACAAGAAAGGCTATTAGTAAAAATGTATTTCGATGACTGATATAGAGAACCTAATATGCTTTAATGATTAATTATGAAATGTTATTTTTTTTAAGAATTTAAAGTACTTTAAATCTTTATCAACTAGGTTGGTTGTTTGGTAAAATGTTAATGTAGAAAGCATGAATTTTCCGATAAGCAAGCAAGTTCTATATATATTTAGAATAATATATATTTATGACAAATGTGTATCAGGTAAAAATTCATTTTAATATCGACCTGAAATTTTAGATAAAAAAATATTAGACATTGCTTCAGACTTTACTGATATTATTTTTTGTTCTTTTATATTAATCTTTTTAATTATTGTTACACAACTGGTCGTCACAAACGTCATTAAAATTGTAATCTGTTAAAGAAATATTCGACTTATTTTACAATTAGAACTCAATATCCACTTTTATAAACCTTTCATTAAACCAATAAATGCATCTGGGTATGCCAAAAAGTTATAATAATATTATAATTAAAATTAGAGTATTCTCTCATAAATACATTTTTTCGTCTCACAAATCACAAAAAAATTTTTGATCAAAAATATTCACCAATTGATTCTTGATTATCTACATTTGTTGTTTGCACGCATTTCGATGAAAATGCTACAGACAAATCTAATTCACCTAGATTTTTCTGTACCTTATTTCTCTCCCGATAGAATTATTTAAAGTGTAATGAATTTTATGCTAAGAACATTTTATGCCTCATTTTAAAGAATTTTGAAGCTTTCGAAACATTCATTAAAGTTGAAATGTTTTTAAACAAATATTTCTAATTAATGCTGACGGTCGGAGATGTGTTATAGATTTACGTTTTAATTTATTTATATAATAATTCGTTCGTTAATTTAAATCCACATTGAATGGATTATCTATTTATAATTAAGGAAGTAATATATGCTTGCATACATCACACACTTGTTCTAAACACTATATTAGTACAGATCGACATAAACAGTAATATGAAAAATGATTAGAAATAAAAAGTAAACAGCTGAAGGTGTGTATACTTTAATATAAAAATTAGAACTGTATAGAAACGATTCAAATTTAAAAAATTAAATTGTTGTATTTTACAATTAGTGCTCTGAGAAAGACAGGTCGCCATATAAATACGCCTAAGTATGAATCAAAAAATCAGTAAACTATTGAAAATTTTTGATTAGAAAATATTTTGTGGTGGTGGGTGAGTGAGAAATCAATTTGTGAAAATTTATGAGACTATTTAAAAAAGATCTGTGTATAAAACAAATGTGAGGTATATCAGACAACTGGCATCAATATTTAAATCAAAAAATATCTTGAAAAAATATTGCATTTGATATCAACTTGACCGACTCAACTAAATATCTGCCTATGTTTATTCAAAAAAATGTTGAAATCCACTTCATTAAAACAATCTCGCATCGTCATTCAACACAATGATTGATCTCATAACCTTAAATTTTTTACTAACGTCAATAAAGAAATGATTTAAAAATGTACTTAAATTGTTATCGTCATCATTTTATATACGTAAAAATAAAAAAGACAAATTCGCATTTTGGAAATCTGTTATTAAAAAAGTGTTCGGTGGGACACGTCAAACGTCAAAATTTAAAACTACTTAAAATGTTCTCTTGACTGGGTCACTGACCTCGATTTGTACAAAATGATATTTTATTGACATAAAACAGCTTGTTAAACATTAAAAAAATTACATATGTGATTAAGAATTTTATCAAAGTAATATACTATAGTTAAATGACTGTTTTACATTGCTTTAATTTTTATTATATATAATTATTTATTAAAAAAAAATATTAAACAAATCCAATTTCGTATTAATAAAAAAATATATGCTATACTTTCAAACATATTTAACTATTCAATTTGCATATCTATTTGCACTATACAAACAGTTTGTCTTGATGATTTTTATTCAGGTTAGTTTTATGACATTTATATAATGTTCAACAACATGAAATAACATGAAAAATTTCCTTAAAAATTTAATAATGAGGTTATCACGTTTTTCCTCTTAACTTTTAATTTTATACATTGTAAATATATACAGTCAATTAAAGAAACATATTGAGTAATGTTATTTTTTAAAAATTATCGAACGTAATCTTGGAACAGACTTTCTTTGTACGTAAGAGGAAAACTTAAATATGCTCTAAAAGTTTCCTTGAAACTAGGAAAAAATCTCCAACAGTAACAGAGTTAACTTGATCACTTTCTATAAAAATATTCCAGTTCAAATCCTACAAACTATTTCAGTATAAAACGTATAACACGGTATCACATTTAACATATCTGTTACAGAAACACTTTCAAGTATGTGTACTGAATACTTCAATTCCAAATTTTGATTTTACTTAAATCTGCTCGAATTGCTATTTTTCAATATGTCAATGGACGGAACGCTAAATGTTTATTATGCGGTTTAAGTTCATATCAAAATCATTTACTTCGAATTAAATTATTATGTATGTGAAGGAATGTAGTTGTGTACATTTCTTAGAATGAAAACAAAAACATACTGTTTTAAAAACTTGTTCGGACCGATGGGGATTTTTGGACTTGATTGAAATGGGCACATATCGAACTCATCCGGCACGTACTAAATCTTGTTTTTTAATCGACAACGAGTTTACAATTAATGCTTTTTTAGTATTCAACACCGTTGTTTATACCAAATTAAATTTGACAGAAAGAAATACCTGTACCAAAGTAATATTTATTTGGTCTTACATAGTACATCAAATGAAATTAGTTAAAAATGAATATAGCATTTGACTAAAAGTATATTTTTTACGAATTACTTAAGATATTAAACTATAAATTCATTTAATCTATTAGATATGTTCAAAATACTATTTAAATTTAGCAAAATTAACAATTATCAAATAATATAATATAAATAGTCGTATAAAATAAATGTATAAAGATTATTAGGCAATAAAAATATTAAATATTTTTTATCACACATTGGCGTTAATTTAGGTAAATTTTCTATCATGAGTTTTTATACAAATTATTTTAAAACATTGTCATAATTTAATTAAGGAGCATCATCATATATTTACGAAGAAAATTCACCTGCTTTTTTTGAAAATATATATCAGAAAACTACATAGATAACAGTTACAAAATCAAAGTGTCAAAAAAATGTTAGTTAAAGGAATTATATCCATTAACAGTGAAAAAAATGAGGGAAACTATTGAACCAAAAACACGTTGTATACCAAAACAACAATCACTTAAAAATTGTCAAAATTTATATGATCGATACCACTGGATTTTATTAGTTCAATTTGAGCAATTATTTATTTTATAATATATAAATCATTTACTTTCATTTTTAACGCAATATAATACAATGCCAGTAAGATTTTTTACAATTTCATTTTATATAATCATAGTTTTTTGTAATTTTTATATCAAATATTATATCAAATACCAGTTTTTAAACTAATATTTCAGTTTAAGAATTAATTGTACAAGAAGTGGAAAGTCTGGATATGTTAATAGTTTTATTTGAATAAAATTATATCTTGTTCATATTGTAACAAATGACAAGATATACTAACACATACATGTATATATATATATATATATGTGTGTGTGTGTGTGTGTGTGATTGTGTGAAAAAAATATATAAATATATATATATATATATAATATTTTATTGAATTATTTATAATATTTTTCTAATTTTTGATACTTGTTTAAAAAATAAATTTACATCTAAGTTCTATATTTACTTATATATTATTTGATTTGAATCCATTGTGTATTTATAGATAATTTTTAAATGGCTATACGTTTTTTTCACACCATCACACACACACACATTATATATATATATATATATATATATATATATATATATGAATAATGTAAATGTATATATATATATATATATATATTAAAAAAAAAAACAAATAGAAAAATAAAAACAAATAAGAGTAACAGACATAATAACAGGAGAGGAGAAGGGAAAAACATTGAAATTATTGACTGAGAGTCCAGGAACGAAGAGGTTTGAAGAGAAATCAATTAATATGTAGAATGTCGGACAGTCCACACGAAATGTGTGGAAAATAGAAGTACTGCATCGTTCAAATTGGAAGAAACATGTATTCAACAGATCGTTAAATACTGAAGATGGCAATGATGTGGAAATAGTTACATGAAAATAATTTTAATCGTGCAATTGACTCTTGAATTTAAAAGCAAAAAATGTGTTTTACACATATATTTAAATCTTATTCTCTTTTAAGATAGGTTAATAATAAATTCGATTTTTTAAATCGAATGAAAATAATAAATATTGAGTTTAATTAATAAATAATATTCTCTCTCACACACAGATTTATATATATATATATATATACACATACACACACACACATACACTTTTTCTTTCCATTTCCACACAGCTTTCACACGATCAATATTACTATCCGTATTTGTACTGTCAGTATATTGTCAATATCTGAGAATCATATATAAATATGTCATATTTCCTAATTACTATTAAATCAAATTATACTCAACATTATTGCCAATACGAAAATAATTGACTAGTTAAGCTGCATAATACAGTTTTCATTATTTCTGGGCGTAATTATTTATTTTACCTGTCAGAATGACACTCCGCCGATAAACAACTAGTGTCAACAAACTCAATATATTTAAATATTGAGTTTATTTTGAAACTAAACGATTATTATTTAAAAAAATATGCCCAGGAAATAAAATAGAATACAAACAATATGAAATATAAAAAAAATATATAGAATGTGATTATCCTATATATGTTTTAAATAAATATTTTTATGCAACACAGTCACAATACATCTGCGTTAATAAAAAATTTGGAAAAATCGTTTTTTATTAATCATTAAATATTTGAATAGATTGATTTTTGACTGATAGTTTAAATATGACACGAAATATCGTCATTTTTGATGTTTATTTAATTTAAAAAAAATAAATAAGTAAATATATATATATATATATATATATATATATATATATATTGTCAATTAAAATTACCTGCCACTGATTATTGACACCTAAGATTATATTTTATATCGTTTATACAACTCAATTATAATATAAATTTTGATTAAATAAAACATATTAACAATTATAGACAAAAAATAAATTGGAGTGCAAATTGAACGTCGATGTGTATTAAACATATTTTCAATTTTAAATATACTTAAAAAAATACAATCATAAAATACACAAAACAATTAATATTTTTACCCGAAAATTACATTACCAAGGTGAAAATTTATCGAGCTCATACCAAAACTTTTTAGTATGAGACAATCGCTTTACTAACGAAAACATACTAAAAGGTCACATTCGAACTCATGGCATACTGTTTAACAGATTAATTTGGCTGAAACGAACTCGTAGATTTTTTTAAAAAATATTCCTACAAGCAACAAAATGTTCATACCATTATTATTTTTTTCAGTTCTTTGTTCGCTTTCTTTGAAATTTTAATTATAACAAGTGAAATATTTACAGAGAAAAACTATTTGATTCATTAATTACATAAAGGAAAAAGTTTTCAAATATGAACAAGAGTGGAACAAATATTAATTTAAAAATACAGTACTAATAATATTTTATTATACCTTCAATCAAGTATAATAAATGAAATGATATAAAATATTACATCATGTTAGAGGCAATAAAAGAACGCAAAAAGTCTGTGCAGTGCTTTAGAGAAAGGAATATTTAATAACAGATACTTTGCTGTTGATTAGATGTAAAATTACAATTTTACATTGTTGATTAGTATATTGTATTAAAATATTATATATATATATATATATATATATATATATATATATATATATGTATATATAATCATGTCATAAATTTAATTTATCTTCATTACCTACAGATATAGATTATTTTTTTAATATTGCTCGAGAATTATAACAAATGAATGCCATTTTATGAAAAATATTCCGTTTTAAAATTTCTATTGAAATATTTTGAATATTTCTTTAAATAAAAAGCATGCATCATTCATAAGTGATAAAGTCAATAGCAATGAATATCGTTATTTGACAATTATTGATATTCAGCGACGATTCTAATCAACGCCAAATGACATGGTAGCATAAGTGTTAAATATAATAGATAATAAATAATTACTATTCTATAAATTTCTCACATTCATAAAAGTACTATTTCTAATTATTATTTTTTTTGATTTTTTCAATATTTTTCTGAATTTAGTATTTGAATATTTACCTAACAATTTTAAATTACCATAAAAATTTTAACAAACAAACTGCTCCATATTAAATTAATAAATATAAATATATTTAGTACCGTTTTCTTTCTTTTATCATTGAAATTAGAATGAAATTCAATTTAATTCAAGAAATTAGAGTATCAAGTGAGTAAAAAAGAAGTATTAATTTTTTTTAAAAATTAGAATATTTAAAAATGAATAGATTAGTATTAATTTTTTATTTAATATCTATTTATACTTCATTTTGTATTTAATGAAATTTGTTAATTATATGTTAAACGCCTTTTTTAATTAAAGAAAGATATAAAATTTTCTATTCGTAGATTAAAATAAAACATATTTGATTAATCTGATAATTTAACTGAATATATTTAAAATCCTTTATGCGATATACAAATCTCCCAAAAGCATGTACTATGCAGAACTGAAAGTAAAATATGTATAAAAACATCCAAGATATTTTTATAATATACTTAATTTTGTTCTATAAATTTTACAAAAGAAATTTCATATCTTACAAATATCTGCGATTTGTATTCATATAAGTTAATTTTTTTTAATTTTTTATATTTGCTTTTCACAGACATATATTAAATATAAAATCACATTTAAGCTTCTCAACTTATAAAAAAAATATATTTTTATAAAACTAATTAATCACAAATTTGTTCTACAAAACATTGAAAATTATAATTTTCATTTCTACTAAAATGGCGAACATGTATTAAAAATTATCGTAATAGGAAAAATAGAAAATGTGTTGAAAAAAATATTAAGAAATAATTGTTACATAAATGAAATCACTGACAAGTAAATTATTGAATGCTGAATTTATAAAAGGTTTAAAAAACTAAATAAAAATTTTAATTTTTAGAAACTAATTAAATTATTATTTTTCATAATTTGTAAAAGAATAACTTATCATTTTTTTTAAAAAAAATCTGAAATAAAATATTAAAAAATAATGGATTGCAGATATGTCTCAATTATAAAAATAAACCTTATAATAAAGAAGATAAAATAACTGAAAGTGATTTTTTATCTTTGATAAAAAATGTAACCATGTAACCATATACATATACAAATAAATATATATATATATATATTTGTGAAAATAATAGGTTTAAATATTTAAAGTACGCATAAATAATAGTAGAAAAAATGCACTTATAACAAACATCCTGTTAGAATTGAATCATATCTGTATGTAAATAGAATTGCAATTTTCATAACAAAGTCATGCCAATATAGGTTTATAAATAAAATTATCAATATTTACCTCTATGTTTCCCATCGTTTGAAAAGCCGTAAACACAAACATAAATCCGAATCCCAAAAGGATTACGTTCATGAAACTTTTATCTAGTGCCATTTTCGCGGTGTTTATTTAAATTTCAAATTTTGATGTGTATTCGAAACGACAACTCGTGCACGATACAAAAAATTCTGACGTTTACTGACCACTTTCCAAACAAACATTTATCTATATATGATGACAAAAGACAGCGCATGCTCACAACGTTGGTGTGAACACGCTGTTCCTCTACTTTTGACATAAACACCTTCCTTCTTTCATTTCAAATCAGTACTTGTTCACTTAGCATTGAAGTGTCGTCGAGACACGTGTATGTATATGCATATGTATATATATATATATATATATATATATATATATATATTCAGGAAATAATTTGGTCCAATTTTTATATTAAATATGAAAAATTATAAACACTGTTCATTAAAAGAAATCAGCTTATTCTGTTTACAAGTTTGATGATATTTACAGTTTAATTTAGTAAAAAAAAACTGCTTTTTAATAGAAACAGTTATGTAGATGTATAAAAATGTCATCTGTATAACTGTTTTAGAAAATGATATTACACTAATAAGTTAAAACCAGAGCAGTGTGTGTATATGTATGTATGTATATATAAATTTTTATATATATATATATATATATATATATATATACTGTAAGTCAAATTCATAATTTATTGATTAAAAAAATATATATTTTACGGTAAAATACAATACCAAAATGAATATGATTAGAAAGTAATGTAAAAGAAAACTATAGAACATTATAATACTGTATCATAATTTTCACAAACGTCAAAAATAAACTTAATTCAATTTAAAATGATCAAAAGTATTATTTATATATATTTTTATTATATATATACATAAATACCTGATGTATTAAGATGCCTTCCATTTTAATTCTCTCCAGTTTAAAGGCTACAGTGCCCCTCTTACTTAAACATTTTCTGACAGTCTTATCCCAAAAATGTAATGATCCCATTTTGAGATATTTTTAACTTTTTTCCCACTATCAGCATTTTTTTTTTGTCTTTCCTGCAATATAAACCCATTCACACACATTTCAAACCATCATTCCTGCTATTATTTCACTAACTCCTATTGTTTTTTGTATCTGTTCTTTTCTTCTTCTTCTTCTCCTCCTCGAGCTACCACACGTTTCTGTGTTGTTTGAAGACACCAAATTATTTTCACATTTAAGATGTATGTTCCATTTCCATAAATAATTAAGGTTAAATATATTAAACGAATACATTTTTATTTAAATTAAAAACAAATATTCCATTTAATATTGAAAAGTTTTATCCGAACTCCATGCCATTTATATATATATATATATATATATATGTTAACGTTATTTTAATAATATACATACGTGCAACAAGTATTGTATATATTAAGTAAACATAATATTTTTTTGTATCCGCGATTATTAAAAAAACCACGCGCATACATTACAATAAGAACGTGTATGAAATATGCAATATGGCAAAATGGTCGGTTAAAAAATGTGACTATACTGTATGAAGTTGTCCGTTGTGTTCTGTATGTGAAGAGGTCCGCACCAAAAGATCAAATATGATTTTTCAGTTATGTATAAATGTCTACATTTTATTTAAGAAAAGATTTTTGTTGAGAAATGAAATTATTATGTGAACACTCATTTTATAAAATTTTTAATAAAATGTATAATTTTTGTAGTGTATACATACGGATGCATACATACATAATACATACATATATATATATATATATATATATATATATATATATATATATATATATATATATCCAATCCCTTAAAAGAAAACTACTTTTTTAAAGATTTTTCAGTTTAAATGATGAATGAATTTATTTTCCACAAATTTTTGATCTTATTTGTTTATTGATATAGCTGTTTATTCTATTCGCTATTAATCATTTTCTTTATTAGTATTACTAATCTTACTCTTCATTTATATAAATTCTTTTTTTCATCGTCGCATAAACCATAATTCTTTTCTGATCAAAAATTTTCAATAAACGATTATTTCTCATTTTGAATTGTTGTTTACACGCGTTTCAATGGCGATGCCATCACGCTCAGAGCATTAAGGTATGAGAATGAAACATTTGAATGAGATTTATCTGTACCATGGCGGTTTGAGCGTATTTTGAAATCGAAATGTGCATATGCAACAGTTAAAAACGAAAAATAATAATTTATTGAACATTTTTAATTAGGAAAAAGAATGATTTTGTGGGGTGATAAAATAATTAATTTATGTGAATTGAGTAACTCAATTATTGTCTTCTCGTCTAAATTATCTGTCGAGAAAAATTTTTTTAGACAATATTTCTCGAAGAACTCAATAGTTCTTGGATCCATTGCTTGAAGTACTGACACTAAATTGCTGAAAAGTATATAATCTGTACTTTCAGATAAAATTATCCAAATATTGTGGGTACCTAAAGGCATTATTAAACAGAACAACGATTTAAAATGGTTTTTTTTGCAATATCATTCGACTTTTCTTGTATCTTTGAATGTTTATAAATAGAAGAAATTAGAAAATGTTGAAAAATAGTTTTTTTTTTAATTTTAGTTTTCTTTTTCTTATTTTTTATTTATAAGGTTTATGATAAAATTATTTTTTTAAATGCGAACGTACATGGAGTATGACAGAAATAATGTTGTATATTATATATACTTTTCAATAATATAGAACATTTTATTTCGATAAGAGATTAAATGATGCATATATATATATATATATATATATATATATATATATATATATATATATATCCGTTTTTTTATATATATAATTAGTAGATTAAAAATAATTATTGTTTGTAAGTCAAGTATTAAATACAAAAAATGTTTATGATATATATACATATACATATATATATATATATATATATACATATATATATATATATATATATATATATATATATATATATATATATATATATATATATATATCAGCTTTTTATGCATAATAGAAGTGTCCCAAAAATGTATACACATTTAACAGTCCATAACCCTATTAATTTCCTTCCTTTTTCAGATAAAACTTTTAAAATAATGGCTAATCTTAGACCAAACTTCGAAAAATGGAAATTTGTCGTGAAGTGCTACTGGAAGTGGGAGAACGTAACTGAAGTGTAATGACAGTTTAGAAAGAAGTTTCAAATAGATTCACCTACGCGACTCACTATTACTACACCACACTATTATTTAGAGACAAGTTCGAAGTAGATGAAACTGTTGAAGATGTCTACAAGTAGCGTTCTGGAAGACCGCGAACATGCACAAGACGACAAAGAGAAGAACTCATAGAAACTTAACGCGAAATTCCAAGGAAATCTGTTCGGCAAGCGGCTCGTGAGACAGGAATTTCAAAGTCGAGCGTCCATCGCATTTTGAAGCGCGCTCATTGGAAAAGTTACATTCGAACATTAGTCCACACCGTCAATGAAGATAATGCCGCCCGGAGAGTGAAGTTTTGTGAGTGGTACTTAGCAAAATATGCAGAGGAGGATTTTTCAAACATAAATGTTTGGAGCGATGAAGCGCATTTAAATTAAACGACTCAGTTAATCGCCACAATTGCAACTACTGGGCATCTGAGAATCCGCATGTTACGGAAGAATACCATGTTAATTTACCAGAAGTTACAGTGTGGTGTGGATTGTCAGTAAGGGGTTTAATTGGATCATTATTTTTTGGCAGCACTATGACTGGTGCCGTTTACTTGAGTCTGCTGCAGAAATTTGTCATACCACGCATTCATGAGGAGTTGGGGATTTTTCTTGACGTTTTTGGTTTTTGTCTGACATTGGCTAATCTTCTCTGTAATCCTGACGTGTGTAATTGAGCCTCAGGATTCAATCCCTTTTATCCAGACTTTATCATGTATTATTAGCAATCTTGCTGTCGATGTGTCATATCTTGACTTTTATCGCTAGGAAAATTTTCAAAACACCTAGTTGACCTTGCGGAGTTTAGGGATGGGGAGAACTTTTATTTCTAACAATACGGCGTGCCTCTCCACTACCATCGGGATGTGAGGACCTATCTTGATGAAAATTTGCCGAATAGATGGATTGGATGTAGAGGTAGCATTGAATACTCCACGCGCTTCCCAGACCTCTCGCCAATGGACTTTTTTATGGGAACTCATCAAAAATAAAGTTTATGGCACAAAACCGGTAACAGTTAATAAATTGAAAGCAGCCATTGAAAGAAAATGCGCTCAAATACCAAACCGTTCGTTCTGTGTGCGATTCCATTGCCTCGCGTTATCAGCAGTGCTTAGACCAGAACGGTTATCAATTTGAGCATTTGCTATAGCTAAAAAAAATCTATGTCTGTCTCTTCTTTAATTAGGAGTTTTAACCTTAGTTATACCGTAGAAAATACTAATATTTTGGGATATTTGTATATTGATTAAAAATAATTATTATTTGTAAGTCAAGTATTAAATACAAAAAAAAATATTTATTATATATATATGTATATATATACATATATATACATATATATATATATATATATATATATATATTTATATATATACATAACATTTTTGTTGTAGATATCTCTATCTGAAAACCATAAAACACGTCTTAGCGTATACGTCAGGTTGACGTCTCCAATAATAATTATTATAAAGTATGAGTGCATTTCTTTTTACGTTTCGGAAACGGGCATCTACTGCACTCATTTGTGTACAACTGTTTGTATATTCTGTGACTCATTTAGTCGGTAGATAGAATGGCCACAAATTAAGTTAATTTTCTTAAAAAAAATAGATAAGTAAGATCGTTTAGTGAATGAATAAATACACAATATATTAATTTTACAATAGGTGTACAAATTAATTTTTAATAAATTCTAATTGGAATCTAGCAACTATGGAAGACATGTCAAGCGGAAAGATGATATCACCTTCGTGATTTTATTACTTGTTCGAATGAGTGTATTTGTTTGTAATATTCGATAGATATGAGATTAATTTCAAATGCTTATATCGTTTTAGTAAAGATATGACATTTAGTCTTAGAATTGATTGATAAAGTATCTAATTGATAAGTAGTATATTTTTACTTGATGTGTTCTTAAAGGTTATATTTTGAGGACGTTTAGAAAGTTGGAAGTTTATTAATAATTTTTATTATTTTATAAGTTTAGTTATAGTAAATTATCGAAATGAAAAAGTCTATAGCTAGAGTTAAACAACAACTGGCAGAGTTAAGGTGTGTGTTTCTCATACAAATTGAATTTTAATGTAACATATTAAAGTGAAGATTTTATCATTTGAATATATATCAGTTTTAAAATATAATCGTGTTTTTAGGCCAGGAAAAACTGAATTATTAAGTGATGAGTTACAAGCTGCAGACAAGAGAGTAGAATATTTACGAGAAGTTCTTCAGACACTTACTAAAGCTTTGCCTCCGTCAAGTACCGGCGACAAAAAATTGGTAATTATAATGATTGTATAGAAGTAAGAACTTGTGTACGAAATATATTATGTATTTATTACATTTATAGAAAAAATGTCCTGATTATACTGTATATTCATTAATTAAACAAAATGAAAAGCTGTTAACCGCTGAAGAAGGATTCACACCTCCAGGTTTAGGACATCTTATTCATCCCGTTCTTACAAAATATTCAGAATTACATAATGTTTTATCTGAAGAACTAAATAAATTTGAACTCGATGTTGAACAACAAGTCAGTAATCCACTTCTTGCACTTTTGGAAACTGACATTCCTAAATTAAAGAAAAATTTAAATAAACATATTAATGATAGAGATACAGCAAATAGTAGATTACAGGTGAATCTTTTGTTACTGACCAATTTTTGAAATTTATTTATGTATGAATTACATATTCATAAAGGTTAAGATGTGTGTTTTTAATACAGATTTATGCTTATGTGAAAAGTCGTTACATATATTAACATTTTCAGACGGCACAGAGTCGCCACAATGAACCTATGGCCAAACATCATGTGGATAGTAGTAAAATATCATTGTTACAAGACGATTGTGAAGAAGCAGGACAACGAGTAGAACAAGCATCTGATCAACTTGCTGTCGATATGTTTACTTTATTGACGCATGAACCAGAAGTTGCTCAGAAATTATTTTTACATATTAAATTACGGAAATGTTATCATGAAAATGTCTTAAGTATTTTAGAAAAAATCGTTCCTGAAATGGATGCACTTATAAGTAAGTTAATTTCTTAATATTATGTATTACATTTTAAGTGTATTAGTTTTTTTTTAATAAAAATAAATATATTTTCATTAATAATTTTTGTAGGAGATAGTCCAGTTAAGCCTGTATTCAATTGTTCACTTTCTGAACACTTAAGAGTTACAAAAAGAAAAGTAGCATTGCCTATTGAATTGTGCATTTGTGCTTTATATGAGCATGGAATGGGAGAAGAAGGTCTTTTTCGAGTAGCAGCAGGTTTGTAAATTAAAGTAATAACCTATTTGCACTCTGTCTATTTTTAATTGTTATTTCTTATTATAATTGGTTATTAATGTATACTTATATATATATATATATATATATATATATATATATATATATATATATATGCATATGTATGTATGTGTGAGATTATGTCGATATAATTGTAAATATATAAATTTTCAGGGGCATCGAAACTTAGGCGACTAAAACTTTCAATCGATGCAAATTGTTTAACATTGCCCCTACCACATGAATACAAAGATGTTCATTTATTTGCGGGAGTATTAAAGTCATATTTAAGAGAACTTCCCGATCCTTTATTGACATCTGCTTTGTTTAATGATTGGATGAATGCAGGACGTTGTACAAATGAAGAAACAAGAGTTGCAATCATAAAAGAAATCTTACATAAATTACCACAAGAAAATTACGATAATCTGAGATACTTGATCAAGTTTCTTTCAGAACTTTCAAAAAATTCGCAAAACAAAATGACATCCCATAATATAGCAATAGTCATGTCTCCAAATTTACTTATGGGCAATAATAATCCTGATTTAGATGATATAAATTATGGTAGTCGAGCTGTCGATACTTTAGTCAGTCGATCGGACGAAATATTTCCAGGAGAAACCGAAATATACCTCACGTTCAAACGAGGTGATTTATTCGGATCCGAAAATGATTGTTATTCAAAAATTCAAACACAGTATGTAGACCCTACTATAATACAATCGAATCATGAAACTGCTATATCGTATAGTTCTTTGTCTGAAAACTCTAGTCCAAAACCAGTTCTGAGGCGTAAAAATAAACCTGCACCTGATCCTCCAAAAATTGATCATAATAATACTACTATTGAAAAATCCGAATCAAAATATGAAAAACCTTTTAGACAAAGTATTCTGTCTGGAAGTGCAACAATAAATCGTTCGACATATAAATCAGGAAAGAATTATAATATCGATCATGAGAACGCTATTAAAAAAATGTCACAAAGTGTTACGAATGCCGATGATATGCAAAATTCTACAATGACACATGTGAGGCGAAATAGTTTTGATTTTGATCGTGTAAATAATGTCCAGTCATTTTCATCAAATTCGAAAATTAATTGTTCGTTGCCAGTGAATAATAAAAAGGATGGTCATACGCATCCTCATTTACCGCACGGTGTCCATGTAAGCAAAAGTGATATAAGTCAACCGATTCTAAATACATCGACTGTAAAAAGTGTAAATGAAGAAGTTACTTTTGCATCTCTTCCTCCAACAGTACCGAATGCTGTCGTTAATCAAATGACTGCACAAAATGCAGTTATAGGAAAAATCACTGTCACTTCTGAAAATTTACAGCAGAAAAATAATTTAAACCATGTTCAAGTTCCACAAAAAGTTGTGCCTAAGTCAGTTCCAGTTGCGGCACCGAGAACTTTTATCGAACAACCGAAGAACACGTCTCCGATCAATAAAAATTTGCAAAAAAATGACTCGTCATCACCGATTCATCATAGTTCGACCGACGACGTAGACTGTGAAGAAATCGTTGAATTGAGAAGACAATCGATTTCATCGTCTCGAGAAGATTTTTTAGCGATCGATCGTGGAAATAAACCGACTGTACCGGAACGTCCTGCATCGTTAAGACCTGCAAGTTTTCGCATAGTACGCCAAGTCATAACAGAACCGGTTCCTACTCAAACCGAATCATCGTACGGTTTGACGATGCTCGAACGTACAGTAATGTATAACGTACCTGACAAACAGCAGGTGTCGATTGTAAGAGTAAAAGATAAAGAAAAGTTACCTCTCGGACACGATACGCAAATCATAGAAAAGGAAAAATTTTTGGGACATCAACCGTCTCAAGCGCAAATCGAGAAAGAGAAATTTTTTGGAATACAAAATCAACAATTAAATAATTTACCTGAAAAGCAGTCGATTCAAGATCAAAAAGTAGACCTTAATCAAGGCAATTTAACATCTCCGAGTTCAGAGTCATCAGAAGATATGAATTTAGTATTGCAGCGTCGGCAATCTATTGGATCTAAGCCGATGAGACCTCCAAAACCAGAAATCACAAAATCCAATGAGAAATTGAACATAGCAAAATCTAATGAACGAATTAATGTCACTAATACAAACGTTGAAAACACTTTTAGTTTTAATTCTAATGTTATCGACAGTTTTAACACAATCGAAAACAATAGTACTATCGTTAAAGCTAGTCATGGTCGTACCAAGTCAGAAGGACACATAATCGATTCACCGTCTCCTATCGACGGTAGTAGCTCTACAAGTTTGATTAATTCTGGAGTATCTATGGGATTTCCTCCTCCGTCACCTCGAGGACCTTCAAGACCTCCAAGACCGCAACCTCCACCGCCTCCTCCGCCTGTTATGAAGCCAAGATTATCAACAGAAAGCACTGATTTATAAGGTTGTGTTGAAAATATCTGAAGTTGTGTTAAAATTAATATGGTTGTGAAAGAATAATCCAAATTTAAATGTTGATTTATTTGCTGTGACTTTAATATTATTCTTGTCTTTACGGCTTGTGAATTTGTTTAAATTTATGAGTTATTAAGTCGATGATACGTAGCTAGCGTTCGCTTAAAGTCGTAAATTATAAATTAATACAAACTAAACTGTTATATATATTGTGTAGCATATAAATTAGTACTGCTGAAAGGTTGAATGTCACGACGAATAAATGTTATATATAAGAGTGAAATGCAAAAGAGAGCAGTTAACAATCATGACTAAATGGTGCTTATCAATCAAAAGTTTTATAACTGACAATGTAGTATAGATTTTTTTTCATGAATATCAATTAAAAAAGCTGTATTGAAAAGAAAATTTACTTGAATAGTATTTCTTATACTAATAAAAAATTATTGTCGGAATTTAACGCTATTTAAAATAACAATTCTGCACTAACATTTTTTAAAAAGAAATGATATTCATTTGTATCATTATCAATATAGTTCTAAGGTAGCAATAAACATTTTTCAAATCCAATAGTTGTATATAAATGCTGACCAAGCCTTCAATCGTGGTATCTGACAATAAAAAAATTGTCTGTTTTCTTGTGAAATTTAAGTGATGTAAATAAGGAAAAAAAGTGGCAAATCAACATATCTATAAAATAAAATATTGCTCTCCTTGCAAAAAACCTGTCTAGTCTTTAGTAAAAAAAATGTTCTAATATAAATTAAATTAGAACTGAAACAATCAGATCTTAATAATGACTGCTTTTCTATTCAAATTACAATTTATAAAATGAAAACTAAAGTTATTTAAAGAAAATAATGTATTTTTAAAATTATAACACTTTCAATATAGACAAATACAGAAAATCTGTCTAGTTTAGAAAATAAAGATAAATATTTCAATACTACATGTTTTTAAAAGTATTTGTTTTGTAGTAATATGTTATTTTCAAATTATTGAATATCAGTCTTTTTTAAAAAAAACTGTCAGAAGTGTTAAACAGTAGAAATGTATTATGTATGTATGTATATACATATATATGTACACACACATATATATATATATATATATATATATATATATATATATATATATATATATATATATATATGTATATAAATATGCACCTGCATACATCAGAAATAATATCTATTCAGGTTAAGAGTAATTTTTAACTAATAAAGCTTAGCTAACCAAAATAAAGGGTATATTATATAAATGATTTCAAGTTTTTGTATCGTATACACATATATCTGATTATTTTCTATAATTTCAATCATTTCAATTAATTAGTAAGTATTCATTAAAAGAAAATTTTGTACAAAATTAATTTTGTATGTATGTATATATATATATATATATATATATATATATATATATATATGTATATGTATATTAATATATATATATATATATGTATATATATATATATTTGTATGTGTGTATGTATATATATATATATATATATATATATATATATATATACATATATGTATCATATATGCATTTTGTATAAGATACTGTTTTTTCTGGTGACAAAATAAAATTTAACTGTACGTTAGATTTAGCAGTATCAGTCGTTATTGTCTTGCAAACATTATTTTGTAGTTGTTATTTACAATAGGTCTTTGTGAAAACGATTGTCTTTTGTACAAACATTTCATAATGTTGCCTTGCATCTAAGCACAAATATATTTAAAAATAAAAGTTCATAGTTATTTGTTATGGGAAAGTTAAAATAAGCACTAATTAAGGTAGCAATGAAAATATTACAGCATTTATAAATATGAAGTTTTCTCAAAATCTTTAATAGTAAATATATTAGTTCTCTGAAAATCTATAATAATAAGAAATATGTTAGTTTTCAGAATTGTTTTCTTATTTTAAATATGAAATTGTGATTAAGAACAAGTTTTCTTGTTTACTAAGGTTATATAACGTTAGCTCTTATACTATAATCAATCTATAATAATGTTCATATGTTACAGAAAAGAATTTATAAGTCGATTACATTAATAATATGAATAATTTAATTCAATTGACTAAAATTAGCGTGAAGTATACATTGTGCTAAAATTGGAAAACTATAGAATATGGTATATTATTTTCCATTTTTTTTTTAATTCAAGTATTTAAATATAGTTTTATTGAATTAAAAAGTCATAATAAAACAAAAAAAATTGTCAAATTGAATAACGATGTGCAATTTTTATTTAAATCAGTGTTTAAACATTTTCTATTAAGGAATTATATATTTGTGATTCAGTTTAATTTTATACATTTCTGTTTCAGTGCTTGTTTCTTTATTTTACTTTTTATGTTTATTTTCATGCAATTACATTGAAAATATTTAAAATTCAGTCATATTTAATTTATTAATGAATAAATGTAGTGATTATGAAAAGAAAAAATAACAAACGAAAGGTTTATAATATTAATTTTGGATAATTTCCAATGTTGATTTATTTTCATTCATACATAATTATATGTATTTAAAAAGTATATCATTTATATTATTTTAAAAATAAAATAGAACTTTGTTTAAATAATTGTATTGCATAATTTCGATTCTTTTTAAATTAGTTTCATCTTAATTACCTTTAATCTTATACAAATATGATCGTTTTAATTCTTACGTAAAGTTTATGAATGATGACCATGGTTTATTTTGTTCAAAATTAATAACTGATTTTCATTTAAGAAAATCAGTTCATGTTTAAAAACACTGAACTTTAATTAAATAATATAAATATTAACTACTTTCATAATTTATTATTATTTTCTTACATCCAACAATAAATTTCCTTTTTTTTTGAGATCATAAGAACAGATTAATACTTCATATTTGGTAATTGAAAGTTAGTTCTAAATTCAAAATACTGTACAATTTTGAAAAAATAAATTGACTTTAATTCTGATTATTTTTTAAAGACTTTTTCATCGAAAACCCGAGTGATTTTCTATATCTTATGTTCTATATCGTATCTTAGACGAAATTAACATCGGTCCATATTGAAAACCGCAAAAAATCACGTTTTTCTTACTGAAAATATCCAAATTGTTAAAATCTGGCAACTGATTCATACTAGTCGATGCGTATTATAATGTTCTATATTATATCTTAGGCAAAATTAACATTGGTGTGTGTGTATGTGTATGTATTCTCAGTTGCCTCTAATATATATATATAATATTATATATATATATATATATATATATATATATATATATATATATATATATATAATATATATATATATATATAATATATGTATATATATAATATATATATATATTATATATTTAAAATTGATATTTGGTGTATTTTTTTGTCTAAAAATATCCGGTATTCATTATAATGAACATTGTGAATAAATCAAGAAAACATTAATACACAATTGTAATTATTTGAAATATAATATTTCTCATGATGTAAACCCGTTTCGTTTGACCTACTTTTGAAAATCGTATCGAAGCATTGTAACAAAGGATGCACGTGTCAGCATGTTATATAATTCGCTCGTGGTTGCTTATCGAGTCGATCGGCTGCTAAGACTGGCGCGACGCATTTTCGTATTGGACGCCGGACTAGCAGCACGCTCTTCAGGAATTTTCCTATACAGGCTCTGTTTAATTGGTATGTAATGGCATTTCTTCGAGATTGAAATTTATAATATATATTTAAAACTAACTAAATTAAAAACATTTAACCATTCTTTAACAAATTTTCAAAATAACTTTACTAATTTCAGTATTTTTCTAAAATGTTTTATCTATCACTGTATATATTTTAAAATGTTCTTTTCTTTTCATTCTAGTAAATTAGAAACATTTAATACTGTATTCAAAATTTAAAAATTAATTTCACTTTATATAGACTATTTTACGATTATTGATTTTATTTAGTTTATCAAATTAGAAATATACAATAATTTATTTCAGATGTTACCATTTTTCTTACTTTTTTTAACAAATATTTCATCATTTTGTATAAATAGAAATGTTTTTCATTTTATTAAATTAGAAATATTTGAAGAAAATTCTTAATAAATGATACAATTTTCTAATATTCTACGTTTAATATTTCATGTATTTTATTTTTTGTATGAATACATATGGTATTTATTATTGAAAATATAATGAAAAAATCGAACATTGTCTGTATATACTCGTTCGTTATGTAATATTTTTCATGTTAGAATACTGTGTTCTCTACTTATATAATAGTCGTAAAATATTTACCGTTAACTTCCCCAACCCCCACCTTCCCGATAATACTGGTACCGTTACTAATTCGTGTGGACTAGGCTTCAGTTTTGCTGTTCTTTCTACTTTGCTAGGGAAAGTAACATGTTATAGTTAACAGTTTTATTTTTATATATAGTCATTTCTTACCGGTAAGAAGTATTCTTTTTTTTGTTAAAGGTATTAAAATTTGAAATCTTAAATAATTTGACTATTATTTGTGTTTATTGAATAATTATTTTGTTTTCTGTATTTTTGTAGAATATTTTACCATTGCTTATATATGTACATTACACGGGACACGCGCACAGACAAACACGTGCACATGTGCACACACATACACACACGTGCACATGTGTATGCGCATATGTACACGTGTGGGTGTTGTGTGTGCACAAGTGCACGTGTGTGTGTGTGCACAAGTGCACGTGTGTGTGTGCGCACATGTGCACGTGTGTGTGTGCGTGCGCACATGTGCACGTGTGTGTGTGCACATGTGCACATGTGTGTGTGCACTAGTGTGTGTATGTGCATATGTGTGTACCTGTGCACGTACACACACATGTGCACATACAAACACCCACATGTGCACTTGTGCATCCACATACACGTCCATATGTACATACACACACATACAAAAGTGCACACACGTGCACATGTGTACACACACACGTGTATATATATATATATATCAGATTTGCAGGAAAGTAAATGCGATTTTATATATGAATTTGAAGGTCATAAAACGCAATTATTTTTTTATCGACCTAATATATAAATATTTATGTACATTTGATGGTTTTGTAGAATATTTTACAATTTTAAATTTAGTCATACAATTGTATTTGTTTCTGACATAGTGTCCATTGTGTTCAATGGAAGTCCTTTAGTGCTTAACCGATGCCTAGTTTCCTCTAAAAAAAAGTGTTTTTGTTGTGTGCGCAGCCACTCGTGCACCATCTGTCTTCCGAGTACTGACGTTTTGTTACGAGACTATAATCCTCGGCTCCGTACTTGCCCATGCAACGGTAACGGCCATTGAGAAACTGGATTTTGAGTGTCTTTCTCATCCGCCATACTTTCTGGACCTAACTCCAAGTGATTACAATCTCTTTTGAACAGTCAGAAGTAATGAGCAAAATGTTCTTTCAAGTCAGATGAAGAAGTGTGATAAATGGTGCATGAATTGTTCCGTACGTGATCAAAAGACTTCCTAGAGGAATTCAGGCACTAGTTGAGCATTGGAGGATTTTCTTGAACAAAATACTGTTTGAAGATAGTACAATTATATATCTCCTTGCAATACACAATGAAAAAGTATATATATATATACATATATATATATGTATGTATATATATATATATATATATGTATGTATATATGTATGTTTATATATTTAAGATATAAAAATTAGTTATACTGAATAACACTTTTCTCTATGTTGCATGGTAAAGCAGCAATGGACGTCGCTGCTGTTGTGGAACTGGGATCCTATTACAATTGCAAATCAACGAGAGCTTGTTTGACTGAATCGGTACCTCTTACCACTGGACTTTGAAGTTTTATCATTCGGTCTCAACTTTCATCAGATCACCATTGAGTGGTAAAAATTATCACATTTTTACATTAAACATTTAAATAGAATGAAATTAGAAAATTTAAATAATTTATTAACAATTTTTGGTTATTCTATATTGTTCATTCTTTTTTTTTAGAATCTTTACTATCGTGGATAAATACTTAAGTATAGAGTAGTTTTGTTTAATTCAAATTAAATTTGATAAATGGTCTTTAATTATTTTAAAATACATTTTTTTAAATTCTAATTTGTTATATACGTTCCTCTGATTACTGAAGCTGATTTGAAGATTTGTTGTACAACGATATATATTTCTAACATAACACGTTAGAAGCACTAAAGCAACGTTAAAACCTTATGATCGAGAAAGATCAGCGATCGATAAAAAATCATAAAACTAGTTTTCAGTATCGTAAATGTAAGTGCCTTGGGGTTTTGTATCGTGATCGTCCGATCACTTTAACTGTTAATTTATAAAAATCTTTTAGTGAATTCTTCAAATTCATTTTAAGATTGTCCGTCAGTACGAACCAGATGTCTAATAAACGTTAAGCTGGGATTGCGTTAAGGGTACAGGATATTTTGGTTTCACCTCTAGGTAGTACTTAAGCGATCACCCCCTTTGCTAACTATAATCGTCTGTACGTTTTCGCCATCGAGAAGCCCTCTAACCTGGAGGTTCGAGGCAATCTGTTTGTTTTGTCCTTTTTTTCAGGATTTTTGTGTTGTTTTTCCTAACCTTTATTTTGTGAGACACTTCGTCTCGTTTCTCACTTGTGCTTTAGATTAGACTTTAAAGTAGGATTATGAGGCCGCCTCGATTTTTTTTTTGTAGCTTAGGTTTTCGACTAGGGTTTCAGGTTTCTTCGAGAACCGCTTCCACTTTCTTCGATGACATCACGAAAACGTACATTCGGTTGAGAAGTGAAGAGCTTCGTACTTTGCTTTGCTTGTAGTTTTAAATTTATACTCATTTTTTTTAACATTTTGTTACTGGCGTAGGGTTTATCGTCAATATGTTTCTTTAAACAGTAAACAATGTGGTCGACTAAACATATACCACACTATTTAAACCACGTTTCCAGTTGTTGAAGACTCTTATTGCACATCGTATGTGTAATCAGAGGATACTGTTATAACAATATATTTTGTAAAATGATAAATGTTTAACATTCCACATCGAATATTTAACATGAACGTAATATTAAAAGTTCGTTAAATCTTAAAATGATTTTATCACACTACTCTATACTTCAAAACGAGCGTTTGAAGATCGTCAGACCGATGTGCATAATAAATATAACGTAATAATGGCATAAAAAGTAAGAAATAATAAATACACGATTCATCAATTACAGCGTGGTTAAAAATCATAAAATTTCAGATGCTTTTGATACCAAATGGATCCAGTTTCTCGGAAAGATTGTGAACACATTGCACCGAAATGTATATCTCGACTACAGAATATGTATGACGGGAAGTTAAAAACGTCAAGGGAAAAAGTTAAAATATAAAATACAATTTTTAAATATATGTATATACAACATTTGTAGTAGTAATATTTTGTTCTAGGTACTAAATTATTAGTTTTAGCATTGTACGAAGGGTACGATGGATCGAATTTCCGATTCCGAACAAGATTTACTAAATTATATTGTTTTAGTGCTCGTATAGAATAATGTAGTCTTCTATCCGGTCTTCATTTTAAAAGTGTAAGTATTTCGTTTAAAAATCTAATTGATAAAAAATAAATATGTAGCTTAAAATTGAAATGTAAACGTACTTTTAATAACGATAACGTAAAATATAAAAATAGTTATAGTAATATTAAAAAAACTTAAGAATATCAACTAATAAATTTTTGTTCCATTAGGATTGGTTCAACTCATCGCAGAATTTACAAATAATCGCCGAATAAAATAACCATCGGATAAAATCGAGAGAGGTTGCAGTTAATTAATCAGAAACTAAAAGCGCCGTACGGCAAAGTAAGTTTTCTCTTAAAATTTCAAATTTCATTACGAAAGTAAACAGTTCATTTAAATAAAATAATCGTTAAATATTTAGATTTACTTGTTTCATGTATTTTGTGATTGTTCTAAAATTAACATAATTTCTCTAATATTCAATTTATATCGAACGACACTTTAATTTCATTCGATAATAAATATACAGATTTTTCTATTATGATATCACTACATATCCAAATTTGTCTTTAAAAAATCTTTTCTTTGTTGCTATGTTAATTTGTTGTTTAATTTTGATTTCATTTGTGTATTAGTTTAATATATAAATTGTTTTCTCATTAATAATTTTACATTATTAATAGATTAAATAATTAATCTAATACATTTTAATTTATAATCGTATTTCGATAAAAATTAATTTATTACAATTAGTAAACTTTCTCGATATTATCTACATTATATTGATATTAATGTAATTTTTTTGTTTTTTTTTATTTTGTTAAAAGTATTTTTTTTATCAAAAAGTAATTATCGTTCAATGTTAATTTTTCAATGTATTTCTCCTAGTATTTAATTTTTTAATTCATTTAAGACTGTGTTTAGTTAACATAATTGTTTTTGTTCATTTAATAATTTGAAATGTGTTTTTCTTATGAACATCTTTAATTTTTGTTGTTTTAAACATGTATGTATATATATATATATATATATATATATATATATATATATATATATATATATGTATATATATATATTTAAATAATTGTAATTTTTATATACACTTTTGATTTGAATTTATATTTAAATATTTCTTCTGCAAAATTTATACTATTAGTAAATCATAATAAATTAATTTTATTAAGTCTTATTTCAATAATTTAATGTAAATTCTATTTTCACAATTTATATATATATAAATTTTGCTACATTGTTGGATGATAATTATACTTTTAATAATTTAATTTTTTATGTTTCTTTTTAATCTTTAATTTAAACAAGTGCTGCATTTTTAGAAATTTAATTCCAATCTATTGAAATTACATCTGCAAAACTTTTCTTTTTAATATTTCATTAAATTTAAATCAATGTTTTTGAAACACTCTTTATCAACAATATTTATAAAGCAAATTTTATTTCTTTTGTTCCATTTTTGGTGGTGTATATTTTCATAGTGATACTTTTAATAATATATCAATTTCTTTTATAATAATGTCTCTGATTATTAATAATATACTGATGATGATAATATTGCTGAATCTTATAGTTTAGTTTCTAAATATTTATGTAAAAAGTACACTAAATAATAGTAAAACCTTTTATTTTTGAAAATTTTAAATTGGACCTTCATAAAATGTATTTTATATTTCTTTGAATGTAATTTATCAAAAATCATACACGAGGTTTTTCGTAACTGGAAAATGCATGAAAGTTGGCAAACATTTTTGTTTTTAAAATGTTATTTTATTTTCAGTTAATTAATAAGATTTTTTTATGTATATATATTTTATAGAATTCTATATATTTTTGAGTTTTATAATTTTCAACGATAAATTTATTGTAAAAATTCTATTTTTTTTTTATTTCTTAATTTTATCTTTACTCAATTTTAATTTCTAGTTTTAATTGTATTTCAAATTTTTCATAACTTTATTTGAATGAAACCGATTTCTATTTTAAAATTTTTATAATTTTATTACTTTAAATTGTTTTTAATACTTAATGAATGCATAACACTTATAATATTCTTTTTTAGATCTTTATTTTTCCAATAATTTATCAGATTAAATAACATTTTTGTTTTAATATTCAGTATTACATATTTTTTTTAATTTTTCATATATTTAAAAAAATTTTTACTTGTCCCCAGTATTTATTCTATTTTAAACATTTGATATTTGATGATTAAATTTATTTCTTTTTAAATTTAATACTTTTTTAAAAATAAAAGTATCCAAGTTCATAAAATAACCAATTTTTATATTATTATTTTGTATAAATTAGTGTTCAGTGTTTTTATTCATTAATTGGATTTGTTTTTACTTTTTCAAATCTTAAATCTTCTATCTTCGTGCCATTTTTTTTTTGCTCTTATATTAATTTTAAATATTTCATTTTTATCAGTTCATGATTTAAATTACATTTTAATTTATAAATATTAATTTTATTATTTGTAATACTAATCGAATTTTTGAAGATCTGTATCTTTTTAACAAATGTGTTAATATGAAAATGATAAATAATTGAGAAATTTAAGTGTTCATTGTTAGATTTTGAAAAACAGTTAGTAATTTGAAATCAGTTGATTTTTATCCAGTAAATCAGTTCATATTTTTATTATTTGATTAATGAATTGTTTTTATTTTTTAATTGGGAGCATTTCTGAGAATCATATAGAATTAAGTGAATCATAAATACTTTTTACTCATTAATAAAAAAATCTTGTATGTGTATATATATATATATATATAATCTACATGTTCATATATGTGTGTGTGTTTAAAAATGCGTACAAGTGCTAATTTTATATAATTTCTTCCATAAATAATATTTTAATTACTGGTTAACTGTTGAAAATATTTCTTAGTATTAAACTTTGTTTTTATATAGTATATTTCGTCCTCATCTTTTATTTTGCTCTATTTTAAATTCATTTTTTATTCCATTGGTAATTCGATAAAACTGATTTCTTCTTTTACTCTATTAATAATCGAAACAAATCTAAAATAATTTTTAAAAAATGTTAAAATGTTGAAATATTCTGTTAAATAATCAGAATAAATAATCAGAATAAATATATATTTTTTTAATTTAAACCACAACATGTACAACTTACAATTAGATAACTTTATTTTTATTTTATTTTGTTTATTGTTTTGAAAATTCATCTAATTTTGACACATTTATATTTTACAGTAATAATATAATTTCGTAAAAAACAATTAACATGTTGAAATATTGTTGCAGTTATTGAAATGCTTTAATATTTATTTTCACTGATTTTCAGTTATTTAAATTGTATACTAAGCTAATTGTTCTTTTTTTAAAAAGATTATTTTATAAACGATGTTATTTAGTAAATATTTTAATCCACTTGGTTATATTTAATTATCTTAAAAGTGTACTATGTTTAAAAATCGTGTTTTGTTTATACTAGAATGACATTTTAAAAATCATTTCAAAATTAATTTATTTCAAGAAGTAAATTTTCTAATAGTTTTACTAATTTTCACTTCAACAATAAAGTATTAAAATAATTTGTAATTTTTTTCGACATGTATAGTTTATATATATATATATATATATATATATATATATATATATATATATATATATATATTAGTAATATTTAAGTAACTAAATACTAGTGTGTCAAAGTATTAATGATTTTATCTAATTATCTTTAATATTGTTTTCTATTTATATTACAATTCTTCATATCGGATTTCTGTTTCAATCTTTTATTCATTATATATATTTAAAAAAAATGGAGAAATAGATTAAAAGCATTAAATTTGATTACTTCTCATTAGCTCTCTACTCAATAATATTTATTCTGTTTGAATTATACATTTAACAAGTCTTTTTGAAAACATGCTTCATTCTTAATCATGCATCCATTATTTTTTTTTTGATATTTGGATCCAGTTTCTATTTTTATTTTGGGTTCTTTTTCAATATTGATATTTTGGTTATACAAATAATTTTGTAATACGTATTAGATTTTATTAAATATTCATATATTCATTTTTTCATTTCTAAACTTAAACTGAGTTTTCGTAATGGTGTTTATTTTTTTTTTGTACCATTTTTCAAAATATAATGGAAATCGGATTGAAAAATATGAAATAGTGTTAACTTAATTACTATTTGTATTAAGTTTTTAGTTTCTGATTGCTGTTTCAACATTTTAACATTTTTTTTATATACATAATCTTTTTGTATCATGACTTATATTTGATTTCAATTTATCTCATAATTTAAATTGCAGTTCTTTAATTGCATCCCTTCTTCTGTAACATTTTTTGAAAATTTGTGAAAATTAGATTGAAAAATATGAAATTAATAATATTACTCTCTAACCATTTTTCCAATTTTTATTCAGTTTGCACTTAATATTCAATGAATTTTATTTTAAAATATTTTCTTACTATTCTTAAATTAATTTACTGATTTGATATTTAACTTTCTACTTTTTATTGTATTGTTTCTTTTTCGATATTCTACCATATATATATATATATATTATAACAAGTCATATATAATTAGATTTTATATGCTGTTTCATTTTTGTTTATTTTAAAATTTAATCTGCAATTCCTGAATTAATTTTTTTATTATTTAAAAATGTTAATTTCTTCTTTCAAGTGCTCTTTTTATAATCAATTTGCTTCTTTTTCATATGCGTTATTAAGAGTCTGTAAATGATCGAAATCAGTTTTATACACCAATTCTATCAATTTTTTAAGTTGAAATTATCTTCTCTCTTATTAAGCATTTTTAATTATTCGATTGAAAATAATTCTTAAAATGTTTCATTTATATGCATTGTTATATTATTTTATTTGAATATATCTGTATTTTACTGTTTATTTATTTTTGTAACATACTTTTTTTAAAAACAGTTGACAGATTTTTATACGATCAAATAATACATTTTTTACAGTAAAAACATCTCATTCATAATTCCTTTTTATTTTTTTTTTGTAAATTTTTAATAGTTTGAAGTGAATGACTGAAATAGATTGTATGCATGAAATATTGTCAATTGTATATATATTTTGTTTTCAACCTTTAATGAATGTGTTATAAAAAGAATATAAAAACGTTTTCAGATGTTATCCGAAGAAGACGAAGAGTATCTAAAATGTAAATATGACTAAGATTTGCCGATATGAGAGACGTGTTCAGCTTGTTTCCATTACTGATGACAGCATTGCAGAATCAAGGAACTTACAAGGAACTTACTTATAGTTATAGTTATTAATTATAGTAATTTATTATTGTTAACCCAAATATTTCTATATATTTGGTAAAAAATTGCGATATTCGAATAATAGGGTATTGATGCAACATCACCTTTTCTATAAGAGCAAAATTTTAGTAGCATTGACAACGAATTATTCGTTAAAACGAAAAGCAAATTTAAAATTCTTAGATTCTCTTCTAAAGTTCACAAGTAAAAGAAAACTGCGTATTATTTAAAGAAGTAAATTAATCAAAATGATATTTTATTATAACCGAAATGAAAAAGTACATTCGTAAATAAAAGGAAATTGTAAATTATTTAAAGATAAATTAATAGAAGTAGTATATTTAGTTCTTCCACATTAAAGAAACAATAAGTTCATATGAAATAAAATCAATCGGTTGTGTTATGCATTCATTAATGAATTTTAAATACTTAAAAATTATTTTTTTATAAATAAAGAGTAAGAACAAATCGAATTTCATAAATAATAGAAAATTGTAATGATTCCTCGAGATTAATTAATATGATTGATAAAATTTAAAATATTTGTTTATTTAATAAGTATTTAATATTTTTATATTTGTTTGTTACTTACTTTATTTTCATAAACAGATTATAATGTGAAAGTAATTACTTTATACTTTCTCTTTAAATGGAATTTAAATTAATTTTTAATTACTTTTGTCTAAAATCTATAAGTAGAAAATTGACTTTTTTAAAGTAATGAAATGAATCAAGAATGTTTATTTTTTTTTATTAAATATGAACTCAGTTTCTTACTTTTCGATTGTTTGTTTTTCATAAATAGTACAAATTTTAATCAAATTTTTGTAGTTGAATTATTAATTGCATTAGTAGTATTTAAATACTTTTTCATTTAATTTTACAATCTTGTTCAATTTCATATTTCTATATAAAGTTGTTTTAAATCTCATAAATTGTTGAAAATTAAGAATGTTTTTCATAAAGTGAAATAATTGGTAATATTTAAATGATCTTCTAATTAAATATGAATTAATTTTTTATCACTATATTAATTATAATATTTTTTAATGATCATAATGGAAGTAATTTTTATAACAAAATGTTAGTTTGATAACATATTTAATGGTTTTAAGATTTAGTTTAACTTTGCCATTTTTCAATTTCTCATTTCTGTATTAAAAGAGAGCATTGTTGGAATTTGAAACAATAGAAATTTACAGATCACTTATTTTAAATATAAATTCACTTTTCTTATATTACAAATAAAGTTTAAATTTTTCTAACGATTCACAAGTGATAACTAATTATCAATTACGATTTTAATAGATAAATTAATAGTTTATCTCGAAATACTCTGATTTTCAACAGTTCGACTTTGAATGAAATTAGTGTAATTAAAACTGGTAAATGATTGAGAATTACAAATTAATAATTTGTTTTACAAGGCTAAAATAATGATTGATTATAATTGTTTTTTTTTTATTATTATTGAATATGAACTATTTTTTTTATCATTGATATGCATTCATTAAAAAGTTTTCAAATGGTAATAAAGAAATTGTCATAAATAAATTGGACTTGAACACATTTTTAATATCATTTCTTTTGATTTACGAACTTTAAATTTCTTATTTCTATGTAGTGTTCTTGATGCTCGTTAACTGATAGAAAATTACAAATTAATTTTTTTAAAAAAAATCATAGTTAATAATATTTAAATGCTGTTTTTCTATTAAACAAATTAAATTTTATATCAATACATTAATTAGGAATCATTTCTAATGATCCTTAAACATTTTAAAAGTAATTTTTATGGTTTAATTAATGATTTTTACATATTGTTTAAATACTTTTTGTTTTAACTATGAACTTTTAATGCAAAGTTTTGTCAATGCTCGTAACTAATAGAAGATTTGAAATGAATTATTTTTTAAAGATTAAATAAATGTTCTCTTTCTATTAAACATGAATAAAATTTAGGTCGTGAACTTTTTATGAACTTTTTCAATTTCTTATTTCGATAAACAGATCAATTATATGATAATATATGAATATTTTTTTATTTAATATGAATTAAATTTCATGTCAGTACAATAATTACAATGTTTTTTAATGATATTTAAATAGTTGAAAATAATTTTACATGTGAATTAAATTTTACTGATAATAATTGAACATCTTAACAATTGAATACTCTTAACATTTTATTTAATAATGAAATTGTTAAAATTTCTTATTTCTATATGAAATTAAGTATTGGTAAAGTTCATAATTATTAGAAATTAATTTTTTGTAAAGTGAAATAATCATTGTCGGAATGTATATACTCTTTAATTGTTTAATAAGAACTAGGTTTCTTATCAGTACATTAAATACAAATTTTTCTAATGATTGCCATAAGTAATAGACGGTTACAAATTAACTTTAACAATTCAATTAAAGGTTATACATACCTTTTTTGACATTTTAATGCATATTTTTATTAAATATAAACTAAATCACATCTGATATGTATATTCAATTTTATACTATCATAAGTAATAGACAATTGAAAATTGAGATTTTATTTAAGTAGATTTTATTAAAATAATGAATACAAGTAGAAAAAATCTTTGAATGGATCATAAGGCGAATGATTTAATCGAAAATTTTATTTTTTTCGTTAAGTATGAAATCGTTTTCTTATTCAAATTCTAAATTTTTTCAAACATTAATTAAGAAAGTATTTTTTTAACGATGATAAAATCGATGTTATTTACATAGTTGTTTTTAAAAAAAAAATGAATTTTATTTTCATATCACTTCATTAGTAATTAAATTATTAATTTTTCAATTTAATTTCTTTATGAATAATGTAACCATTCTTTTTACTGTAATGCTTTTTAAATATTAATTCAATTTATTATTTCGATATGAAATACTTGTTTTTAAGTAAATCTGTAATATCAGATAATTGTTAGCTAATGTTTAGCTATTATTTTTTGCTTTAAATAATAATTCTTAAATGAAAACATTTCATAAATAACAGATGGATTTTTTTTATAAGTAAATTAATATTATTTAGATGTGTTTTAAATATATTCAATTTCATTTTGTAATATTGAATAGTTTCTGTTTGAAGTCAATTTATATAGAATCGATATTAATCAGATGCCTTTTTCGTTTAAATATCGAATCGTATTTTTATTTTATTGAATCAAAGTTCATATTGCAATTGTTTTTAGTTATTTTATATTAATACCGTCGAGTGTATAATATATATGCAAAGTTAACATACCAGTAAATGTATGTACAACGTAAATGATTATTTCACATTTTAATTAATTTATATATCTATCGAAAATAGAAAAGTGATGTCGTTTACAATATCAGTAGTAACTTTCAATGTGCGATATATACAATACATATAATTGAAAAATAATTTGTCTTTGAGTATATGAATCGCTAAAAGCGATCTTTCATCGAATGCATATTTAATGATTTTTCTTTTCTCGTTTTATATCTGCAAAAGTTTTCAGAAAATCGAAACATATATTTCAACACTGTCTATATGTGTGTTTTGAACAAGTGTCTGTCTCTTGTGTGTCATTAGCTCGTTTAGCTCGAATCCGACATTTTTGTCTCGTTTAATTATATCGGTTTAGGCCGTTTAGATTCGAATCATCTCGGGTAGGAGTAGATAGTTTAGCTCTAATGTGATGTCAGGCAGGTTTTAAATAGATCGTTTAGATACATACTCGGGTAGGTTTATACCGTTAGCTACGTGTCGGGTAGGATAGGGCGGTGGCAGTCGGAACACCGGTGTCGTATGAATGTCGTGTATGTACGAATGTTACGTATGCTCGATTAACATCCGAGAAGTGGTAGTGTGAAGTTTCGAGATATCATCTCGTCGGTGCTTAATAGATTTTCTGGAAACTTTAATTTATAGTTTTTTATCATTACGGTACTATTAAAGTAATCAATTTATACCGCATATTTCTTTGAAATAAACATTAATCATTATAAATATGTATTTTTTTCGCACATTGTTACGTTACTTTTAGCTATGTACTACTGTTATTTTTGTATCTGATTATGGTAATCATTTAAAACGAGTAAGTTAATATAAGTTTTAATGAGTAATAAATATCGTACACTGTAATATATCTTTTGCACCGTACATCCTTTGTCATCGATACATGTCATACACCGAACAGTGTGTGTCGTAAGTAACAGAAACGGAGCATACGTTGTAAGTTAA
>CM068316.1:47295543-47375543 GCA_034766995.1 Acanthacorydalis orientalis
GTCGGTCATTCCGAGTGATTTTTGGACAATGTCCAAAAATCGTCGGTAAACCCGAGTTATTTTTAGACAATGTCCAAAAATCTTCGGTCATTCCGAGTGATTTTTAGACAATGTCCAAAAATCGTCGGAAAACCCGAGTTATTTTTAGACAATGTCCAAATATCGTCGGTCATTCCGAGTGATTTTTAGACAATGTCCAAAAATCGTAGGTTATTCCGAGTGATTTTTAGACAATGTCCAAAAATCGTCGGTCATTCCAAGTGATTTTTAGACAATGTCCAAAAATCGTCGGTTAACCCGAGTGATTTTTAGACAATGTCCAAAAATCGTCGGTCATTCCAAGTGATTTTTAGACAATGTCCAAAAATTGTCGGTTAACCCGAGTGATTTTTAGACAATGTCCAAAAATCGTCGGTCATTCCGAGTGAATTTTAGACAATGTTCAAAAATCGTCGGTCATTCCGAGTGATTTTTGGACAATGTCCAAAAATCGTCGGTCATTCCAAGTGATTTTTAGACAACAAAGACATTGTCTAAAAATCACTTGGAATGACCGACGATTTTTGGACATTGTCTAAAAATCACTTGGAATGACCGACGATTTTTGGACATTGTCTAAAAATCACTTGGAATAACCGACGATTTTTGGACATTGTCTAAAAATCACTCGGAATGACCGACGATTTTTGGACATTGTCTAAAAATCACTCGGAATGACCGACGATTTTTGGACATTGTCTAAAAATCACTCGGAAAGACCGACGATTTTTGGACATTGTCTAAAAATCACTCGGAATGACCGACGATTTTTGGACATTGTCTAAAAATCACTTGGAATAACCGACGATTTTTGGACATTGTCTAAAAATCACTCGGAATGACCGACGATTTTTGGACATTGTCTAAAAATCACTTGGAATAACTGACGATTTTTGGACATTGTCTAAAAATCACTTGGAATAACCGACGATTTTTGGACATTGTCTAAGAATCACTCGGAATGACCGACGATTTTTGGACATTGTCTAAAAATCACTTGGAATAACCGACAATTTTTGGACATTGTCTAAAAATCACTCGGGTTAACCGACGATTTTTGGACATTGTCTAAAAATCACTCGGAATGACCGACGATTTTTGGACATTGTCTAAAAATCACTCGGAATGACCGACGATTTTTGGACATTGTCTAAAAATCAATCGGAAAGACCGACGATTTTTGGACATTGTCTAAAAATCACTCGGAATGACCGAAGATTTTTGGACATTGTCTAAAAATCACTCGGAATGACCGACGATTTTTGGACATTGTCTAAAAATCACTCGGAATGACCGACGATTTTTGGACATTGTCTAAAAATCACTCGGAATGACCGACGATTTTTGGACATTGTCTAAAAATCAATCGGAAAGACCGACGATTTTTGGACATTGTCTAAAAATCACTCGGAATGACCGACGATTTTTGGACATTGTCTAAAAATCACTCGGGTTTACCGACGATTTTTGGACATTGTCCAAAAATCACTCGGAATGACCGACGATGGGTGCGGGTGTGGGTCAGTGTATGTGTGGGTGTGGGTCTGTGTGGGTGTGGGTCTGTGTGGGTGTGGGTCTGTGTCGGTGTGGGTCTGTGTCGGTGTGGGTCTGTGCCTGTGTGGGTCTGTGCCTGTGTGGGTCTGTGTCTGTGTGGGTCTGTGTCTGTGTGGGTCTGTGTCTGTGTGTGTCTGTGTCTGTGTGGGTCTGTGTCTGTGTGGGTCTGTGCTGTGTGGGTCTGTGTCTGTGTGGATCTGTGTCTGTGTGGGTCTGTGTCTGTGTGGGTCTGTGTCTATGTGGGTCTGTGTCTGTGTGGGTCTGTGTCTGTGTGGGTCTGTGTCTGTGTAGGTCTGGGTCTGTGTAGGTCTGGGTCTGTGTAGGTCTGTGTCTGTGTGGGTCTGTGTCTGTGTGGGTCTGTGTCTGTGTGGGACTGTGTCTGTGTGGGTCTGTGTCTGTGTGGGTCTGTGTGTGTGTGGGTCTGTGTCTGTTTGGGTCTATGTCTGTTTGGGTCTGTGTCTGTTTGGGTCTGTGTCTGTTTGGGTCTGTCTTTGTGGGTCTGTGTCTGTGTGGGTCCGTGTCTGTGTGGGTCTGTGTCTGTGTGGGTCTGTGTCTGTGTGGGTCTGTGTCTGTGTGGGTCTGTGTCTGTGTGGGTCTGTGTCTGTGTGGGTCTGTGTCTGTGTGGGTCTGTGTCTGTGTGGGTCTGTGCTCTGTGGGTTTGTGTCTGTGAGTGTTTTTGGACATTGTCTAAAAATGACTTAAGACTTCCTACGATTTTTGGACACTGTCTAAAAATGTCTCGACTTTAACGAGGGTTTTTGGATATTGTCTAAAAATGAATCTGATTTATCGACAATTTTTGGACATTGTCGTCTAAAAATGACTCCGACTGAACGACGATTTTTGGACATTGCCTAAAAATGACTAGAGTTTAACGACGATTTTTGGACTTTGGTTGAAAACAAGTTTTTCGGGCAAAATTAGGCTTTTTTGGATAATAATCGAATTGAATTGCACACCACGAGATAGATAATTTTAAGACGCATCTAACGATATGCGATATGAGCCGTTTCGCACTTACTTTCGACTACTTATAGCCGAAAAACTGTTCGAAAAATGGGTTTTTTGGGCAAAATTAGGCTTTTTTGGAAGATAATCGAATTGAATTGCACACCACGAGATAGATAATTTTAAGACGCATCTAACGATATGCGATATGAGCCGTTTTGCATTTAAATTCGACTACTTATGGCCGAAAAACTGGTTGAAAAATAGGTTTTTCGGGCAAAATAAGGCCATTTTGGAAAATAACCGGATCGAATCGCACACCACGAGATAGATAATTTTAAGACGCATCTAACGATATGCGATATGAGCCGTTTTGCATTTAAATTCGACTACTTATGGCCAAAAAACTGGTTGAAACATAGGTTTTTCGGGCAAAATAAGGCCATTTTGGAAAATAACCGGATCGAATCGCACACCACGAGATAGATAATTTTAAGACGCATCTAACGATATGCGATATGAGCCGTTTTGCATTTAAATTCGACTACTTATGGCCGAAAAACTGGTTGAAAAATAGGTTTTTCGGGCAAAATAAGGCCATTTTGGAAAATAACCGGATCGAATCGCACACCACGAGATAGATAATTTTAAGACGCATCTAACGATATGCGATATGAGCCGTTTTGCATTTAAATTCGACTACTTATGGCCGAAAAACTGGTTGAAAAATAGGTTTTTCGGGCAAAATAAGGCCATTTTGGAAAATAAGCGGATCGAATCGCACACCACGAGATAGATAATTTTAAGACGCATCTAACGATATGCGATATGAGCCGTTTTGCATTTAAATTCGACTACTTATGGCCAAAAAACTGGTTGAAAAATAGGTTTTTCGGGCAAAATTAGGCTTTTTTGGAAGATAATCGAATTGAATTTGCACACCACGAGATAGATAATTTTAAGACGCATCTAACGATATGCGATATGAGCCGTTTCGCACTTCATTTCGACTACTTATGGCCGAAAAACTGTTCGATAAATGGGTTTTTTGGGCAAAATAAGGCCATTTTGGAAAATAACCGGATCGAATCGCACACCACGAGATAGATAATTTTGAGACGCATCTAACGATATGCGATATGAGCCGTTTTACATTTAATTTCGACTACTTATGGCCGAAAAACTGTTCGAAAAATGGGTTTTTTGGGCAAAATAAGGCCATTTTGGAAAATAACCGGATCGAATCGCACACCACGAGATAGATAATTTTAAGACGCATCTAACGATATGCGATATGAGCCGTTTCGCACTTCATTTCGACTACTTATGGCCGAAAAACTGTTCGAAAAATGGGTTTTTTGGGCAAAATAAGGCCATTTTGGAAAATAACCGGATCGAATCGCACACCACGAGATAGATAATTTTAAGACGCATCTAACGATATGCGATATGAGCAGTTTCGCACTTAATTTCGACTACTTATGGCCGAAAAACTGTTCGAAAAATGGGTTTTTTGGGCAAAATAAGGCCATTTTGGAAAATAACCGGATCGAATCGCACACCACGAGATAGATAATTTTAAGACGCATCTAACGATATGCGATATGAGCCGTTTCGCACTTCATTTCGACTACTTATGGCCGAAAAACTGTTCGAAAAATGGGTTTTTTGGGCAAAATAAGGCCATTTTGGAAAATAACCGGATCGAATCGCACACCACGAGATAGATAATTTTAAGACGCATCTAACGATATGCGATATGAGCCGTTTCGCACTTAATTTCGACTACTTATGGCCGAAAAACTGTTCGAAAAATGGGTTTTTTGGGCAAAATAAGGCCATTTTGGAAAATAACCGGATCGAATCGCACACCACGAGATAGATAATTTTAAGACGCATCTAACGATATGCGATATGAGCCGTTTCGCACTTAATTTCGACTACTTATGGCCGAAAAAACTGTTCGAAAAATGGGTTTTTTGGGCAAAATAAGGCCATTTTGGAAAATAACCGGATCGAATCGCACACCACGAGATAGATAATTTTAAGACGCATCTAACGATATGCGATATGAGCCGTTTCAGACTTAATTTCGACTACTTATAGCCGAAAAACTGTTCGAAAAATGGGTTTTTTGGGCAAAATAAGGCCATTTTGGAAAATAACCGGATCGAATCGCACACCACGAGATAGATAATTTTAAGACGCATCTAACGATATGCGATATGAGCCGTTTCGCACTTCATTTCGACTACTTATGGCCGAAAAACTGTTCGAAAAATGGGTTTTTTGGGCAAAATAAGGCCATTTTGGAAAATAACCGGATCGAATCGCACACCACGAGATAGATAATTTTAAGACGCATCTAACGATATGCGATATGAGCCGTTTCGCACTTAATTTCGACTACTTATGGCCGAAAAACTGTTCGAAAAATGGGTTTTTTGGGCAAAATAAGGCCATTTTGGAAAATAACCGGATCGAATCGCACACCACGAGATAGATAATTTTAAGACGCATCTAACGATATGCGATATGAGCCGTTTCGCACTTAATTTCGACTACTTATGGCCGAAAAACTGTTCGAAAAATGGGTTTTTTGGGCAAAATAAGGCCATTTTGGAAAATAACCGGATCGAATCGCACACCACGAGATAGATAATTTTAAGACGCATCTAACGATATGCGATATGAGCCGTTTCAGACTTAATTTCGACTACTTATAGCCGAAAAACTGTTCGAAAAATGGGTTTTTTGGGCAAAATAAGGCCATTTTGGAAAATAACCGGATCGAATCGCACACCACGAGATAGATAATTTTAAGACGCATCTAACGATATGCGATATGAGCCGTTTCGCACTTCATTTCGACTACTTATGGCCGAAAAACTGTTCGAAAAATGGGTTTTTTGGGCAAAATAAGGCCATTTTGGAAAATAACCGGATCGAATCGCACACCACGAGATAGATAATTTTAAGACGCATCTAACGATATGCGATATGAGCCGTTTTGCATTTAAATTCGACTACTTATGGCCGAAAAACTGGTTGAAAAATAGGTTTTTCGGGCAAAATTAGGCTTTTTTGGAAGATAATCGAATTGAATTGCACACCACGAGATAGATAATTTTAAGACGCATCTAACGATATGCGATATGAGCCGTTTCGCACTTACTTTCGACTACTTATAGCCGAAAAACTGTTCGAAAAATGGGTTTTTTGGGCAAAATAAGGCCATTTTGGAAAATAACCGGATCGAATCGCACACCACGAGATAGATAATTTTAAGACGCATCTAACGATATGCGATATGAGCCGTTTCAGACTTAATTTCGACTACTTATAGCCGAAAAACTGTTCGAAAAATGGGTTTTTTGGGCAAAATAAGGCCATTTTGGAAAATAACCGGATCGAATCGCACACCACGAGATAGATAATTTTAAGACGCATCTAACGATATGCGATATGAGCCGTTTCGCACTTACTTTCGACTACTTATAGCCGAAAAACTGTTCGAAAAATGGGTTTTTTTGGCAAAATAAGGCCATTTTGGAAAATAACCGGATCGAATCGCACACCACGAGATAGATAATTTTAAGACGCATCTAACGATATGCGATATGAGCCGTTTCGCACTTAATTTCGACTACTTATGGCCGAAAAACTGTTCGAAAAATGGGTTTTTTGGGCAAAATAAGGCCATTTTGGAAAATAACCGGATCGAATCGCACACCACGAGATAGATAATTTTAAGACGCATCTAACGATATGCGATATGAGCCGTTTCGCACTTCATTTCGACTACTTATGGCCGAAAAACTGTTCGAAAAATGGGTTTTTTGGGCAAAATAAGGCCATTTTGGAAAATAACCGGATCGAATCGCACACCACGAGATAGATAATTTTAAGACGCATCTAACGATATGCGATATGAGCCGTTTCGCACTTAATTTCGACTACTTATGGCCGAAAAACTGTTCGAAAAATGGGTTTTTTGGGCAAAATAAGGCCATTTTGGAAAATAACCGGATCGAATCGCACACCACGAGATAGATAATTTTAAGACGCATCTAACGATATGCGATATGAGCCGTTTCAGACTTAATTTCGACTACTTATAGCCGAAAAACTGTTCGAAAAATGGGTTTTTTGGGCAAAATAAGGCCATTTTGGAAAATAACCGGATCGAATCGCACACCACGAGATAGATAATTTTAAGACGCATCTAACGATATGCGATATGAGCCGTTTCGCACTTACTTTCGACTACTTATAGCCGAAAAACTGTTCGAAAAATGGGTTTTTTTGGCAAAATAAGGCCATTTTGGAAAATAACCGGATCGAATCGCACACCACGAGATAGATAATTTTAAGACGCATCTAACGATATGCGATATGAGCCGTTTTGCATTTAAATTCGACTACTTATGGCCGAAAAACTGGTTGAAAAATAGGTTTTTCGGGCAAAATAAGGCCATTTTGGAAAATAACCGGATCGAATCGCACACCACGAGATAGATAATTTTAAGACGCATCTAACGATATGCGATATGAGCCGTTTCGCACTTCATTTCGACTACTTATGGCCGAAAAACTGTTCGAAAAATGGGTTTTTTGGGCAAAATAAGGCCATTTTGGAAAATAACCGGATCGAATCGCACACCACGAGATAGATAATTTTAAGACGCATCTAACGATATGCGATATGAGCCGTTTCAGACTTAATTTCGACTACTTATAGCCGAAAAACTGTTCGAAAAATGGGTTTTTTGGGCAAAATAAGGCCATTTTGGAAAATAACCGGATCGAATCGCACACCACGAGATAGATAATTTTAAGACGCATCTAACGATATGCGATATGAGCCGTTTCGCACTTCATTTCGACTACTTATGGCCGAAAAACTGTTCGAAAAATGGGTTTTTTGGGCAAAATAAGGCCATTTTGGAAAATAACCGGATCGAATCGCACACCACGAGATAGATAATTTTAAGACGCATCTAACGATATGCGATATGAGCCGTTTTGCATTTAAATTCGACTACTTATGGCCGAAAAACTGGTTGAAAAATAGGTTTTTCGGACAAAATTAGGCTTTTTTGGAAGATAATCGAATTGAATTGCACACCACGAGATAGATAATTTTAAGACGCATCTAACGATATGCGATATGAGCCGTTTCGCACTTAATTTCGACTACTTATGGCCGAAAAACTGTTCGAAAAATGGTTTTTTTGGGCAAAATAAGGCCATTTTGGAAAATAACCGGATCGAATCGCACACCACGAGATAGATAATTTTAAGACGCATCTAACGATATGCGATATGAGCCGTTTCAGACTTAATTTCGACTACTTATAGCCGAAAAACTGTTCGAAAAATGGGTTTTTTGGGCAAAATAAGGCCATTTTGGAAAATAACCGGATCGAATCGCACACCACGAGATAGATAATTTTAAGACGCATCTAACGATATGCGATATGAGCCGTTTCGCACTTCATTTCGACTACTTATGGCCGAAAAACTGTTCGAAAAATGGGTTTTTTGGGCAAAATAAGGCCATTTTGGAAAATAACCGGATCGAATCGCACACCACGAGATAGATAATTTTAAGACGCATCTAACGATATGCGATATGAGCAGTTTCGCACTTAATTTCGACTACTTATGGCCGAAAAACTGTTCGATAAATGGGTTTTTAGGGCAAAATAAGGCCATTTTGGAAAATAACCGGATCGAATCGCACACCACGAGATAGATAATTTTGAGACGCATCTAACGATATCCGATATGAGCCGTTTCGCACTTAATTTCGACTACTTATGGCCGAAAAACTGTTCGAAAAATGGGTTTTTTGGGCAAAATAAGGCCATTTTGGAAAATAACCGGATCGAATCGCACACCACGAGATAGATAATTTTAAGACCCATCTAACGATATGCGATATGAGCAGTTTCGCACTTAATTTCGACTACTTATGGCCGAAAAACTGTTCGATAAATGGGTTTTTAGGGTAAAATAAGGCCATTTTGGAAAATAACCGGATCGAATCGCACACCACGAGATAGATAATTTTGAGACGCATCTAACGATATGCGATATGAGCCGTTTTGCATTTAAATTCGACTACTTATGGCCGAAAAACTGGTTGAAAAATAGGTTTTTCGGACAAAATTAGGCTTTTTTGGAAGATAATCGAATTGAATTGCACACCACGAGATAGATAATTTTAAGACGCATCTAACGATATGCGATATGAGCCGTTTCAGACTTAATTTCGACTACTTATAGCCGAAAAACTGTTCGAAAAATGGGTTTTTTGGGCAAAATAAGGCCATTTTGGAAAATAACCGGATCGAATCGCACACCACGAGATAGATAATTTTAAGACGCATCTAACGATATGCGATATGAGCCGTTTCGCACTTCATTTCGACTACTTATGGCCAAAAAACTGTTCGAAAAATGGGTTTTTTGGGCAAAATAAGGCCATTTTGGAAAATAACCGGATCGAATCGCACACCACGAGATAGATAATTTTAAGACGCATCTAACGATATGCGATATGAGCAGTTTCGCACTTAATTTCGACTACTTATGGCCGAAAAACTGTTCGATAAATGGGTTTTTAGGGTAAAATAAGGCCATTTTGGAAAATAACCGGATCGAATCGCACACCACGAGATAGATAATTTTGAGACGCATCTAACGATATGCGATATGAGCCGTTTTGCATTTAAATTCGACTACTTATGGCCGAAAAACTGGTTGAAAAATAGGTTTTTCGGGCAAAATTAGGCTTTTTTGGAAGATAATCGAATTGAATTGCACACCACGAGATAGATAATTTTAAGACGCATCTAACGATATGCGATATGAGCCGTTTCGCACTTAATTTCGACTACTTATGGCCGAAAAACTGTTCGAAAAATGGGTTTTTTGGGCAAAATAAGGCCATTTTGGAAAATAACCGGATCGAATCGCACACCACGAGATAGATAATTTTAAGACGCATCTAACGATATGCGATATGAGCCGTTTCGCACTTCATTTCGACTACTTATGGCCGAAAAACTGTTCGAAAAATGGGTTTTTTGGGCAAAATAAGGCCATTTTGGAAAATAACCGGATCGAATCGCACACCACGAGATAGATAATTTTAAGACGCATCTAACGATATGCGATATGAGCCGTTTCAGACTTAATTTCGACTACTTATGGCCGAAAAACTGTTCGATAAATGGGTTTTTAGGGTAAAATAAGGCCATTTTGGAAAATAACCGGATCGAATCGCACACCACGAGATAGATAATTTTGAGACGCATCTAACGATATGCGATATGAGCCGTTTTGCATTTAAATTCGACTACTTATGGCCGAAAAACTGGTTGAAAAATAGGTTTTTCGGACAAAATTAGGCTTTTTTGGAAGATAATCGAATTGAATTGCACACCACGAGATAGATAATTTTAAGACGCATCTAACGATATGCGATATGAGCCGTTTCGCATTTAAATTCGACTACTTATAGCCGAAAAACTGTTCGAAAAATGGGTTTTTTGGGCAAAATAAGGCCATTTTGGAAAATAACCGGATCGAATCGCACACCACGAGATAGATAATTTTAAGACGCATCTAACGATATGCGATATGAGCCGTTTCAGACTTAATTTCGACTACTTATGGCCGAAAAACTGTTCGAAAAATGGGTTTTTTGGGCAAAATAAGGCCATTTTGGAAAATAACCGGATCGAATCGCACACCACGAGATAGATAATTTTAAGACGCATCTAACGATATGCGATATGAGCCGTTTCGCACTTCATTTCGACTACTTATGGCCGAAAAACTGTTCAAAAAATGGGTTTTTTGGGCAAAATAAGGCCATTTTGGAAAATAACCGGATCGAATCGCACACCACGAGATAGATAATTTTAAGACGCATCTAACGATATGCGATATGAGCCGTTTCGCACTTACTTTCGACTACTTATAGCCGAAAAACTGTTCGAAAAATGGGTTTTTTGGGCAAAATAAGGCCATTTTGGAAAATAACCGGATCGAATCGCACACCACGAGATAGATAATTTTAAGACGCATCTAACGATATGAGCCGTTTCGCACTTAATTTCGACTACTAATGGCCGAAAAACTGGTTGAAAAATGGGTTTTTCGGGCAAAGTTAGGCTTTTTTGGAAGATAATCGAATCGAATTGCACACCACGAGATCGTGTTGGTGTGTGTTCGTGTGGGTGTGTGTTCGTGTGGGTGTGTGTTCGTGTGGGTGTGTGTTCGTGTGGGTGTGTGTACGTGTGGGTGTGTGTTCGTGTGGGTGTGTGTTTGTGTTTAATTAAAATACGCATCGACCAGTATGAATTAGTTGCCAGATTTTTGACAATTTGAATATTTTCAGTAAGAAAATCGTGGTTTTTTATGGTTTTCTTGATTTTGTCGACATCCATAATGGACCAACGTTAATGTTGTTAAGATATGATATAAAACATTATACTACGCATAGATCAGTATGAATTAGTTGCCAGATTTTTAATAATTTGGATACTTTAAGCAAGATAAACGTGTTTTTCAGCTGTTTTTCGCACTTTTTTGGTATCTATTATAGACAGATTTTCATTTTATTTTTCAATTGACATAAAGCATCAAAATACACATCGATCAGGATATATTAATTGTCAGATTTTAAAAAGGTTGGATATTTTAAGCTAGAAAAACTGGTTTTTCGACTTTTTCGGTATCCATTGTGAACACATTTTAATTTTGTCGACAAACAGATATAAAGCATTAAAATACATATCGACCAGTATGAAATAAGTGCCATATTTTAATTAATTTGGATTTTTCAGTAAGAAAAACATGTTTTTTCTGCAGTTTTTCGGGACTCAGTATCCATTGCGGTCGGGTTTTAATTTTGTCTAGAAGAATATAAAGCATTAGATACGCATCGACCAGTATGAATTAATTACCTGATTTTAAACAATTTAGATATTTTCAGCAAGAAAAAATGTTTATTCAGCGGTTTTTTGGACATTCTCGGTATCCACTGTGGATTTTAATTGTCTATGATTTGATAAAGAACATGAAAGTACGCATCGATCAGTATGAATTATTTGACAGCTTTTAAACAATTTGGATACTTTAAGCAAGAAAAAAGCGTTTTTTAGTAGCTTTTTGGACTTTTTCAACAAAACAAAACTTGTCGATAAATCACACGGGCTGGGAAGCGATTTTTAAATGATGTCTACGAATCACCCGGTCTGGGAGAGAACTTTTAGAGAACGCCTAAAAACCGGTCGATGTGACTGTCGATTTTTGGATGGGAAAATTAAATCACTTGAACTGGGTGACTATTCGAATTTTGATCACATTGCAAAATATTTATTTGTAAAAACAATATATATGTGTAAGTCAGCTAATATTACTGAAGATCTAAAATTTCTACTAATATTCAATATATATTATAATAAATTTTCGAAATAATTTCAATATCATGATCATTTGCATTGATTGAATGTACATACACACTGACAATAAGTTGAATATTTCAATTGAAGGTTAATCTTATTCACCGCATATAATGTTTTAACCCTACGAAAATTAATGAAATAACTTACCTGCCACTTAATATTCAAATCATATCGTATTTAATTCTACATGGCCTTAAACCATGGTTATCATGTATTTTAAAAATACTAGTCTCCAAACTAAATTAATTGTAATAATATATAAAATTAAATATATATATATATATATATATATATATATATATATATATATTTATTATAATAAAGAAAATGGTACTCAAATCACATGGTATTATTTTTGTATATTTTTTTTCTTTCTTTTAATTTTACTAACAATTTTTTAAAGATTTTAGATATTTTTAAAATACACGAAAAAATTATTACTTTAATAGAACTCAATTAAAATATTATGTATGTTCATAATTTATAAATAAAAGCATGTTTTGCAATTTCATTTCACTTATCAATTTTAGAAATTTTATACAATGTAGATATGAAATCAAATTATTGTTTAAAAAAATCATCGAAATAATAAAATTCCATTAAATTTAAAAGAATTTATTTTGTATTCAACTACTATGCTTTTTAGAAAAATGCATAGTTTAATGATAAGATATTCTTATTTTCAAAAACATAATCTAAATTCCACTCACAAGAAAAGGATATGTCCTTGGAAATTGAGTTTGGGACCAAAGATCGTGTAGTGGTAGGATACCCCGAATGTATTTATATAGTAACATTATAGCTCGCACTATCCAGCCATTTTCGAGAAAAAAGGCTCCAAAGTTTCCGGATCGGCTTTTCAGAAAATGATTTTTTCACAAAATTTTTTTAATTTTCTGGCAAACATATTCGTCTATTAAAGTATTCACGTGGTATATGATCCCGTTAAAGTGATCATGGGTATATCCATGAAAGAATATTATACCCTTCTCTATACACAATATTCTGTGGAATATACCACATGAATACTTTAATATATCAATATGTTTGCAAAATAATACAAAAAGTTAAAAAAAATTCATGAAAAAATCATTTTCTGAAATAAAATTGTCAAAATTTAAGAGCATTTTTCAAAAAAAAAAAAATGCAAGAAAATGTTACTTCAATTTTATTTAAATTTTTTAATAAAATGCATTAAATAATTATTCAGGCAAAGAAAAAAAAATGACATGGATCGAGCAAGAATTGAACCTGGCACCTCAGACACTTAAAGCCGGTGCAGTGGTACAGCCTAGCTACCAAGCTAGTTAACAACGAGTGAAAATGTTTCTCTCATAAGCAGATGTGGAAATTTTAGAGCCTTTTTTCTTGCAAATGGCTGGATAGAGCAAGCTAGTACATTACTATATTAATACATTTGATCCCAAACTCAATTGCTGAGGGCGAATCCTCTCCTTGTGAAATATAGTACAGATTTCATTACATTTAACATTCATTACTATAAACTGTAAATATTGTGCAGAAAGATAATTGTTCTATATTTTTAGAAAACAAAAACTAAATAATATTGAATTCACTAATTTATCTTTAAAACACTGGAATTGAAATTTTATATTGCTAATGGTTATAAAAAAAATGAATAAATATGAAAATGACTTAAAAAAATGATTATATTTTAAGTGGTAATAATTTACTTGAAAATATTTGGCTGATAGTAATTTTTTTATGAACAAATACTCTTAAATATTAGATACTAAATATATATTTATTTTGATGTACTCACACACATTTAGAAGCTTATAAACACGAAATAAGTTAATGATAAAGGCTGAAAGCATCAAATGTATACTATACATTTGCTGATTTCAGTTTTTATTCATTAACTTATTTGATTTCGTTAAAGCTATTGTACGTTAAATATTTTTAATGAAATATTTGAATAGTAATATTTATTACAATTATTAACTCAATTTAAATTTATACACTAAAAAGTGTCACTAAGCTCTGATTTAAACCACTTGTTTATTGTTTTATATTATCACACTGCCGCAATTATTAAGTAATGTTTAAGTTAAAAATATTAAGGATGTTAATATATTTAAACCTATAATCAAAACAAATATAAAGAAGTATTGATGGAAACATTTGTGATTTATTTTCATATTTAAACAATGTTTACAGATCAAAACTACTCTATATAATTCTTACAATTTGTAGAAATGTACTATTTTTTGTTTTGAAGAAATTGCATAAATAAATTTAATGGTATTTATAATTTCTATGATGCTCTGAAAAAAATAACAGCACTATATTATAAAACCTTACATAATTAAATGATCACTTACTGATTTTTCCATAATTGATGGCATAGAAAAATATCATCGATCCTACAACAACTTGTAAAAATGGGGCAATTCCAACACGTTTCGGTTGAACATATTTATGCTGCCACCGCCACCAAGCTAAACAAAATCATTAATTTCATATTTAAGTTTTGTTTAGAGTGATTTATAATAATATTAATATTATGATTCTAAAACTGTTTAACGCTAGTGAAGTACAAAGTGTACGACTGTCATTTAAATTTCTACTACTTACTATTCGTAATAGAATATTTTATTTTGCAAAAAGGTTTTATTACATGACATTAAAGGAAGGAAACAATTTTAAAACAGAATATTTTCACATACCTCGGCTAATTGCACCAGCCATAGCTTGTGGACTCTTATTGCGACGACCTAGCCATTGACTAAGTTCCCCAACTTTAACTTGAGCCAAGGGAGTGTCAGCTAATAAAAATAATAAGTTAATCTACTGTATATGTTTAACATAAAACTAGCAATACTATAAATAGTATTTTAATAGTTTTACATTTTGTGAATTTAACATCTTTTTATACATTATAGGTTTGGTTACGTAATAAATAAAAGACTTCTTTTACACATATTAACTAAATATTAAAATGAAACCTACATATAAACTATATACACTCACGTTTGCCATAATATCGTGCAGGGTCATAAGGACCGTGAACTTTTGGATTATATTCTGCTGGATAGTCACCAAACGCCATTTTCTATCGACACTGAAGTCTGTTCACACAAATGAGAGTCTTTTATCTATGTACAAATGTTTGTCAGCCTGCTTTGGGATGATAAAAGTTATGTTAGTATATTATTTTTTGAAAATAACCTTATATAAAACGGAATAAGAATGAAAATAAACTATAATTTTATTCAAATGATTACGTATTAAAAAGCAATATATTAATTTTAGTTATTTTTTTTATAGTGTAAATACCAGAACATTCTTTGACTTAGGGTTGGTCACGGGCAAATGATTAAACGTTTAGCGCATTGATTCAAATATTTTAAATTATTCAATTTTATTATTTAATATAAGATTTTATTTATACACATACACACACATACATACATATATATATATATATATATATATATATATATATTATATATATATATATATAAATATCATTATGTGTGTGTGTTTTAACCAGAATGGAGCCGTAATATCGTAAATAAATATCTCGATAGATTTCTGAACAGAAAATGGCGAGAGTCAAAATCGGCTGTAGAAAGCAATAATCGAATGGAAGAAATCTAATTAACATGAATTTATTTTTATTTACATCTTTATCTTAAATATAAAAATCACTAAATACTTTCCGTACTTACTTTTTCAATGTATGCCTTGTATGCTAATATACTTAAAAGCACTAATTATAATTCGATTTATTTTTATGAAATTGTATATTTGTTGTAAAAAATAATTATTGAAAATACATTTGATGCAAAATACAAAACATTTCAAACAATTAGAAATAAATATCACATTAAAGTAAATTAGATAACCTATCTGAAAATGTATAGACATACAAGAAACCTAACAGCCTCAGTCAAATTCATGTATTAGAAATATAAAATAATATTATCATATAAGTAAAAGTTTTATTTTAGAGATCTGTTTTATTATCAGGTTTCATTGACTACGTGTATGTTGAAAATATAAATATTAATTTATTATTGTTATATATATAAATATATATATACAATATATATATACATATATATATATATATATATATATATATATATATATATATATATATATATATATATATATTACATAACACAATATATAATTTTCAATATTATTACAGAAGACATTTATTATGTTGTTTTTCTGTAGCTTGTTATTCATAGTTCTGGATCATGTTAGTCACATAGGAGTTTATTTTTTCTATGACTGATTACAATTTTTAGAAAGATTTTGAATTCAACTTAAGATCTATTTAAAGATAACAAAATTTGAGCTGATCACAGAAGAACAAACTCTTACATGGTCTCAAGGAACCATGATCTAAAGCTTCATACAGAAATATAAATTCTTCAATTTAGACTTCAACATGGAAGTATTAAAAAGAAGGTGCAGGGGTTAAGAAAAGTCATATTATTTTTTATTTAATATTTTAGTTCAACTCAGTACTAATATACAACTGAACTGAAATATTAAATGGGAGGATAACATGTTTTTTTTTATTTTGCGTTTTTTTTAATACTTAAATATGTAATACATAAAAATGTTCCATAAATCTATATACAAATTTAGGATACACAATGGGCATACGTTTTTTTTAATTATATATATATATATATATATATATATATATATATATGTGTATATATATATATATATATATATATATATATAATGCGATATGAGAATTAATATTTTAATAGTTTACACGAAAAGTGTTCATACACATAGTCAATTGCTTGTATAAAAATGAAGAAAATATTTTGTAATAATTTATTAAAACCTATATATGTATAAGTTAGGCTGATAAAACTTGCTTTCTACAAATTTAGTTATATTCATGCTCATTATTTAGATTTAGTTTCGAATATGATTAGCACACTGTTTCATATACATTGATATCCATTAAAAATATATCCATTAGTTTCGAAACACCAATAGTATTTTAATATTGAAATTGTAATAGTAACTAAATTCAAAATAGGTAGTAGTGTTTTTCAGTTCTTTAATCAATCAGTATAATTAGTAAATTATACATTTATAATTCGATATAATTTTCATTTTGCCTACATTTATTAAAAGAAGTAAAAAATATCTTTATTGTACTGATCATTATAAATTATTTCATTGTATACAATTCTGATTTTTTGCTAGTTGCACAGATATGTAAAATGTGATCTATTTTAAGTTCTGTTGATTAGGCCATTGATACTTAAAATGTTTTAGTTATAAAAAATAAGCGTTTTTGTCTGTGCTAGAATAAACTTATATATATATATATCATTAACATATTTAATTGTACATTATTTCAATTGTGGTTTTACTGCTATTATTAAATTCATTATTAAAATATTTACTGACCTGGCCCAATTTTAAACACATTAAATTAAATATTCATACTGATTGGAGCAACTTAGCTTATCAGTAACACACGTGAATAAAAAATGGACGCATTTTGTTAAAAATCAATTATTTTGTTTGTGTTACTACTTCTTTGATTTACTCTATATATAACATTTTTTTTTACTTTTTGTTTGTTAATAACCACATTGAACTTTGAAATTAAAACTGAACTAGGAGGAATGTATGTAACTAAAAATTAAACAGTATTTTTTTTCTGTAAATAGTGGAAAACAAACATGAACTTTAATAGATAAATCCGTTTACTTGGCAAGTGATGTATTTACAAGCAAATTAAGAAAATCTAAGAAGTGTCACTGATTCACCAAGAAGTAGTATGTCATGGTCAGTAATATCAATCATAATGCAGATTATTCTTAAAGCAATAATGTTGGGCTTTAGAAATCAACTAAAAGCACAGCTTTAGAATCGGGTATTTTTCCCAAAGTAAAAATGTGTGTATAGTGGTGAAGCAAACCAAAAATACAGCAAATAAAACATGTGGGGAAAACAACTAATGTTAATATGTTGAAAGCTCGTGCGGTACGGATAGAATGTCTATGCATTCAACACAGTGTTGAACAAACAGATCAATAAATCAAATTTATTTTTTTTGTAGTCATATATTGTTTGCTGCAGTGTACGCTGTCTAGTCGCATTTTAAAACAATGGAACTGAAAAGTATCGTGACAGTTGCTTGTGATTCTAACAAGACGATACTTTTGCAAATGATTTTTTCATTCTTCACGAATAAAAAAAACTTTTCCAATCAAAAATGATCATTTATTGATTTTTAGTTATTGTTTATTAAAATTTTGATGGCGATGTTTACGATGATCATTATTTTCTAAACGATGAAAGTACAGAAATGTCTATTTTTTTAAATTAAATATTTTTATACATTTTTAACTTTTATATCTATTAATTAAAAGCCAAGAAATATATATATATATCAGATCCATTGTCAGGGGGGAGCATTTCCCCCTGATTGATTCGTTTGCCCCCTCTTCAATCAAATCTGCGATTTTATGAGATTTGAAAATCATGGAGAATCATTGAGAGAATTTTTCTAATGGATTTATCATGATGATTAAAATCGTTTCTATGAGCGCGTTTCCACCGTAACCCCAAACAATTTTGACATAAAAAATGATGCCCACTCAATAATTGTGTTTGCCTCCTCTAATATGATGGTCTGGTTACAGGCCTAATATATATTTTAATGCTATATGTTGGTCAAATGCAACAAGAGATTTTCAACAAAGAGAAATAAATCCACATCGTTAAATTCAATATAAATAATAATAGCATTTGAATGTATTTTTTTAAATAAGCTGCCATTTTCCAATAATAAAATATTATTTGTTTCGATCGTTAGTTAGTTGTTTGTTGCATTGTATACTTCTGTTTCGATTCGTAATGAGCACGAGTTATTAATTGAATGATTCATTCTAACCTTAAATAATGTAATAAATCATCGTTAATTATAATATTTATTATATATATATATATGTATATATATATATATATATTTTGTAAATGTAAAATAAGCTTAACGTTAGCTAGTTTTCTTATGTATATTTTCACCGTATATACTTTTGCTCTTCTTGTTTTTCAACAATTGCGGATTTAGTATCTGTACTACTTTCGGTTTCTTTGTAGGCGGCCTTGTCGGTATCGGTGGTAAATCTGGTAAGTTACACTTATTTTTTAATTCTGCATATTTCTGTTCGACTCGTTTGATTAATTTTTCACGGTATCGATATGTTGTCCTGTCGACGGTCGACGTTGTTTTAATGCAGTCATCTCCACCAAACTCACATACACGATAGTGATGTAAAATAGCTGCATCTGCAGGTACGTTCAATGTACCGTGTCCTAAAGTGTAAATATTTCATAAGTTCCTTACAAATCGTAAATGAATCATGTTTTAAAATCATTCATATCTGAATTGCCGATAAAACAAGAAAATAGAGCACAAGCTGCTACTAAAGTTTGCGTTCTAGTTTGTCTAAAGAAGGTTTGTGTTCGAGTGGAGCTTGTGTTCTAGTTTAGCTTTCTAGCTAGATGCTGTTAGGTCTTAAAATGTTTCACTCGGATTATGTTTTGGTATGTTTATCAGATGGTAACAGTGTGGCAGATGCAGTAAGTTGTAGACATGTTTAATTGCTTCTCATGAGAGCTTCTGTATCGTTAGCTTTTGTTCAATTAGTTATTCCAGCATATATATTCTATATCACATGTGCCATATGTGTGTGCAAGAAAGAGTGTGTCAGAGGGAGGGAGAGGGTGAAAAAAGTGTTTTTATTTTGAAACTTGAAAAAAAAATTCAGCATGGCGAAGAAAGAACCCTTTTTTGAGATTATACAATGTCATTTCCTAAAATGTATGTTACTATTTTTATATATTAATGAAAAAGCTTTACCAGGTATAAATTCCCATACGAAATGATTTCCTGCCTCGATCACCTGTTCGGGCCGACATATATATTTACTGCGTTGCTTGTGTGGATGCAGTTTAGATCTCCGTCTCGTTTTTCTTAAAGTAACTAAAGACGCTTCGATTCGATTACTTGTTTTATATATCGATTCGTCGTCTCCCCACTGTAGGTAAAAAAATGCGTTCTGAAAGGAGTACGAACCTGTATTGTGGATGTTTAATCTCGATGACATCCATCTGAAACGAACGAGACATGTTAATCATTTATATTCAGTCGTAATATTTTTTTTTTGTAGTATGTTTAGTTGTGTCGGTTCTCTATGTATGAAGAGTGAAATACGAGTAGATAAGCATTTTCGATACATAAGAAGTGGGATGCACAATATTAAATTCATCATTTGAATCTAGCGTTAAGGGGACCCGGTGGTCTAGAATTTTCGAAAAATCGATTTTTTTTTCGAAAGTATAGTATCTTAAAAATATACTGTTAAAATTTGATGACGAAATTCAGAGTATTTCAGGATCTACAGCCCATTAGAAGATCAGGTAGGTAGAAGAATAAGTAGAGTGGATAACTTTAAACGCGTTTATCTCGAAACTACTTTTTTCATCTTGCGGGGGCCAGAAAAAAAAAACTACTTGACCGATTTGTCTGAAATTTTAATATGTTATTCTGAATAGTTCTAGCTCTCGCTGGAAGTAAAACTAATAGTTTCCGTAAAATATTTATATTTTTTTTATTAACAAAACATTCAAAAATACTGGTCGTTTTCAAACTTGTACTTTTGACTACGCGCCATTTTGTCAATTTTTTTTTTTTATTCTACTTCCTGCGATAGCTATACTTATACTAATTAAAAATTCGTCAATTGTTTTATTTCAGATCAGAGGGAGAGATAAATCATCATTCACCACGCAATTCCATTTTTTTTAGAGAGGGAGACTTCAGCATCATTTTTCTAATTTAAAAACAAAATTTTTTTTTGTCTTTATTTTCATTTTTGTGTAGTTTATTAGTAATAAAATAAGTGTAAAAAAATTTGAAAGCATTATTCATTACTCTCATATAGAAAAAAATGTTTTAAAATAGCTTAAATTTTAGGCCGCTAGACCACCGGGTCCCCTTAACGACAAATTACAATTAAACAAATGATGATCTGTTAGGATACATTTTTTATATAAAAAATAAATATATAAAGAGCCAACACAAATATTTCCTACATTATTTATTTTCATCCTGATCAGAATTTTACTTCATTTTTTATTTTATTACACTAATTCGATATATATATATATATATATATATATATATATATATTACTTACTTAATTAGGTCTTGTAAAGTATCATTGTGTTTCGGTATAATATATTCATCTAAATCTATTAACGCTACGTGAGAATATCTGTACATTGATCTATATAAACAATCGTTCAGTGCGGCAAATAGGCCTTCCGTTCGAATTTCTTTCTGCGAGATTATGTTGAGTTGCCACGGTAACAGTGTTAATCCGACCGACGCACCCTTCTTAGGGCTATCCTTGTTGGCCTGCATGTATTCGTTCAGAATACATCCGACTCCCGTGCCCAGGGTATGGTTGTAAAACGTGAAATGTTCGACGCCGAGCAGCGAATTGAGTTCGAGGAACTCTAACATCTGTATTGCCTAGAAGAGTTAATACGTTTTTTTAACAGGATGTCGAAACTGTTTTCAATAAAATATATTTTTTCTGTCATAAATTACTTTGGTCTTCTCCTAAAAATTGTATTTTTTCCTGTTCAAAAACGTTCAATAATTGATATGAGAATTTCGATGGCGATTATATTATTCTCAGAGCGCTACGGTTCGAACAAATCTAGGCGATTGAAAAATTGATTCGTGAAAGTGAATTTAGACAGTACACAATCTATAATTGTGATTTACATTATATCTAACAACAGTTTGGCACCGTACCTAAATGAATTCTCGAATAATTAATTTATTACACTTAATATGTTCACTGAGTTACGTCTAGCAGTTCTGACTTTGAAGTATAAAATACTTAAGTAGAGACTGGGTTAAAAAGAACTGAGAATGTTTCAAAATTTAGTTATCTTTTAATAGACTGACTGATTTCATTAAAATGGCACGTGTTTTTTTGAACGAAAAAAATCATTTTTTCCGATAATAGAGATCCGATTTTTTTAATAGTTGAAGAGGAAAATTGCTAAAAAAATTCTGACATTTCCTCGGGATACTTTATACTAGTTGTCTCCAGATGGAATCACTATTTTGTTGTAGAGGACAAGGTTTACTGCTATAGAAATCCACTGAACTATGTGGACAGAATATTGAGGCAAAACGGCGCTTTACACCACGATCTTCGACTTCCTGCGATCAGCGAATCTGTTAGAGAGCAAGTACATTGATTGGATGAAGCAGCCGAGATCAATGAGAACACGCTTATTTATACGCTATGAAAAAACCTTCTCGCACAGTAGCCTAAGCTGTTTGCGTTGAAAAACGAAGATTGATGAAGGTGTTGGCGAATCAATTTTAACAATCATTAGATAGATGCCAGTAGGAAGATGCTTCGTCGAGGTCTGTTGACTGAACTGTAAGATGCGGCACGGAAAATGCTTCACTACCTTGCGAAATCCATAAGACTATCAATAAATTTAAGCTGAGCGAGCTATAAGTCTCTCTGCTTGATATTTGTTCTGTACTAGCGGAGAGGGAATCTGCTGGTTACCGAATAAACAATGGACAAGAGTGTAAACTCCTATGAGAAATAGCCATGTCAAAAATCTGGATTAAAATAGATATTCTTACTTCACATGTTGAGGATTGAAACTGAAATTAATGATCTTACCGTATCAAAATTTTTATTACAAAACGTAATGGAGACAAATCGTACGAGATAACTGATAAATTTCAGGCTTCGGAGATGGAAGAACAAAGCCTCAAATTGAAGAAAAGTAGGCATATGTGAATAATGGACAATGAGAACTTAAATACAAAGCTTTTCAAAGGATGTAGTTCCACGTATGACGATTACTCTTTAGTTATAAATTTATTTTAAAGTTATATATAAAATCGTACTGCAGTAAACATTTTTTGTTGTATTATCAAAAAGATATTTAGATTACACTTATCATAAAATCTTAAAATTCAATTCAGGTTTAAATAAATGAATAATATTCACACTGACTGACAGATAGTGGTTTTCAGTTTACTCATATTTTGTCATACGCATTAGATCATAGTCTAGTGAGTTGTTTTAAAAAATTAGTGTAATGAATCATACAGTGAATATATTAACCCTTTCGATACGGCTACGTCCTTCGTCACAATGTTACCGTTGTACGGGTACTTGAATTACGAATATGGCGTTACTGTACGGGCCTGTTACGATGCGAACGTACACTTACACTACACAGGTAAAGAAGAAAATAATGAAAGGAGATAAAATTGAAATGAAAACCAGAAATAAAAGTATGTACCGTTGGATACTTTGTTGAAATAAAATCTTATGTTATCTCCATGCACTGTCGAAACGTCACTTTAGCACTGATCCTCGTATCGTTATGTTCAGAGTGGCCATGACGAAAAACAAAATAATCACAAAACAAGAGAAATCGGTTGCGATGGAGATACAAACTAATGGGTGGCTATAGTCACCGGTAGGATACAGCGAATGCGCGATGATGAGCGACTGTAGTCAAGCGGTAGTGTCGAAAGGGTTAACAAACACTTACTTGATTATAGTTGAAGTGTAAAGGCTTCACACAGACAGCCAGTCCTTCTTGAATTTTAGACGTGTTGACATCCGAATCCGTGTTTCTCACGATCAGCCTGTTCATCGGCGGAGTTCTTAATTTACTTACAATACTAACACTCTGTGGCGGGTTGTTTATATCGCGATGCAGTGGACATAGCACAAAACAGGCGCTATATTTTAGATTCCAGTTCTCACGTATTATCTGTAAAATAACAGAGAAAAAATGGAATAAAAGACTTATAAAATTATTCAATCATGTATTCGAAATTACTATTGTGTTACTATTGTATTATTATTTGTCGTTAATCATTAATAGTTAATTCAACCTAACCACCTACTTTGCTGTCAATTGTCATAATACTTGAAATACATTTTATAAACCGACCATCTCACTGAATATTCATTTATAAACTCTACATCGAAGAGAGAAATGTATTATTTCCAATTTACTTTATTACATTATGTTAAAACTGACACTTAAAAATTCGTTCGAATTCGTAGTGAAAACAAAACTGTTTATTAAACAATTGAATACAAATAATTAAAGAGAATATAAAATATCAATATAGGGCCGATGTTCGACTATTATCCTTATAATTGTTTTATTGATGAGTTTATTAGTTAATAATAAAATTTAATATTTCTATTCGATTCACTTATAACAAATTTTAATTAATAATGAACAAATCTGCACATTGTCATTCTTTTTATCACGAGTCGCTCTAACGCGCTCTGATAAACGGCAGAATAAAATGTGAAAAATAGTAAAAGTTGATCGAAATACTTTATTTTTTTTTGAAAATCAGATAAATAAACCTATACTGTAAACATAAAAAAATCATTTTTTTAATAAAGAAAAAGATTTACATTCGTATTTCACGGTTGAAATCTCATTGAATTTCCACTCAAAATATTTATTTAAATTATTTTTGCTCGAAATGTGCTTTTCGTCTGCAGACTTCGCCTCGTTTGCATTCAGACTTCATAAATGTTTCTATTGAAAACTTTTTCTATATTTTTTTATTGTCTGTAGTTATGCTTGAAATTTATTGAATTTGCTGTTTGGCAAATGAATCTGTACTAAATTGTATCATTTTCTAGACAACAAGATTTATTATTTATATTATTTAGATTTATTTTTTTATATTAGTTCAGTAGTTTCAGTAATTTCTTGTATTATGAATTTTACCTCTGTGAAAAAATCTAACAAAGGGAATTTTCAAAAACGGAATTCATATGTCTAATTTAAATAAGAACTGAAATTATATAAGATTGAATATCGAAAATGTCATTTATTTACCTTTACTTTCGCCATAACAGTGACGGATGTCAGTTGGTGGTTATACGTCGATGCATTTTCTGTATCCGTCGAACTTATCGGATCGTACCAAAATCTACACCATACCCTTTCAGGTCCTCGTGTTCTTGTAGCACCAATTATACGTATTGCTTTTTGACCTTTTCTCCGATCGAAAAACGCAGAGAACACGTAAAATTTAGACCTGACAAAATACAGTTTATCAGTACAACAAATCATTATAAACGGCGATATAACAGTTTATACCTTGTTCCGTTGACAGCTTGCCACGTGCCATCCTTCGCTGTGAAGTTCGCACTGATCTGTGGAAGTTTGATTTCTAGGCCCATTGGTAACGGCTGATTGCCGAGTGAATTAGGTATTTCTATGTCACCGACCACTGGCAGTCCGTGCGCAGGTGAAATGATAAAATGTTGATTCGCGTGTTGATTGTTCTCTTTCGCTTCCGCCATCATTTTATTGTCTTTGATTAAGTTTCCGAAATGGTTGATTGGTTCTGGAGCCATTATACCTCCGCCGCCGCGATATGACACGTAGTCATCGATCTGTGTATTCAAATCGAATTTATAATTAATTAGTGTTTATTGAATACTGTACAAGAAAGTTTCTAGTAGACTTTTTAAAATATCATGTTTAAAAAGATCACGAGAACTGTACAATTTTTAACCGGATTGACATTACTACGGGGTGACCAATCGAAGATAAATTATGATCAATTAAAGTCAACACAGAAAAAATTGCTGAACTAAAAACTTACATTTTTTAAAAAAAAAATCTATTTATATGTGATACGATGAAAAAATTCCATACGTAAACTTTGTTTTCAGTAAGTAAATTATATAATAATTAATACATTGAGTATTTTTAAAGTTTTAATTTTAGTACATTGCTTGTAATTAATGAAATCTTCAAAAGGGCCAGTATAAAAAGTAAGAATAATACATATATATATATATATATATATATATATATATATATATATATATGTATGTATTTATGTATATAATTTAAAAAATGCAAATTTGCATTCTTTTGCATTGAAATATGGCAGCAATAATTTTATAAACGTTTTATGCAGTTAGTTTGTGTCATCACTCTCCGATTCATTTCAACTGTCAGTTAAATGAACTGTAAACGAAAAAACGAAAGATGTCAATTGAAATTGAGGTGGATATCTAGTTACATGATTGTATCACTTCTGTTATCAGTTAGAATGACTATAAACAGACCAGTCAGTTCAGGTTTCAGTTTTGTAACAATTGCCATGAACCACGATTTCAAGCATTAAAATTTATAAAGATTAAACTATACACATATGTTTGGTACAGTAGTTAAGTTCATTAACATAAAAAAATCTATTTTTACAATTTTTGAATTTTTTTTTAACTTTATATTCTGAAAATGATGCAGTCTATCAAAGTGCACGTAAGAATCAATTAAAAATTATTAATAATCAATGATCGAATATTTTTGATTAGGGAAAAAAATTGTAGTTTGTTCTGAAGTGAAAAAGTCATTTGTAAAAATTATAAAGTTTAGATATCATCGGTTAGGTGCATATATTGCAGAACAATGTTAGGGTGTTGTCGCTACTCTTCAAATCCGAAAATGAGATAGAAATAGATTTTCTTGGGGGATACAGCTATTATATACATGTTTATTGATTACATATATATATATATATATATATATATATATATAGAGAGAGAGAGAGAGAGAGAGACAGAGAGAATTTGAAATGGAAATGAGTGGGAAATGCTGCAAAAAAAGAAGACAACCGATGAACAACAGAAATTATTAACTGAAAACCAAGGAATATAAAAAGACCAAGAGAGAGACTAATGAACAGATGGGATAAGGAAATAATTTTTTTTTTTGTAAATCGTTGGAAAAGAAAGGCATTTTATTGTACAAAATAGAAAATCATGGAAGAAGCCTTTATCCAGCAGTGGATTGACAGAGGCTGCTGTTGATATATATATATATATATATATATATATATATATATATATATATATATATATATATATATATACACATAGTATAAAACGACTGTTTAGTATGAGACGTTTTAATTATTATTATAAATAATTCTAACAATGAATATTTTCATTCTAATCACATTAAAATATCTGATATATTTTTTTTTAAAAAAATAGCCTAAAAATGTATGACAAGAAAATAAATAAATCATGTTAACTTTATACTGAACACATACTATCATGGGCGACTGATTGGATTAAAAAAAATGTAATTCAAATGTTATTAAAAAAAATCTTCACAAAGGACCAAGTTATACGTTTTCATCTAAAGTTATACTCATTCGTCGTAAATGACATTAATGATGTATGTGTGTGTATATATATATATACATATACACACTTAAACAAACACTTTTTAGATTAGAATTTAACAGAAATTAAAAAGAATGTATTTGAAAAATTTCGAAACTGAAGATTATCAATAAAAAGTTTTCTTTCTTACTCAATCAATGATCCAAAATATTCCTCATATATAATTTAAAAATATCTACGATACAATTCTCCACATACGAAATTCTGTCACGAACATTTAATTTTATAAGACATTCATAATAAAAAGTAGAAATTAAAATAAGAAGAACATTAACACAATCCAGTTTTGACACTGTCTAAATTCTTTTCACAAATTAATTAATTTTTCAAGGTAGAGAGAAATTTGATTTTTCTAAGCATACATCCAAATTAATCGAATCTACATCAAGCAGGCTGAAAGGAGTAGTAAAACAAAAAGGAGCTCTACCAAATTATTAAAAAAAAGAAAAATATAATTTATTTTCTTTCGCGTTGCATCAATTAAACTGAGAACTGACTGTTTTGTGAAAATAATGTTATTATTTCTTTAAATTAAAGTTATATATACATATATATATATATATATATATATATATATATATATATATATATACATATATATATACATATATTTTTATATATATATATATAAATGTATGTGTGTGTAGGAAACTGTGACAAGCAATCGAACGTACATAGCAACGGTCGAGAAGCAGATGTTTTTTATTTACTGAAATATTTTAAATCTAATAGACTGATTATATGTTAAATATATTAAACTATTTAAAGTATTTGTATACGTTCAGACGTATTAGATATATTAGACATATTATATATTCAAGACGCAATACTTAATGCACATGTTATGACGTTTCATAACGCATCTCACAGCACCACTAAATATTCAAAAGTGAGATACAAACTTAGAAGCGTTCCACAAATAATTAATAAGAGGAACTGAATCATTTAGAAGATTTCTCTCTCTCTCTCTCTCTCTCTCTCTCTCTCTATATATATATATATATATATATAGCTTTAATTTCGAATCAATATTGGGTAATAAATACATTGCCTATCAATATTTTTTCTATTTTATTTATAAGCATACATATTTTTAAACTGAATAACAGATGCATACACATACTGAAAGAATACATGTATAGAATAATAGCACTGGTGATTATACTGCAAAACGTGTGCATTTTTCGTAACTACAAAAACTCATTTCAAATATAATCAATATGATTCTGTCCTATATAGATAAATGACAGATATTGAATTGAAATTTGTCTAGCAAATAGATGGAAAATGAATCACAAAGAGTGAAAAATGATACAGCATTCCGTACGAAATAATACATAGTAATGAATTTTAACGATAATGACGTGTATTTTTTTAAACAATTAGAACAATTAGAATTTCGTTTGCGAATTTTATAGAATTTATATATATATATATATATATATATATATATATATATATATATATATATATATATATATATATATACGAGGGTGGTCCCAGAAGTACCCGACCCAACAAAGAAAACACAAAAATTTTGGAAAAAAATATATTTATTTTTCAACATAATCTCCTTTCAGCTCTACACACTTTTCCCATCGATGTTCAATAAGTTCGATACCCTTTTTATAATAAGAACTGTCTTGCTCCTCAAAATACCCATTAACTGCCGACATCACTTCTTCATCGTTGGGAAACCTTTGACCACTGAGCCATTTTTTCAAGTTTGGGAACAGAAAATAATCCGAGGGGGCTAAATCTGGCGAATAGGGTGCATGAGATAGCAATTCAAACTTTAATTCATTAATTTTGGCCATTGCAATAACGGATTTGTGAGCTGGTGCATTGTCTTGATGAAACAACACTTTCTTTTTAGCCAAATGCGGCCGTTTTTGCTTGATTTCTTCGCTCAAACGTTGCAATAAGTTCGCATAATACTCGCCGTTGATAGTTTTTCCTTTTTCAAGATAGTCAATGAAAATTATCCCACGCGCATCCCAAAAAACCGACGCCATGACCTTGCCTGCAGATGAAACGGTCTTCGCCTTCTTTGGAGACGGTTCTCCCTTTTCAGTCCATTGTTTTGATTGTTCTTTTGTCTCGGGTGTGGAGTGATGGACCCATGTTTCATCCATGGTTATGAAACGGCGCAAAAATTCTGCTTTGTTGCTGTGAAACTTCGCTAAACACTCAATTGAAACATCTTCACGACACTGTTCTTGCTCGAGTGTGAGCAAACGCGGCACCGATCTTGCACACAGCTTTCTCACGTCGAAATTTTCAGATAATATGCGATGTACCGCACTTTTTGAAATGCCTACTATGTCTGCTAGCTCGCGCACTTTCAGTCGACGATCATCCAGTACCGCTTTGTGGATTTTCTTCACCATTTCTGGAGTCGTCACCTCATTTGGTCGACCACTGCGATGCTCGTCTTGGCAGCTCGTACGGCCTCGTTTAAACTCTGCTACCCAATATTTCACTGTTGTAAACGAAGGAGCAGACTCACCCAGAGTAGAATCCAGTTCAGCTTTTATATTGGTTGGACTGAGCCCTTTCAAATAAACGTATTGTATCACGTGACGATGACCAATTTTCTCCATTTTCACAAATTCACTGAAAACGTTCACTATTGATGGCTGCCAAACAAATACTAAACAACGTGGCGTCCTCAAACTTGAAACATATGCTTTATAGATTGTGTACTTTCTAATACAGTGATATTTTTCAAACAACTACCGCCATCTCTAGGTCAGGCCGGGTACTTCTGGGACCACCCTCGTGTATATATATATATATATATATATATATATATATATATATATATAAAGAAGATTAAAATTTTATATTTTATTCAATGGTATTGAAAAAAATCTGATAATACATTAGATCAAATTACAGTCTGAAATTAATTAAATAATTTACTAATCATATCTTCATCCGTGTTTTATCTAAAAAAAATGAAATATACAGGAACCGCATAGAAAAATTGAAAAATTCATTTACCGTTCATTTCATGTAACAACAAATTTATTAAATATCCAAATGTAATATTTATATTCAGTTTATTGAAAATGAATACGTGTTATATCACGGTGCTGTATGCTAGCTACATTTTTATGTTTCCGACATTTCATCCAATTAACACGGTATCGTGTTTATTTTTTTTAATATTTTATCATGTTTTTATGATGCGTGCTCGACCCCATATTTTTTTTGTTATTCATAAAATCTAATGAAACCAACGGTTAAATTGTTTATACATAACGTTGTACATTATTTAAAAGTGTATTTTGTTCCGAAAACATACAATAAATGTCCCGTTCTATGAAAATGGACAGAACTGATCAATGTATTTTTATAGTTTATAATTATTTTGCAACGAAATTAATTTCAGGTATTATTGTGTTGTCTTTCGCATTCATTAAAAACATAAAAAAAACTAAATTTTAATTTTATTAATTTCAAAAAGTTATAAATTGTAAAATATAAGTAATATATAACTTTTGTATATTTATATAAAATACATAAAAGTTATGAAATATAAGTTAAAAATTTTATAAATTCTGATATAATTGTTTAAATTCTTAATATGCATTTTTTGAATTTTTATTCGAAATATAATAGTGCAAAATTGTATTTTTTCTAATAGTTTAATATAAAATTAACAGTAAAAACACTTTTTTACCGCCATTTAATTAAGATATTTTTAATACTTAATAATAACGTCGATTAATAGGATTAAAATTAATAAACAGTCGATTAATAAGATTTCAAATTTAGTTAAAATACGTTTACTGTCAGATCATAATGAAATATTGTATGAGAAAGTTTTTAATAATTAAATATTGCTCTAATATTGATATATATATATATATATATATATATATATATATATATATATATATATATATATATATATATATATATATATATGTATATATTGTAGATTATGATTAAACCATGAAGTAGTCAGAACTATGACCTTTTTATGAAATAATATTAGTGCAGACAGTGACTATTCATTTCGTCCCTTCTTTTCGCTTTTTCAATATTTAATGTATCGAAGAAACAGCTCCACAAAGTCAAGAAAAACCCCTCCATACTATTTTAGAATACCTCCAGCCGAAAGACAAATTCAGGAATGTTCAGATATGCAAATCATATGCGCCAGTGCTAGAAATCTTTCAAATCCGTTTTTCATTTCTATTAGGCTAAAGCGCCTCCTGATTCCACAGGATGAACTAATGTGAATGTTTGTTAAAATGCTGAAAAATTGCGACTGGACCATTCATTTCTTAATACGAAAATCACTGAAAATGCAACTACCGGTATGAAATATAAAAGCTGTTGAATTTCGGACTGCTGTATTGAATCTATCATTTTGAATTAAGAAAAATCTGTAATCCTGATAAATTAGATACTGATTTTCCTCAAAATCAGATTAAAATTGCAAATACGTCAAATATGAGATCTCCATTTTGGATATCCAAATTTTCGATATTCGTTTTTTTTACCAACATGTCAAGGGACACTTTTCTCTGCACAAAACATTAGTATATATATATATATATATATTTATATATATATATATATATATTTATATATATATATATATATATATTTATATATATATATTTATATATATATATATATATATATATTTATATATATATATATATTTATATATATATATATATATATTTATATATATATATTTATATATATATATATATATACAAATACATTTATAATTAAAAATAAACATTGTAGATATTTTTCTTAATCGAAAAACTGTTGGTTCAACGATATTTTTTAATTAAAACAAATCAAAACAATTAAATGCGTACTAGAATCTTGTTTTAAATCATATTTCCTTTCTATTGTTTCATAAAATAAACCATAAACTAAAATAATCTTTTCTAAAAATACAATCTTCCGTTTTCTATATCAATAAAATTAAATTAATTCAAAAATTAGAATCATGCATCAACATAATAAAGACATTCGACCTTCATTCGAAATATCATTCTTAAGTGGTCAGTCATTATATCTACACACCCCGATCCACCTTTTGATACATTTAATTAATAAAATGCGACAACAAGCGTAATTCCATTTGTCTTGCATTCATGAATATTAACAGAAACATGTGAACTAAGTTCACTGACGACGAATCCTTTCATAATATTTCTATTAAATTAAATAAAAACTGAAATGGTCATGTTTTCAGTGTAAGTACCGCCGCCATTACGGCAGTATAAAGTTTATTATATGACAATACTGTAGCTTATATTTACTGTAAAATGGGAGCCGAGGGCATGTCCGGTGGTTATTTGTTTAATATGGCGGCGGTTGTGGAAACATTCGTTCGACATTCAGCGCAGTTGGTTACAATTAGAATGTTAATGTGCGAGCCGTTAAAATGGAATCGTTTCATTTGATCGGCGAATAGGATTTTTGCGTTTAAAAATAGTGTTATCCCAAATAGAAAAATATTCAATAACATGAAAATACAAGAAGTCATGAAATTCTATTGGATAATTCTATAGAATTCAACAAGAATACATTTATTTAAAATATATTGGATCAGTGAAAAAGTTTATATACGATTTGAAATTGAAACTCAGGCGATTATTTTTCGCGGAAAACGGTTTTCTTAACCGATTATGTATTCACCATCCTTTTCTGCAATCATTTTTCAACGCTCAGTTAGCTGCTGGATTTCTTGTAAAAGCTGCGCGGTTTTTCAGCAAAAAAGGCTGTGAGGTGGTTTTTGACGGCCTCCAATGTGTCATTTTTTTACCGTTTAAACTGTTCTGTAGCGACCGGAACAAATCATAATCCGAAGGTGCAATCTCCAGAGAATACGATGGATGCAATATGATTTTCCATTTCAACTCCTTCAATTTTTGCACACTCAGTTTTTTTGTATTTGGTATTGCGTTTTCGTGAAGGAAGATACCTCCTCCCCTTCCTTGCGATTGGCCAAAATCGGACGCTTTTCTTTAATTGCTGCGTTTAGTTTGGATAGTTGACAGTACTTCTCCTTAGTAATTTTTTCTTCCCGCGGGAACAGCTCAAAATAAACAACACCTTTGCAATCCCACCAAACACACAGCAACACCTTCTCTGGATGCAACCCAGCTTTGGCGACTGGTTATGCCCCTTCATTCGCTTGTTTTCACGTTCGTCTACGTCGGACGTTGTTGTACAGGATCCATTTTTCATCGCTAGTGACCAACCGATCCAAAAAATGCTCTCTGTTGGGCGTTCAAGCAACGAAACTGCCAAAGAGATGCGATGAAATTGCTTTTTTTCCAGACGAGTGCCGCAACCACATATTGAGCTTCAAAGTGAACCCCAGCTTCTTTAAATCCCGAAATGTAGTCGATCTGTAAACGCTGAGTGTCTCGGCAACCTTTTCCATCGAAATTTGTGAGTTATTGTCAACTAAAGCGCGTACAACATCGTCGTCGATCTCAGTAGGCCGTCCAGAGCAGGGTTGATCTTCGAGGTTAAAACCACCAAATAGAAATTTAGTTCACAGTTGAAAGTGATGGCGCATGGTCCAAATAAACCTCCCGATTATTTGTCGTTGCCGCGCCCACTATTACACCCCTCCGAAACTCGTACAACATAACGTGACGAAAGTGTATCATTTCGTTGTCCATTTTCAAAAATCTTTCTTACACACAAATCGAATCGAAATGAATGTGTCTGATCCTCAAATGACAGCTGTGATTGTCACCTTTTAAACGATACATAACATGAATACATTTCAATCGCGAGCGCTGCGATGCGGCACTCTTAACACCACCTATTGAATCGTGTACGAACTTTCGCACTGATATAATAGAATGCATTATCAAAAAATGTATATCAGATAATGACTTTCAAAAAGTGTAAAAATAATTAGAAAGAAAATAAACGAGGAATGAAGGCATGCACTATAGGTACTAATTAAGATATAAAGTTAATTTAAAGAACGTTTTTCAAGTTTTGAATACGGTCTATATACTGTATTTTTTTTAAAAAAAAAAACTCCGCAGTACGCAATTAAGCCAAGAATAACACAATACGAACAAAAATAATGATTATAATAAAAATGTCAAAAATGTGCCAGCCCACAAAAGAGCATGTGTTATTTTCGGTAATAAAAGTTGTTAATAAATCCTAATTGCGTTTCTTTTTAAACTCAAGACCTGATTATGTCTTTTCAACGTTGACGACGTTATTGATTAAGATTGAATAGGAACTTCGCACCCTTAATGACCGTCCGTAGTCACGACATCATAATACGATTTATGTACACACACACACACACACACACAAGGAAAAAAAATTGCGAACGCAACGAGATCGATTATGATGTCGATGCTTGCGTATCGACGCGCCGTGAAAATTTACATCGAAGCGTAACAGTACTTTTCAATGAGCGCAATGTCGCGTCCTCTAAATATTCATCAAATATTTGCATAGAAATTATAAAGCGAGTTAATACCTGTAAGGCGTCATCGTAATCGTTGTTGTCGATTGAGGAGCGGCGATGGGACACGCCCAGTGAACCACGACGGACTAAAACGCCTGCAGTGTTGGTACTGCGTCCTCGTTCGTCCATCAGCAGAACTTCTGTCACAACGATGATCGTGAATACAGCAAAGAACATGACTACAATGAAAAAGCTCATCGAGGCACGTTCTTTGTTGCGTGTCAGTCCATCGCGCTTTTTGACGCCGCGAAACGCCGTCATCATAGACGTTGGTTAAGTATGAACTGGAAAACAATTAAATATGAGTGCGAGGGAAGAACACTCATCAACGTACACAACAAACGTGTACACACACTCTCACATTCTGTTTTAAATTTTGGGTTACGAAAGGAACTTATTAGTTTGTTAAGAAGGTTTGATACACTTTCAGCCATTAAAAAATCATCATCGAGATAATCAATAATGAGAATAATAAAAGAGCTTTTACTTAACACTTTTAATACCTAGAGACGATATATCGGCTTTTTATCAGTTTGATGCAAGAAGTTACGGTTTTTATCATTTTAATTTTGGCGCCGATTTGTCTAGTTACCGTTATCTTTTGTTATAGTCATGTGATACATCATTGTAAACAATGAAACTAGCACTACTGATTTCAGCTTATGTCTATTATTTTCATTTTTGAGTATTGTTGGATATAACATCTTAAATTAGACATGGAAAAAAGCAAATTCGCGCGATTTTGTTGTTTGGGTTTAAATTGGGACGTAAAAGAACAGAAACTGCTCGAAACATCAAATTCGTTTTTGGCGAAGAGTCAGTTAGTGAATGTACAGCTTCATACTGGTTCCAAAAATTTTGTAATGGAAACGAAAGGCTTGATGATGAGGAGGATCGTAGGCGTCAGCTATAGACAATTGAAGCGAACCCACGTAAAACAACTCGAGGAGTGGCAGAAAAGTAGCCTAACTGGAAAAACAAAAAGGCTGATTAAATGGGTGCCGTATGAACTAAACGAACATCAAGCATATCGGCGATACGAAGTTTTCTCTGCGCTTCTTTTGTGTAACAAAAATGATCCATTTCATAATCGCATTGTCTCATGTAATGAAAAGTGAATTCTCTACAACAATCGAAAACGTTCATTACAGCGACTAGACTGAAAAGAAGCACCAAAACAGTTTCCCAAACCGAAGAATCATGAAAAAAATATTATGGTCACTATATCTGGTGGTCGGCAAGTGGCATTATTCACTACAACTTCTTAAATCCTGGTGAAACGATAACTGCAGAAAAATATTGTCAGGAAATTGAAAGAATGCACGAGAAGTTGTATCGTTTATGGTCAGCGTTAGTCAATCGAACAGGACCAATTTTTCTTGAAGATAACGCGCGACCGCACGTCTCACAAATGACTTTAAAAGAATTAAATGAACTGAGTTATAAAATCTTATTCTCCTGCCGACCTTATTCTTCGGACCTGCCTCCGACAGATTATCATTTTTTAAAACATTTGAATGATTTCCTACGAGGGAAAGTTTTCAAAGATCAAGCATCAGCTCAAAGCGCTTTCGATAAATCCGTTAATTCCTAGACTCAGAAATCTATCTTGTAGGAATAAACAAACTTGTTTCCCGCTGACAGAAATGTGTGCAAGACAATTAAATAACTATAAAAATGAAAATAGAAATGTTTCTTCAGAAAAACAACAGACGAGAAAGGACGAAATGAATCCATGAGCTGAATGGGAGCTTCTATAAATTATGATTCCAGATGTCAAAGTTCGTCTAATCAGAACTCATGTGGGGCAAGTCGTCTAATAACAGTAATTCGGAAATTAGTGAAGATTAGATTAGCAGATTAGTATTATTGGATTAGATCAACGGTACATTAGTAATCGATATTAGATTATATTACAATTACTGTAATTAATTTCATATTTAATCATGTTTCATAAATTGATAGTTGTTTAGTTCGACCAATTTGACACTTTCTAATCTGTTAATGGTCTATTTAGTCGAAACACCATATCCATGTTACATATAATTCGACATGTTCATACACTAATGAAATATATGATACGTGTTTAAACATGATTAACGAAATTCAGTTTTATTTTTTATATTACTAACAGATGCCAGCTCTAGATAAAAAATATTTTATTTCTGATTGAAAACGACTGTTTTACCACATCGAAACTTTTTTTAATTGTTTTTTTTTTTTTTAAAAAATATTTTCTTTATTACTACCAAATATTTTTTATATGATAAATCTATAAAACTATCTCACTGCCATGCAATTTTTTTAAAGAACACTACACTAGTGTACAATATTTTTACTACTATGTACACATAGGGTGTTCGTAGTGTTTTTTTTTTTTTTTTTTTGTTATATGAAAGAGGCTATATACAGTGCTCACTGTCGTACCGCAAACTGCGGTAGTGCAATGATGCTTTTTCCCTTCCTGCGCTTTTCTCTACATAGCTGACTGTACTTAGGGACATATAAACCTTTTCAGCGGCGAAAAAAATCGATTTTTCGAAAATCACATATTCGGGTAGTATCCTTCAAAGATATTTTCAAAAAATTTTATTATGAAATTTGTTAAATTGATAGAGTACAGCCAAAAATGTGCTAGTGGTTGGTCGTCCTGCTCGCGTCGTTCTGTCACAATCTACTTATAAATATGACTACCAAGCACTTCTGTGGATTTTTCTTGAAGCGATAAAACCCATCTACGAAGATCCGAGTTTTGAGAGTCTACTGAGCGTTGCGTGGGAGGATTTACACGAAATTACAATAAAAGTTTAAACTATTTGATATGGATTACATAGCGGCTTTTCCGTAGTCGAAATTACTCCAAATATCGTCACTTGTACATTCATCGAGGTATCAATGGCACTTTTAAAAATGATGTAAATATGATTGTGGAAAGTTTGATCATCAGTGGGCTGAGAAAAACGATTTCATGAGGTCAAGTTCCGAAGAGCGTGCAGCGCAGAACGCGACGGATGAAACCTGGACAGCGCGGAGCCCAAAAAAAGGAGGAAGAAGATGCCTTCACTCGGATAGAAGGTAATTTTTACGGTTCAGGCATCGACGATAGCGTGTAAATTAATAGAAAAACATTAATTCACTAAAAAATTTAATCGACATCTGGCTTTAAAATCTACTTGAAACTTTAAACGCGTTTCTCTCGGAACTAAGTTTTAAAAATCGAATAATACAAATATCTCATCAAATACTCGACCCATTTGCATGAAATTTGGCATACATATTCCTTAGATTATTATCTAGTTTTTGACGTACACTCGTTCCGATATTTGTATTATTCGATTCGTTATTAACAAAATAGATGCCCATTTCGGAGCCGAAATTTCATGTTTTTTTTCCAAACAGCTGCCATTTCGGAAAAAATGATTGTTTAAACAGAAGGATATGTCATTAATAGCTTAGTCTACCTACTTGAATTTCTAATATAGTTCTCAACCACGTGAAACCACTTAAATTGAAAAATGTATGTGAATTTGAAGGTCATAGATTGTAATCATTTTTCTACAAACCTAACATATTATTCAAGAATGGTTTATTTATAATAAAATATTATTATTATAAATATTCAGCTGCACAGACACCAAATTATTATTTAGTAATATATCGTTATATAATTATTTACATTAGTGCTTATCGATGATTCTTTTACAAAATTTGACGAGATTGTTATAACAGAAAAATCCAATCGTGATATCATGAAACGAGAATTGTGTAAGAAGCAACTAGTGTTAATCAATAAAAACAGACTCATATTTCTCCATGACATTGCGGATTATGTATCTCACAAATTACGTCCCGAAATTATTTTCGTATATGAATTACTACTTTTCACAGTATATAAATAATTTTGATGTAAACATTTTCTTAATAGATTATAAACAATTCAATGATAACAGCATGGTCAAATCTAAATCAGAGATTTAATGTATAGGACAGTTTTCTATATTTTAATACTTTGACGATATGCAGTACATTTTAATTTGAAGCTACTTATATATATATATATATAAGGATGTTAAAAATTTTAATTTAAAGCTGCCAATATGTATATAAGGATGTTGAATATGTACTTCAGTGGCATAATACCATTTTTGTTGAAACACTGTAACTAAATTCACTGTGACAAATCAGAATTCTTTTTTCACACCACAAAGCACAGAAATGTTTCTAGTCAAAAATGTTAAATAAGTCATTAGTATGTCAGATATGCACATTTCAATAGCGATGCGATCATCTTCAGGCCGCTAACGTATAGAAAAAACTCTGAAGAAAAATCTAAAAGTGGTTTTTATGCCTTCGCAATCTGAAGAAGATTGCATCGATATTAAAATGCTTACAATCAACAATCAAAAAATAATATCAGGCGTTGGAATTAATTCGTAGCGTTTTACAAGAGATGGCGTAGGTGGTACATTCTTCCATTGTTCCCGTTAACTAAATATTTCCCGTAAAACAGCTGTCCTTAGGCGTCAGTTTTAGTACATGTCGTTTGGTTGAAGCATAAATAACACCACTTTGTGCTTTATCGAATATGTCGAATTTCGTGCCGGATAAATTGTATTTGCGGGTAGTTTTACTTCATTGCTTTAACTTAAAGAAAAGTGCTGCCGAAAGTCATCGTATTTTAGTGGAAGTTTATGGTGACCATGCTCTAGCTGAGCAAACGTGTCGGAAGTGGTGATTTCGACTTGGAAGACAAGGGACGACCTGGACAGCAGAAAAAGTTCGACGATGAAGATCTGGAGGCATTGCTTAATGCAGACCCATGTCAAACACTTCAAGAATTGTCTGAATCGTTGGGAGTTGACATGTCAACGGTAGAAAAACGCCTTAAAGCCACGGGAATGATCCAAAAGCGAGGAAATCGGGTCCCATACGAATTGAAACCGAGGGACGTTGAAAGGCGTTTTTCTACCTGTGAACTGCTGCTTCAATGGGAGAAACGGAAGAGATTTCTGCATAGAATCGTCACGGGCGATGAAGAGTGGATCAATTACGATAATCCCAAGCGCAGAAAGTCATGGGTTAAGCCCGGCCAACCATCAACACCAGCGGCGAAGCCAAATATCCATGGATCCAAGCTCATGTTCTGTATTTGGTGAGATCATAAGGGTGTGATCTACCATGAGCTGCTCGAACCGAATGAAACCATCACTGGGGATCGCTACCGACTACAATTGATGCGCTTGGGCCGTACATTGAAGGAAAAACGGCCGGAATACTTTGAAAGACACGACAAAGTGATTTTGCAGCACGACAATGCTCGTCCGCACGTCGCAAAACCGATCAAAACATACTTGGAAACGCTCAAATGGGAAGTCCTATCCCACCCGCCGTATTCTCCAGATATTGCTCCTTCTGATTACCACTTGTTTCGATCGATGAGTCATGGCCTGTCTGGGCAGAAGCTCACTTCTCATGAAGATTACAAAAAATGAGTCGATTCGTGGATTGCATCTAAAGACGAGGCGTTCTTCCGGCGTGGTATTCGTCTCCTGCCCGAAAGATGGGAAAAAGTAATGGCTAGCGATGTACAATACATTGAATGATATGTTTTTTCAATTTCATTTAAAATAAACGATCTTTTTTCATGAAGAAAACGCTACGAATTAATTCCAACACCCAATAAATAACAATTTATTTAACATTTTTAATCAGAATTTTTTATCTGGTTTATGAAATGAAAAAAGAATTCATGCGAAAAATTATTTCTGTAATTTGAAGAACGTACGAGTGTGATGGGATGTCAAAAAACAAGTAAACCCATAACGGCCAGATCGACTGATAATGGTATTAGTGTTTCAAGGTTTTGATGGCAATAGTGATAACTGAATTGTTAATATTTCAACAAATGGACATTTAAATTCCTAAGTATTTATTTAAAATTGAAACAAATGTCCTCACATACTCCCACTTGAGCATAGGATTTCTAAACGATCAATTCAAAGAATACTACCCGAAGATAAATTTGAGGAAAAAAACAGGAACTTCAAAACATTAACCTACTTAACATTATCTTAGGTACCGCTGATCGATAGTTTGTAACGTCGACGATCGAAGAAACCTATGAGAAGTAATAAAATGTCACATATTTAGATATTGTTCAAAATCGAAATTCTTTACTTTCGGATCGAAATTTATAAATGGATAAAGAAACGCAGTTTCCGGAAATCAGTGAGAAATGTATCAATACCGATTTCCTGATCGAAATTCGTGCAGAGAGAAATTATATCGGAAAAGTCGATTCGATATTATCAGGCGTTGTGTCGACTGCAAGTCCAGATGACGTTTTCTCTGCTACCGACAATGAAAATGAAATCAGTTTGTCTAAACACGTCTCTCGGAATACATTACTTTCGAGTGAACGCTCCACAAAAAACCAGTGTTTACATTCGTCTCGGTTAAATATGGACGAGATCGATAAGGAACCTAATTTTAATTCTAACCGTTTTCAACTTCCTTTGAATGATTTATCGGTATTCACAGTGAATATAATCAGTACAATTCTTACACCAGAAGGTTTAGAATACATCCGAACAAAGGGAGGCGCTGATTTTAATTCTTGTTGTTTGACAATGTCGTTCTTCGGATATAGTTTCTCTACGAATATTGTTAAATTGGAGAATGACATTTTATACAACTGTGAACGAAAATACGCTATTAGCGACTGTAGAACGTTTTTCGAAAATCTCAAGTACGAACGTGCCGCTCAAATATCCTTTATTGTTTGCGATAATAAAAAATCGAAACCCGAGCGTGTGGTTGGATTAGGAGATGCCGATTTTCGAGAACTATTAAGTTTTCCTCATAACCGTGTATTTTCGAGAGCGTATCTTCAAGTAGCAGAAGAGCCGTTAACAGATAATATAACGTTTAACGATAATATTATAGGAGTTACATTGTTTTGGTATGAAATAAAATGTGATATGGGCGTTATAGATAAATATTTGAATATAAAAACAAAACGTAAACCAAATTCGGGTAATTACTCACCACTTCAATTCACGCAAACAATAAAAAAAATGGAAGAAAATAAAACTGAAAACAATTCAGAACAACAAGAAGTACAGGAAACACGAAATGACACAGAAGTAAACAGCGTCATAGTAAATAAAGAACCCGAAAACTGCGATACAAATAATGATGAAACAGAAGAGTCTCTTGAGCGTGATGATGATTTAGATAATTATAATCAGAGAGAGGAACAGGAAGATTTTTTTAAATCAATTTTGGATAATTATAGCAAGAATGAGGGACAGGAAGGAAGTAAAGACGACTTTTATACACCAATAAAAGAAACAAAGAGACTGCAACTAGACAAAAACCAAAACGAAGGTAATATAAATGACGAAGAAAAAAGTGCTATGGTCTCAAATTCGACATTAAATAATTTTACAGAAATGCAAGATTTGATTGTTCTTCGGAATAATGCTCTGGACGTTTCCCAATCTGCAATATCGAATGAACTCAACGAACGCATTGACTGGCTACAAGATGAATCGGACTGGAGACGTACCCTTCAAGAAGACGCCATATTGCGTGGGTTGGATCCAAAGTCGATCGAATGGCGTCAGTGGCGCAGCGACGACACCCAGGAGATTGTCCCGCGGAAATATTCGTTTAAATCGGAGAACATCGAACCGAAACTGAAAATAATCGTGCATTCGTTTCGATTTTTCAAAGAGTCGCCGGTGCTCGCGAACAGAAAATTCAATCAAGTGTTCATCGAATATTCGTTTCTAGACAGCAACGATGTCGAACTAGAAACGCCGTTCAGTCTACCGAAACCGGGACCGAAAATGGAACCGTTAGTGTTCGATTTCGAGAAGGAGTTCGACATCGATCCGGTGAAAAATAAGCACACGGCTATATTATTGGCGAGAAATATCAAAGAGAACGCACCGTTTCATTTCTTTGTCATATACGAACCGGCGGAAAACGTGTCGGAGACGGCTGAATGTGAAGAAATAGGATGTACAAGATTCACCTATTACGATTTGGCATGCTTTAAAGAAGATGTCATTGAGAAGGAGTTTCCTGTACAAGATGTTCAACGACCCGGAGAACAGATCGGAATGCTCAAGTTGAGTCTGATTGGTGTAAAAGCGGTAAGGAACACTGCGCTCGCAATATTGAGTCCATCGGATTTTCATTTCTAAATTTTTAAAATGATACAATCACTCATATATATATATATATATATATATATATATATATATATATATAATTCATTTAAAATATTCATTTAATTTTTACATAAATATTTAAATAATAAATCAGAATAAACCCAATCGCCGCTAGAAACAGCCTTGAATTCTACACAGTGTACATTATTTAAATAATTTTAAATAATTTTAAATAATTGATATATCACACAGTTAATAAGGCGACCATTTCCAGCGATTCATTCCTCGCTCTAAATAAAGTAGGTATAGAAAATTATAAATGATTATTAATTATAAAATTACAAAAAACTAGATAAGTGTAAAGAATTTCATTTGAATTTAATTGAATTCATTTTTATTTGATCAATGAGCGTAAATCAACTTTTGATACAAACATTTTGATAAATGACTAATTCCTCGAGAACGATAGTAAATTTTCTAGTCGTGCTTTCTGTATGCTAATAGTTTATTATTCTGTACGAATCCTGTAGAAGTATCTGACACGTGAGCTACAGGATTCACACAGAACAAAATTATTAATTCGTAAATACCTCAATAGATGACAAATAAAAAACAAATACAATATAGAAATTGCATTTAGCTTTCGGAATAAACGCCATTGGAGAATGCTTCACTGTTAAGTTAACAACGCAACAATCATAAGTTTATCTTTGTCGCACATCAAAAAGAAACTTGTTGTTGGCTCACTCAGGTATCAATTCCCAGAAACCAAATGTGCAATTAAGTCACACAAAAAATTCATTTATGATAATACTCATTTATGATAATATTTATTCAAATCTTCAACCAATATTTCATTTCAATAAATTAAGTTCACTGCATTTTGAGTCATCTGTGTAATACTAAGAAATTCATAGCCTCCCTATGAAATAAACTCACTTTTATTGTAAAGAACAAATTCTTTGTAACTTTCAATCAAAATAAATTGATAGCAATCTGAGAACTTGATATCTACGTTAATAAGTGTTTAATTTAACATTGAAACATATGAGAAGATTTATAATATAAATTTAGATGTTCGTCCGATCCTTGTTATGAAATCCGTAGACGTGAAACGTGCAAATAGTATTATTTGACAGGATTAACCCGTTATGTACAGAGTTGTCAGTACAGCTTAGACTTAATGAATTTAATAATTATACAAATAAGCTCCGAAAGGATATGTCTCTGAACTATTTTGTAATTTCACAAGAATTAAAACCGGAATGTTAAGATAAATGAACGTTTTCGTAATTAAATCGAAGAGATAATTCGATTAAACCTCGATCGAATTTCGAAAAATATAAAAACAGTATCAAAAAAATCAAACAATATTTTCAGTGAATGTCTTTTTATCGTTTGTATGGATTGTAATATATTTTTATTTTTTGCACTGTTCTATTTTTGATTATTTTCTTACGTCATAAATCCAGTTTCGGTAATAAATAACTGACGAGTCACACATATGAACTTAAAAGCATGTCATGTGTAATGAATCATAATGAAAAGCTTCCGTTAGTTGCTTATGTTAAATATATGTTCTTTTGTGGTTGTGTATACATTGCCGATCAATAATTTAAATGAAATGAACACACAAAGAACCCTGTATCTCGTTCTAATGTATTCGCCCTAACAAAACTTGACACAAACGAAAGAAGGGGGCGACTTTTCAAGTGTATTTGTAAAAAGAAATATTTTTGTTTTGTTTCATAATTAAATACTGTCAACAATTTAAATCTTGGACATCTTTTATATATATATATATATATGTATGTATGTATGTATATAAAGAAATAAATTTGTTAGTAGCTAAGTCTCGTTTTCAAAGCAAAAAGACGGTAATTACTGGACTGATTTTCACCGTTCAATATTTGTTATCTTCTAATGAATATGGGTTAAAAAAGTAGACTTTATTGGATGCTCTACTGGATATAGCCGTGTACAGAGAGTTTTAATGAAATAATATTCGATGGCAAAAACTACCATCACGAAAAATTTAAGTAGAAAATATCACGAACTTTCAGAAAACTATCATTCATTAAAAAGAATGAAGATGTCACGAAGTCGTAAAAATGTTGACATATTTCAGAATGTGAAATTGTTCGAGTATCACACGATCGGTATCAATAAAATTTTCACAAAAATGTCGAAGACACTGAAATCTTTAAGAAAAGTTATTCTTTGTTTCACAGAGCGCTCCATATGTTTACACATATACGTGAGAAACGGCGGGCACTGGGCCAGTTTAATATAAAATTAATTAGTCACTCTTCTATTAATCAAATCTGTACTATTTCAAAGAATCAAAATTGCTGAACATTTATTTAAAAATTAATGAAAATAAATTTTTCGTACAACTGCTCTGTACAAAATATGTTGATTTATACGAATTTATTTGCTTTATTTTATTCCATAAAATTTGCCACAATAATTTTAATACTTTCTCTGTCTCTCTCTCTCTATATATATAGAGAGAGAAAATAATATAAAATGGAATATACAAAATATCAGAAAATTGACAGTCAATAAGGTCATGTTAATACAAGTTCTCAATAGTACAAATATATTTAAAATAAATGTTAAAAAATAACTAATAATAACAAAAAAATAAAAAGCATTACGATAAAAAGAAGACATTAGAACACAAAATTCAATGCACTTTATTAAAATGTGAAAATAGAACTGAAGATAAAATGGATTCAATGAAAAATAGTTCAAGCACTGACGATGCACGAAACTACAAACAGAAAAATGAAAATAGAGGAAGAAAAAATAGAAAACGATTATTATAAGAGCACGTGGAATGAGATAGGATACAGGAAATCGTTTATTTTTTTAAACACCGTATCGTTGAAAACATGGAATAAAAGAATATAAATAAAAATACAAAATTGAAAAAAAAAGAAAATAAATACAGAGGAATAGATTAGGTAGATGGATGTGAAATAACAGAGACGAAGATGATGAACAACATGACATGCTCTGTGGATGAAGAAAAAATAAAAATTCAATGCAGAGATATAGAGTTTCAGATATTAAGAAATTATTATACAATTAATAACGGGTTGGCTTATAAGTCGATCAACTTTAAAAAGATTACAGGATAAATAATTTCGCAGATCTTTAAATTACAGTCGTAGTTAATTAATTTAATATGACAGCAAAAAGCACACGATTTGTATTTATGATGTTTACTGAAACATTTGATATTCTTATCAAGAATTTGGTGATTTATTCTCGTTGACTTTTAAGGCGTATATATATATATATATATATATATATATATATATATATATATATTTACATATATATATATATATATATATATACATATATATATATATATATATATATATATATATATATGAACACAAAAATAATATACATATTTACAAACATATATATATATATATATATATATATACCAGAGAGCTCTGCCCCCTACTCGCTTCGTTCAACCAACCCCGAGATCGCTGCGCTCGCCCACTTATCAATTACAAGCATGTACATATAACCGAATAAAACAATAAACATATTTGGGTACCATAGAAACCTCGTCCCAAATAAATTATTCGACAACATGGGAGTTTTATTTTTTTGTGGATAATTTTGATTATATATATATATATATATATATATATATATATATATATATATATATATATATATATACTAGGGAGCTTCACCCCCTGCTCGCTTCGCTCAACAATCTTCTGGCTTGGTGCGCTCCTCGCCCACTTCTCAATTACAATTCCGTATATACAACCGAATGAAGTAATAAACATATTTTTTAAAACTCTGTCTATATAATTATTAGCATATATATATATATATATATATATATATATATATATATATACATATATATATATATATATATATATAAATATATATATATTAGAAAAAAGGTTTAAGAAAGTAACAATAATGAAGAATATAAAAGGAAACAAACTATATACGAAATTTTATAATTATAATATATTTAGTTAACATAGTAGAGCTGTAAGTGTAGGGTGAAGAAGATATAATTATAACACATTAAAATTAAATATCAATATAATTGATATATAATAAATGAAACTGATAAGATTTGTAAACAAGATGAATAAAGAGTAGTATAACATAAATTTGTCATTAATAATCTTATAAAATATTATATTACCTTCAAATCACTTCATATTTTTTATAAAAAAAACGGGAAACCCGTTACTAAATCTTCATAACAGATAAATCATTTTTTTAAAAAAAATATACAGTTGATCTTAAATTCTAAAACAATAAATAACTGTCTGCTGTGTATATACGCTATAAAAAAAATTGAAATTATACGACAATGCACAGACGGTAATTCTAAGTCGAGCTTCGTCGTAACTCTACTTGTCACCTATCTAAAAGTCACCTAGAGCTCGTTCCAAGCAACGGATCTGCTTTATTCCGAATAAAACGACCTGGCGAGATGCCAGAAGAAGATATCCCAACAACACTGATACTCGAAGTTTGATTTACATGCGAGACTGATCATAAAAATAAATAAGCTTAATAATACGACAACGTACGGAATAGTATAACAGTTCGTATGAGGTTTTTTTCACCGAACCGACGTGCGAGTAGACCTTCCAGAAGTGCGACATGATTGAATGGAACAATCGGATAATGTTTGTTTTTATCTGATAAATTGTATTATCATTTGACTATAACAAGATTATAATAACACACTTATTATTTTGATCATATTTTATATATATATATATATATATATATATATATATATATATATATATTTCAAATCAATGAAGTAGATTATAAAAAGCCTTAATTGTTGGAAGTTTTGTATTAAAAATATTAAACTATTCTGATAATCATTTATTAAAAACTTTAACTATGTTCAGTTCATTAATTAATGTTATAATTACCACTATACCATTAAATATATATATATATATATATATATATATATAAATGTTCAATAAAATTTCAAAAATGGACAAATTATACAAAAAATTGAACAAAATACGTGTACAGAATTTGCATTGAATTATTATTAACGATGACGCCCGAAGTTACACGAAAAATTATGATATTGATATTCATAAAAACTGCAAAATCAAAATCGAAAATCGAAATTAAAAATAATTTTATTAGTATAACGTTTTTGTACAACGCCACGAACCTGTGCGTTATATGGTATTGAATATGGACTCCAGGGTCCTAACCAGTGGCTTTTAAGTCGGTTTTAAAAGGAATGTGGGTTGAAAGTACGGAGTGTTATGTAAACTTAGGAGTTGAAGTTTCGAAAAAAAACAACAGCAATCAAATGTGCGACTTTGTAAAACAAACGGCGCAATCTAACTCTGAAAGTGATTATATAGATATAATAACATACATACATATATAAATAAATATATATATATATATATATGTGTGTATGTATATATATATATTACGATATTGAGCTAATATATGCACTAGAAAGCGAGCAGGGGCAGACCCCCTCGGGGTCGGTGAGCGTAGCGACTATGAGGCATAGCCTCCTAGTATTTAAAATAAATTTATGAATACAACTAGATTTATTTATATATATATATATATATATATATATATATATATATATATATATATATATATATTAGGTGTAAAAATTAATTCTGCGCCTTTAAATTGAATCAGTCATTACTCTGTTTTAAATTAAAATATTTTCTTGTTATTTTAGGATTTTGAAGTGCACAACCTTAACATTTCAAAATATTACACATCTTGACCAGGCAATTGGTATAACCTCACAAAACAGTAGTGAACACGAGGCCTCCGAAAAGCAGAATATTAGACGTTAGATACTTTTCGCATTTCAGTTGAAAAAAATGCTGCCGAAGGCGCGAGAATGATTTGATCAGGCTTGGGCGAAGGTCTTGCGATGCATGAAACATGGAAAAATGCTAAAACAGTGGAAGAGGTCCGAAAATGCATTACGACTTCATTGGCTCAACGCCGCCATTTTTTTCAAGGAAAAGGGATCCGCCAGTTACCCGATGGGTACAGAAAAAGTTATACAAAAGAATGTGAAGTATTTAAGAATCGGGATATATTTCATTTTTTGTAAACATCGATTTTCTATAAAAAAAAATGTATGGAATTAATTAATTAAAAATGTACCTAATTGCAGTATTGAGTGAAAGATTATCAGCATGGGCCAATATTTTTCATTTTAAAAATATGAAATTAACTTTTCTATGTTCCAATTAAGTTGTTAAATACTAAAAAAATATAATTATTTCAATCACAATTTTATCCAGTAATGGAACTTCAAGGAATGAATATATGATAAGAATAACAGTGTTAATAATAGAATTTAATAGAAAAAGAAACACTATTATATTTTTTGTCTCTAAAAATAATAATTAATAAATTTTGTCTTTAAATATAATAAACTATAAAGGGTCACATACAGACAAAATGAAATTATATGCCGATAAATAGTAACACATTTATCAGGAATTTATTTCATAACGGCATAAATAATTTTTCAAATTAAACAAGAATATATAAAAACAAATGTAAAAATATGTATTGTTTACATTACAAAAAAGCATATATATATATATATATATATATATGTATACATAATCATATGTGTATGTATATAAAGATTTATTAGATTAACAAGTAATAAAATAATAATTCTCGTGATTGAAAAACGGATGGTGCGTTATAAAAATCAGTTAGCAGAAAATAAATTATAGTCTAAGAACGAGCAACCACATTTTCATACAGGCATAAAGCTGATGGACATGGATGTAGAGATAATAACACGAGCCATTACGAAAATGAGAAACGGGAAAGTGAGTGCTCCGGATGGAATAAGAGCCGAACTTATTAAAAATGCAACGAAAAAAAAACTATTTAGAATGATTACACTTATGTTCAGGAAATATTTAGAAGGACATTCGTTCCCTTAGGAAGGGATTCGTTATATGATTCTACATTATGTATATATATATATATATATTTATTGCGTTAAAAATTTCCGGATAGCAACTGATTTAATATAACACGCTTTAAAGGACATTTTTGTAGTTGTATAATGCAGTATTAAATATGTAAAATATAATAAGATTTATAAATTTTAATTTAAAAATTTCCCTGTTTATTTTATATATATATATACACGAATTTAAATTTTATATTTTGTGTTTAAAAAAGGCATTCGAATACATCTATAATGTAAATTAATCGATAAAACACAAAAAAAAATGAATAAATAACTGAAAAGTTATTGTTAGACGTCGAGCTAACGATTTGTTTCTTGAACGACTACGACGGAGTTTCGCGAAGGGGTGAGGATTTTAATGTTGATTTAATACGTCTTGATGCGAATTTAATGTTTTTCTCAACTAATTGTTCAGTTTCAGTTTAAGAACGACGAATTCGACGTACGAGAACTGAAATCAATGAACGGCTGATAAGTATCTGATTCATTACTCACGAATTGATTTCATTTTTAATTTATATTTAATAATAGGGGAATCGTGATTAATTATCGAGGAAAAGTAAACGACTGTATGTAAAGTTTTTTTTTTCTGAATACAGTATGGTCATTTTTATTGTAATCAGTGATAACTTATATTTTGTATTCATTGATCCTTGTATGATTTTTTCCAGGACAGTACACTAGACATAGTGTCTAATTTACAAGAAAAAAAAAGAATAAGAATATGTCATAAGAAAGCATATGATAATATTGTCTTTCTAATTCAAAAGAGTTTCTGGTTCGAATATTGTCTACACTGTTCTAACACTGTGACCGAATTCACTTTTATAAATAAATTATTTTTTTATTCCATAGACCGCAAGAAATGTTTCGAGTAAAAAATATTCATTAAATCATTATTCATCATTTTTGATTATTACTTATTCGCATTTGAAAGTCGATGCCATCATCTTCAGAGTGTCAAGGTACAAATTTCTTTAACTTTTTTATGTGGGAACAATTCATTTACGAAACTCAATACTATATTTACATCTATTGAATTGTCAATTTGATATTATATTGATATCTTAGAAAAATTATACCAGATTTTGGAAATTGGTACTCCAGAAATAGAAGTAACCTAGGCATCTTTTATATTTTGAAAAAATCTAATCATGCCTATACCTCATCTCTCCTTGATTTAAAATTACAATTGTGTGTTTTGATACAGGCATAATGGAATTACGAACTGTAAAGTGAAACATATTTAAAATACTCGAACTATATATAACAGAAATAACGTCACAATATTTTATACACTGAAATTATAAATTACACCCCATCTAAACTGTATATCAATGAATATAAATCAGATTTAAAATCAGTCTCTAGCATCTACTTGAAGATGCCACACGTTCCGGAAGAAGTACAGAAGAATAAACACTCATATGAAGCAAAAGAAGAAGAGCATCGAGACAAAGTCTCCTTGATATATTAAAAATATATCCACTTCATAGTGACACTAAAATTATAAATTACACCCCGTCTAAACTGTATATCAATGAATATAAATCAGATTTAAAATCAGTCTCTAGCATCTATTTGAAGATGCCACACGTTCCGGAACAAGTAGAGAAGGACAAACATTCAGATGAAGCAAAAGAAGAAAGCCATCGAGACAAAGTCTCCTTGATACATTAAAAATATATCCACTTCATAGCAACACTGAAATTATAAATTACACGCCATGTGAACATATATACAGATTTAAAATCAGTCTCTAGCATTTACCTTAAGATGCCGCACGTTCCGGAACAAGTAGAGAAGAATAAACATTCAGATGAAGCCAGAGAAGAAGGGCATCGAGATAAAGTCTCCTTGATATATTAAAAATATATCGAATTCATAGTATAAAAAAATAATTAGAAACTTACTTATAGATATCCTTTTATCCGAAACTTAAATCTTAGTAAAGAAAAAAAAACACATTTTAATTATATATAATAGACTTACATAATTTTAAAAACTTTCACAAATCTATTACTTTCTAATTCCAGAAACCACAACTGTGTTTTTAAATATTTTAAATATTGTGAATTTTAAATATTTGAATAACTTTTTATTTAACTTTGCTTCTCCACTGTTTTTTTAATAAATATATTATATTGAATATTGAAACTGATATATATATATATATATATATAAGTAGAATAGTACTGATGAATACTCTTATTTACCTCAAATCAATAAAAAAAATCAGGTTGAAACCGATATTAAAAGTATCATTTGTAATGAAAAATGACAATTTTATAATAAGTAGATGGATACAACATTGAAAAATACTAATTACAATAGAGAATAAACATACATTCTACATATTATAGTATGATGTGATTCAAAAAAAGATGAGATGTTAATAGATAGTCTTTACCAAATTTTAGATAATTAGTCAGTAATAAAATAAATAATACAATTATAGAAATAATATTTGACTATATTTTAGAGAAAAAAAACTATGACATTTAATCACTTCGACTTGTTCAGTATGAATGTTTTATTACAAATAAAATTCGATAAAATATCGTTAAGTGTGTTTGAATGGCGTTTAAAAGCATCATGAAACTATAGGACATTTTAAGGTCGATATTTGCACTCACTAAATCATCTATGTGTTTGTTTGTTCATATATATATATATATATATATATATATATATATATATATATGTATATATGTATTTTATTGTTGCCGTGGCGCTTTTAGTATAGATTGATTAGTGTCCAATAAATGTATCTAACTTCACAAACGATACAAAGTTTCATTATACTTCAATTATAGATTTATTATCCACACATTTGAGCTTTTCATGTTTGAGCACTATTAAATGGAAATTAGGATTTAGATTAGTGTTATAAACTTGTACGATCGTTATTTTTTTCCTACAGATGGTTATAAAAAAGGCGAGACTCCGTCAATGTCGGTTTATTAAAAAAAATTAACTGTAAAAATAGCCTTCGACCGCATTCAAAAATATTCTATATGGAAAAAAAATTCAACCAGAACTACGGCATAATAATCAAGTTATTAATTTTTCACCATTCGAACAGATCTAATGGATAAATAATTTAATGAAACCGGCATCAAATGTGCTTCAATAATATATGAATGAATTTTCATAAAGGATTGCGTTCGGTTCGTTCTTTTTCAATCCGCTGTTTATATGAAATGAAATTTAAAATCTAGATCCATAAAATTACGCTACTGTAATAGACAATATATATATATATATATATATATATATATATATATATATATATATATATATATATGTGTGTGTGTATGTATATATAACGTGTATTACTGCAGTATGTAGACCGTACAAGGAGAATTATAATCGATGTGGTACCAAGGTTCAAATGGATAAGCGTTATTTATAAAATTACATAATACTCGTATATTAAAAAGGAATTTAATTTTTTTTAAAATAAATTCTATGCATATCAGGAAAATGTACATTACAGATATGAAATACAAAAAATAAATAAATACAGTGGCACGTTCTACGAACAAAGGAAAAAATTATTAGCGAAACAATTATTATCACGTTGGTAAGAAAATAATTGCGATTTTTATTTTTTTGAATTCTAACCTTCATTTTTTTCAATGCAAGTATCGTTTCATCATATTCATGTTAATATCATTTTTAAAGTGCATTTCTCGGTCTGTATTTTGGTAACATCGACTTTAGTTCTATTATTAATTTTGCTTCAAATTGAGCTATTGAATTAAAGGTGGAAAAGAAACAAACAAGAGCAATGTTTTGTACGAGTTCAAAACGGGCAGTAAAGCAGCTGGAGACGAGAGCTTTGAAGACGAAGAAGATCGCGGGCGTCCTTATTCGATTCATGACAACCAACTGAATGTGTTTGCTGAATCAGAACGGACAACAATTTGAGAACTTGCACAAAAGTTAGGCGTTAGTCATTCAACAGTTCTAGGCCACTTAAAGCAGCTAGGAAAATCAAAAAAGTTGTAAATATATATGAATTTGAATGTCATAAATTGTAATTATTTGTCTACCGACCTAATAGAATGTAATAAACGTTTTTTTAAAAATTAAATTTTATTAAGAGGTAATAATTATTTATTATACAGTATAAGTATCAAGTAAAGTAATTTTCTATAAAATTTCTATTTGCATGTTCAATTTTTATTCTTTTAAATCAAATGTTATACATATATATATATATATGACCAGAACATTTTAACTCTGCGTTTCTATTGTAATTCTAAAAAAAACCGCTAATGATAGTCAACAGTGAAGATTGAAAAGTTCTAAGTGAACGCTTTCGGCCTAGAGAGTATTTTCTAAAAAAATCTGATTAATGGATTTCAATGACGTGATAAAGATGGTGTACATAGAAGAGAACTTAGAAATGACACTCCTGACACTTTTTGTTAATAAATTAATAAATCAATCCCCCAATCAAACACGGTATCACTCTGCTACGTAATAGCACATCGTTGTATCTTTTCCGTTATGATAAAATTTGTCAAAAGTAGACACAAAAAAACTGTAAATGATACGATTCTGATAATTGAAATGTTCTCTAATTACATTTAAAGAATTTAACAAGAATTGAGACTTAATTTTCTGTCAGTCTGTACAAAATAGTATGCAGTATTAGCTATTCACTGCATTTGTAATGCCCTGGATTTTTATTATTTTCAATTTGATTATAACAGTACTCGCCTGTTTGAGAATCTGCTTGTGGACATATTATTCTGCATTTTAATTTCTAAATTATTTACGGGGAGAACATAAACCCGTCCTTTTTCTATATAAATAGTCTTTAAGTATCAATTTTCAATATTTATAATAGTTTTCCATAGGTGTTTTGTGCGTAACCTTAATGTGATTTTCGAACGGATATAACGGCCTCCCAATCTTATATTTAAAACAATGAAACTCGTACCGTTTATCAAGCGTGTCAAAATGTCGTGTTCATTAAACTACAATTTAGAACGCTAAACGAGGAACTTGCTTATACAATTGTCCTAGCAGTAGATAAACAAACAACTGTAGTTAAGATTTAGGATACAGCTGTAGTCCGAGCTTGTTACTTCCTCTATAAAGACAATCAGTAAACTTCAAAACCAACGGTGCTCTAATGAAATATGCTTCTATGAAATGTTTCACATATTCACTGCGACCATTTTAGATATCAGCTTGTAATGACTTCTAAGAGAAACTGTCGCATAAATATAACTTTTGTAATTAAATATCATTGAAAGTTGAGTAAATGAAATGCAATCTATACAAGCGTAGGACTACAAAAAAGTGTTTATTGATAAATGATAATATTCAGTAATAACTATACACGTTCATATATCCATAAATTCGAAACAGATTTCAAAAAAATAACACTCAAAAATTTGTTACGACACATGAATAATATTTTACGTCGAAAAAATAGTACACAGTCGTACCTCTGCATGAATTATAAATTTATTTTGTCTACTAATAAAATTATTTTTTTAAATATAAAATATAGCGAAAATAATAAATCGTTTAAACGCAAAATTAATGTATACTTTCGAGACAATTTTGCATATCTAAAAAATATCGAAAAATACCAAATATATATTATTAATAATTAATAACAATGGAAATTAACTACTAAACATTTTATTTTTCAGACACTTCGAACTAAATCGAAACAATTTGTTTAGAAAAAAATGATGGATTATTTTATACAGTCTTCTAATACGGTTCGGAAAAGAATCCGAGAAAAAAAGAGAAATATTCAAAAAGTATATAATTTGGTGAATAAAAACATAATTTTCTGTACCCCGTACGTGGATATAATAAGCAGACACACTTTCTATAAATTCTGAAGAGAAACTTAAGAGAAATGTAAATATTTTCCTATAAATCCATAGAATTTAGAGTTTAAGCGAGCAAACAAAGATAGAAATACAAAATATAATGTTTATGAATACACTTAACTATCGATATCGAAATTTTGTTCGACATTTTAATTGGTACATGAAAGATAAATAAGAACAAATTAATTATTATTTACTGTGTTAAAATAATTACAAAATACAACAATTCCAATGAAATAATACATTTCTGGACCATGAGTGGGATGAACATTTAACATTTATTCAAATCTCGCTTTGTATCTTCATTAAATAACGATTTAATAAGTATCTGAAATGCTGTATTTGTTCAATTTCTATTTCTGATATAGATATTTACATTGATATTACATTAGAAAAAGATAAAACAGCATTTAATAATGGAGACTTATAAAGCTATCCTTCATAATTAATATTTTACACGTACATTTACTGACTTTAGCTTCTAAACGGAATAGACAAAATGTATATCTTACTCTTAATCGATCTTCCTTTCAGAAAAAAAAATATATGAACTTATATATCGTGTAATTCTTCTATATTTATTACATCTATAACCATCATATGAAAAAACGAGATTAAATAAATATTCTCTTTTAAAAAACCGCCACGAGTAACTTTTTCAAAATAATATCATCATTACAAGAAGCGTTATTAATAGACAAGTTCCGTATCGAATAACTGTGAAACATAACCTAAATATGTACTAACGAACGAATGACGACGACTCTAATTTAAATACATTAATGAGCATATAGAAACGGTGCGTAAAAATGTAATCCGCTAATGGGTATTAGACGGAATTTTCGAATACGTTCCTCAAGCTTAAACAGACAGCTTTTACCTTTACCGAAAACGCGTCATTATCTTCTAGACTTATATCTCTGTACTGTTATATAGTTGCTATGGAAACGTGTTTATTTACATCGAAGGGATTAAAATAAAATTTAATGCTTACATATATATATATATATATATATATATATATATATATATATATGTAAATATGAAAAATAAATGAGGTAATTATTTTATACTTATTTAAATTATATCAATTATTATGTAATTATTATAAATGTAATTATATCAAACAGATAAATGCATACACACAGTATATGTATATATATATATATATATATATATATATATATATATATATATATATATATACTGTGTGTGTCATTGACTAAACAATTTTAAAACGTGTTAGTACGAACAGCATTCATATGAAAAATGAGTCACAGAGAGAATAAATAAAAAATATGTATCTGGTACTATATCCAAGTATAAAAAATGAAGTGAAGTAAAAATAATCCGAATAAATAAACATTTTAAGCTCTGACTTAGCATCTTCTCCGATTATTTTCAGTTCACCGTTCTATTCAAGTCCCTGTTTAACAGATAATACCTTTCAACTGACAAGAGAAAAATTCGTAGCTATGAATGTGATTGACTTTCCCTTTTTCGCTTTAAAAAAAAAAAGAATAATACGACTATACGAAAAAATGCGCTTGAACTATTGAACACACATATCGTCGGCTATAGTGGAGATAAAAGTGTCAGTAGATACGACAGACATGATATTGATATGGTCTTTTTTTAAAAAAATTAAATAACTATTTTCCGTCAAACTTATGTCTCGTGGAAAATATAGAGAAAAAATTAATATTAATATATATATATATATATATATATATATATATATATATATATATACATATATCAATAACAATATACATTTTATAAAAGTATCTTTAATCTCTAAAATAATACCGAATCACTGATATACGTTTTAATTAAAATTAAAACATGTATATGCATAAATAAGCAATTATTATATAGATTGTAATGTAAAATTGATGTTTTCTGTTTTATCGACACGAAATGAGATCGAATTTTCCCATTTTCTGTTCATTTAATTAAACTTACGTACAAAATTCATTTCATACATGATGGTTACAGCACTGTAAATTATTTAATTAACAAAAAATTTAAATTGAAGAGAACTCTAGCACACATTATTTTCTATCAAACGTTAATTATGTCATAGAATTAAAGCAATCGATTTTTACTTTTTATTAAAAATGATATTCTTATTAAACGAAGGCATATTATGTAGTGTATATATATATATATATATATATATGTGTGTGTGTGTGTATATATATATATATATTAGATGAGGGGGGTTTGAAGAGTAACTTGATTCGTGTACTCGCTGGGGGAGGGAGGGACAGCTGTACATGTTTTCATATAGCTCCATCCCTTGTAATACCGCATGCAAAGTTTAAAGTCATTCCGCCATTAATTCTCGGTTACCAGTTGTTTCAACCCAAGCGTTTCGTGCGAAAATGCAAAATGGATAAAATTAGAAATCGGTGTGTGTCAGTTCTTTCCTTTAAAAGGAAACCCAGGAAAGGAAAACCAAGAAATGAAAACCAGGAAAGGAAAACCAAGAAAGGAAATTCGTGAGGGGATATTTCATACATTTGGTGAATCTTGTCCCTCCTAAGAAGCCGTTCGACTTTGGATGAATGAATTTAAACGTGGCAGAACGATCATCGACGATACACAACGCTCAGGAGGATCAAGAACAGCTGTCAAGCCAGAAAGTATCGATAAAATCCACGGTATGGTTTTGTCCGATTGGCGTGTGAATGTGAACAGGATAGCAGAGGTGATAGATATCATCGTCGACGAACTATTTTTTATCCCAAAAATCACAAAAAAACACATTTTCTAATCAAGAACGTTTCATTGATTATTACTGATCATTTTTGGTTATTGCTTGTACGTATTTAAATGGCGATGCTATCATAGTCAGAGATCCGAGATACAGAAAAATCTTTAATAAATTACAAATTTACTGCAAGTAATATATCAATGAATAGACGGATGTTACATCACAACAATGCTCTTGTTAAAAATTGTATTAATATTCGCCAATTGGTAAGAACAAATAAAAGAATCAGTCTTCCATATTGAGCATTTCATTCTCATTTAGCAGTTGATGAAATATTTATGTGTTCGAACTTAAAATTCTAATACGAGAATAATTATGTCATCATAAAAGAAAAACAGCAACTATTCTGAACTCAATTCAAGAAAAACGCTATATTTTTATAAATGGAAAGAACATAACCAGTTATACCATTTACCTAAAAATGGTTATTTTAAAGTGAATATTCTCTAAAAGAAGTACATGTTCAAAATTCAATATTTGATAATGTTTAACCTATCTGACAACATAACGAACACATAAAAATATTAATTTTTTATAATTAATAAAATAATATATTTAATAAAAATATTCAAGTTGTTTTTATGCTCGATGTATTTTCCTTATACACACATTGCTTCTCGACAATTCACTAAGCACGCAGTAACATAATGGAAACGATCAACATGGCGGCTATTTTCACAGAATTGAAATAAATAATTCGTATTATGTTACACAGTTTATTATGACTGGAATACGTATTATCATTCAGATATATAACACATACTTTTGAACAGTTTATCGATGAATGGCCGCGAAATAGAGCATAGTATTGAAGCGATTATTGAAATAAATATATTAAATTGGATAAAGATGACAATTTTAATATTAAATCGACGCGTTTAGACGCTGTAACCTCTTTATGGAAAAGCTATTTATTACCAGGACATTTACATAATTGTCTTGACAGAAATAATGGCAGATAACTTTTAATAATTCATAAATATAAATGAGAATTTATCATTTGACGTTAATAAGAGTTTTATAATTAAGAAAAAATTGACAGTGTATTTCAAACAGAAGTGGTGTTTAAATAACACTCTAAGTTACAATGAAAGAAAATTTATTATATATATATATATACATATATATATATATATACATATATATATACCATATATATATATGTATATATATATATATATATATATATATATATATATATATATATATATATATATACATCACATACCTTAATATACTAAATGGGGTTTGTACTTCATTTGGATCTATTACGGTTGAATTGAGAACTATCTGAAAAGGAGAAAACAATTATTATACAGGTATTATAGATACAGGTACATTTCGCACATACATATGCACTTTTCGATAAGACATACTACGTGTAACAAAAACTAAAAGAGATATATTTTCCTTATAATTGTTTTTTAACGAAACGCTTAACATTTTTTTTGCTTTAATATGAATTTTACAACAATAAGTTAATTCCATTATACTAAAAAAAAAATACACTTACTAGATATTAATCTTAAATATATCAGAAATCTTGTTCTTTTTTATCTGAGATACAAATTAAACACAGATATATACATCTACATAAATAAATAGACAAGTTTCAAATGAATGTGAGAAGCATTGATTCGTATCCTATTATAAAACGTATATTCTATTATAAAACTTAAAATCTTTTAAGTAATAAAAATTATTTAATTTCGAACACTATTAGGAATTAAAAATAAAACACTTCTGAAACGTACTGAATTAGTTTTTAGAATTATATAACAGTTAAATCAATTGAAAATAAATATTAAACATATGTTTAGTGTAAACTAGTATCGTCTTTTATTTTTTAATCTGGTGAAATAATTGAAAGCACAGTTAAAGACGATTAAGAGATTTGTGATGGGTATTTTGTAAGTTGTATCGCATTATTAAGTCACAACAAATCAAACATACCACGAAATAGTTCAATAAAAACAGTGTATATATATATATATATATATATATATATATATATATATATATATATATATATATATATATATATATATATATATATAGATAGAGAGAGAGAGAGAAATTGTGATAAATATAAAATTAGTGAAAATGAAGTCAGAAACATGGCAATACAAAAAATAGAGAGAAGAAAAATATTATTTGTACAATATATGACGCAAAGAAAAGCATGGATTATCCAAGAAATAAATAAAATGAATTAGAAAATAATTAAAAAATATACAAATCCTAATTATTAAAACAATAAAGCCCGTCGATATAGTATTTTATATCTTTTTAAACGCAATTGTTTCAGATAGTTTTTGTAAAAACTGAAATATATTAAGTGAAAAAAATGAAAATGATGATTTAAGGCTATTGAATTGTATATCCATGCTGCGGTATTCATTATCTGTCAAATTCATACTAAACTGAGACACGCATGTCGACAATCCAGGAAAATCGAGGTGTAATCGGTTTGGAACTGATTTCTAGGCACATAGACAAACGAAGTAACATACAAAATAAATAACTAAGACTCTAAGGTTACTCTCTACGAAATATTTACTAACCACAAACTGAAAAAACAGTTGGTAACAAAACTAGTAGCTAATCGTCGAATGTAGTCTAAACATTCGTGCTGGTCTAAAAATAGTTTGTTTGTCACTAGCGTGCAAGTTTTTCGATTAACCTTCTAGTGTAAAACTGGTATAATATAAACAAAAAAATTATTAAAAGTAGTATGCCAGAAAACTATCCGGAACGACTTGGACAGCATTATGATTAACCATTGTGTGGTACAGTGCTAGTGCTTATTTTCTTCTAAAGTGCAACAACAATGCTTAATTAAGTGTATATGCTTGTTTACTACTGAGAATTATTATTGAAGTTTGTTAAATATATTGTATTAAATTTCTATTTGTAGTTTTTTAGATTAATTTTTTTGTGTTGTATGTTCATATATATATATATATATATATATATATATATATATATATATATATATATATATATAAAGTTGTAACAAATATTGGTCATGTTTTTTTAGTGTTTCTAAAATCATTTTTTTGTAAATTCAGAAATAAGTTTTAATCAATTATGTATGCGCCATTTTGATCGATGACCTTCCATCTCTCTGGCAGTTGAAAGATTCCTCTCTCGAAAAATTCCTGAAACTTGTTAGCGAAAAACTGATTCAAGTGGTTTTGGCAAAAGTTCAAATCCGTTAAATTTTCACCATTAAGAGAGTTCTGCAAAGCTCTAAACAAATGACAGTCTGAAGGTGCAAGGTCCGGACTATATGGCGGATGCACTAAAACATACCAGTCGAATTGCAACAATTTTCGACAAGTCTCCATATCATTATCACGGTAGACCACAATGCTTTTTCTTTTGGCCAAATGTCGCCTCTTCCTGTCTATTGCTTCCTTCACTTTGGTCAAATGTGGCCAGCAATTAGTGGAATCAATAGTTTGGTTTGGTGGCAACAGCTAGTAGTACACGAGACCCTTCCAATCCCAATAGATGCACAAAATGATCTTCTTTGGGTGCAATCCAGCCATCATAGAACTTTCATAAGATCTATTATAGTCATACAACAACTTGTTTTTGTTCCAAGTTAACAAATTACTGCCTGGGCGGAACAGACTAATCTAATTGAAAACTTGTTATACCCAAAAATAATTAGGTGATCATTTTCAGAAAAATCTGCCTTTCAAGTTACTTCAATGTTTATATATATATATATATATATATATATATATATATATATATATATATATATATATATATATATATAGATATATATATATATATATATATATATATATATATATATAGATATAGATGTATATATATATATATATATTTATATATATTTATATATATATATATTTATATATATATATATTTATATATATTGGTATAAATTGTACGAGTAAAATATAAAAAATAAATAAAATTAACAAATTTTTAAAAAAAATTAGTCAATTTTAATCGTACATTGAAGAGTGATTTTCTGTTCGTTCACACATATATTAATTTTCAGAACGCATTGAACCACCCACTAATGTAAGATTCGAGCTAAAATCTCGCTGTAGTTTTTTTTTGGTAATCGCAATCAATTTTTCTGTGTTATCGAATCGCTTTCATTTTACCAAAATTATAAATTTTAAGAAAAAAAGAAATCATCAAAAAACAAATCAAGTAGATACGAAGATTATATAATAATAGTTATTTAATTTTAATTTAAAAATCTGGAAATAATCATAGACCTTTCATGAATTCTATTATAGTCATACAACAACTTGATTTTATTCCAAGTTAACAAATTACTGCCTGGACGGAACAGACTAATCTAATTGAAAAAAATTTTATATCCAAAAATAATTGGGTGATCATTTTCAAAAAAATCTGCTTTTCAAGTCACTTCAATGTTTATATATATATATATATATATATATATATATATATATATATATATACATATATTCTAACGATAAACGTAATAAATATGGACTGATTTAAGTTTATAGTTGTTCAACTTTATTAGTATTATGTTTTACCATAAACGATTTTAAACTTTTCGATAAAATTATTTATTTGCTGTAGTACAATTTGGAATTTATTTGTAATATAAATCTCAGAAAGCAAATCCCGAAGAATCACTTTAACATAAAAAAAAACAAATATAAAAACATCTGCAACAAAATAAAACTTTTAGAAAAGTACTGAACCAAAATTGTTAATTTGAAACAAAAGTGGCAGAGATTCTTTTTGCTAACAATCAATTGAGATTCAATTGCAAACATTTACTATATACGCCTAGAAACATTTATCTGGAGATTTTGTTTAAAAACCATGTGTGTATATATATATATATACATATTTATGTATTTATGAAAATATGTCAATGCAGACCAGTGTAAATAAATCAAGTAAAATTAAATAATAATTTCATTCGTACCGTAGCTAAAAAGCAAGATAAAAGACCAAAAGCTCATTAGTGTATTATGTGCGAAACACTGCAAGCTGTCATCTTTTCGTTTCATTAAAAATGAAAAACGGGTTGAGATATTTTGTAAGTGGGTATCCTGTTGACGGATCGGTCTTTCCTTCCGCTGGAAAAATTTAGTTGTAAATACTTCCCATTAGTGACGTACGAAAAATTCCTTCATATTTTAACATACTATTAAAAAACATACACATCAGCACGGGTTTAATTATTTCATGTATATATAAAATGTACATCAATATACATATATTGTTTAATACTACCAGACCACCGTAGTAGACCATATTGTTTAATGAGAGTAATTCAATGGATGGTTTATTTTTGATATTTGTAAAAATTAACAAACTTAGAAAAGCATTAAAATTATGGTTAAAAATATACAAATAATAAATATAAAATGATAATTTCATTTTAAAAAATATGAATAGGAGATTAAGAGAAATAATTAAAAATATTTTTCCCTGCATATCTATTGTCGTTAGAGTGTAAATAAGTGTGACAAATATTGAAATACGAAAATGTAGTATTTGTGAACAATCAGGAATTTCTTGAAAAAATAGTTAATTCATTAATATAAATAAGGACAAAAAAAATACTTTAATGTGTAAAAGTAGTTACAAAATACAATGATGAAAGGGAAAAGATACATTTTTTAACGAGGGAGGGAGAGATATGAGATTTCATTGAAAGTAAAATTTCGCTTTCTGTCCTTGAGTAAACAATGTGTCTACAATACTTGATTTATTCAATTTTTGCTTGTAAAGATATTTCATTAAAAAAGATAAACATTAGTTATTAATGAAAACATATAAAAATATCCTTTACAGTTAATTGTTCACATATATATATATATATTTATTGGAAACCATTTATACGGCGAATCGAAAAACAGAACAATGTATATTTTGGTTTTACTCATTCTTTTATTAGGAAAAAAATATATAAGTTGTATATAGTATTATCAGTCCAATATATATATATATATATATATATATATATATATATATATATATATATATATATATATATATAAACGTTGAAGTAACTTAAAAGGGAGATTTTACTGAAAATGATCATTCCAATTATTTTTAGATATAAACATTTTTTCAATTAGAGTACTTTGTTCCGCTCAGGTAGTAACTTATTAATTTGCTTTCCGATATCAATGTGTATATATATGTATATATATATATATATATATATATATATATTATATATATATATTATATATACATATATATATACACACACACACATATATATATATATATATATATATATACATATATACATATATATATATGTATATATATATATATATATATATATATATATTATATATACACACACATATATATATATATATTTTTTTTTAACAGCCTCTGTTAATTCACTGCTGGATAAAGGCTCCTTCCATGATTTTCCATTTTGTTCGGTTCAGTGCCTTTTTTTCCACAGATTTCCAAGAAAGTTTTTAATATCCTTATCCCATCTGTTCATTGGTCTCTTTCTGGGTCTTTTTATGTTCCTTGGTTCCCAGTCAATAATTTCTCTTGTCCATCGGTTATCTTCAAATATATATATATATATATATATATATATATATATATATATATATATATATATGGTCTACAAATTAATTGTGCCTTTTTTACAGAAAACGAATGTTTCTTGAAAAATGGAATACATTTTAATCCTTGAAACATCGCTCCTTATTTTGCATAGCATCACTCCATCTGTCGGGTAACTGACGAATCACTTTCCGAAAAAAGTATCGCAGCTTTGGGTCGATGAGGTCGTAATACATTTTCGGACCCCTTTCACCGTTTTAACATTTTTTGTACGTTTTATGCGTCGCAACACCTTTCCTCAAAGCGGAACAAATCATTTCGTGGCTTAGGCAGCATTTTTTTAAACTGTAATGTGAAAATTATGCAACATCTATTATGGTTCTTTTCTGACACCATCATGTTCACTACTGTTTTGTGAGGTTATGTCTGCTGCTTGGTCAAAATATATAGTGTTTTTTAAATGTTAAGGTTGACACTTCAAAATCCTAAAACGACGAGAAAATATTTTAATTTAAAAGAGAGTTACGATTGATTCAATTTAAAGGGTCAGAATTAATGTTTACACCTCATATGTATTATCAGTTTATAACAGTTTCATTCGACTTACGCAAATGTGTTTAAAATTATTATCCAGTAAGTTTGTTCAAATATATATATATATATATATATATATATATATATATACACGTTTATGTTCAAGTACACAGAATATATACTACATAACTGAATACAATACACCTTACTATCCCTAATTCAATATTTAGATAAAAATATTTTATCAACTGTTACTAAGCCATGGATTAGATTCGAAAAAATATATGTACAATAAATACAGTGTACTGTTCGCAAATTACCATATATTTCCATATGTAATTTCATTTCACATACGTAAAATATTGATTACTTTTGAAATATGCGCAGCCTATATGCAAAAATATGTATTGTGTTATTTTTTATAGACGTACGAAATCTGTATATACCTTGTATCATGTTTACATATAAACATATGAATGCATATATATATATATATATATATATATATATATATATATATATAAAATACATAGTAGGTGGAAAATCACATCGAAAAGAAAGGATAAATTTATATTACTACCTAGTAACGTAACTCACTGATCTAGAAATAGCCAATTTGAATATGTCGAGACAAAATGTTCACTTGATGTCGATAAAAAAAAACGTTTACGGTCTGCCGGATTAAAAAGATACTTCGTCGAGGAAATATCGCTGTTTCATACAAAAAAGTACGATCAAACGCATTCAATACACATTACTGAATAAGGTTTGGACATTTCGTGAATAGAAAAAAAAATGTGTTGAGTATCGAGAGTTCGATTTGTACCATTTTCAGTGGTTTGCGTTGTAGGGGTTGTTCGTTTTTTTGCATTAGAAAAACGCATGCTAGTTAAACACGTTATAAGTTGATTCAAATTTAGTTTTCTTTTTAAAAAAAATGTTCTGCGTCAACGAGTCAACATATGCAAAAAGTTTATTACAATAATGGATTTAGTAGTGGATATTTCCAATTTCAGTTTTGAATTTATTTTTTTTTATTACGAATATAATATAAATAAAACATTAAAATTTACTTTCAATATGTTTTTTTTTTAAAAAAAATTTAGTATTATGAAAACCGAATTTTTTTCAGAGAACTATGATTTTTTGAATGTTTTAAATTGTGTATTTTTAAGTCAAATAGAGACTTTAATATAATTTTATATCACATGTGTCTTATAAAATATATATTTGATATAAAAATTGCAAACGTAGTATAAATACGATTTATGACAAAACATATTTAATTAATTAATTGGCCTTGTGGCCTTTCTTCTTTTGGATCCGATAATTGTCTGTTCTTCATTTCTAGTTTCTGCACGAGTGCTACGCAGGCTCATAGTCAGGGGTACTCCAGGAAGAAATTACACCGCTGGTATCTCAGTTTGACCCCCACCCCCCTCTCTAACAAAATATGCGGTTTTGGGAGATTTGAAAATCATGAAGAATCATTGGGAGAATCTTCTTAAGGGGTTTATCTTGATGATTAAAAACGTTTCTATGCCCGGAAAAAATCGTTTCTATGAGCGCGTTTCACCCTAACCCCCAACAATTTTTACATAGAAAAAGTGTCCTCCCTCTAATATAACGGTCTGACTACCTTGGCTTGCTGCTACCTGGTGATAGATGTTAAAAACTGTATTCAACAATGAAGTATTCGCGTCTGCCTGAGGATGGCACTCCTTCAGAAACTAAAAGCGTAAAACAAACAATTAGCTGATCCAAAAGGACGAAGTCCACAAGATCAATGTATCAACGAGATCACAAATACAAAAACGCTGTTACTTAATATTAGATTTAATTAATCTGATTTAAAATTATTGTCACAATAAAGATTTAATATTACGGCTAAATTCACTTTCGCAAGTCAATTTTTTACACGCCCTCAAAACCACAAAAAAAGTCTAATCAAAAATGTTCACAGCTGATTTTTGATCATTTCTGATTCTTACCATTCCGCATTTCAATAACAATCCCATAATTTTAGAACTTTAAGGCACGGAAAAAATGTTTTTAAAAAAATATTTTTCGGTTTGTGGGGTAAACGAAAAAATCATGTCTTAAAACAAAATTATTATTTCTATTTAAATACAAATATAATAAATGTACCTCTCGCATCATTGAAAACTTGCGATTAAACTCGTTTCGAATACTTAACAATTTTTTTTAATAAAGAAAAAGTTTGGAAAATCAAAATAGTTATTTTATTGGCACATCAACAGAAAGTATTTCTTTCTGGGTAGACGAGTAGATTTTATGATTATTTCAAAGCAGCCTTTAAACCATTAGAGAGATGTAAAGAAGTTATTATCTAGTATCATTCCTTCTTTACAGTCTTTGATATGACAGAGACATTCAGCTCCATTCTTGTGAAAAATATAAGAACATCAAGAAAGCTTAATAAAAAAAATATTCTAGAAACCTTAGGAAAAAAACGAACATTTCATCAGTGCTAACTTAGATCATAAGACAAAATGTGTATTAAAATAATTGAAATAATGCGTTACAGACTTTTATATATTATAGCTGAATCATATTTTAACCATAATCTTAATGTATTTTATTATATATTTTGATTAATCTCTTCCTCTCTCTCTTTGCATACATTACACACACACACACACACATATATATATATATATATATATATATATATATATAATCGATTAGAATGGTGTTCGTACACGGATTTAGTAAACATTTTAGTTACTGAAGTTTTTTTTGGACAGTTTTTAGTTTTTGTCTGATATTGTCACCGTTCTCGGTATTCTTGAGGCGAGTTGTCGAGCCTTGGGATTAAATCCCTATTATCTAGACTTTAACATGAATTTTTAGCAATCTTGCTGTTTGACTGTTCCATATCTTGACTTTTTCGCTAGGAAAATTTTCAAAAATAAGTTACTGAAACGAAATACTACTATTTAATAACTGGAATAAAGTTTCAACATTCAATCTAGTAGTGAATAAAATAATGTTCCCAGTAGCAAGACAAGTCGACTGTTTAGAAATTTTTTAAAATACAGTCGAGTCTGTTTTTATGCGTATCTTTTTAATGCGGTTTTGAAGTTATGCGGTGCATATTTCATACAAATTCGGGGTTTTCCCGTTGTACATACATATATATATATATATATATATATATATATATATATATATATATATGTATATATATATAAGCTGCACGTTATTTAAATTTTTTTAAATTTAAATTATTAAATTATTCAAAATTTATATTTTTTAATTTAAAATCACTTGTATTTACTATAGCTGAAATAAGACCACAAACTTTAAATGCCTGCTGGAAAGCAGCTTGGTCTGGATGTGTTGCAAACAATGTAACCATTCAAACATCGACATTATCAGCTAAAATCATTACTTTGGTACATGAAATTGGTGGAGAATGTTTTGATATCCTTAACCCGAACGATATCGACGAATTGGTTGTGGATAATGCCCCAAGTGGCGATGATATTATTGGTATAACTTTAGATATCGTCGAAGATCCTGAAAACGATAGTGAAGCGGAAGAAAAACCCATCCCGCTCACTGCAAATATAATTCGAGAAGTTTGATCTCCAACTTTACAAATAAATTTGAAAATGATTTTGTTGTACATGACACAAATTCTGAGTGAGCGTTCAAATTCTAACGTGAGCTGAAGAATTGTATATCTGGATATCGAGAACTGAATAAAAAATTAGTAAAATCGTTATCGCAAAATGTAATCGCTATTATATTGTCAGATGAAAGAAATAAACACAGAACAAGGGTGAAATTGATGCTAATTCTGTTTATGAAGAGCCATTGTCTTTACCATACAGAGATCTGATCCACTGACCACATCTTCTAGTGATGAAAGTGATTTCGCACCACTTCACAAACGGTAGAAAACATTGTCAGACAGTGACAATAATTCCGATGAAAATATGCAAACAGAATTGTTACTTTTCAATCAAATTAAATGAATAAAGTTTTAAAACAAACTTGTTTCAACAAAAATAAATATATTTTTTTCCAAAATTTTTGTGTTTTCTCTGTTGGGTCGGATACTTCTGGGACCACTCTCGTAACTAAGTTTACAATAGGAGAGCTAATTTTGTTATAAATTTCATACATATTTCGATATTTAAATGTTTGGCCAATTAAAAAACAGGAATAAGAGAAAAGGGAGGCGATTTCAAAAATTGGACTGAATTTTTAATTCGGTGCGTAGTGACGAATGAATAAATCAAACAATACTGAAACAAATTTTATCGTTTATATTTCACAGATGAAATTCGTTGATACAGCTTTTACGAGTGCGTGTTTCATATTGTTATCTCTCCACTTTTCGCAAAATAACGAGCGTCATATCATAATAAGCACGTAAAACGTAACAAATTGATATATTGTTTAATATTAAAGTATCTCACAATATATTAACTCGATGTATATATATATATATATATGTATATATATTCGCACGGGGTCCGTGCATTGTGTAATAAAAAGTAATGCGGTATCAATACGAATATTCAAACATACACGATCATAAAAATAAAATATACAGACGTACAGAGTGCGCACAAACATACACAGACATAACATGATCGTGTAATACAAGTTCACTTGTGTCTTCTGTATGTGTAACGGGAAAAAAAACTGTTGCTAGAGCGCAACGATGGGGCGTCCGGAGCTCAACACCGGTCCCGAGAGAGCGTACCCGCCACACAGAATGGCGTCGAATGTACAAAGATATCATATTTTATTTACGTTTATGCTATATACTTTGACAGAGAGCAGGTTTCGAACTCGTCGGTAAAGGTTTCTATACATATTAGAGTCACCGTACGAACATACTCTGCCCTGTTCGAATAAAACTCGTACGTCTGATCTGCGCATTTGTCCGTTGTTCGACGATACACATTCACGTTACAACAAATCCACGCGGCGCTTCCATACGGAACTGTATAAATCGTCAAACGTCGGATATGAAACTGCATGTCTACTGTCTGAGTGAACGCGAGAAGGACGGCACGACATGTAAATATGCATTTCATTCGGCGCAGAACCGCGCGCCGGCTCGCAAGAAAAATGTGTGCAATTTGTTCGCCGCATATCTCATTTACGATTTTCCTCTTAATCTTCGAATACACGATACCGAGGTTTCGCGTCGGGATTTTTTACGAATTGCCGGTTTGAATTATAAAATCGATATTTATTTTTATTGCTAAGGGAGACGTACAGAAGGAAGTTAGGTAATTGAATTTGCAAGTAATTATATCGCTTCAAAGATGTTTCTCCGCGAGAGGAAAAAAATAATTATGGTCTGTCCATGAATACAACGTTTATAATTTATACTTGAAATGTTTATTCATACAATATACATATAATGTTAAAATACAGAAATGCTGTTTAAGAAAAATGTCTAAGAGAAAATAAAACTTTTATTAAATAAGTATATATATATATATATATATATATATATATATATATATATATACTTGTTTAATAAAAATATTGTTTTCGCTTAGACATTTTTCTTAAATAACATTTCTGTATTTTAACAGTATGTACACTGTATGAATAGTTACATATATATATATATATATATATATATATATATATATATATATATATATATATATATATATATATACACACATTAAGTGTACAAATTAATTTAGTACTTTTTTTATAGAACATGAATGTTTACAGAAAAATGGACCACATTTCAATCCTTGAAATATCCCCTATCATTTTGTATATCTGCTCAATTTGTCAAATAATTAACGAACCCCTTATTGAAAACAAGATAACGGTTTTAAGTCTATGAATTCATAATGGATTTTCGGATCTCTTACACTGTTTTAGTAATTTTTGCATGTTTTAAGCATCACAACACCTTCCGCCTAAGCTGAACAAATTATTTCTGCGGCTTCAGCAGCATTTTTTTTCAATTGGAATTCGAAAAGTATGCAATGCCTTATGTGCTGCAATCGAACTCCATTATGTACACAATTGTTTTGTGAGATTAAGCCAAGTGCTTGGCCAAGATATATATATATATATATATATATATATATATATATAGTGTTTTTAAAAGTTAATATTGGCACTTCAAAATCCTAAGACCACGAGAAAATATTTTCATTTAAAACAGTGCTATAATTGATTCAATTTAAAGGCACAGAATTAATTTTTACGCCTTATATATATATATATATATACACACACACACACATATATATATATATATATATATATATATATATATATATATATATATATACACTTCTTTTACAATAAAATTATTAGTTTTAAACGTAAATTTTCATTTCAATTCAATACTAATAGTGTATATATATATATATAATATTTCAAAAATGGACAAAAAATTGTTCAAAAAATTGAACAAAAAATTAAACGAAAAAGTGTAGATTTTGAATTAAATTATTATTAACGATGACACCAGAAGTAACACGAAAAATTATGACATTGATATCATAATAACTGCACGAATTTTTTTTTGCACGAATTTGGCGATGTTTCTGGTCAGCCTATGGAAAAGTTAATATATGTTAATATAGATGGCCGTCCCTAGAGGCGAAGGTTGCCCCGACAACAGCCAAAGTCATCATTTTTATAAAAGGTCAGCATATGACTCGGTAAAAGTCCCGGTTTTTTGAAAATTTTTCCCGGAACCCAAGCATGAGACATTAATAAAAATCACAGATAACACTACACACAATCCACACACCACAAATGCGATTAAATACCAAAATGGTAAGGGCACCGCACAAATGTGAAAAAACATAAAACCAAACCCGGCCCTGTATTATTTTATTACCAATAAAATTCATTTTTATTTTATTTTATTTTTTATTTACTCGGTAAAACAATCGCGCTTTCGTGCTCAAATCCACGAAAAATTTCAAAAAAACCTGGACGCCCGACGTAAAAAGTGAGGAGAAAAGAAAAAACCCCAAAAAAAAACGAAAAATAAAAAGCCCAAGAAAAATGACGAATCTAATGGAGAACAAACATTTAGCTAGTTCAAAAATGATAAAGATGATCAAGACAAAGGATTACAATAACAGTTCAAAACTTAATCATCTTTTTCTAACATTTTACTCTCTTGAAATATTCTATAAAAATATTGTTGAGTAATGTAATGCTTAAAAGGTTATAAAAGAGTGTATAGACAAGTTAAACTGAAAAACACAAATATAGATATTATTAAAAATAATTATAAAACTGTCAAAAATATTGTATATTCTTCCTTATATATATATATATATATATATATATATATATATATATATATATATATATATATATATATTTGTATATAAATGCTTATATTTACTAACCAGTCTGTCACAAATCATATTTTCATTAGAACACGGCAATTTTGTTTCTGGTTTCACGATTGACACTTTTCATAATTTCACATAAAAATGTACTCTTGCGAATTAATTTAAAATTTCGAACATAGAAATAAAATTTTATGTATTCTTTTTGAATCATTTAAATTTTGAATATTAAAATTTGAAAAAACACCACAAATATAATTAAAAAAATAGTAATTATGACATTTAAAAAAAAACAAATGAATTGCTGTCAAATAAATAAACTTTTAGAGGTAATTCATTTTGATTAAAAACTAAACCTGAACAAGTTCATTAAAATTTTATTTATTAATCAACAATACTTTGATTTTTCTTCAAGCACAAAATATCGGCTGTGCTTTGATTGATATGGAATTTTGATTGACAGTATAAATACAGAAAATTAATTGATATTTTCAAAAAGTCGAATATTTCTGAAATACAATAGAATCGAAAATTGAAAAACCTTGTACGTGGAATATGAAAGGAAAAAAAACTATTCAATTTATTTAAAAGCATAACTTGACACCTGGAGTTCCCGTTGTGTTATTTGTAATCGCTCATTTTTTCTTCGAAAAAATTTTTGACAAGTGTGTGTTTCAGTTTACATTATATTTTCATAAATTCCGTCCTTTAATATCGTTTAAAAGGGATTCGAACGATAACGATAGGGGTACGGTTACAAACAGAAATCATACTATGCCCAACCGTTATGTAGAAAGCAGAAATCTTTTAAACATGTGATAAGGGTACGTCGTTACGCTACCTGAATGAGTCTTTTAGTGTTAATAACAGACAGTGGCGTATCTACGGACCGTAGACCTGCCGCAAAAATGTTCATGCTCCACTGCAGACGTAGATACTGCAGTGGTATAATTACAACCATCGGCAGAAGGTCTACACAAACCATTTGCAATTGTATGTAAATATATATCAACATAGCTTGTTAGGCTTTGTCGACATATCATCAACCCTTTCGATAATTTCTATTGCGTTTGTTTTCACTTGTGTAATTATATACAATTTCTAATTCTGATGGTGAAAAGCAATTTAATGATTGTTCTAACATTTTATAACAAAGTAATTTGTTATTTTAAATGTAGATTATTTAGTACAATACTCAATTATTTTTAAAGTAGGTTTTTTTAAACATCAACCAGTTTGACTTCTACTATTTTATTTTATTTTTTATTAATTGTTTTCTGTTAAGATGAATTGTAATTTATTTTTGTTCTTTTTTAGTACATTTACACTGGAAGTCTTCTCGACATATTAATCAAAAAACAAGTTGTATAAAAATTAAACAGTATACTAATTGTGACTGGCAAAAACCACGAGAATGAAAACTCTAACAATTAAATTAAAGCTTTCGCTTTATTCGATAAATAAAAATAATCTATCAATGTATTCTACCTATCTTTCCCTAAAAAAATTAACAATGTCTTCATTTTGATGCGAATAGGAAAAAAGAAAATTTTGTATAATAAAAATCAGCAGCATCAACACAAGAAGTAAGTACCGCTTGAAGAAATTTGATACTAAAGTACTGAATACTAAATTAATTTATCAACTTTCATTCAAAATGTACATTATAAATAACGAAAACATATAAAAGAAAAATAGCATGAATGTATGCTAGAATCGAACTGAAAAATATATACAAAACTATATAATAAACCTGTTAAGAAAATCAACAGATTACTTATGATATTATTTTGAGTAAAAGTCGTTATAAATACATGTCCTACTCATTTTACCTTCATACCTACGAGAGTTTAAAATTATACCACCTCATAACGGACGACAAGTAATGAGTGGTTGAACCGTAATTCTGGTGAAATGTGGATTAGCCGCTAGGGTCTTGTCAGGTGGCTATCAAGATCGCCTGGATTAAATCTTCTGAATTATTATTTTTAGGGATGCTTAGAACAGTCAGCATGCAGAGTGAAATAAATTAAAAACCATAATAAGTAATTATTCGGTCGAATTTTCAATGCAGTGAATGAATTCGAAATTAACATAATATTACTTTTTCCAATTACTGTTTACCAGGTATTCATTCGTTGATGTAATGCATTTATCATCATTCACGTTTACTAAACACATTTCGATTCCTGTTTATAAAAATACAACAGTAATTAACAATTATACCAAATACATTGTTTTACTCTCTTTTAATTCCGTAGTTATAGCTAGAACAAATATAAATTTGTAATATCTAGCAGTTGAATAAGTAACATATAATAAAATACATAATAGAATAGAATAGATTTATAATAGACTTTTTACATATAATATAATAGATTCATTTACTCAAAATAACATTACAAGGCACCTATCGAATAATATTACTAATACAGCTGTTACAAACCAACCTTTCTTCCTCTCTCTCTCTCTCTGTATATATATATATATATATATATATATATATACATGCATACTAATTGTAAGTTTTAAAATAATTATGATAGTATACTAAAACTCTGATCAATTAATTTATATTTAATTTATTCACCACAAACACATAAAAATATTCTTAAAATTATTCAGAAATATTCAATTATACACATATTTATTTATTTGAATTCAGAGTAACAAACTTTTAATTGAACTTCTGTGATTAAAAAATATATATATAGAATGGAGACACAATATTAAAATACAATTTTAAAAAAATGTACGAAGCTCATTCCTAACAATCCGCACAAATAAAAATCTTGATTTTTTCACATCATCACCTCACCTTTCCCTCGAATCAATGAACGAGGAAGAAAACAAGAATACGAATTTTATGATTTTTAGTGATTGAAGAAAATAATAAAAGATGAATGTATGAAATGTTTAGAAGACATGAGAGTTTTAACGCTATCATATATTTAAAATTCATTGTTTTCATTAATTATCACAAAATGAATTCCACTCAGATAAACTGGATTGAAATCTGAAAGTGAGCTTTAAAAATTTAAAAACGCCTAGTTAAACCAGCCCCGTGGCTGGGTCGTTATATTAGAGAAGGCAAACAATTTTTATTAGAGGGGCAATTTTTTTCATGTCAAATTGTTGGGGGCTACCGTGGTTACGCGCTTATAGAAACGTTTTTAATCACCAAGGTAAATCCATTAGAAATATTCTCTCAATGATTCTCCATGATTTTCAAATCTCACAAATTCACAGATTTTGGTGGGGGGGAGAGTAAACGGAGCAACCAGGAGGAGCAATACCCCACATGGTTCATCCTCGACTACGGGCCTGCGTTAAACCTAAAGAGGTAACTACTATATATACGACCCATTGTAACTTTCTTCATGCATGTTCCTCTGGGCCGATGTTCTTATTTGCTACGACCGATTTCAACTTTTCCGTTCTATTCAGATAATCCAGTTTCAGTTTATTTCCCGCACTTGAAATTTCAGTAAATAAAAAGTCGAAATCGATTTCAACATACAACAAGAATAAATACATAACAAAAAGCACGCGCGAAGGCATGTAGCATTAAGAAAAAAAATGTACATTTTGATTTTAAACTTCAAATTAACAAGGAATATATGTGTAAAAAAAAACAATTCCTGTTCCGTGTAATTTTTTTTAACCGTCATACATCTTGTACACGCGTAGAAAGGTTTAGCAAATATCGTTTTTGCTAAAAGCTATTACAGTTTTTTTTTTATTCCGAAAGTTTTGTTAAGATCATCATTAACTAGTGGACATGTTTAGTTTTTTGCTTCACTTGAATGTGCTAATGACATTTTTATTTATACGGTTCGTTTATTACACTTGTATGAATAAAATCAGTATGAATAAATACTAAACGGATCTTCAAATTATATATATATATATACAGTTTAAAAACCATAATTCTATTTAATCTTTTACAAACAGTGAATGCTAGTCGCTGTCGAATATTATGAAAAGATATAAACAAATTTCAAATTTTCTAGTCATATTTCATATTTTTACTTGGTAATGTCTGACGTTATTGTTAAACTTGATGGTACTTTATCCATAAAATAAATAGAAATCAGAAGGAAATCAAACAAGAAAATTACATAAACCGAAAATCAGAGTTAGCCAAAGTGTAGAAATTCCAATTTAATAAAATTCTTGATTAAACGAAATGTAATAATGTATCAACGGTGGGCAAACTGCGGCTCCCAATTATTCTGTGCGACTCCTAAGACAATACAGGATTTTTTATTTCCATTTTCCTTAAACGTTTATGTTAATAATCTATAGTAGTATAGTATGTACCAATACTAAAATATTTTATATATAAACCGGGTAATTCACGTTATATTTTCAAACATCCAGATGTATTATGCATTATGAAACAATAACAGCAGAAAAATATTGTCATGGAATTGAAAAAAATGCATGAAAAGTGGTTTCTCTACAACAATCAAAAACGTTTATCACAGGCTAGACTGAAAAGAAGCACTGAAACAGTTTCCTGAATCGAAGCATCATGAAAAAATATTATGGTCACTATTTGGTGGTCGGCAAGTGGCATCATTCACTGCAACTTCTTAAATCCCGGTGAAACAATAACAGCAGAAAAATATTGTCAGGAAATTGAAAGAATGCGCGAGAAGTTGCATCGTTTATGGCCAGCATTAGTCAACTGAACAGGACTAATTCTTCTTCATGACAATGCCAGATCACACGTCTCACAAATGACTAAAAAAAAAATTAAATGAACTGGGTTATGAAACCTTACCTCACCCACTTTTTTTTCTCCGGACTTGTCTCCGACAGATTATCATTTTTTTAAACATTCGAGTAATTTCCTACGAGAGAAGGTTTTCAAAGATCAAGCATCATCTCAAAACGCTTTCGATGAATTCGTTTATTCCAGGACACCAATCTTGTAGAAATAAACAAACTTGTTTCCAGTTGGGAGAAATGTGTGCAGGCCAAGTCTTTATTTTGATTAATAAATATAATTTTAACTGATATACGAGTCTTTATACTCGATACGTAAAAACCGCAATTATTTTTGCACCAGCATAATCAAATTTACTAACACCACACACATAGTGGAACGGCGAGTAGAAAATAAATCAAAGCAAAGAATTTCGACTGAACTGGCTGTATTGCTAGTTGTCACTGTTTGTATAAGGTCGCTCCCGGTGTACAAAGGGCACAAGTCCTAAAAAAAAAATCAACTCTATTTTAAACGTGCGGGACGAAAACGCGTTTGCGGAAACGTGGGTACGATCGTACTCGGCCTCTTGTTAATGATCTACGTCATTCAAACGCGCATACATTTTTTGTGTAGTACAAAGTGATACTTTTCCCTGCTGTTTAATTATTTCACTTATTCTATTTTGTTTATTAGTACGCTCTCGCGCACAAATATATTAATGTTGCGTACCCGTTTGTGTCACGACCGAAGCGTGCTAGAAAATTAAACTTTTAATATTTCTTCCTCCCGCATTAAATTCTTACATAAAGGATGAAAAAAGTCGGTGAATGTGGCAGTAAATATAAGAACTTTCCTCGACAACAAGTAACAAAATCGTCTTTTTTAATTTGCTGTTATGGGTCCCGTGCGCTACTTTTGCACTTACTCTTGTGTTTTCATTGTCAGCTTATATATATATATATATATATATATATATATATATATATATATATATATATATATATATATATACATATACGGATTTCTATCGTGTTAATGTTTGACAGGAAAATAACATATATTTGATTTATAAATATACCATACATAAAAATCGCCACAATTCATACCTGACATCATTTTACAATACCTAACTAATTTATCATGTCAACCCACATAACCGCAATTCTCTTTCCCTAGTCATAAATACACGTAAGTGTATATATATACATACATATATATATATATATATATATATATATATATATATATATATATATATATATATATATATATATATACATATATATATATATATATATATATATGTATATATATACATATATGTATATATAATATATATATATATGTATGTATATATATATATATATATATATATATATATATATATATATATATATATATATATATATAAACAAACGAATATGTTTTCTTCGGTTTCTGCGCTCTTTGCTATTTTCAAACGTTGTTTCTTTTTCTTTAGTCGAACCGTGTCCGTTTATTCTTCGGACATATTTTCCGAAGCAATCGTAAAGATGTCGAAACGTACAAATGTAGGTTAGCTCGTTACGATGTACTACTGTCAGTAGCAATTCTTTTCCGTATTGTTTCTTCGAATTTCGTCCTTTCAGTTCGCGTGCGATGTGTTTTTTTTCTCTAGTCCGTTTCATGTTTCTAAGGCGCCAATCGAATGTTTCTTTTGCACCGGTCATCGTTACAGAACAACTCTTTTGTACTTTAATTCCTTTCACTCAGTCAACAATGTCACAAACTTTCGCTTGTTATCTTATCCAAACATTTCTTTTCATGTCAGTTCAAATGCAGACGATATTATCTTTTTTTTCATGTGCGTCTGGCTATGTAGCATGACATAAGTGGCTGATCCATATATTTACTATTCTTATTTTATTTCTTTTTGTAATTAATAGCATACGGTTTTGACGGACGTTTTTTCCCTCGAGATAAACTCGACATTCGATTGTTTCAAGCCTGGCAATTATTTTACCAACATGTTTCCTTTCTCGAATCTTGATTTTATTGAGTGGATTGTACACGATTTATTTCAGTTTGCGGACAGAATTATATATACACACGCACACACACACGTATACAAAATAATCAATAATACAAGTCGTTAGTAATATGTCTTAC
>CM068316.1:47380543-47440543 GCA_034766995.1 Acanthacorydalis orientalis
TAAAAATCTATAATTTGTATTTTCACAAATTATAAATTTCCTATTTTTCTTCAAATTCAACAAACATTTTCCCTTGACACTGATTAAATTCATTTTTTTCCTTTCTCGCTAAAAACGAATTCTTTTTCTATCCCTAATAAAAAAATCAATTTTAAAAGGTAGATTTTTCTGTACCTTGTCGTTTTGATAATAATAATGGAATCATCGTCGAAATGTGGATAAGTAACAATCAAAAAATATCGATAATCATTTTTTGAACAATTTTAGTTAGAAAAAAATTGTGGTTCGTCGAGTGAAAAAAAATGTTTTCTTACATCATAAAAAATTATAATTTTAGTTATAAATAGTTGTAGATTTTTCAAATATCGAGAAAAATCTTATATATTATTACAACTATAAATCATATTTTTATAAACTACTGATAGTTCAGTTTTGTTTAAGACATATTTTAGAAACATTCACATTGGTTATAAAAACGTCCTGAGAAATTAAAAATCTAACAATCTGTCTCAACATTAAATGTTACACTGTTGATAAATTAAATGCAATCAAATAATATTTGAAATGTTTTACAAATATACAACCAATTTTAAAATTTAAAAACGAAAATAAATAAGAATATGAAAACAAATACCTGTAATTTATTATATATATATATATATATATATATAAACAATGTTATTTAACAGGTCATAAATTATTTTACAAGTTTTTACATCATTTTACACGATAAATAATACAGCTAAGAATATTATATAATTCTTCCTTAACCTGTAGATACATGAACCACACACTGTTTAAAAAATATTTAAGAGGATCAAGTAACGCTATAGATAAAAGATTAAAATAAAATTTTTAATACCTTGTACTCGAATCCTCATCTCATTTCTCTTCTTTATATACACAACTGAATGATTCAACAGACAATTTTTACTGAATTTTTCGACGATATTATTTAGACAGTTACAGTAATTCTAAACCGCAAGTAGATATGTATGTAATTTCCTAATACATCAAAATTTTGATTACAAATAAACAAATTCGAAAAGAGTAAGAATAAGCACGTTTTAAATGTGTTAAAGAGAAATAATAAATATACCCAATGCTACATTGAGTATGGTTTTGTTTACTTTTTAACAAATTTATCAAAAATAGTAAACGAAGTAAAACTGATAAAACAGATTTTTTTCCATTTTACTAAAGATTATAATATTCAAATTTACTTTAATATACTTTCACTTATTTATATATATATATATATATATATATATATATATATATATATATATATGCGTGTGTGTGTATTTATGTATGTAGAAATAATCTATATTAAGTTTAAGTGATAAAAATAAAATATGTAAATATTAGATCAAATGATTATACGTATTTGCACAATTTATACATATTTAGTAGAATAAATTAAATAAAAATGTTGATTTACTTCACTTCAAGTAACAAATGCCAATAAAGTTTAGCATTTCAATTAATTTAATAATAAATTTTGTATACAGCCTCAACTTTTAACTTTCTGCTAGCTGATTTTTAATTACTAACGTACTAAAGCTAATCAAATTTCATTTTTTTAAATTCTTTTAAATCTAAGCAAAAGCTGTCAAATAATCTGGTTAGGGAAACAAACAAACCATTTTTTCTTTAAATTAAAGTAACTGGTCGAAGTGATTATAACAAGTGATTAAATATTGATTTTTGTAACTACTGAGTGATTTTTTACGGTATGCTGATTACTTATAAAAGAAAGATTTGAGGAATAAAAACTTGCTTAGCCAAGGATGACCAACCGATATTATTTTCTCATTTTATCATTAGGTATTATATGATGCTAATTCTATTATTTACAGCATTAGGCCTGCTTCTTATTTTATCCAAGAGCTGTATAATTTGAACATATATGTAATTCATGCAAAAACAAAAACTAGAAATAATTAAAAAAAAAACACGATCTACTAATGACTGTCATTTGTTTAATGAAGATTATTTTTCTTTATCATAATAATTTGGTTGTAAGCAAAAAATGTAAAGAGGATAAAATAAAATTACAATGAACACAGAAAGTCGTATAAATGATAATAATTTTGTCTTATCTACAAATGTAAAAAATTAAAAAAAATCATTTATAATAAATATTCTACATTTGATTTGATTTAAATCCAGTTGTAATTTAAATAATCAATATTAATCAATTTTTTAATCTAATAAGCTGTTATTAACATGATTTGTAATTATATATTGATTTCGTTGATATTGATAACTGAATTATGGTGATTAAACCATTATAAGAGATTAAATAAATATAATAAAATCAGATTATAAATTAAAAAAACATCTGTTCAATTCAATTGAAAAAAAAACACTTGTTTAACTATAAAAACTTCAAATGAGAAAATCAAGCAGGAAATAATGTAACTGTATTGTTTTTTGTTAGAAAAACATTCATAATACTAAAAATGAAATAAAAACAGATTCTATAAAATCATTAACTAAAAAAAAAATATTTTAAGAGATGTCACAACGAAACAACATTATTTGCGAAACAAAATAAATTATCATTATCTAACTTATTTCCGTCGTTTTCATTCAAGTGAAACGTTTTTAAAAGTACAACATGCCATACAATTAAAACGGCTGAATTGTTATTAGAGTTTATTTAAGAACCGGATTTAAGTTCCGAGCAACTTTTTAAAGTAAACAAATAATCGCCACTCGGCGAATATTTCAATTATCGTACCACTGAAAACCGAAAATACACGAAGAAGTACATTTGGCTGTGGCAGACGGCGCTGGACGCATGCGTCCAGGCGTGTCGCGATGCTTCTAGATCAATGTTCCACGATCATCAATGACATTGGCGTGCGTGGAAAAGTGTCATATGCATGTCATAAAATATTGAAATATCACATAAAAAAATAACAATGTACGAGTAGATGTTGATCTACATTAACAGCAGATATTGTTTAATTAAAGTTATGGCACATTAATTCGTATAATTGTAATTGGGAGCTAGTATACTATTTTGCATACATGAATAAGATATATGAAGAATGGAATAAGTGCATATATATATAAAAAAACGTTCATATATATATATATATATATAATGTGTGAAATCATTTTTCTTTTTACTATTGTAGAAATAGTGATGATTATTATACCATATATGTTTTTAAAAAACAGTAATACGTTTTATAATCCTAGAAAATTATTCGTTGTATTGTTATAAGGTTTTAAAATTTAAACACCTATTATAATATGAGTATTACCTATTATATAAAATTCAAGTTACTGATTTCAAAGTGTTTTTAATATCAATCAATGTGTTCTTGAAAGTTTAATACAAATGTACATAGATATACTTTCATGAAAATCGATCATGCCAATAACTGATAAATTCCACACATCAAATATATCTATGATGTCATAAAATAAAACTGCAAATTTGATTCGACAAGTTTTTGAACAAATATTTTAAAACTTTTAAATTGGTAAAAACTGACAACGAGGAATTAAGCGCTTGTTGTTAATCCGGTTGACCCTAAGAACCTCCCGCAAACGAGTACTGAAAACAACGAAGGCTCACGGCTTGTGTTTCGCAAATTAATTTTTGGTCTCGTGGGTTGATGTTTGCATTCAAAAACAGAGTATTTTTCGCAACCAACCCGATGGGACCACTTCGTGCAGTTTAGCCAGAGAAGTTCCAAAGTGCGCACAAAAGTACCCTCTTATTATTCTAACGAACAGTAAAAATAAAGATGTAATAAAAAATATTCTGAAAACTCAAAAAAAAACTTCTTTATTTTAAATATTTAAGAATAATTCAGAATTTAATGATTTATTTTCACACAAATTATTAACAAGTACTTTTATAAGTAAAATAAATATATTTTCAGTACTTCATGGCAATATTTTTGAATTTAATGATCAAAACCGTGTCCGTATGATGTTTAAAAACCATTAAATTTACACTTATATACTTGTTTTTTTTAGAAAAAAAATAAATGAAACCACACACATAATATTTAATTCTAAGTAATCATTTAAAACAAAGCGTACTTGAAAAATTAAAAGAATACATTAACATTATAATGCAAACTTCTATTATATTTTTTCCATCGATCATACACTGTTATTGAGGTACAAATTTAAATATTAATTAAAATATGTACGAATAATAAAGTTAAACCAAAATAGAAAAGCTCCCATTGTTCCACAAACCTTTTTGAAAAATCTGGCGCACGTTACCTTAGGAAAACTTGAACAGTTTTGTATCAAAGTAAACTGTACAATAAATTTTATAGAATGAATTCAACTATACGTTTGAAAATAAGGGAACTTGTTATTAATCGATCAAATATTTAAATTGTCCACCTATTTCACTACACATTGTATTCACAATACAAACAAAAAATGCAACTAAATACAATTATGCAATGAATGAATATCCAACAAAGCTAATGGTATTATCCAATGTTTATGTTCTGTTGAAATATTTTGAATAAATTATACAAAACTGTAATTACCTGTTTACATCCATCGTTACATGTCCACTGAATGTCAGTTTGTCGGGAATAATTGTCCTTAAATAAACGTACACTCAATAAAGACAGTACACAATAATGAAAGTTCATGTTGAATTATAAAATAAAGAGAAGGTCAAGAGCAACTTACAAATTGATAACAGTTTTAGTAATTGTCTTTCATGCACGTTTTTGTTTTTTTTTTTATAAATATTTAATTACATTTTATAAAGTATGTCAATATAACAGAATCGATGCTATTAGTAAGTCCTTCAACTTCGAAGTTTTGCGACGGGGCACTTTTCATACAAACACTCTAAACATTAAAAAAAATAAGTGCTAGTATATGAAAACAATAGGTTATAAAAAATGTATTAATTTTTATACATTTTCGTCAAACTTTTACACGCAATAAAACATTATTGCTCTTATCATTTACAAAATGTGTTTTATCATTTTTTGGTACACGGTAAACATTTAAAAATATACAAATAGATGTGTGTTTCGATTAGATGCCCTATATAATAACAGATCTATTAACAATTTATAAACAGTTATATTATTAATTATTCTAATAAAGGTCTATTGATAATTTCGACCTAACAATAAACCCAATTCAAACAATAGACTTTTAAAGTAGGTTAATTTTATATAATAATATAAACAATAAAGATATACTCTATTGGAAAATAACTTCGAATAAATTTAATTTTTGTAGCCATTACGTTATTGTTCAATGTAACAAATGACAGAAAAATTACTTTGTAATCAAATACTACTATTTTCTATACAGATATGTATATAATTAGATAAAAATACCCACACACACACACACATACAAGCGTTATTTCGAAAATATTTAATGGATTTTAATTGAATGCGACTGGAATTCTACAGGCCTGAAAACACATTGCGAATCGAGAAGAGAATGAGTTGTGGTTTCCATTTAATTGCAAAATTACACATTTATAAATCATTCGTTTTGTCATGTAGTTGAGAAAATGAAATTTTATTAAGACTTTTATTTTATATTCAGCTTAAATTACAGTACCGATAAAATAAATCGTACACAAATGTTATCTGTACAGGAAATTTTATTATATAGAGAATTGAATAATTGTTGTCAGGAAAAAAAATGATAAAAATTAATCGTTTTTTCTGACTTAAAAGCAATATTAATCATCCATGAAAAATTTTTTTCATAACTTTCAACGCTTATTTACGGAAGTATACATTAAAATTTGAATTCTATGTTTCAGATTTGTTGGTATTTTGGCGCTTTTAAGATGATATTAATGCCATCTAAATCCGCTTAAACAACAATAAAAAAATATCGATAATGATTTATTGAAAATTTTTGACCAGAAAATATTTTTCTGGTTTCTAGTTTGAAAAAGTATTTGCGAAAATAAATTTTATTTGTAACTATACTACTTGGATGTATTTTGGAAAGTAGACAAAATAACTTACATATCTTATTATTTTGACGGTTTTACAAAACGAATACTTATCCGGTTTATGGTTTTATTATCTACTCGTAATTAAACATTATTATTTTAAAATAAATTCATAAATAAGAAAATGTTAAATGTGTGATTATTTTATGGTTCTTACCTTTTTCTCCGCAATATAACTCGATATTTATTGTTTCAACAATTTTACACGTTATTAAATTATTAAAAAAAAGGCTTAGAAAAAGAGATAAGAAGGTCATAAAACAATCATAAATTTACAAATTGTAAACTGAATACTATTTAAGAATAAAGAACATTCCTCATATTTAAATAAACCATTACACCTTTTTCAAACAGATTCTATAGTCGTGCCTCGAGATTATTCATTTATTAATAAGATCCATTTTACATATATATATATATATATATATATATATATATATATATATAATTTAATAAAATACTTAATAAACAAATAAATAATTTCGAACTTGTTTAGAAATAAGAATTTTCTATATTTAAACAAATATCCTCACTCTGCATTGATATAAATGAATTGTTATAATAATAACAGTTTTAATTCTAGTATATATGTTTATAAAATTGTATTCAAAAAACAATTCATTTAAAATGATAAGAAAATAGAATAACTATTTCATATATACATAAATATATGTATATATATATTATTTTTTACAAAAACAATTAGTTTTAATATATATTTTAAATAAAACCGCGCAGTGTGCCAAAACAAAATAAAATAAGTAATTGAGAAATCTGGTATATTTGTTTGGCAATTCATTTGTTCAAATTTGATTGTGTTTACTTGTCAAGTTTGTTTCTGTTGCTGTCGTAATAATTTTATATTAATTGAAAAATATTTGGTAATTATTTACAATATGAATATTAGTTATATATATATATATACACTTCTTCCTAAGTTAATAAAAAATTAAAACTGGATATTTCAAAGTTTTAATTAAAAATTTAATCATACTTACTAAGTTATCTGATAAAACCTAACTATTATTAATTAAATTATTATTTGATAAAATGTTGTCTGAAACTCTGAAAGTAATTTAATATTTCAAACTTTTATTAAAACATCACTTTTTGCAGCAGTTAAATATAATGCAAGCAAACAATACAATAACGCGTATATGGCAGCCCGTTCTCGCACCTCCGGAACTAAACAATTTCTTAAGTGAAGATGCTGTTCGTATTTTGAATTATTTATGTAAAAAATGGAACCCGACAGTTACCTGTGCTCAACAGTCAGAATTCGATAAGATTCAAATTGACAGCATATCAAGTAATACGTTTTTCATATTTCACTGTTTATCATTTTATTTTTTTCTTTTTAATTCACTTTCCAGTTTTTACTATCATACATCAATTATGGCGACCTAGTTTTGTTTTTATTCGACAAAATCATATCATTTAAATAATTATATTGTACTGAACATACAAGCACAACCTAATAGTGTTGAATTATATTATTCAACTAATAATGGAAATACAAAAAAAAATAAACATGAATATTGTAAATTACTTAATACCATTTTATTCATCTATTTGTTGATATATATATATATATATATATATATATATATATATATATATATATATATATAGAGCATGTTTCAAATTATTCTAAAATCTTTTTATAAAATTATATGAGAATAAACCCTATCATAAAGAAATATTTTACCACTTTATTGTTTTTACTTATCATTTTTTTAAAAAAAATCATAAAAGTATTTAATTTGAATAAGGTCTAATACTTATATGATGAAAATAGATTTAAAGAAAAAACAGAAAATAAAATGCAATAAGCCCTAGGCTGAAGTAATTCAATCTTAACCGAACTTGTGTAAATATTTAAAAGCCGTGCACGTTTTAAAGTAAAATAAAACATGAGAACACACATTCAGAATGCTGTACTCTATAAAATAGGTTTCAGATTTGTTGAAAAGATAAATAACACAATAAAATAAAATTGAAACTTGCACTAGTAAAGATATGTCCGCCATTAAATTTAATGTCATATAAAAATGGTTTTGTACTTACCTTTACACTGTGTTCGCTTATGTTTATATAATATAATACAATAGAATATTCGATGTATTGAAAAAAATATTCACTAAGTTACTATTCACTAGAATATTTTTGAACCTTAAAAGATATACTGTAACTATTTTAGACGGTAAAATGAAATTATAATGTGATTTGAAATTAGAATACAACTTTCAATCAACACTGTCAAATTGATCATTTCAAATACTTTACGTAATTGTTTAACCAAGCTGTAATTTACACATAAACAAACATTTTAATGTAATGAATGTATGTTATTTTACTAAATACTTGTTTACTTGTTTAATTGTGACGTTTGTGTTATAGAAATATCATAGCTGGTTTGATATTTTATTCATTGCTTGTATGTATATATATATATATATATATATATATATATATATATATATATAGCTCTTTTATTTATTTCTAAATATTTTCAGTATTAAATATATAAAACTTTTTGTCGATTAATTTTATTACAAATAATATATACCCATTATATCTAAGAATAGGTCAAGAAAACAGTACATATGCATTTATATAATATTTACAGTTTTTTTTTATATTTCATTTCATAAATATGAAATGTATAAATATGATTGACAGTCACTGTTATATAAGAAAATCTATAGAAAACTAAATAAAAATAAAGATCAAAACATTCTATACCAACGATATAAACTACATGATTATATATTTTTAAAATATGATGAGTTACAGGTTTTTGATAATGTAACTAAATTCATTTCTACAAATGAATTTTTACTTTCTATGAACCATACTTTTTTTTGATCATAATTGATCATTTTTATTATTTAGGTGGTGATTCCGTTATGATCAAATCACTAATGTTTAGAAAAATCATATGCATGAACAATAATCAAAATTATCAATAATTAATTATTTAACACGTTAGTTAGGAAAAAAAATGTGTGATTTGTGGAAAGCGAAAATCCGTTTGTGAAACATGATGGGTTTATTTACGATACTCTCGTGTAATTTGATGTATTGTTATTAAAGATAAATAGTTTATTAATGAAATGAATTAATTGTTGATTAGATTTATCTGGAGTGACTTTCAATGAATTGTCATGTTGTAATGAACAGCCGAGTACAAAACAAACACATGAGATTGAAATTCCAGAAACAATTGAGTACGTATTAAGTACCTTTATATTACATAGACGTCCGTCACAGATATATATATATATATATATATATATATATATATATATATATATATATATATATATTACAAAAACTTAAAAAACAAATCAAAAACAAAAAAAATATGTCTTTTATGTGTGTTTATACGAGTTACAGAATTATTATCGTTTTTAATTAACATATAGTGTAGACATTTACAGATGAATATACAAACTTATTGAATTATTAAACTAATTAGGTGATTGAATATTAAAAATATTATTGTTTTTTTTCTGCAATGCCAAAAACCAACCATCAAATCTCACAATCACATTCTAAACACATACACCCTAATTTCCTTATACCCCCAAATTAAATTTCATGTGGAATATATGTTGGAATAACCCTTTTTTCCCATAAAACGCATGCATAATGTATATTATTTTTTTCAAAATTACGAATTTTGAATTATTGACAGTTCTTCCAAAATGTTTACTTAACTTTTTTGAATTTAAATTGAATATAATCTTCTAATAACTGACATTTTTCAAACTGATCAACATACATACATACATATATATATATATATATATATATATATATATATATATATATATATATATATATATCTGTAATTATAGGAGCACAAAATCGTCTAAACAGCAAAGTCACGTACAAAATATCGATCGAATTGCGAACGGTTCCTGCGAACGTTTAACTATTTCGAAAAATTTAGAAGATTGGGTTGACGAAACAGTGTTCACGCCGATATACGATTCGGACACAGAGGATTCTCCACCTTTTGAACCCTTGTCTCCTTTCATTTCGACAAACTCGACGCCGCCGAACGACGAACAAAAAGGTATACTAGATTCGTTTTCGATCTCAATGTTTCAGGTTTGTTTTGTTCACGTGCCAATGAACAAAGTAACAGTGTGTGTACATTCAAAATTGCGTTCTCCTCTTTTGTAATGAATTTATAGTACTGTTTATCATTTTGCAAAAACCAATACGGAGATGTTAACTTTCTTTAATGTTAGAAAAACGACATTCTCAAACAACCAAACACTGCGTACTCTAATTACATCTTTTGTAAAGGTACTATTATACTAATATATTTTCGATTTATGTTCTCAACGTGAGCAACAAACGAATAAAGTGTTGAAATTTATATTTAAAATCGACGTCTTTTCGATAAAAAATAATATATTATTTGCCATTTTTATAATTATACATGGTTGATGTAACACACAATTGATTTCTTTAAATAAACATATTTTAAAATATCTAAATTTTCAAACCAACAAATAATATATCAAATAACTAAATTATCAAATTGCATTGAAATTTATATAAATTGAAAACCTAAAAAGAAATATAAATAAAAATATAAAAACAAAAAGATATATATATATATATATATATATATGTATGTATGTATGAGTTTTTGTCAAATATATCAATACATTTTAAATCTTCTTTGAAAACATGTTTTAGGAAAGTTCAATACTGTTTACTGATAAGTGAAGATGAATTGATAATTAATGGATGGTGACGGTTATTTGATATCTTTTTCATTTTATATATTCAAAATGACGATGTTTCTGTTTATTATAATAATTTAATTCGCCGAATTGGTCGTAAACGTGATTGGATTAATGGACTATGATCCATTGTCTCAAAATTTTGTTCATTTAGAAATATATATATATATATATATATATAAATTATTTAATTTTATTCTTTGAAATATATACGAATAAAAAGTATACAAAAGACAAATTTCAGGTTATGATATTCTACAGAACACAATAAAAAATAAAAAAGATATTGAAATACAAAAGAATACTACAGTTAATTCGTTTAATAAAATGAAACCAATTTTAAGGAATAAGCATCCAAATAGTGTCCACAATAAAGTGTTACCCGCACTTAAAATGTTTGTAAAATCAAAGAAAAAGCACATGGAGAAAAAAGGTGTTAAATTAAGTCCACGCAAGAGGAAACTCAGATTAGGACTTTGTTCTAAAAAGAAACGAAATGGATATGTCTTAAACACTTCAACGAACAAAAATGAGAAGTTAATGAAAACTCGGCAAATGAAAATTACAGACATTTTAAATCCAACATTTAAACCAGCAGATAATGGTATACATTTGAAAAATATATCAGAGAATAATACGAAAAATGTAAACGTATCAAGTGTTGAAAAGCGTCCAATGAATGAGGAGGTGTCCATTGAAAATAAGGAGAATTGTGTTCAGGATAAAAACATTGAAAACAATAATAATAATAAACAAAGATCCACGAATTTAAATCAATTCAAAAGAGTGGGTGGTGTGGATGTTAATAAGATAAGAACATATATTAACGATGATATTTATAAAAATAACGTCGATGATTCTATTAAAAGCAATAAGGAAATACAGCAAAATCAAGATATAAGTAATTGTAATACTAACATAACAGCGAATAATGAAAATACAAATAAAGACTGTATAAAAAAAAGAAAAACTTTCATTACAGATTATTATAAGGAAAAAAAAATAAATTAAATAAAAATATATTTTAATGTAGTAAATAAAAAATATTAATTTATATATATATATATATATATATATATATATATATATATATATATATATATATATTTAAACTGAATTCTGGATTCGTCATAACTTCATTTGTTTAGATTAAGTTTTATGTAATAAATTAATTTATAAATAAAATATCTTTAAAATTTAAAGAATTTTTTAAATATCGTAACTGTATATTCTATGTACCTGTCATTCTATTGCTGTACTAGTTTCTTGGTATCAATTCTGTATATGCATTAAATCACTCAACATCACTGGAGAATCGCTCACATATTCATCACTCGAATCGTTATGTCATTATTAGTTATAGTTTACAAGCCATTTTCAGGTATTTATAAAAAAAACATTCATACCCGTCAAATATATCAGGATGGCTAGAAACTGAAACTAATCCTTGCAGACAAAAACTCGAGTGATTCGTCACAATCAAGACCACTAGATTTTTTTAGTGCATACTCATTAAAATTGAGAAGGTTTAAACAAGATTTATTATAAATCAGTAAAATGTATAGTTGTCTAATTAAAACAGATAAATTAAAAGAATGCATGAAAATTAACAACTACTATAAAAATCCCATTTCTATACTGTGACATGTTAATTTTTTCCCATTTGTTAACTTTTTATTTGATCTGATTACTTTAAATTATTGTTTTAACTTTTTTATTTTTGTAATGAATCACAATCTATAAACGAAAAGGAAATCAATAAAAACTACTAACAATAAAGATATTTAAAATATCCGAATAAATCACTAATTTGAATTAATAGCGTTTATTAGATATAATAAACGCTATTAAGACAAAATATAATGTTTTGTAATATATTGTTACTGCAATACACAGAACGTTTAAACGAATACACAAACATAAATCTATCGCAAACATCATCAAGTACCGGATTGGAAATTATTCGTGAAGTGGTAAAACTGAATAAATAAAAATAAATGAACGGTAAAACGTAATGTTAACAAATGTTTTATTTATTATTTATTTTACAATAAACGCATTTAACACACATCTATGAAAACGTTTTGTAACTGTTTTCAAATCTACATTTACTTATATATTTATTTCCTTACGAATTATACACACTGTGGATAAGTCTCATTGATTCCATCTATATAATACAAAAATAATATAGGAATTAGTTTAGACAAGAATCAAACTATAGACATAAAGTGATCATATATCAAGTTATTAGCTGTAAATGACTTGAGGGAAAAGTGTAGATTGATTATTATTAACATAATTATATTTTTACGTGGCCCTTTTTACTCACTGTTCCCGAAATGATTTAAACGGTCCTGCTGGTGCTGTTCGGATGTGAATAAATCAAAATACCCTCTTACTTACTTTATCTCACCTGTGTTTCGACTTCTTCTTTTTCTTTATAGCTTTTTTATTCGACTTGTGTTTTCTAGTTTTACTCTTTTTCTTTTTGCTATCATCGTCGGAACTCGAATCGCTATCCGAATCCGAACTACTCGAACTGGACACTTTTTTATTTTTCTTTTTATTTTTATGCTTCCTGTGCTTCCTTTTCTGTTTTTCTTCACTCGAGCTCGAACTATCGGAACTGCTGTCCGAACTTGAACTATCCGATTCCTTCGATTTAGATTTTTTTTCTGCTTCAACAGGTTCACTGATTTTCCGTTTCTTTGATAAATCTCCATCGCTCGGTTTCTCTGAACTCTTGGAACGATCCCGTTTTTTAACCGTATCTGTTTTCGCCTTCTCTTTTTCTTTATCGTCACCTTCAGATTCTGTTTCTAGCGCGTCATAGTCGGGTTCGAAATTGGATTCGTCCAGCGTTGGTTTTCTCCGTTCTGGAATCTTTTTCACTGCAGCTGCTACAGTTTCAGTCTGCGGATCCGTATGAATTTTCCCCTCCTCTTCATTCTTATCTGCTTTTTTCACAATATCCACATCCTCCTTTTTAGGTTTCTTCAATTTTTCCTTCTCTTTATCTTTCTTGTGTTTCTTATCTTTCTTTCTCCGTTTGTCTCTGTCAGATTTCTTATCGGAACTTTCACTCCTCGATCTAGATCGTTTCTCTTTCTTTTTATCTTTAATATGTTTATCATCACGATCTCTATACTCTTTTTGTCGATCTTCTTGTTTCTCTCCATGGCCAGCGTCGCGGCGATCATCTTTCCTTTCCGGTTTTCTGATTTCGCTTCTACGAACAACATCTCGTCTCGAAAAATCATCTCCGTAATCATCTCTTCTGTATGTAGGACGTTTATCCGATCTCCTAGAATCTCTCTCTCTATGCGATCGATCTCTGCTTCGACTCCTGTCGACTCTCGAGTGCGTTCTCCTATCGTGATCGCTTCTCGATTCGGTATTACGACTCCTCCCGTAATCGCGTCTCTGTGGAATTCGATCCGAAGGCTCGGCTACCTTCTTTCTCCTATCCGACTCATTCGTACGTTTTGAATCGGTCACTGTTATATTCCGTCCACTGCCGTCTCTATCTCTCCGGCTCAACGGCGACAACGTCCTCGATCTATTACGATCGTACACTTTCTCCTCTTTGGTGATTTTATCGAGTTCTTCGACTTTAGAGCCAAGTCGTTCGCGGACAGACAAGCGTACAGGTGGTGTTTTTCTTTTCGTTGTTCGATCACGTTCTATCCTTTGTATGTCCGGAGCGGGTGGATTTATATCAACGAGGCGCATTTCCCAATCGTTGGTTGGAATTGTGACTTGAATGTTAGAAATCGGAATCGGTTCTTTCTCTTTCTCGATACGCTGAGGGGAACAAAGCGGTGACGTTTCACTCTTTTCTCCGGAATACAGTTTTGCACGATCCACGCTGATTTTCTTTATTTCTATCGGACGTATCGCGTTGATGGCTTTTTTGAATATCGCATTTTCTGCATGTTTCAACACCTCCGACGTAACAATTTTACTTGGAGGCTTCTCGAAGAAACTCTTGATATCACTTTTACTTTCTGAGTGTTCTTTCTTATCAGCATCTTCTTCCATCTCCCACTTAGATAGAACGGGCATTGTAGCGAGAACTTCGCTCGAATTAGTTTTAGATTTCTTCACTTCGTTAATTTCAGGTTTCAACAAATCATATTCATTAGCATGTAAATCTAATCCGTCGAAAGATACATCTTTATCGTCATTTTCTTCGACAGGCGTGTCGACTTCTTTTGTCTTTTCTGGAGGTTTTTCAAGTTTAATAGGAACATCATTATTCACTTTCGTATATGTCTCAATCACTTTAGTGTCGACACCGTCTTTTAATGTTTCATCATACAAATCGACCGCAACAGGTTCTTTTGGAGAAACTACTTTAGTCTCTTTGTCATCGTCGGGTTTCGTTTCGGGTGGTTTAACATCTTCGTCTTGTTTTACTTCTTTTTCATCGTCATCCCCTTTAGTTTTCTTCTCTTCTGCTTTTTTCAATTTCTCTTGTTCCTTTCGTTTCTTCTTCTCTTCTTTCTTTTTCGTCTTCTCGGCTTCTTTCTCCTTCCTCCGCTTTTTCTTATCTTTGTTCTTCTTACTCTTATCGTCATCATAACTATCTTTACCTCGTCGATCAGACGTATGTCGATTATGTTCTTTATCAGATTCAGAAGTACGTCTCTCCCGGTTTTTATCTCGATCATCAGGTGAATCGTACCTGTGTTTCCTGTGCTTATCAGCGCTCGCATGCCTATCCCTCGAACTAGTTCCACGTCTAGGCGAAGAACCTGATCTATGTTTACGATCCGGCGTCAGAGTCTTTTTGTCGTATCGATTACGATCGCCGTCATAGTCACGGCTACGATTCTGGTCACTGCGGTCTCTATTATCACGGCCTCTATCTCTATCTCTGTCTCTGTCGCTACGTTCACTCCGTTCTTTCGGTGCGCTGTGATCTTTGGTCTCAGGTCTTGTTTTTTCATGTATCAACGGTCCTGTTATGACAGTATCACCTGCACTAGGATCAACTCCTGGTGGCGCGTCCGATATAGGAAGCGCTTTATCTAAACGAGGAGATTCGAAACCAGGTACAGTTGGTTGTTCAGTGCCAGGTGGAGTAGGTGCTCTCGGATCATAACGTAATGCAGGCGAAGGGTCACGGATAAGACCAGAACTTAGTGCCGCTTTTTCACTTGGTATTGTTGATGGATAATCATTAGCTGAGACACGGGACTGATACCTGAAAAACCAAATAGTTATATATATTGTAAAATTTGTATGAAAAGTATGCGTACACATTTACGTACGTATTTATATATAAGTATATGTATATACACACTAATAAAAATATGTATAAAGACAGTACAAAATTGAATCTCGAAAACAAATTAAACTTTAAACTGCCGATACTCTATAAATTTTAGATAGAAATGTTTAACATCAATACATCTTGAATTTCAAGAACCGAAAAAATCTTAAATTTGTATATACAGTATCTTTACAAGACCCAGCATTACACTATATGAACACAAAAGATGTATGTACATTCATAGATTCGTAGGTTAACATTTCAATAAATGTGTTTTAAACACAATCGAAGAAATTATATGTTTATATTTTATTACTTTTTAATTTATTTCACATTTTCGTCGTGAAACTAGCTAAAATCTAAAATAAAAAATCTTTGTCATACATCAATTTTCAGAGATATAATTAAATTTTTGATTACATTGATTATATTTTGTAGTCAACTTGTACTATTTATAAAAACATAACTATTGGAAAAAAGTTATCAATTTTTATTTTTAAAATAAATAAGAAAAAATTTAAAAATACATTTTTTATAACTTATTTTAAAGTACACATGTACAATAATAATAAATCAACAACCAAACTATATATATATATATATATATATATATATATATATATATATATATATATATATATATATATATATATATGAACGCAACAAATTAGATCTTTCGGAAACCTTATTTGGCATGTAATCAGTGTTGTCTTCTATTCGAGAATACTTTTTCTGAACGAAAGTCGCTTCAATCTTCCTGTTTCAGCAACGTCACTGCTCGAAACTTCATTATGAAATAATATAAATACCGTAGAAAATATTAATTATAAGTATAATTAATACAAATGCAATTGCTTTATACAAATTGTACTGTTATAATAAAGATGTATATAATTTATACGGAGTATTAAAAAGTAACATTAAATACAGTTAAACATAAATAAGAAATACATAAACATAAATTACACAATATAAATATTTCACTAAAATTAAAATTAATTTATTTACTTCCAACCGCATTTATTATATACATTAGTTACATTTTCAATAAAAAAATAAACTGCTTTTTCGGCTTTTAATAACAATTCAACGCTGAATAAATTCTCGATGTGTCCTCCTCGGTGTCTTAATATTCACAATGATCACGTCAGAAGCACCAAAATACTATTTTCCTGTTTAAATTCTATAACAGAAAATATCGATACGACGAATAAATATAAACAAAAAATTCTTGGTGATCCACAATCATTTGTAGAAGTATAAAGGACAAACAAATTTCAGACCAAGCATTTTTAAAATACTAATTTAATTTCAATTACAAAAAAATACTATGGTTACATACCAGTGATTTTATTTGAAATAAACAAAGCAAACTTTATTGAAAATATAACTACAAAATATGTCCTTAAAAACAGAACAAATAATATATAAGTTTTCAAACAAAATATAAATAATCTCAACTATAACATGGCACTATGACTAAATTTCTTTCACAAATAAATTAATATCACAAATGCCACAAAAAATTAATTTATTAAAATGTCAAGTAACTGCTTATCTATTTAACATTTTTATAGAAGAAAATTTTATAGTGTTTGAAACGTTACTTATTGTAAAATATTGACACAATACTTGTTTAAATCAGACCATATTAAAGAATATTAAGTTTCTTAAAAATATTAAAAAATTTTACCGAAAAATATACGTTTACAAATCATGAATAACAAATTTTGCACTACATATTGAAACAAAAAAATACTTAAAATCTAATTTCTTTTTCAAACAAAAACACATATTGTTTGACATTTTTGTTATATTTGAATCAGATTTTTGAATTTTCAGCAGTGTAAATATTTATATATATATATATATATATATATATATATATATATATGAGTGTGTGTGTGTAAAGTTTAAATAATAAAATATTATGAAATACAATTAAATAACTACAGGTAATCTATTATTGGTATTCAGTTATTGTACTTAATTTATTTTTGATTAACTGCAATTATCTAGTCAATACAGTAAAAAAATTGCACTGAACATTATTTCAATATGCAATTAAAATATGAAAAATACTACAATCATTTGGAAACTGATAATACATTTTAAAAATATATTACAGAAAACGTTAACCAAAAACATTTGACTTTTGTTTTTCAAGACAATTTAACAATCAGAGATTATGTTATTTTTATACATCAGAAACAGTTTGGCTTGAAGTAAAGTATTAAAAAGTATTTTACTAACTTATCACGCGGAAATTTTGTCAAAAATCAGATAATATTTCAACTAATCATTAACAATTTTATAAATAATTATTTTAAATATCATAAGAAACAATACTTTTTACACATAAATCAAAAAAGGGCTCGAGTTTGTCATATGTATGGTTTGCTTTTCAATTTTATTTATTACTGTTTACCGATGGTGGTGGATTTTGTGATCTACAAAATATAAGATGTAGAACAAAAAAAAATCGAAAATAATAAATCAATAATAACATATAATTAATTATTGTTGCGTTAAAATAAAATTAAAAATAAGTCTATTCAAAAAAGATTTAAAAATACTACCACCAACTGACAAAAAATAATAAAGTTAAAACATTGCTTGATTTGATTATTCATTGTTGTATACATTAATATTTCCGTCACCTGTCACGCGTAAACAAAAAATTATAATTTAACATTTTCATATAACAATTAAATCCCTTTTTATGATAATATAAAATACCACACTAAACATTTTTTATATTTTCTGCACATTCAACTAAATAAACATTTTACACTGTCAAAAAAAACAAAATCTATATCCAATCATAACAATAACAGTTATGTTTTTGTTTCTTTGTACATACTTTGTGTATTCTTCAAAACATACGCTCAATTTTTCATTCGTTTTATTGACATTAATTTTTAACGAAATCATAAAGTACGGTAATATAACCGTTATTCCACATTTTTGTACAATCATATTTTCGCACATACACATATATACGCCCTTTTACAATTCTTTAATAATTGCTCTATCATAATGACATCATCAAAATCAAAACAAAAAAAATCAAAGTCTACATGTTTTAAATTTAATGTCTTAAAGAACAATCATTAAAAACTGTACTAAATATTTATGTATGTATGTATGTATGTATATATATATATATATATATATATATATATATATATATATATATATACACAATAAATGTCAATTATTATTTTTGAAATAAAAAAGGTCTGAGTAATGACAATTTGCAAAATCCAACAGTAAACTTGACTTTTCAATTTGCTTGATGAAAATTAAAAATTAATTATAAATAAATAAAGTACATAATAGAATCGTTGACTTCCAGGCAGGTCCGTTGAAGAAAAGCTTGTTACAGCACACTGGCAAAATAAATTAATAAAATCAGAAATCACTGTTATTTTATTAACAAGTTGAAGATAAATATATTTCTCTACAACACAAACCCTTACGGTTACATCAATATAGTAACTATTATAGTTGTCAATCCAACGGCGAATGAAGTGTTAGTCGACCACGTTTCTTTTATTTATAATTCTTCTGTTTTTTGTCGGAAAAGCTGGCACCGTATCGTTGTAGAATATTTTCAGGTTGATTTTTTTACATTTATAAACACAAATTTGATATGTTTTTAATCTAATATCCTCTACTAAACCATCACGATTTCATTATCCACCGAACGGCGTTCTTTCAGGTGTCTTCTGATCATAAATATCTTCTTAAATTTACACATCACAAAAAATAGATAATTATACATTCTTATATGCTGTCCGCAATTTCTTTTATGCTCTCAAAAACTCTTTCAGACATATTTATTTGAATATGAAAATAAATATATTTTTACTTAAACATTTAAAAAGATTCAATTAACGCTTATGATGATGTAGAATAATTATATATGAAGTAAGACGAAAGTAACTTTTATATCATATTTACATTTTTCTTTAACATTTAAAAAAAAATCGTTACGACCATTTTTCTTAAGTCCTTGCTTTCTACTTTTGCTAAAAATACGGATTTAAGAATAGCAGTCTCAAAAATTTTGCTGTAATGCCTTAATTATAAATAAAAAGTCGAAATAATATCGATTGTTCGTTTCACAAATGAATTGTCAATTATCACAAACCACATAAAATTCATTACTAAAAAGTAGCATTGTCAATACCGATTATATTTTTCTATCAGTAGAAAAATATAAAAAACTACTTTAGTTTTGAAAAAATGAATTAGAAAACTTCTATTATTTACTAAAAAGTCTAATAAAGCAAGTTCTGCGATATTCATCTGTGAAAGTGAACGTAACCGCATTACTAAAAGATAATTGTAATTTTCATCTTATTTAATACTTTATTTAAGCGCTGATGGACCAATATTCTTGTTTAAAATCTAGAATAAAAGGGCTCATTTCTGAGAATTTAAGTATATACTTTTCTCAAAAATTAAAATGAAAAACCGGTTAAGGCACGTTAATTTGAATTAAAGTTTAAGTGTATATATATATATATATATATATATATATATATATATATATATATATATATATATATATATATATATATATATATAAAATTCTTTACATAGAAAATAATTTACATTTATAATCATATTCGAATAAATTAGAATACACACGCACACACTTAAAAACACATGTATTGTATCGCACCTATTATTAAATATTTTTCATCCTACCATATGACATAAATAATTCATTCACTGTGTGGATAGGAATATATTTAAATGGTGTTAGGAATCTAAAAAAACGATATATATGATTTATTTCCTTTTATTTTCAACAAACATATAATTAATCTATAAATAATTAATTCCATCTGCATAATATACGTTTCAACAACTGCTACAGACTTTAACCATTACATAATATAAATATACCGGTTACCCAAAATAAAAGTGGACACTTCCAGATGTACTCAATATAACATAAAAATATAAAAAAGCATGTGATACGTTGAAAAAAAAATGAACAAGATCAATTTTTTTAATAATACGGAAGATCAATACTATTAAATACTATCACAGTTTTTCATACAATCATATTTACAAGATCATTTTATGTAGGGAATTGTATAAGTGTTTGAAATAAAGTTAACCAGTTTTTTTTAAATCGTATAAATAAAAGGGTACAATGCTTAAGATGTATAAATATTATTAAATTCGATCATTTTATCTTCTTCAGTAATAAAGATATATGAAAAGAAGTTATTTTTTTTTAAAAAAAGAGGATAATTGTTATTAATCTTTTACACTCTGATAACTGAAAAATAACATAAATAAAAATCTAATTATAAGCACTAGCCGATCATTCAAAATATTATTTTATTATTAATTATAATTTAATGTGATATCTGGCAATTATTAAACTTTTATAAATGCTTCGTTCTATTCAAATACAATAAAATAAAACAATTGTATTCATCATACACCTGCATCATGCATATATTAATCTGCATATAAAATTGGTCATATTACAGTAATCTGATATACTGGTTGTGAATATTTTAACGTTTTACGAATTACTTCACTGTTTACATGTCATGAATTTATATTTTAACAATAAAATCACAGTTTCTAAAATACTTCTCTTTTACCAATAATATTCAGAAATTTTCACCAAACATTATAGTTCTATCACAATTATATTTTTTGGTATTGTGACTAAATTCCCGTTTATAAATGAATTTACATTGTTCAATGAACAGAAAAAAATGTTTGTATTATGTGGAGAATGACAATTAATTTGTGAAAAATATTCTTCTTTTGTTTTATATAAGCAATTTCCAATATCTATAGTTTATAACTGGTTCTGTGTATAAATAAAGAATAAAATTATTTTCTGACAAACAAGTAAACCTAAATAATTGAAAATGATGTTACATTTTTCTAAAATATATTCGAAATTTATTTCCATACCCAAATCCATTGCAAACTATATTCTAATTGCCGACTGAGCATTCATAATTTAAATAGAAGTTATTTTCATTATTTATTGTAAATGTGTGAATTTTATTTTTTTTTTAAAAAAGAAACTATGTATATATATATATATATATATATATATACATTTTTTTATAATAACAGTTTTCAATATTGAAACTATATAATTTATTTAAAACTGATTATTATAGATTTAAAAATAATTTAAACATGCGTTTTTAAACTTCTTTCATTAATTTGGCACAGGAAAAAGACGAGCGCCATTGGTTTTATTATTATACGAGAGACACAACAATGTTATTCAACTGTTTCGGGTTATTACGCATTATTTGATATATCATAAAAATTCATAAATACAGTAGACACATTAATTTACGGCCACCACACAAATATAGAACAAAACTCTATTAAAATAGATTATTAAAACTTGAAGTTATAAATAGAAAACAAATGCATACTTATTATTTTTACAGTGATTAACAAAAACTTTTTTAAAATATTTGTACATTCATATTTTGTATGAACTGTTGAAAATTAAAGTTTATCCGAAAAGATGTGCCTTCATTATTATATTATATATATATATATACATATATATATATATACATATATATATATTTTTATATATATATTTATATATTTATATATATATATACATATATATATATATATATATATATACTATAGGTAATTAATTACTTAATAATTATTATATTTTTAGATACGTATATTATCTATTCTATCACAAAATAGAATATTTATTATTACTTGGATACAATAAATAATAAGACAGCACATGTATTCGAATTAAATATTAAATAATATAAAGAAACAATTAAAATACGAAGTATAATAATTATATTTACAAATAAACTACTACTTCAAATCAATATTTCTTTATTAAAATGTACAACAATTACTTATTGTTCACTTTAATCGTTTATATACATTTCGTTGACGGCGCATCATCATCTTTAAAAACCAGGTAAAGAAATCTCAACAAAGTACAGTAAACAATTGTTGAATATTTTGATAAAAAAAAATTGTAGTTTGAGATAGCGATACATTTATGGGCAAGTTGAGGTCAGAGTGATTAACTATAATTATGAAAATCAGCTGTTAAAAGTATACACATTATAAAAGAATATACGCATTGGTCCAAAAAATTAAGAAAATAATATAAAAGTATATACTTTCTATAAAAAACAAATTAATTTCAAAGCAATCCATATTTAATATTTTTTAGATATTAACTTGTTTCCTCTAATAAATAACAAGTATATACAATATACTAAAACATTAATTGATATAATCTTTTAATTAATCTACATATTGTAAATTATATCATATACTTTTTTATTCTCGGAATTCAATCATGAATGATTATTAAATTAGTTGAATTTTCACTCATCTACAATTTCTAATTAGTAGTAGTTCACACTTCGTATCAAATACTCAAAAAAATATATATTTTAAACTTAGTAATATATGTGAAATACGTTATAATTTATACGTTATTACAAAAAATCAATATCTCGTATGTTTCACAAATTTATGTAAACATATCAATGACTTTTCCAATGCAAATAGGTTAACAATTAAAACGATTTTAAAACACCTTATTTCCAACAATTGAACTGTGGTACAAGCTATGTCGAATGAACACTTAAAATGTTACAGTATTAACAATTATGAAATCTATTCAATGCCTTATTCTATTATCAGGTAATTAGTACGCAATAACCAGTAATTATAAATAGATAATACGTTCAACGAAATAAAAGTTACTCTTTTTTTAAACCTAATATCGGTTGAAAAATACTTAGTAACTAGAAAAGTTACTCGAGACATAATGTTGCATGTATGTATATATATACATATATATATATATATATATATATATATATATATATATATATATATGTACATACATATATATATATATATATATATATATATATATATATATATATGTATATATACATACATATGTATATATGTATATATATATATATATATATATATATATGTATACAGATATACACACACATATCTGTGTGTGTGTGTATGTATCAACCAAAATTGTACTACAGCTTGGTAAAACATAAATTTTCCTGGACTAAATAACAAAATAATTTCAATAACAAACATTTTTTAATCGCCAAATAATTAAAAAAAATCTCATTTGATCAACTGAAAATTAGTCTAAAAATACATTGAAAAATAAAATACATTTTTCAGTTTTCGTGTCCTAGTAAATATTTGTAGTGAATCAGCGACACTGACATACGACATTACAATCAATAAAAAGTTTAATCACTGAATACAAAGCAATAATAATAATAATAACGATTAACTTGAAAATTTGACAAATAACCATTCTCATCGTAGACAAAACAAATCCGCATCACAAAGTCGATAAATCAGTAAACAATAATTATATTTAAATAATGTAATCTACGATATCTTCAATAATGAAGGAATGGAAAACAACAATAGTGACAAATGTTTTTACATTTACTGCAAGCGAATACAATTTATATATATATATATATATATATATATATATATATATATATATATATATGTATATATATATATGTGTATATATATATATATATATAAGCAACACAAACTTCTATTAAAAACTCGTACCCCAAAAGTCACAACAGATAACATTATTTACTTAAGAACGGATTCACAAGAATAACAACAAATAACAAAAAAATCAATTATGAAAAGTGCTGTGAGTATCGGATAAAATTGGTATTTATAAAAGAAAATCGTCACGTGAAAAATGTTTCTAAGAACTGAAACTAATAACACTGAATTTTCAATACAATAGAAATATAACTGAAATAACTTGCCATATCATACAATATTCTACGGCAGGCAAATTGAAACGGTCTCAATACAATAGACAAAAGAATTTTCAAATCGAATATAGTACCATTAATGGCACTAAATAATGATAATGCAAGAAAAAAAATAATCAATATACAACTCTACTTACAAATTTAAAAAGAATACCAATTGGTATTGGATAATTTACTGTTTTATTTACAAATTAAATTTGTAAGGACCACATTACAACTAAAACTATATAATAAAGCATAAAGTGTAACAATGGTAATGGCAGTGTTTATAATAAATACTGAAGAAATTGGATTAGATGCAACTTCACTAAAAAAAGAACGCTTAAACGTATAAAATGCCAGTTATACAAACCATATTAGAAATTTTATCTACTAGAAAGAAAAAAAAGAGCCTATTAACAACTTCCTTGACTACTGTCTAATTTTGAAATCGAGTTCAAATCAATGAGCCTATTTAATTTTACGTACATCTTAAAAATTAGATTTAAATATTAACGAATAATGTTATTATAACCATACATAACCTATCCCACTCAATACTCATAAATAAAAATAAATCTGTACAATATTAACCTCTGAACAATCTCTCTCTCTCTTTATATATATATATATATAGAGAGAGAGAGAGAGAGAGAGAGAGATATCACGTTAATGCCTATGAATCTTTTAATTCAAATAAAAACATTGCACTTAATTACAGATGTGGCATTCATACAAAAATTTAAAAATGAAAAAATGTTATTTACACACAAAAGATATGTTTCAAAATATCGAAAAAAATTTTAAAAAATTATGTCGCAAAATATTAAAATTATAGATATAATTTGTTTGTAAAGAAATAATTTTTCGAAAGAAAAATATTTCTAATCGAAACCAATTGTTCGCCAATCGAAATCCTTGACGAATCAACACTTTTTATGAGCTTATTTTAACTGTAAACTGATAATGTTCAATTTACAAGTTTTATAAGATGAAATAGTATACCAGGAAAATCGTCCATTGTGCATTATGCCTTTCGACATTTTTCACCTTTCTGTATTTATTCTTCATTATAATCCATCTTTTTATATTCGTTTTTTTTTTTCATTTTTGACGTAAAGTTGATCTCTTGACATGACTGCCACTGGTCGGCTCACAAACTGTTTTTAAACATGCATGTTTTTTTATCCACAGGTTTATACCAAAAACTTTTCTACTAGTCAACATTTCATTCATTAGTTTTCTGGTGACGACATTTCGCTATTGTTTTACTTCTTTATGACGAAAGTCAATGAACTGAAGATTAATTATAATAGATGTGCAACACAATTAAAATATTTGACATATTTGATATTACAAATTAACACCAAATAAATAAGAAATTCCTATATGTGGAAAATAATTTTATTGGAACATATCATTTTTAAGCCTTTATTGATAATTTATACAGAGAAAATATACAAATTACTAATTTTACATATTATAAATATGTACACAATATATATATATATATATTATATATATATATATATATATATATATATATATATATATACATTATAACAATAATGTTATATTTTTAAAGAATCAGTATGAAAAAATACACAAAACAATAAAAGAATCAATTGCTTGTATGTACGTACTCGTACTTGAATTTTTGTACATCTTCAGTGAGTTGCGGTGGAATACATTAAATACTGTCAGGCAATATATGAAATTTCAAAAAAATACACATTTAGTAGGCTGAATGCGACCGAAGAAGCTATCAAGAAGCATCCACGTAAAGATGTGTTTATATCGATTGTAATGAAAGCCAGGATAATCAAATTTAAAAAATATAAAACAGTCGCATTACATTGTAGGAGATGTAACTATAAACTATTTTAATATTTAGATTGTATATTTCTGTACAAATAATTAAAATTTTCTATTTCTTTTAAATAAAAAAAAGTCTTCTATATGTGTACATATTCACTTAATATTAAAAACTAGAATAATTTTTCAGGTATCGGGTTTACTGCATTTAAAATAAAAGAGAATAATGTATATCAATCCTGTTCAATATCTATATATGAATACTGAATTTATTTTTCATTATATACTTTCACGAATGATTTTTCTCACTTCAAAAACCATAAAAAAAATTTGGTGAAAAATGTTCAACAAATTATTTGTGAGTTCGCCAAGGGACACATTCATATTTTTTTTTATAATTTTTCTGTACCTTAGAAGATGATGGCATTGCCATCGAAATACACATAAGCAACAATCAATAATGAGTGATCATTATTTATCGAATATTTTTGACCAGAAACATATTTTGTGATTTGTTGGATGCAAAATAATTCATTTATGAAAGCATATTTAGTCAGTGTTATAAGTGTATTGTAATAACTATATTTATAAATAAACGATGAAATTATTGTTAAGCCTGTTTTTATATTTGAAATAATTTCTAAACATATGCAAATTTAAACTGCGATTTGAATATTATGAATGAAATTTTTACTTCAGTAATGAAACATTGTAATTCTTTTACTGAATGTATATGATCCACTGGCTCTCAGTTGGACAGCATTTATTTATATATATAAACGTTAATACTTTTCACTAGATTATTAACACGTTCAATTTTTAAGCAAGTGATGTAAAATCTTATGAAAAATCAAACTAATAAATTTAATGACCGATGATTATTTTTTCTATTATAATTATCTTTGGAAATATTAAATAAATAAAACATTTTTTATTAAAGAAACAACACACAACGAACCGAAAATCTAATCCATCGTTATTAAAAGGAACATATTTCGTAAATTAAAATTCGTTATAAATATAAATAAACGTTAATATCACAGTAGAAAATACTTTTGTGACTTTATTTTTAGGTCTAATAATGTTGATTTTATTTATAATGTGCGAAAAAAATTACAAAAAGTATATATTATCAATTTAAAATTTTATAAAAAAAAATATTAAAATCAGAAAAAACAATACTATTTTTATTAAGACAGTACTACTAACACAGATGTACGACTTGGTCCAAGGAAAATTTATAATTGTCATGATATGGCCAGTAATGGCTTTAAGGTTTACAACGCTCTGAATAAACGTAAATTTAAGGGCTCACTCTTATCAATGTTTACATTATTTAAGTCAAAGTAACTTGAAGATGCAATAAAAAAAAGGGGTTTATTAAATTAAAACGATGTAAGTATATAAACACATAATACGGAAAAAGGATTTGAAATTAAAATATTGCGTATTAGCAACAATGATTGTAAACCTTGATTTCATCGAATGTAAAATGAAACAACATGGCTACACGTTTTCAATAAGTGTTATTACACTGTATGTTTTAACTGCAAATGAAGCGGAACACTCAATAAATCCGAATAAACAAATATCTTAAAATATATTTAAATACAAAGAAATATTTTCATAATCAAATCGTATACTTAATGTACATCAAAGTTAATGAAATTCTGTGTAAGTCAATAGTTATATAATCCTGTGATTTTAATTGTGTATGTATATATATCTTTGAAACTCAGTCACAATTTTTAGTACACATTATAAAAAAAAAACCCTCCAGATAATCATAATTGAATTATAATAAATAAGTTTTAATAAAGTTACATAAATTCAATAAAATTTAAAAATAAATCATAAGTTACTGAAAACAATAAAATTCAAAACATATTTAAAAAAATATAATAAAAAATTCGAAAACAAATCACGTTATATATATCTAAAAGTATTAATTTGTAAAAAAGAATTAGAAATATTAAAACATGTTTATCTGAATCGAAATATTAGTGTTCAAAAATTAACAGCAGAAATACTCAATTTTATTAAAAAAAAAATAAATCACAAAACTGTAAAAATGTTTTATCAAAGTTCAGTTACCATTACAGAACTGCAAGAAAAAAAAGCACTTGTCGGCGAAAAAATACATTAAAATATACTTTGCAAAAACTTACATAAATCATCCTGAAGACATTTGTAAAAATGTTATCTTTTCTCATAGAAGTAAGTAAAACGTATTTGAATCAGAAAAATTATGTGACCTAACTCAGAATTAGAAAAGTTGATAAAACAATAAATCTTGGGGGTAGGTATTTTACGGTCAGGATGGCATATAATGCATGGCATATACTGAAGTTAGAAAAATATACTTGGTTGAGGGTAATGTAAGTATTAAAATACATCTTAATATGTAAGGAGATAAATTAACAAAAAATGTTAAAAAATTGGAATTGAAAAATAAATATTTTTTTAACAAGACAATAGCTCAAAAGGTACATAGAGAATATTCCAAGAATAGGTCTTTTATAAAGTAAAAAAAGTTTTTAATTTCACCTCAGCCCCGAACATAACCCTATGGAAAATCTGTGTGCTTATTTGAACTTAAAAAAACGGTTCTACATTTCAAATGTTTGAAAAAATATATAATATAAGAATGAATAAAAGTATATATCCAAACGTGACGAGAAAATTAATTTCAAGTCAATGTACTGCAAATTGCAGTTTTTTTTTGATTAGTTTAAGCTAAATAAGTTTATTAAAGTGATATTTATAAATTAATTTCTTTATTTATATAAAATACTAGTTTTTGTGAATGTACGAACGTTATTGAAAATGAAAATATTACTTTTGTTTATATTTCTGGTTTTGAGACAAAGAAATCAAAATAAAATAAATAAAAATAATGCAGTTACAATTTTTATTCCTCTTCATTATTTTCCAACCAAAAGTTAAAGTGTATAAACACTTTATTGATCCACTGAACATAAATATTATAAACCACATGAAATAATTCCATATGAATATTCATTAAATAATTAAAAACAGAACATAATTTTGTAGAACTAAATCGTCAATCCTTATTTACAGATCCGAAAGTAATATTTGTTCCATTAATCTTTTAATTTACTCTTACCATGTTTATTACTACTTCATTATTAGTATTTGTAACGCTATTCACGATATTCATTTCCATTACTATTTGATATGTTCAACAATGAACTGTATACTATAACAACAATGAACTGTATACTATTCAAATTAGTCATTATAGAAATAATTCACAAGACTTGTTCGTAAATAATATTAGGTCGGGTCATAAGTAATTTCCGTTTCTAGGAATAAATTGTAACAATGTATTTATTATCCTATACGATACGATACTCGTCAGGTCAAAATCTGGAGTAAAGAAGTAGCCCTCATTCTTATCGCGGTAGTGGTAGCGTAGGCATCGAAATAAAATAAGTTTCTCGGCTCTGCAATTAAGGGGCTGAAAGTGCATATTCGACAAGTAATGTTATGGGAGTTTAAGCAGAGGAGAAACGCTACAGACATAAAAAATATATGCAATGTTTTTAGTCAAGAAGTTATAACTGACCGGCAGGTATGAAATTGATTTGCGAAATTTAATTCTAGAGATAAGTCATTGAAAGATGAACCCAGACTAGGGCGCTAATCATACTTTGATGATAAAACGCTTTAAAAACATTGGTGGAATGCAACCCACGGCACAGTACTTAGGAATTAGTAAACAAGCTAAACATGTCACGACCCACCATATGATGCCACTTAGAAAAGATGATGAAAGTCCGCAAGCTGGGTGTTTGAGTTCCAAATGTTCTTAATGAAAATAACAAATCGGATCCTTTATCCATAGCGACGTCTTCTTTCACGGCAGCAAAATTACCAGTTTCTTAATAACATCATAATAGACGATGAAAAATAAGTCACATACGGCAATGTTCAACACAAAAAGCAGTGGATTGATAAAGATAAATCTCCAAAACCGACCCCAAAAGCTGAACTTCATGGCAGAAAAGTATTATTGTGTGATGGGATGTCGCGCTACTCATTAAGTTTTTAGAGCGCAATGAAACACTAAATGCAAATTTATACGCCCAGCACATAAAGCTATCCATCAAAGTTTGATCGAAAAGTACTCTGTGCTCGTCAATAGAAATGTTCTCGTTCACGATAACGCAAGGTCGCATACAACAAGAGTAACACAAGAAAAAATTTTGGAGGTTGGCAGGTGTTTTACCTTACTCGCCATACTCGTCTGACCTTGCACCAACCGAATATTACTTTTTCGATCGCTGCAAAATGCTTTGATGGGGGAAAATTTCCTTGAACGAAAATCAGGTTCGAAAGTTTGTCAAAAACTTTATCACATCAACCAGCAAAATTTTACTCAAAAAGTATTGAAGAGATACCTAATAAATGGCAACAGGCCATTGCAAATAATAACAATATATGATTGATTAAACTATAACTTTTGGTTGCTTTATTGACGAATAAAATTGATATGCTAAAACGGAAATTATATATAACTCAACGTAATAGTTTGGTGCGGAGGCGTTCTATTGAATTGTTAACATTATATTAACAATGTTGTTTAACATTATGAACTAATAAGATTCACATTTATCTGAATCTGGCATTATTTACACATACATTTATATACATATATATATATATATATATATATATATATATATATATATATATATATATATATAGACACACACACTTGCGTACATACAAAACGCATACCTTTGTTAACACAATATTTTCAGTAGAACAATTCAAAATTTATCCTTTGTTTGCGAATTTCACATTAGATACTAATGTATCAATAAACGGAAGAAGGGCAAAAAAATACCGTATTAAGTATACGCGATGCGTGTTATTTTTAATTTGAAAAATATCATAAAAAAACTGCAGATAAATTATAAAATAAACATGTCGTTAAAATGTGAACAAAAGACATACAGAAAAATACTGGCATTTACTTAATTGTAATAACTAATTCATAGGAACTACTCTAAAACTGCATACCTACTATTATTTGATTTCTATTTCCACCTTTTTAAGATATTGTGATAACGAAAAAATTAATGTTATATTGATGATAAATGGAGGCTTATAGTTTCTACTATTGATAGTGGAGAAATATATATATTTGAAAAATATTTTGCATCTACTATAAACTCGCTGCAAATGCAATATCATTTGATTATAAAACAGAATAATAGGATAAACACCAATGTCCAACCAGACTCATTTACACCCTCCCACAAAACATGGTATATAATCTACTGTAATAGATTATCAAAATCATAAATTAATTTTTAACTCACCCCACAAACCACAAAAATGTTTTCTTATCAAAAATGTTCAATACTTGATAATTGATCATTTTGGTTGTTACATAGTGTAGCATTTCGATGACGATGTCATTAGTTTGAGCACTTTAGCACAAAAAAATCAGAAATTCACTTATGAATGTAAATTTAGCCAGTGCCAGAACTATACTGAGCTAAAAAATTGACACATTAAATTTTTTATAAATTCAATATTTTTTGCGAATATCTGTAAATGGAGCCTGACTGGAATTTGGAGTTTCTACTTTACTTTTATTTATTTCAGTAACTATATTTACATAAAAACTGATTATATGAATTTATTTTAACACTATCCTTATTGTAAATGCTATAAATTCATTATTATTCACCCAAACCAGCAATATTTGTTGAACAAAAAGTTTAAACTTCAATAAACCCTGTTAAGTATTCTCACAATAGACTATAAATTAAAAATGTGTTTATTCATACAAAAAAGATCCTAATCAACATTCACTGATCATAGAGGGAACGTAATCATTTTTTAATATATAAAATGTTTATGCGATCTTCTTTCAGTATTGGTTGTCTAAATTGTTTCCTGTACAAAAGTCATAAATACGTAAACTATTTTAAAAATAAATAAAATATAAATGATTTATGATAGTTATATAATAATGTATCCTTTTTATTTCCTCACATGCTTATATATAGAAATAAATTAAAAAATCATTTTTTTACCCACACATTATAACATAAAAAAAGATTTTACGTATATAACATACTTATTTTTTTTAGTTAATAATAAAACCAATAATACATTATAATCATATAGGACAATAAACAAGAATGATATTTGTATAAATCTATATAACCATTTTTCTATTTCAACTCCTGTAATTATTATTTACATTTAGAGGATTTTTAATACTTGAAAACAATATTCTAATCATTATTTTGCATTATAAGTATATATAATTATACTATGAAGTACAATAATAACAAAACAACTATATAATCATAAGATATTGCAAAGAATGTACAAAATTATCAATTCATTTAAAATATAAGCAGTAATCACAAATTTCACAGGTAACAAAATTATTAGATATGAATTCTATCATGCCGAATCATCATAAATTATCCCAATGATTGTGATAACATTACTGAATTTGTAATCAAAACATAATGTAATTTCCATTCACTAACAATTTATAAATACAATTATATGAATAATTATGCAGAAGAATCAATACAAACAAAAACAATAGGAATATTTTGTTTTTTAAACTTACTATTGAAATGTATAAAAATATATTTCTATACTAAAAATATATACTTTTTTTAATAAATAAATACATATATTTCTATACATACTATCATTCACTCACACATTTACGTACTCAATAAATATATATATATATATATATATATATATATATATATATATATATATATTTATATATATGTATATATATATATATATATATGTATATATATATATACATATATATATATATATACATATATATAAATATATATACATATATATATATATATACATATATGTATATATATATATATATATATATACATATATACATATATATATATATACATATATATACATATATATACATATATATATACATATATATATATATATTTATATATATATATATATATATATATATATATATATATATATATATATAACAAAAAAAATAGGATAAATAACACATTTATAATACCAAAATAAAATCTAAATACTACATATAAACAATTTAAAAAAATAAAGAAACACATATTGGAAATATAAATAAATTAGAGAATACGACACTATACATTTGACACATCAAAATGATTTGTAAAATATCTTATATCTACATTATACATACCTTATAACATTTAATGAATTTTATATTTGTTTATTAGTTTTATGAACTTTACATTATTCTATAAATCGTTTTTATAATATTAAATCCATTCTAAATACACTATGACAAAATGAAGATAAATCAAATAAATGAAATGTCCTCTACTGTATTGATTATACCTCAAATTGAAACTTTGAAATAATTGGTTCAAATAATTTCAATATACCCACATCTACATAAATATAACTCATACATACATACACAAACACACAAATTAAATATATATATATATATATAATGTGCATATGTATATGCCTACACATATTCATAAATAAACAGACAACACAACAATATTATTTTATTTCAAAAAGAAAAATAAATAAATATAATACTCAACGAATAATAAATTGTATCACTGAGGACCCATAAAAAAATATCTTATAAAAAAAATATCGCTATATGAACTGAATATAAGTATCATACATTTATGATTGACAAATAATAGTTAACCGCAACACAGCTTATTTTATATTTTAGGAGAAAATAACATTCATTTGACAATTCTTTCTAATTCAGACATATAAAAAATAATACAATTTACTCACACAAAACTTAGAAACATGTCACAAATGATGTGAAAAACACTTTGTTTAATATCTGTGATAAAAATGTCTCACAAATATTTAAAATTAATAAAAAATAATAACTCCAATATTGATATATAAATAAATGTAAGTTAATATATAAAAAAATATAAGTTTATCACAGTTCCTAATCAGGTACAAGACAACACACTAATATTAAAATACATTTGTTCACTCTTTTTTTATAGATATTAATTTTACATTTGTTTCCGTAAAGATTAAAAGATGTATCACTTTGCATGTAATACTGCAATTTTTTCAATTAAAATTAAATAAGATTGAATCATCAAATAAATAAAGTATTTCTTATGACTAGAAGAAAATGTATTATTTGTAATACTAAATAATTTCATCCAATAATACTAAGTGAATCAGATAATAAAAAAATTTTAATACATCACATTGAAAAAACATTTGGATATAAATAACAGGTTATTTAAATTATATGTGTGAAATGTTAAATTATATTTTACTATTATTGCAAATAAATGAATGTAATAAAATAGTACATTATAAAAAAAAATGCAAACAAAAATTTTGTTTTTATTAAACTGTCACAAAACATAAAATATGTTTAATACTACTTAAAAAATCCTTAATAGGATTATATATATAAACAAACAAAGAAAAATTAAATTTCATTCAAAAATAATTTTTAGGACATAAATGCAGTTTACTATACATAACACTCAATTTTATCGAATTTCTAGTATATTTTAATGCGTTCAATTAATGATTCAAAATTATTCATTAATCCAACTTTAAATGTACTTTTATAAAGCTAATTTTATTAATGAACTTTGTAAAATTTATTAATGTACTTAATGTACTAAAACATAATATAAAACAGAAATGAAACAAGCAATAATAATATATTAAATACCTGTTCGGCCCTGGGCCTGCGACGATGGGTGGTACCTCCGGATGATGGTGGTGATGATGATGATGGTACATGCCATGTTCCTGAATCGAATAATATGGAGTACCTGGAGGTACAGGTGGAATAATTCCAATTTGTGGATAATCTTTCCTCATCGTAGGCGGTGGACTCGGCAGATACCGTTGTGGTGGATGAGCACCCCGGCTTAGTCTTTGATTCTGCTGCATTGGCATACCTCTTCTATCTCTTTCTCTATCCCTTTCATGATCACGATCACGATCGATATCTCTTTCACGTTCTGATACTCTATCTGGTATTCTATCTCTATCACGATCACGTTGTCTGTAATCGCGATGTTCAATCTGTCCCCTATCATATGGTGGATAATCCACAGTCGGTGGAGGTGCATCATAATAATTTCCATATTCACGATCTCTAACCACTGGTGGTACATAGCCACCTCGTTCTCTTTCTCGTTCCATAGGAGGTGGTCGCCGTTCTTGATATCTATACCTAAAAAAATTTGCATACTTTAATAATTAATCAATCACCTTAAAACATATGAATATATATATATATATATATATATATATATATATATATAAATATTAATTTTTAATAATTATAGTTTTCATTAAAAATATTAACATTAAAGAATTTTACCTTTGTGGAGAATGACGGTTTTGAAGAGGCGACCTGTAACGATTTCTAGACATCGGTCTTCGTCTCGGAGAATATTCACGAGGTGATATTCTAGGACTAGGACTACGAGAAAATGAACGAGATCTGTAAAAAATTCCTCCATTTAGTAATAAACAATAAAAACATTTGTTCAAATAATACTAATCCAAATAAATACAATTCATCATTTTTAAATATATCTCAAGTGTTCTAAAAATATGTACATTTAATAAAACCTACCTGCTAATTGAAAATGACCTATCACGAGACCGTGTTCGGGACCTTCTTCTTACAGAACTTCTAGAATGACTACGAGGTGAACGACTACGCGGCGATCGTGATCGTTTTCTTGCAGGAGGAGGTGATCGTGATCTAAGACTCCTTGTTCCTGGAGAATAACTTCGACTACGAGATGAGCTAAGGGATCGGCGACCTCTAGGTGAATAACTACGACTTCGAGAACGACGAGAAGCTTCACGAGCTCTTCTGTCACGTTCATCTTTTTCACGTAACATTCGTTCAAATGCAGCAAGTGGATCATCAATTACACTGCAATAAATTCATACATGTAGTTTGAAATTAAGCAAATTACTTTCAGATTAAAATTTAATATATAAATTAAATGTAATTGTTAAATATGTAAATATGTCATTTACTCACCCATGCTGGTTCATTCCATTATGAGGAGGTCGCATTCCTGAAGATAAATGATGTCTAGGAGCATATGCTCGAGGACCAGACATTGGACCTCTAGGTGGATATCCTTGAAAAGGAGGTGGAGGCCTAGCTGGGTCATATCCTCTTATTGATGGTGGTAGCTGATCATAATGGGATCTTGGAGCATACGGTCTATAAAAAATGTTTAAAGTAAATTTAAAAATATCATATTATAAATTTTATGATAAAATACTATTTAACTGTAATAATTAAATTTTATTTCAATACATATTGTATAGAAACAAATAGTATATAAATAAAATAATGTTAAAATATATTCTTACCTAACAAGTGAATTAAAATCTGTGTTTGCTGATGTTGGCCCACGAACTGAAGGTGGTAGACCGTATGGTGGATTGTGATAATGAGATGGTGCATTTACTGGACTAATATAAGGTGCTGCTTGATCATGTGGATATGCAGTTGTACCAGATAATGCTGGTCGCATAACAATTGGATTTATAGACGGCATCATGTTTTGAGAAGATGATGGTAAACCAGAATGTTGAGATGGTGAAACAAAAGGTGGTGTTTCACCTGGTGGGTAACTGACACCAACAGCAGAAATTCCTACACCTGGTTCATCAACAGTAGGTGTTCCAGGCCGTTCTTCACCAACAGGCATCTGTGTAATTGTTTGAGGCATTTGTGTAAGAAGATGTGGTTGCTGTTGAGGAGCTCCTGGCCTTCTTGCATGAGATACTGCAGGATTTACAACATTGTTTATTAATGTTTGACTCGATCCAGATGCTAAAATTTATTTTATATTGTTTTCAAAAATATCATGAATATACATATTCACAAGTCAAACATGGACTAAAAAAAAATAAATAAACAAACCTTGAGGATATGTCGACAATACAGTTTCAGATTTTATATGTGCTGAACTCAATGGCATATTCAATGTATCTTGCAAGGGTTTTAATTCCATTGGAGGCAATCCAACATTTTTGGATTGCATAGATAAATGGTCACTTTTTGATAAATTTTGTTGTTCTAATTTAACATTAGTTTCTACAGGCCTCATACTATCATTAGAAACATTTTCTCTCTTACTTTCATCATTTTCAGTTTTGATAAATGGTTCTGCATTTGACACCAATTGTAAACTGACTGGTTGTTTTGTTTGGTCAGTGCTATCTGCTTCAGATATTACTGGTTTTTGATCAGGCTGTGAAATTGGTTCTGGTGGTTTCACAATAGCCGGATCATTACTGAAAAATATAAATTATATACAAAAAAGAAACATAATACTTATGTTAACAGATAAAATAGTGTACTGAAATTTTAATTATCACTTAATGTACATACTTAGGAGGGGGAATAAAATCTGGAAGTTCTATTTTAGGCGGTTTTTCAGGAGGTGGAACAATTTCAGCAGTAGTGCTTTCAACTGGTGGTTTTTCAATAACATGTCGATACTGCTGTCTCTTTCTGTACCCAGTTTCACTTTTAAAACTTGCAACTGAATTTCGAAGATATCGATTTGGAATTAAGGTTCCAGGAGAAATATCTTTTTCATGACAATCAGGACATTCATGGTCTTCCGATTCAAGTAAAATTGTACGTATACCTAAATTATATAAAAAGAAAACAATTATTTCCATTAAATTAAAAAATAAAATTAGGATATCAAAAATAAACAACTATAGTTATTATTTACTTACACTCATCACAAAATGAATTCCCACAACATGGAATCATAACAGCATCAGTTAATAAGTCTTTACATATACTGCAAACCAAATCTTCTGGTATATCTGGACGCTCTTCTATTTCTGGATCTCCTCGACCACCTCCACCGCTGTTGTAAGCTTGACTGTAAATTTTTATTTAAATTATTTATGTATGTTTACATATAAACACAAAGTAAATCAACTTACTGATCCAATGCTGGAACTGCATACTGGCCAGTCGGTGTCATCATTGCTCCAGGTACCATAGGTCCTTCTACAGGTACCATAAAACTTCTAGGTATACCCGTACTTTTTTTTATTTCTATTGGTTCCTAACAAAAAAATAATATAAAGTAAAAAGATGAATATAACAAAGTTGGGATAAAATTTAAAATATTTTTTTAGATACAAAAAAATATTCATGATTTTTTACTTTTTATTACAACAGATATATATATATATATAAATAACAATGATAAATAAAAATAAAAAGTAACACACTCCAACATACTTGATTCAATCCTAAGGGACAATTTTTTATCCAATGTCCTGGTTGATGACATTTAAAACATCGATAATTTGCAGGAACTTCACCCATCTGATTAGCACCACGAATTTTCATATAACTAAGAGATAAAAATATTTTTAGAATAATATCCTCTTACATGATCACACTGAATAAAAAGCAGTTTGTAATTATCAAATAGGGCTCAGAACTAGATAATTGATTATTTACAAGTAACAATACTAACAAAAAATGGCATTCCTACTGATAAAAAAATACATATAAAAAAAGAATTACTTATATACTTCAATGAAAATTGAAATTAATAATTAAATACATGTCATGTTTATAGGTAAATAAATATGCATATATATATATATATATATATATATATATATATATACATATATATATATATACATACACATGCATCTAAATACTATTCGAGTATTATATTTAACATAATCAAACCTAATTGAAATTATAAATTCTTAAAAATGCCCTGAATGGTTGAAAAAATATTACTTACTTAGTTTTGAACCTCATTTGTTCAATGTTGCCAAAGTAAGCATGAATAATAAAGATAAACATCAATTCATCAATATATTTGTGCAAAATGTTGATATTTATTTTTAATAAAATTAAATACTTTATAGATTAAAAAGTACATTTTTTTCTATTTTTATTTCTCATAGACAATTTTTCAATAGAGTAAAATGATTAATAACATTAGAAAAATTAACTACTCAAAAATGTTACTTTGTGATTATAAAAAAATTAAATACAAAGGTTGGATAATTACATACATTTATATATATTTTTTACATAACAGTTCAATTCATAACTTAACTAAATGGTTAACTGTAATATTAATTCATTAAAATGTTTTTTTATTAATTTTATTTGAAATTGCTTTAAAACTAACTACTGCTTTGAAATTAATGTTTGGATACAGTCAACTGTAAATTCATTTTAAGTGGAAAGCATTTCATAACCAACAATAAATATAAAATAACAAAAACAACTACTATAAATTAATTATGAAACACTCACTTGCTAGGGTCATAATCCTGGGTACTCTGTGTCATCATAGCACGAATTTTGTCTTCTTCGGAAGCATCAAGACGTGACAAATCAACAGCTTTACTAAGTGGTGCAGCTGTCGTTCCATCATCTGCTGTACGTAAACTAGGTGAACCACCACCAAATCCTCCACTAACTGTATCGGTAAATTGACTACGTTTATTAGGTTGAGAAGTTTGAGGTACGCGTGCAATTATTAATGAAGTATTTTTTGGAATAAGTACATTTTCATCTGAATAGACTGTAATATAAATAAATTATCATTTTTTAACATTAAAAGATATTAGATATAAATAAAGTTTTAAAACTAATAAGTATTAAAATATTTACTTCCATAATATAAAGTATACAGAAGAATGGTTATAATGAACACTTATTTTAATGTGAAATATAAAAAGTAAACACAAAACATATTACTTATATCTACACAAACACACCATATGCACTTGATATTTATAAGTATTACTAACCTTCTTTTGTTTGAGCATTTGTAACTTGAAGATCAAAATCAGTATTTTTGCCAATACGTTTTTGATGTACAATAGCCTTTTTTAAATCACCAACAGAAATGTGCAGCCCATCAAATGTGACTGTGTCATATTCCAGTGACGACTTGAACTTATAATGTACAGACATATTTATTGAAAATCTTCATTTAAACTACAGATATAGATGTATATGCAAGATACATATATTAAAGTAAATATATATATTTTTTGGTTAAATATATATTACACACATATATAACACATATGTATGTAAAACTGTGCAGGTATAAATCTCACAGAATGGTTGTTACAATATTCATTTCTGCAAAAAATATAATTTATATGTACATTTTATTATACTGAGAAAAATGTAGATTTAAATACAAAAATAAAATTAATCAGACATATGTTTTAATGCTGTATCGCAATATACATGAAACGTTCACAGAAGTCAGCATCAAATTGCAGAAACGAAATACAGTCAATTGTTTTACAATATTAATTAAATGATACATAAATATTGTTACATTAATGATATTAAATCGAAAGTCTGCACGTTAAATTATTTATAGAATATATTAATTATATAGCATTTTTAACTTACATAAGAATTACTAAATAATAAGCATAATATTGTAGTAGGTGTACATACCAGGGCTTTGTTCAAAAGTCAATTGTTTTAATCGTAAAATTATAAAATTTATATGTTGTAAAATACATATGAGTTATTTCTGACACACACCTGCACTACAAATCGATTTTTCAATTATAAAATTAAAAAAATAACTTAAAAATGTTACATTACAACAAACATGGCAACCTTAAGTCCTACTCTCGTATTGTGAAACATTGAACTGCGATTCATCCTATGCGCAAAATAGACTCTCCAAGTATATTCATACTGTATTCACATCAACGCGTTCCTTTTAAATTTTCAATAAATTTATAGTAAATTAAAATGTCAATACAAAAATTGTTTTGTGTAATAAATACATCGATCATTAATGAAAATAGTGTGTATATATATATATATATAATCACATTAAATAGTTCTCTTTAATTTTATTTTTTAAGGTGTTTAAAATACTTCCTACCAAACATTATTTTAAAAAATTGTTTAAAATTTCTAAAACTGAGTACACAATTTTTATAGTTTACAAAATCAGAAGTTATTAAGACTATAAAATGAAATAAATGTAATATACGAAAAGTATTTATTCATAAAATAAAAATGTTTTCTAATATAATACAATCCTATACACACACACATATTATATATATATATATATATATATATATATATATATATATATATATATATATGTATATGTATATATATATATACACCTATACGCACCATATGTGATAGAATATATGTGCATGTTTTTGAAATTAGCGGTAAAAACATTTTTTTTCTTACAACATGCAGCCAGTAATTTAAATAAATGTCCAATTAGAAAAAGATCTCTTAAATTACATAAATATTTTAAACAAATGATACAATTAAAAAAAGTTGCATATACATTATGTCACATATTATATAAATAAATATATAAAACGCATTTACAAGTAGACATTCTCTTAAAAGATTTCAGTTCTCATCTTTATTGTAATCTAGATACAAGTTGAATCGCTTAGGTGTTTGTTGTTTTAAATTGGTAAGTACACTTTAATACGCATATTTATGTATTTATTTTTGTATTTAATCAGAATGATATTTATAGTTTGGCTATCTAATTTATACGTCTGTAATGGAAACGTTTCATATTCATAATGATAACGTAAAGACTGCAAAAAAGGACACAAAGAAATTAAAAGTATTTAATAAAAAAAATGTATGTGTCTTTGGTGAAAGAGACTTGAATAAGAAGTCAAAAAAGGCGGTAACCAATGAAAATTCTAATAAATATAACAAAAATAAACCACTTCCAAAACGTATGAAACCAGCCGAAACAAATAGACAACCGTTAGCTTCTGTAAGCGTGGAAAATGCATATTTAAAAGACATACAAAAATTAAATTCAAAAGTAGAATTAATTCAAAATAATCCTTCTATACCTTTACCCGAAAAATTCATAGATTCAAATGTGTCTAATGATAATCACATTTCTGATAAGGAAAATCAAATTGACAGTAATCTTTTAGTTTCTTTGGACGAACAAAATAATTTAAATAGTAAAACTATTGATGAAAATGTTGGAATATTATATGCAGATGAATACAGACCTGTACGTAAAATTTGAAATAATTTAATATACGCAATATTATTAATTAAACATTTTTTTTATATTAGCAAATTATTAAATATCTTCAAGAATTGGAAGTCCGTTACTTGCCAAAAAGAGATTATATGTTACATCAACCTGAAATAACATTTAGTATGCGTTCTATACTAATTGATTGGTTAGTAGCAGTAGCAGAAGAATATAAACTCACTGAAATGACTCTTTATCTAGCCGTTTCTTACATAGATAGGTATATAATTACTTATGAAGTTGTAAGAAATCTTATTTTTATAAATTACTCAGTCCCACATCGATGTATTTTTTTTTTATTTTACAGGTTTTTGAGTTCCATGTCTGTTGTAAAACAGAAATTTCAATTAGTGGGGACTGCTGCAATAATGGTTGCAGCAAAAGTAGAAGAAATTTATCCTCCAGAAACTACTGAATACGTATATTTAACAGGCGATGCATATACAGCGAATCAATTATTGCGAATGGAAAAGGTTCTCCTTAAAGTACTACAATTTGATGTTACTACACCGACAGTCTGCAGTTTTATCTCTGAATTTTGCAACAAAGACAATTTTAATCCAACTGTTATGTATTTAGCAATGGTAATCATACATTTAGTTCAAAAATTAAAAAATCCACAATTCACAATAATTAAATGCTTTTTTAAATATGTGATCGTTAATATATATATTTTCTGCTAGTGTTTAAAAACTATGCAAGTAAAAAAAATAATTTCAATATTAAATTAATAAACTAGATTTGAATTATTTACATTATAATTGTAAAATGTTTAGAATTTTTTATGAAATATGTTTTGTATACTATTGATTTCTTTTAATTGCAGTATTTATGTGAATTAACATTGGTGCAAGGACAAGTACATCTTACTCATCTTCCATCGGAATTGGCAGCTGCATCAGTTGCCTTAGCACGATATACTTTAAATGAACCAGAACCCTGGCCAAGAGAATTGCAACATTCAAGTGGATATACTTTAAAACATTTGTCGCCTGTAATTCAAAAACAACAACAAACTTTTAAAGAATCTCCCACGACACCGCAACAAGCTGTAAACCAAAAATATATAAAAGACAAATACGATCGAGTAGCATCGATGAAGCCGAGACTATTAAAATTGGATGAACTAGAGGAAGTGTAGATTCTATTTTAATGTGTAATTTCTTATATAGTGACTAAACATTTAGTGTTTTAAAATATTATATTCGTGTTTTTATCATTATTATTTTTTTAATAACATATACTAGTCATTCAATATATTCTTTATAAACAAATTTATATTAAGAAGTTATTTTTTATAAACAATATAATAAATATTTATACAGAAGATTTCTTTTTTTAAACATTCAACAATCATTATTTTAAATTTTAGAGTACAAGCGATTATTAATTTAATTTTTACTTGGAGCTATGAACGTAAAAATTCATTTCTTGTGCATTCTGAGAATTATAAAGTATATGTATATTAGGGGGCTTTGCCCTCTACTCGCTTCACTCATCAACTCACAGGCTCGCTACTGTCGCCGACTTGTCAATTATAAGCATGCTCATGTAACCGATTGAAACAATAAACATATTTAGTATCATATAAGCCTCGTCCTAAATAAGTCGATATGGATTTTTTTTATCCTTTTGTGGATAATTTTGATTTTATCTATACGTAGATTGAGAGAGATATAAACATGTTTGGGTACCATAAAAACATCCAAAATAAATAAGTTGACGTCATGGAATGTTTATTTTTAGTTGATAATTTTAAATTTATATATATATATATATATATATATATATATATACTAGGGGACTTATTTATATATATACACACACTCTATAAATGTTAAAATATGTTTAGGTTTTTACAACTAGCTTCATTGATTGGATATACTTCTACCATTTTTTATTCACTATTGTTATTCTTTATAAATAAGTATGAAATAAATTATTTCAAATATTCTTTTCATTTTTTTTTAATTTTTATTCTCCAAATGTTAAAAATAAGATTCTCTACATGCAAATTTAAAGATATAGACAATGCACAATTGGTTTATACAATAACTTCTTTGCTAGTAGCCACCAAATAATCATCTTTGTCACACTTATCACATAATGATTAATGAAATGATTACAATATTCAACGTACTATATATATATATATATCAAAATAAATAACACTTCGTTTTCCATAATTTTTTGTTATTGTAGAAAGAACTCTTTTAGATATAAGATTCGGTATATTTTTGTAATATGTGCATGGGTTATCAACAAAAGTTCATTGATTATTTGATAGTCTATGTAGAGAAATATATAAATACTCTAACCAAACCTTATTTTTTCAGAAATCTATATTAATAAATTTTACATTTTATTGTATGTTCATCTGTGTTTAATGTGCAGAGATTTATTTATTTATTTTGTGTACGTGTTCACTATATTTATATATTTTTATCTCTTAATTTACATTTCCATTTAATAACATTTTACATTAAATAATTTAAAACTAAAAAAATATTTTTCTAGGATATTTAGTAAATTTTCCATTTTTATTAATTTGTAAAAGAATACAGCTTTATATCATTATTTATATAAAATATTAATTTAATAAAATTATAAAGTAGGACATTTATTTTTACAAATAATTATAATGTTCAAAATAAATGATAATTAAATTGAATTGTTACATTAAATGTGTTTCCCCTCTATACATTGTAATCATTCAATATAATTCATTCTTTGTTTCCTGCAATCGTAGTGACCATATAATACAATAAACAGATTGAATTAATCCACAAAATTATAAAGACCAATACAGGTTGCGGACAAATAGTTTTATAGTCAAATTTTCTAAAGTAAAAAATATGGCATTTGCGTTATTAAATCTTTTACCTTTGATATCCGCGCAAATTGATTTAACATGGGATTTAAATAATAATACTCAACATTGGCCAGGCGCGTCACCATTTGAATTTACCAAACAAATTGTGAGTGACAATATTGAGAATTGGTAAGGATTTTTCCATTCATAAATTAACGAATTATGTATGTGTGTATGTATATATATATATATATATATATATATATATATATATATATATATATAATTTGAAAGCCAGTATTTTATAATAAACATTAAAGTAATTAGAAAATAATTAATATATTTATTTGGAATTTATAACAACTTACCTTTTTGTATTTTTTCCTATAATATATATATATTAGGTGTGAAAATTAAGTCGGTGCCTATGAATTAAATCAATGATAACCATTTCAAATTAAAATAACTTCTAATTGTTTTAGGATTTTAAAGTGCCAACCTTAATATTTAAAAATACTATATATCTTGACCAACCAGTTGGCATAACCTCACAAGGCAGTAGTAAACCGCACAGACAGTAAAGTTACAAAGTGAAAAAAATGCTATCGAAATCATGGGAATGTTTTGAAACAAAAAATGTTTTCGAAATGGTGATTTTAGATCTAGAGCGCCCCAAATAACCGAAAATTTTTGAAGACAAAGAGCTTGAGCAGCTGTTTAGTGAAAACTACGTTTAGACTGAATAGGAATTCGCTCAACATCTCGGAGTTACCCAGCAAGCAATTTCCTATCGTTTACATCGGCTGAAAAAAAAAATCAAAAGCTAGGCCGATGGATTCCACATGAGCTCAACTCGGAAAAAAAGAAAGAAGATGCGATACTGTTATGTCCTCGCTCATAAAGGAAGGATTTTTTGCATAAAATCATAACCTGGGGTGAAAAATGGGTTTTGTACGACAATCTTAAGCACCTAAAATCGCGCATGCAGCGTATTAACTGGACCTAACCCCATCAGATTATCATTTGTTCCAGTTACTCCAGCATCACTTGGATATTTATTTTAAAACAGTGGAAGAGGTTTGAAGATGCATTGATTTCATCGACTCAAAGCAGCCATCTTTTTTTCGATAAGTGATTCGTCAGTTACTCGACTGATGGAACAGTTATACAAAATAAATGGGGGATATTTTGAAGATTGAAATGTATTCTATTTTTCCGTAAATAAACATAAATTTTCTATAAAAAGGGCACCAAATTACTTTGTACACCTAATATATATATATATATACACACACATGTGATTCAATTCAATTAAAAGATGGTGCAGGGATTAAGAAAAATCATGTTATTTTTATTGTTTTAGTACAATTCAATACTAAATGTGAAATAACATGACTTTTCCTAATTTTTGTTTCTTTTTTAATAATTTTATGTGGAAGACTAAGTTGAATCATCTATCTGTCTATCTATATCTATCTATATATATATATATATATATATATATATATATATATATATATATATATATATATATATATATATATATATATATATATATATATTAATAAATGCAATCCATTACATGAATACAGAAAAAATACATTTTTAAGGTATGCAATGAACGACTTTAAAATGGGAGAGCATACAGGAACACATATCGATGCTCCCTATCATTTTTACAAGGATGGATGGAAAGTTGCTGATATACCATTAGAGCGTTTGATAGCTCAAGGTAAATATTTACTTACGCTTTTCATAATAATTTGAATTTTAAAAGAACAAACCACTGTAACATTGTTTTTTTTACAATAATGGCATACATATACATATTGCGATATTGACTGTATTTCTATATTTAGGAATTTTAATAAACGTAAGTTCTGAAGTTACAACAAATGATTTTGAATTATCAAGAAATCATATTGAAAAATGGGAACTGAAGTACGGACCTATTCCAAATAATAGTATTCTTTTAATCGATTTCGGTTGGTCAAACAATTATCATTTCAAAGAAAAGTATTTTGGATTATCGACGAATAATACTAGCAAATTAAGTTTTCCAGGTAAAAACTAATTATTAAATAGTTTACATTAGGAAAATAGATTCGTTCATGAAATATTTGATCAGAAATTATGCTACACTTAAGTATATAATTCAATAAAAAAAATGCAAAAATAAAATCATAAAAAGTTAAATGTTAAGTAGTATTTTTCGAATTTTTATCACCAGTTTCTTTAATTATAAAAAAAAATTTTTTTCGCTATCCGTTTATAAACAAATTTGGTAGGGAGCAGTAGTGTTCACAAATTGAAATAGAAAAGAGATATAGACCCTCCCTCTAATGAAATATTCATATCTGGTTTAGTGTATATAAAATATTGGTCTACCTATTATTAATTTCTTGAGTCACTTTTTAAATATTATTTTTAAATAATTTCTCCCTCAATAACATTCCGCGTGCGCCATTATTATAAATATTTTACGTTTAGGAATATAATAAACACATCTCTTTGAACACCTTATACCCCTCTAAGCAAACTTTTATCATCTCTCCGCACTATGTCATACTTATATTTTAGCAAAATGAAAATTTTCATATTTAAAAAAATCATCGATTCCACTCACTCCCAATCACTATCATACACTTAAAAATGCATTTATGCGTTTTATGTGATTAGTATTACTTACCATGCTTTGCAATCGAGTAATAACGATATTTAGTCTCCATTACTGCTGTCATTTTTATATTGTGCAATTTATCAAAAGTGTAAAAAACAGCAGTGTTATCGTACATTTTACGTATTTTTTAAAGTTATTAAAAGTGTCAAAAATATTATTTAAATCAAATAGAAATTGCTACCACACTACCATGTAATTCCTTGAAAGCTCAATTACGATAACAAAATAGTCATTTCAATAAAAACAAATATTATGTTTAAAGATAGCTTGCTAGATTATTAGTATTTGTGTATCTATGAGATTTATAACTAATTATGTCGTTCTTTGTGGATTTGATTACAATTTGATTCCGAAATGCTGTTTATAAAATAATATAACAAAAATATAATGAACATTCATATAGAATATATATATATATATATAGCTATGGTAACGATATAAATCACGCTGCTAAAAAAAGATAAACGTCGTAACGACATTGATAATAATTTAACCCAGGCATCTAGATTTTTTAAAACTTTCTTAAAAATAAATGCAAGAAGAGAAAACATAAATAGCAAGATAAGAATGTTCATAGAAAAGTTTAAACTCGCGTTATTAAAACAAAAGGCAGAGGTTATTAGTGACGAATCAAGAATTTTCCCGACATTAATTGATACGACTTGACGAACCAGAAAGAAACTGTCCATTCAAAAGTTCTTCAGCCCGCATCGTCTACCTTATTTTGATGCCAATAGTTTTGATCATCTTTCTTCACAAGTCTTAACAACTAGTAGTACTCTTCTCCATGCGTTATACGCATGGAAAACAGGTGTTATTATATTGATATTAATCGAATAGTACAGTAAAATATTCTGGAATATAAATTACTAAGACCTCAAGAATAATATAAATAAGAAATCTATTAAAAACTTCAAAAATATACTAATATAATACTATTTTAAATAAGAATATTTTTTTAATAAAAATATTCTCCTATAATTTCATTGTTGAATATCTTATTATTTTGTTCATATTTACAAATAGTGTCATTACATTGCAAATGTTTTACATGATAAAATTACCAATTATTAAATAATTTTATAAAATATAATAATTTACCAATTTATGAATAATTGAATATGTGAACATATAATCTAGATCTGGTTTTGCCAAGAAGCCATATATAGTAAACAATGATGTTTACACATTAAACATATTATTTTCGATAATTAATGACTTTGCCAGCAAATTAATTATTATTTTTTAATTATATACTATAAATTAATATTTTTTAAAAAAATATGGTTCTATAAGGAATATCAGCAGAAGCAGCTGAATGGATTGTGCAATCAAACAGAATTTATGGTGTAGGTGTAGATACACCTTCGGTGGATTCAGGCAAATCTATTACTAATAATGCACATAAAATTCTTGCACGTAAAAATATATACAACTTAGAAAATGTTGCTTTAAATACCACTTTACCAGGTAAACTATTTTAATATTTATTCTTTCTTCTAAAATATTAGTTCACGATATATTTTAAAACAGAAAAATTGGATTAATAAATATTTCAATCAATTAAAAAACTTAAGATATTTGTTACCTGCATAATATTTTTTCTATATTTACAGCTAAAGGTTTCACATTAATTGTTATGCCGTTGAAAATTACATATGGTACTGGAGCTCCAACTAGAATTGTGGCTGTATCAAAAGATAATTTTAATTAAAATAAAAAAAATGTCAATAATATTTTAAATATTATTGCATTATTTCTCTTTTTGTTATTACAATGTATAATTCTTTATCAAAACTACTCTACCAAAATATATTTCAGAAAATATAAATATTTATTGTTAGTTTATTTCAACAGAATGAAAGAAAAAATAAAACTAAGAAATAATTTAATATGAAATGATATTAAATCAAACGATGCATTGATTATTACACATTCTAATCAACAAAGTATTTCCATTAAACAATATAAATAACTTGAATTGAGTTTAAGTTTTTTTTTAAGATTAAAAAATAAGTCTTCAAACATGCAATTTAAATGAGCTATATTATTTGGTAACCACCAGTCTGTAAATTATACTACTATTATATCGAAAAAGTTAACATTTATTGTTCATAATTATATAAAATTCACACATTTTTTATTTTACATTACTAGTTTTGTTATATTTTACCCTCGAGCATTAAACAATTACAACCTCAAGGTTAAGGGAACTTAAATAATAGTTTTAGAAATTTAGAAATAACTCAATGAAATACAGTTTTCAGAATACAAAACTTATTTTTTAAAATGTTAACATTACTACAATTCATTGTTCAAGGAAAAGAAGAACTTGTCCCTTTATAAAATATTGTATTTGAATAATAAATAGAATTTATTCGAGGAGTGTTCATAAATAAGCATTACAATAAGTTTTCAGTTGTTGTGTTTGTCATACACACTTCAATAATTCTTTAAGTTGAATTTTAATGGATTTTCAATCATTAACTGTCTACAATATCCACCATATAATTCTTTATCAATTATGGAAATAATATATACAATACAATTTAAATGCAGAAAAATGTGGTACAATATGATTAAATATCAAAATTTGATACGTGTTTTAGAAAATATTTTTTTACATATTTTAAACATTATGAATAATAAAGAAGAATAAATTCATACTTCAATCATATTTAAAAAGCACTGTCCAAAAACTATAAATGTGGAATATAAGAATCAAATATAAATGAACACTTTTATTTATGTAATGTGTATTCATAATTTTCTTCGGTGAATTAAAGTACATAAAAATTTACAAGAAATAAACTGAAATTTTCATGTCCAAGTTAATTATTTTTGAATATTTTTTATTATTTTCAAATGGCCTGCCACATGAAATATTTAATTTAAAATTATAAATGCAAAACATTTATAATTTTAACAGAAAAACCCCTTTGGTGTTTGATTAATATTTACTATTGTAAATAAATATGTTAATTTCAAAAATCATAAATGTACCTTAGTGTTCCATACAGTTTTATAGAACTTTTCTTTTATATTACAGTTACAATCAGTGTTTCTAATTGTTAATTTCATGTAAAAAAATGAACAAGTACTAGTATAATTATCATAGAATTAGAAATAACAATAAAATTACACTTGGAAATATAATTCGTAAAAAGTACACAAATATATTATTAATGTAAAAAATTAGCAATAGTAATAAACATTTTTTTGACACAGAATATATTCTGTACATATTATATATACTATTAATCCAACTAAGTATTTCAAACTGAAACTTAAAATTGAAATAATCAAAATATATATTTAACGTATTATAATAAATTCCGAAAAAAATATTTCTAAGCCAACAAGCAAATTTATCAGTCTTCCGAAATCTAAAATACTAAGATTGTTTATGCAAATCAGTATTATTAATTTTGTTATTAATAAATAATACATTAAAAAAAATAATTTACAAGTAAATTCTGATTCCTTTTTATTTTAAATTATTGCAAAACAGATAATAGTTAAAAAAATATATTTTACTAATAAACATATTTACTGTACCGTAATGCATAGGAAGGATTATAAAATTTTAATTCATAACTTTGCAAAATGTAAATATTAAATTGTAACTTTGTAAAATATAAATATTATAATTGTAACTTAATGATATAGATAGAGAAATAAATTAGTTTACTTTCAAAGTATAAAAAAAAAACCTTTTAAATGAGAGTTTTAAAACATAAAAGGAACTTAAGACTAAAATACTAATGTTTTGTAATAGAAAAAAATTATTATCGATTATAATAACTTAATGAATAAAACCTTTAAATATTAATGATAATTACTATATGCATGTTTTGAAATCTTTTACTTTATTAAAATCATATGTCAGGCCAATTTTATGTGAAATAATTAATGTCTCCACATATTTAGTTTAAAAAATTATTTTAAAATTAATTCTAAAATAATATCCTCTATAAAACATTCACTTCAAATCACAAAAAAAAACAACCACTTGTTAATTTGTTATAGAATCAAATATTTTATTCAAAATACCTAATTACTTAAATAAATTTCTTATGACTAACATATAGATTTCTATTCAATATTAATTTTATTGAATTTAATTAAAATCTAAAAATTCCAATTAATTTCAGAAAAAAAAAATTTTACTTATGTAGAATAAATTATAAATATTTCATTTTTTTTTTATTAAATGTGATTAATTCTAAAGAATTTTTACTCTTTCATTAAACCATTAAGATTCACAGCTCTATTTTATGTTACCTCTGTGTACATATATATATATATATATATATATATATATATATATATATATATATATATATATACATATATATATATATATATATATAATATATATATATATTTATATTATATATATATAATATATATATATATATATATGCATGTATAAAAAAAATCAGTGCTACATGGAAATGAGATGCATTTTGATTAAATTAAAATTTTATAAATAAAAAATTATTAAAATGACAAACACCTTTATAGTTCCTTCATACGATGTAATCTGCTGTTAAATCATTGACACTTCTTCGTCTGGAACTGAAGTTAAGTTTAAAATGAAGGATTTTACTCTTTGATACTGTATTCACTTAAATTACACAATATAATTCTATTCATACATTATACTTACATCAAAAGATCAAAAATATTCTTTTAGTAATGTATATTTTTTAATTATATTTACATCAACAAGTTACATTAAATATGATTTAATAAACATAGATGTAAGACTTGTACAACATTAAATTAAACATAATTTCTTTCTAAATTTGATTTGTTAAAGATTTTGAATTACTGAACAATGAACAAAAAGAAAACAATACCACTGTTTCATAGTATATGAAAGGCACATAACAGACAACTCAAGTAAATACAATATCACCCAGAGAATACTATTCATGTGGAAAAAATAGAGCACATGACATTCTTACCGTGGTAAAGAGCACATGTCACAAGTATTCAGTTCTGGTTGATTTAGGAAAGTGCAGTGAGGACAAGTCCATAATATATCTGCTCCAGGTGCAGAACTCGATGTACTACCTTCTGCAGCAACACTAGCAGGTCTATAAATAATATAAAATTATTATTTATTTTATTATATTGAGCTTCAACTCTTAGTGCTCTTATCAATACAATAAATTAGTAACTATTCTTATATAAGCAAATATATATATTACATTATTCATATTTAAGGACAATAAAATAAAATTGTCTAAATATGAAATATATTGACACAAATATATTAACATATTATTTATTGCTTTTAAAATAATATTTAACAATACATTTTTATTTTTGTACACACAGACATCAAATTAATCAAATCATTACCTAGAACTGGGAGGAGATGTATTTGTAGCAGCAATAAGTTGTTCAACAGTTGCCCAATGTTCTGAACAAGCCCATTCACGGGCACGCTGTGAATCTTTTTCTTTCACAGCACTCAATAAAGGTGCAATACACTCCCGTAATGGTAACATATCCATAGTTGCTATATAAAGCAACAAATGAAAATCTGACATTGCCTGTAAAATTTAATACATTACAGTTAAATACGACATAGATATGAAATGTATAAAATACATAAGATTATATTTATATTTAACATTTATTACCTCTAAAAACATATCTGAATTAAATTGAGCTAAATAAGAACTCAAAGCATTAAAATCTTGAATGTGGCCATCAACCATACGGTTTTCAACTGGAAAAGGTTGCTTTTCTTGATCTGGATTAAATGTACGAAGTGGTGTGAGTGGAGTTGAAGCTGGTACATCAACCAATAAGTATTCTACAGGTAAAGGACGTGCTAATCTTGACACCTCATTACCATAAGAATCATTTTCCTAAAGAAAAAAAATTTAAAAATATGTGAATGTAACACTCATTTATTAAAAACATACATACATATATATATATATATATATATATATATATATACATATACACACAAACACACACATCCATATATAGTATTCATAAGCATACAGGCATACATTTATACATAATTCATCAGACACATTTTTTATTTTTGATAATATAATAGGAATAAGTATAATATTGTGCTTAATAATTAATAATATTCATATATTCGTGTGTATATTTATAATTATATATATATATATATATATATATATATATATATATATATATATATATATATATATATATATATATATATATTAATATGTATATGTGTGTGTGGTATGTAAAGTTGAGAATTTATTCCTGCGTCGATTTTTTTCTTGTTACGTTATTGACGTCATTTCCCCCATACAATCAGGAGTTCAATAGCCAATAAATCGACTTTACCGATAAAGAACGATTAGACATTCATCGGTTAAAAATAAAATGCTTATCGATTACTGTATTTAGTTTAAAAATATATCGTAAGATATATCTTTTTGTAGCAATTAAATGAAATTTTTGTTATAAATGTACTGAAATTAAATATATATATATATATATATATATAAAACAGGGGGTTATGTAGAGTTCCTACGACATCCCTTATTATAATACAAATAGTATTTCATTTGATATTGTTATACATTAAGTATTACTATGAACACATTGATTTCCCCACTACGGCCGTGTGCAATTTTAGTTAACTTTTCATCTCACAAAGGCGCTACGTGTGTGGCGTCCGCTGTGAGATAAGCGTTGATTGGGCTCGCAACGTTGCGAAATTCGTGCGAATGCGGCGAAAGTGGTGAACACAACATGATGTGGCAAATAATTCTGTTCTTAATAATTTTAAGTTAGTTCGAAATGCAGAAAGCCGTGTGCGTCGGCGTATTTTCGTTATGTAATATAAATCGTACATAGTTAATAACCGTTACATTAAATATAAATAACGTCGACCCGTTGTCATTTAGTACAAATCGCGCGTTTTTGTTCCCGGAGCCTCATGTATTTTTTCGTCATAACAACGTAATCACAGTCTTGCGTTCAATAGACTGTTATCGAAGCGGCAACCAAATAAAACGGTATGCAATCAATGCATGTTCGCCTTTTACGCCGACCCGCTTTTTCATTTTTTTTACTACTACGCAATTGTACCATTCGTGAATACGTCCTGTCACTTTCATATGCGGAGACCAATATCCGTATCCTGTGATCGTATTACACTTTAAAATTAGAGAATGCTGCTGGCAGAAATGTTTTTATTAATTTCAATACATTGACTTCTATTGAGTAAAATGCTTTTCTACCTCAATATATAATTTACATCTCAATATTATTAGATAACCTTGAAACTATTTACTTTTGTTTTGATCACAAATGCAATGTAAACAAAACACTGTCAAATGATATGTCAAAGTCTATGTCCTCTTACCATTTTAAATCGTTTTAAGTACACTGGTGTTCATTAGTACAATCATTTCAGCGGTCATGGAGACTTCGACGGTACCTGATTTAGAAGAGTTGACGATATGCGGATTTTGCAAACAGAAGTTCAACGACAACGATCTGATACCGAAATTGCTGTCGTGCAAGCACTACTTTTGCTTACAGTGCACACGAACTGTTTTGAATAAAGCGCCCGGCGAATTATACTGCGTGCATTGTTGGAAACGGACCGAGCTCAGCGAGCGCGGGCCCGAATCGCTTCCGACTTTCGGTGCCGTACTACAACTCGCACGTAGTTTGCCGGCTTTGCGTGCTAAACCGCCGGATAAACCGATATCCGAGAACTGTCATACGCATGCGATGCCGCTCGCTCTCTGGTGTCGAACTTGTGGCACCTCGGTATGCCGTGCGTGCGCATCGACGAGCGATCACGCTGCGCATCAAGTAACATCGCAAGCTGAGGCGAAAGAGCAACTCGCTAGTGAAGTTCAAATGCAACTCGTAGCGATGAGCAAAATGTTGGCAGAGATCCAAAGACTCGGTGCTCAGCAACGTGATTTTCTGCTACGTATACTTGAGGCGTGCATTACTCTCAAGACACACATCGAAACTGATCTGACTAATGGCCTCTCGCACCTCGAGCTGAACGAGACACGTGAAATGTTGGGTAAAGCACGTGCAAGTCTTTCGGCTGTCGACGGTCCAGCCGAAGCACACGGTCTGTACACGTCACTTGGCGTCGAGAAGCAAAAGTTACAAATGCGATACCAAGAGATGTTCCTGCAATGTCAGCTCGATGATCTGATCCGTAATTCAGGTGTTGTATTCGATTTCCAGTTGCTGAAACAAGCACTCGCAAGTATCCATTCAGGCGAACTGACAAGTGCGCGACCGCCTTCGCATGCACCTGCAGCCAATAACAATCCTGTTTTATTTCTCGCCAACTACTGCATGTCTCAGCTGTATTCACGTCATGTGCTGTCGAAACAACAGCAACAGCAACAACATCTGCACAATGGAGTGGCCGAACCACCACCTCCAGCACATCTTGCACTCGCATCACCGAAAACTTCGTATGCTCCACCCGACGGCTCTCCGCAAGCCGCTCTTGTGCGTGCTCCTGCGAGTGCATATCCGCTCTACTACTTCAACGTTGAAGTTAATGGTGCACCGCACGGTCGTCTCGTCATTGAGGTTCGGCCTGATGTCGCACCGAAAATGTCGAAAAATTTCGGAGTACTTTCGACCGGTGAAGTCGGTGTCGGCTACAAAGGATGCTCTGTCTTTCAGTGTTGGGAAAGAGAGAGTGTCATCACCGGCGATTTTGAACTCAACAACGGGCGCGGAGGACGCTCGATTTTTGAGGATGGATTTTTCATGCCCGACGATACGAAACTCCTTGCCGTTCGTGGTGCTGTCGGAATGCGTCGCACACAGAAACGTCACGACAACCTCGGCATGGTCGGCTCACAGTTCCGTATAATTCTACAAGAGATGCGTGGTTTTACAGCGATCTTCGGCCATGTCGTCGAGGGACTCGAGTTAGTGGAAAAAATAAGCACGTTCGGAGACACCGCCGGCAAGCCAACTAAATCCGTCGTCATCGTCAAGTGCGGAAAATTGTAGATCCGCGTCCGCTTTCGTTCGCGTTCCGTCGTTTTTGTTTTCTTCATTTTTGTTTATTTTATTTTATAAATGTACCGCCGACTGATTTGTAGCCGAATACGTAATTAAAAACTCGTACCGCAGTTTTTATCGCGATGTAAATTTTTGTCGAATTTTTTCACGAATGTCGTTTTACTTGCTCTCACCGAAATTGAAAAGTTAGTCGAAAAATATATTATAGCGACGAGAGATGACGCTCGAACGTCGTCACAATAAAAGAATACGGACGATATATATTTAACGGTTTTAAAAACTATTTTTGAAACTTTCGATCGGATAACGTAGTTTTTTAACAATGTAAGAACGATATCGCTGATTGAAATACGAATTATTTTTTATTACGACGATATATTTATCTACTCGACGATTGAATTTAAAAAAAATTCATAGTTTTAGAATTACTCATAACATGTTTTCTTTTGTTGAATCGTTATCGACGTTTATATTTTTATCGGTCGTGCACGTCGATTCTCGGCCGATCGAAATCCGAAATGGCTTTGTCAGGTCGGTGTATTGAGGATAAACCGGCCTGGATGCGCTAAAGCCGGACCGCCGCGTATGCTCGCCCGAGAGCCGAATCGTTGTTCGTTTACCAAAGTAGCTACACTTAAGGCTGTTAGAATATCGTTTCCGATTGAAAATATATTTATTACTATTAGATTCTACGTGTTATATTGAAATAAAAGATATATCCGTACGTTTCCGCCGTTCTTAAACTGTCGATCGACGTCGCGGAACCTTCTAAACCGGTTTTTAGAAAAGTTTACTGAAGGACGCGCTCGAATCGGCCGTCGGAGTGCTTTGCGAAACCGCTTATAAAATACAGTGATGACGAAATCACAGTCGGTCAGAACGATATACTACTGGTGTTTGTTTTTGCTACATGCGAGACAGCAAATCATTGTTTAATCGAATGAAAAACGTAATCTCGAATCAAATATTAATAGGAATAAGCATGTATTAGTTTCAATACCATGTTCTCGCAAGTAGACAAATCAAACAGTTACATTGATACAGCGCCATACATTTAATATACGATACAGAGACTGTATTGCAATCGTATTGAGATACTATTAAATGCAAATGTAAAACTTTCACTAAACCGGTTTTATTATTTTATACATACATACATACATGTACGTATTTATGTGTAAGGTACATATATGTATGTATGTACATATGTACACGTATACACATTTATATGTAAAAACAAATGTAAACATGGCATGTGCATAGATGGCTTATGCATACATCATGACATAAACATAGCACATGTATATATCTACCATAGCGTATGTGTATATATGAATATGTATATATGTGTGTGTGTATGACATGTGTATGCATCCATATATATATATATATATATACACACACATACATACACACACACACATATGTATGTGCACGTTTGCATATATACCTATGTATATATGAATGTATTATACATACATACTGAATGTATGTATGTACATATTGTATATCGTATAAGTATGTATGTATGTACATATACACATGAATAATTTGTGAAAGATAAAGGGTTAATTTGTAACAACAGATGATTGATAAAGTAACTTTATTTTAGTATAAAACTTTTAGCTAGAAGCGACACTTCTCGACGTAAATGATGAACTCTCCAAGGACACTCGGATTAAACTCGATATAAATGTTGCTTATATTATGTCTTACGATGAATAAAGAGTCGCATATTTTCAAAGCAAAATGTTATGTAGTTTTAATATGAAAAATCAACCTTTTTTAAATTATTGTTTTGTTTTCATTGTTAATCCTATAAGTATGCTGTGAATTTCCAATCAGGTAACGTAATTGTATCCACTATTCAATACACAATAGCAAATAATATTTCAAGTTTAAATAAATTAAAAGTATGTATCAAAGAAAGTGACAATTTTTAATAATTGAAAAAATAGCTACTTAAATTCTATTCATTTCGTTTACTTCCTAATTGTAACATTTTATGTATAGAAACTTAAAAAATAGTCTTCACTATTCTTAGAGAGGCATAGGTGATGAAAGTATAAAAATTTTGTAATTTTCAATATATAATAAAAAAACATTTAAGTAATTCAAAAGAATATTCTATAGTATTAATATTCTAAATTAATAAAGATTTTTTTCATTCAAAATATTTAAAAGATTCCAGAATGTAAATGACAATAATTTATTAATTAGTAAATTATTGATTATCAATAATTTATAATTTGTTCTAATTAAATACAAAATTTTCATTTACTGTAACGTCTTAACTACCAAAATATTTTTAAATGTTATGTTTAAAAGGTATATTTCCTGTCTATAAAAACTTAAAGGCAATCCAAAACAAGATACATTTAAATAGATTAAAACTGGTCACATGTAGGAAACTAAATTGGAAAATTATCTGAAGCTTAACTCAAAAAAAATTATCAAAGCTACATTTGTAAATAGTACACACAAGAATTTGTTATATAATCAATTTTATTTGTGCAAAGGAATAATAGTAATTTAGAAATATAATTGTAGTAATGATTCAATAATTATCAAATCTGAATTTAGAAATTCAATAGTTAACATGCCAATTTTCAATATCAAATCTTTAACAAAATCTTAAGCAAAAAAAA
>CM068316.1:47445543-47675543 GCA_034766995.1 Acanthacorydalis orientalis
TAACTTTTAGATAAAAAAAATACAAATTAATAAAATATATAAATGTTTAAGTTAGGAATCATAATGACTCATACAAAATATTGTTAATTTTTAATAAAAACCATACATAATCAAAATAAATCTTTGAATAATTATTTATTATTTTCGGGATATTCATTTAAACAATGTTGGATGAACGTAAAACTGACGTGGGTTTTATTAATAAATAGTTTTAAACTATTTGTAATATAGGTTAAGTTTACTTCGCTCTTTTAATTGTACTATCATTAAATATTTAATATCTTACAATTAACTTTTTATTTGCCATTTTCTTCTTTATTTATTTTTAAACTTCAACAGTAATCGACTTGACCATTTCAACACGAAGAAATAAAATAGTACTAAAATTTGACAATTGAAATATGCTTTGTCAATTTCTTAACCTACAGATGATTCTACGTTGTTATATTTCTAACAACAAAAGTGTACTGTGTGGTTCTTTTTATTAGATATCTGTTCAATGATCTCGCGAATATGTACGAAAACGATGACTTGTAATTATTTATTATATATTTTATTCGAAACCAAAAAGTAACTTGAAAACATCTACATTTAAACTAGGCTGCCGTGGAATTCTTTATTTTTTACAGAAACAGAATTGTAAATATGGGTTGTATGAATAAAGTAGACATTTCTTCGATTTAAGCTATTCTGCCTGTACTGACTTAAATATGTGATTGAATATATACATTTTATATACATTGATATATATATATATATATATATATATATATATATATATATATATATATATATATATATATGCATACATTACATATGCATATATAATCAGGTTAAAAAATACAAAATTACTTTGAAGTTACAAATATGAAAAAGCACAATTTAAGATGTATAAATCTATAATTTTTGCATCATATGCTCTTAAATTAAGAAATCACATCTTAAATTTACTTTAAAAATTTGTAACATTTAATAATTACTACATAACAAATAGAATACCCTAGTAAAACACATTTTAATTAAAAATTTAACACAAAAAAATTCAACTCATTCTAAAAAAACTTTGTAAGCAAATACTTTATCTGTTGTTTTTTTTATTCCTTTCTCTTGAAATATTTATAATATTTAAATAATTCTGTATTAGAGTTTTTATATGTTGCACAGTTTAAATTGTGTTATCTAAGATTTTCCCTTCTAAAAATTAATTCTTAAGATTAAGATAATTTAATTAACATCACTCTATGTATTCGGGAAACTGGAGTTGACTTTTGAACACCTGTAGCCTCTTTCTATATACCTGGAATACATGTGGTTCTAAATCATGTATGATAATATTGTTTTAAAAATTCAACAAGAAGCAAATGATGGGGGAAGTGGTAGGCAATAACACTGATTAGTCACATATAAGGAATTATATTGCATACTAAATGATTTAAATTAATGTTCCATTTAATTTTGCATCTTGCTATACATGCATAATTTTTACATATGTACGTAACTTAATTAGTTGTTAAAACAGATATCCAAAGTTCAAATATGTTTATATATAAATATATATATATATATATTCTAATAATTATAATGTGGTTCTCAACTTTGTTAATTTACATTATGATATTTATTTTTTAATTTCCTTCAAACTGTTATATTAATTAAAATTTTAAAAGTATAGAAAAGAAAATATTAATATTTAAATTTTTTATTAATGTTGAGTAATTTTATTCAATTACGTGAAATTTAATTCAATATATAACCCATTATTATCACTGGATAAAAGCAGCCAGTCAACAGAAAATAAGTAAATTATTTATAAAAACTTTAAATCAATACGTTGACTTAAAATTGTCAATGCTGTGTCTGGTTGAAGTTTAAATACACCGATTTCTTTCAAGGCTTCCTTCGAGTTTGATTTTTTTAATGTGTCTTGTAGAAGTAAAGCAGATCCTTTTGAAAGCGTTAATAATATACAAGCTTCTTTTATACTGTGAATAAAATTGTATGCATCAATAATTTTAATATTAGAATTAAACATATTATTATCAATTTCATCTACATACTGTATAAAATATACATCAGGTTTACTAGTATATTGAGCAAAGAGTGGAAATAAATTTCGAGTCATGTCATAATTAAGCTGAACAGCACCACCTTCGTTAAAGTGATTTTCTAATATTAATTCTTCAAATAAGAATATGTTCAGCTGTTTAGCAATATTTCGCCACACATCCGAGAATAATTGTGGATTTAACAATTCTTCAAGTTGATGTAAACGAGTAGCTAATAATTGAAACATTGGACATGCTGTAGATGTGATGGAAAGACTAACTTTCGACATGTCTCTTATTGTAGGCATTTCAAACCAGCTAAAAAAAAAAATTAATATATATGCATATATGTATATTGACATTTTTTTACTTTCAGTTTTTCTACATTTATGCTAACCTATCTCTTCTATAAGGTCTACTTCGAGCTTTAACATCCATAACAACAGTATCACTAAGAGTTAGAACTAAATCTTTACGCATATGATCAAAAAGTGACAACATTTCATCAAACACACTTCCATGTTCCAACTCTTCTATCTGATCTGTACCTATTTCACTTGAGTCTGCACTAGCTCCAAATTTCATGAATTGATGTTTAAAAAAATGGAGCTGAATAAAATGCTACAAAATTATTTTGAATGCATTTAATACAAAAATGTATATATTTATATCTACACATCCACACACACATAATATATATATATATATATATATATATATATATATATATATATATATATATATATATATACATATATATATATATATTTATATACATATATTGATAACATATATTTACCACTGTCCCACTCCATTCTGTAAGCACTGTATGCATATAATGAACTGTATTTAAAATATGTGGTAATTTTGATGACATTGGATCATTTGGTTCATCATTTAAGAGTTGTAGCAATCTTACTCTAAAATCATCAAGTAACTGTATTTGTAAATCTAAGAATTGCAAACGATGACCCGGTTGTGGTAATAACTGATAACGTTCTGTCAAAGTTGTAAGTAATGCAATAAAAGAATCCCCACATTCAGTAACATTTAAATCTTCCGATTCAAATGTACCTAGTAGTTTCCAAGCAGTCGGAGATGATAGCATTGCATCCATTTTCTCTAATGCATCTAAAATGTGTGTGTATATATATATATATATATATATATATATATATATATATATATATAATTGAATTAGAAAACTATTTTTTATTTGCATGTGTCCATGTGTATATGAATGTATATGTGTGTGTGTATATATATATACATATATATATATACATATATATATATACATATATATATATATATATATTTGATTAGTATCCAGTTGGAAAATATACCAACACTTTTTTTCCATAAGAAGCCATTTCTGTAAAACTGGTGCATGAGTAAGAGGCCCTAAAGGTCCTGGCTGATTGGATGGATAGCCATATACTTGACGTAATTCTCTATTCATACCAAGAGCTTCATCTACACAATGAGAAAACAATGCATCATCGTATGCTAATGATGGTAACTCTGCATGTAATTTTTCTACACATAATTGAACTAGACCACGCATTAATTCAAGCTGTAAAAACATTCATAATTAATATATACTACATATAAAATAGACAAGAAATTAATGAATTATCTTTAATGTTATATGCAAATGTAAATAGAGAAAAACAATAATGTAACGTTATTGTTACTCATAAAACAGCATTTTAAGATACTTCATTTTTTAATAATAAAATACAACCTGATAAAAACAAATCTATTTTAAATTAAAATAAAATGAAATACCAACTTTTGCATCCACATGATGCAGTGCAAGACGTTCAATTACCGGTTGTATGGTCGCTTGAACAAATTTCTCATGATCACGAATCCAAGTTAATATTTGTGTCATGTACCATTCTGGTTTATCAAGTCGATTAGTTTGCTTACTTCCATAGAAATGAAACAGAAAACGTTTTCTAAGAGGCCTTATTAAAAACAAAATGGGCAACGATAATGGTGGAAAGTTTGACAAAAGTGCTGATGTAACTGATGGTCTAGCAGTTTCTTCTGGTAGTTGTATTTGTAAAAGATATTCAGTTAATAATTGTAAACGTTCAATTGAATCAGTAGAAGGAGTGGATAAATTAAAATTTGTGTTAACAAAAGGCCATTTGATTACCTTTAATACTTCTTCAAATTCACTACAATAAAACAATTAAAATAATTCAGTTGTGTAAAATTACAAATATCATATATATATATATATATAATTTACTTACACTCCAAATTTATTTTTTAAGTGATTATGCCAGTGATGTATAACATCACGAAGGTATACTAAAAGATGAGTAGCTGGGGAATCTTGTAGATTCAAGCTCAATTCACATAGGTTAGCAAATAAAGTAACACTTAATTCATCATCTTTGTCTACTAATGCTTGATGTAGTTCACAACTGAAAAAATACTATACTATATTTACTATACTATACTATATTTTTATTGGAAACAATGTTATTTCAAGCCAAATATATTTACTTTTAAATTATAAATTACCTGATGTTTTCAATTTTCTTTGCTATATTAATATACTCATAAACATAATCCAATGTTTGTTGTTTATAAATGTAATCTCCAACATCTAATGCAGTTTCATCTGTATCAGTAATATATTTCGAAACTTCTTTTGAAAGCAAATTAAATCTTTCAATTAATACATTAATTTCACTTTGTGCATCTTTCACATTTTTAATAGCTAATGATATTTTATTAGATGCATCATTACTTGCAATTGATATCTAAAATAATACACACATACATTATTTATATATATATATATATATATATATATATATATATATATATATATATATATATATATATATATATATATATATATATATATACACACAATGTATATATTTTAAACAAGTGTACAAAATACATAAACATACTTGTTTCTCTACTTGAAACTTATTTTTTTCTAACTCTTCTCGAATGTCATAACATTTTGATAATTTACGAAATTCGGTTATTTCAGAATTAAATTTTGCTATCACCCTTTGCTTTATTTCATTACTAATTTGATTGTTCATTGTTTAAGAAATATAATTAATAACACATGTTTGTGTTAAAACATATGTACATACAAGTATTAAAAGAAAAAATATTAATAAATACGATCTTCTGTTTTATTGCATTAAAGCGTATCTTCTAATAAAATGATTATTTTACCATTATTTACACATTTTTCAGTATAAATTTTTCAATACTGTCACTGTCAATCAGACACATGTTCAAAAAGTGAAAAGGAGTAAATCTAAAAATGTTGATTATATCCCAATCGATATATTTTATACCTTCTTGATGTCTAATTTTTTAATTCTTTTTTTGGGTCATTCTTTTAATGGCCAAATAATGTTTTTATTTTATACAAGATTGTTTCTGATTTTTTTTACTATTCTGTTATATTTTGTTCATTTGAAAATTGTGTTGTAAAAAATATGAATAAAAAGAAAACAATCATTTTAAATATTTTAAATTTAGACCAGAGTCTGCCACCAAGTCTATCTTTGTTTCTTTCCTGTAATGTATCGTTTTTTGTGTCTTCTTTACATCTAATATTCTATTAGTATGTCTGGAGGGTCTGCAGACAAAAAATTGAGGAGGCCAAGGCTCGATTTTGGCTGTAGAAGAAGAAGAATATTCTATTATCAATTATTTAACATTAGTGTTACAAATTAAATTAATACTTATTTAGAAAGTCTGCTTACAAAGATGTCATAAATTTGATAACACTTTAATGATAAAAAATAAAATTATGCTTTTATAAGAATATTTAATAGATTTTATTAAACTGGTTATTGCCCTGCACTATATTTGACTATTATTGGATGTTATTTATACAAATTCATAAGAACAATTCTTATCAACACTAGTTTCACAAGTATTATATATTGGTAGCTTTCTTTATTTTTTAAAAAACCACTTAAACACAGATGTTTCCAGACTTCAAAAGTATTTTTAACAATATTTTGGAAATAATATGAAAGCAAAGTCATAACATGTTTTATTGAGATATTAATATACAAATTTAAATATAATTTTTTCAGTATGTTAGGAATAAAATTTTATTTTATATCAATTTTATATATAATTGCATTATATTTTTTTAATTTATATGTTACTTTATATCAATATTATGATAACTTTTTTGATAATTCCAAAAACAAACCAGACTTAAAGATTTATGATTACATAATTGGTAAGACAAAAATATATTTAAAATATTCATATATTTTTTATGTGAAATTCTTCTAAAATATATTTATAATAGGATATTATCTGTTTAATTTATATAATAAATAATATAGTTTTTATTGAAAGCATCTTATATATATATATATATATATATATGCATTCATACACATATAATTGATGTGCATAATTCTTAGTAGGAGCAGGTACTGCAGGCAGTATTATAGGTTTACGACTAGCTCAGTATAATAAAAATAATAAAATATTAGTAATTGAATCCGGTGGATATGGTGGTCATTTATTTGATATACCATCAGTTGGTTCACTTCTTCACAAAACTTCATACTCTTGGCAATATAAAACAGTTTCTCAAAGGCATGCATGTCAGGCAATGATAAATGCTGTAAGTTGTATATTTAATGTACATATAAATAAAAGTAAACAGTAATGTGCTCAAATTTAAATTATATGATTTACTAAAAAAATATTTTTTTATATAAATTAATAGTCTAGTTTTTGGCCTGCTGGGAAAATAGTTGGTGGTTCATCAAAAATAAATAACATGTTATATGTACGAGGACATCTAAAAGATTTTGATTTGTGGTATCAAAATTATACAAATTATAATTTTAAAAATGATATTTTGTTTTATTTCAAAAAGTCTGAAGATCAGATTGGATTATATTTAAATGACAGTAAGTTGTTTTAAATAAATTATGAATCATATCAATAACATTATATATTACTTAATTTTGTAGTTGAAAATCATCGAACTGGTGGACCTTGTAAAGTCAATGATTTATCATTTCACACTCCTTTAGCAGATGCAGTTTTGGATGCTGTTAAAGAAATGAATTTTTCTGTAGGAGATCTCAATGGTGTATATCAGACAGGTATATTTTAATATTTAATCCTATATAAACTTGAAATTAAAAATATATTTTTTTTGTTTACATTATTTCAAATTTTCAAAAAAAATTATATGAATATATTTATATTTTATGGTGAATACAATATTTAATATATAATTATTTTAAAAAATTGCAAATTTTATTGTTAATTTGTATAAATGAAAATCACAAAAAATCAAGTAAAAATGATAATGAATAAATAAAAAATAATTACTATTATTTTGTAACAATATGATAAATTTTAAGGTTTTACCAAACCTCAAGTTAATTTATATAATGGAAAAAGATATTCAACAGGAGATTCTTTAATAGAAATGAGTAAATTAAAATCAAATATACATATTCTTACAAATGCTCATGTTACAAAGATAATTTTTAATAAATATAATGAAGCCAAAGCTGTAAAGTATTTACGCTTCGGTAAAAAATTTTTTGTTAGAGCACGTAAAGAAATTATTTTATCTGCTGGGACAATTGGAACACCAAAAATATTAATGTTGTCTGGAATTGGGCCCAAAGAGCATTTATCAAATTTAAATATAAAAGTAAATGTTGATTTACCAGTAGGTGAAAATTTACAAGATCATATTACTACTGGAATGGATTTAATAGAAATTAATACTTCATTACCATTATCAGTAAGTTCAATTCTTTCACCTTTTTCCGCATGGGAATATTTTTATAATGGACGAGGACCATGGACATCTGTAGGTTGTGAAGTCATTGGTTTACTTCATTCAAAATATAAAAAAGAGACAAATGATCCTCCAGATTTAGAACTTATAGTTATGCCAGTGGGAATTTCATCAGATGGAGGTCAACATGTAAAAAAGTTAATAGGATTAAATGAAAATGTTTGGAAAAATTATTTTGAACCAGATTGTCAAAAAAATATGATAAGTATCATACCTGTTCTTTTAAATCCTAAAAGTAAAGGATCTGTTAAGTTAAAAAATACTGATCCATTTTCAAATCTAATTATTGATCCAAACTATTTAAATTCTGAAGAAGATATAAACATTTTAATTGAAGGAATTGAAATTGTAAAGAAAATATTAAAAACTGAACATATGCAGAGACTCGAAGCAAAATTAAATCGAAGAAAATTTCCTGGCTGTGAACAATTTCAATTCGATACGTTTGACTATTGGAAGTGTTATGTAAAGCATATGACATTAACAAGTTACCACCCAGTAGGTACATGTAAAATGGGAGCTTTACACGATTCATCAGCAGTTGTTGATTATACTTTCAAAGTGAAGAATATAAGCAAATTGAGAATTGCAGATGCATCCATTATGCCATCATTACCAAGTGGCAATATTAATGCAGTGGTGATGATGATAGCTGAAAAAGTTGTTGACATGATTATAGCTGAAGAAACTGAAAATAATTCATTATGCTTGCGTAATGAAATATTTGTTAAAAAAAGAATTTGTGGCAATTAAATTGTAACAAAAAAATAAATAAAATACCCATAATACAGTTATATATATACATTAAAATATTTACAAGACAAATTTCAATGAAATAAATGTTTGTAATATTATTAATCATAATAAAATACATCAATTGTTATAAATATTTATTTCCAAATACTCAATAAAAATGTATTACAATTAAAATACAATGAACAATAAAGAGGACGGAATCAAGTTGAGCAAAACTTATTCTGCTACATATAATAGTACTAAAAATGAAATGACTAGACATAATGTAAATGTGTTTCTTAATATTAAATTGAAATTAATATAATAAACAATACAAAACTTTAATTGTAAATCATTTTAAATTAGTAATTAAGCCGCAGATAAAAAAAATATATGTAAAAATAATTCTATATTACATTTAAAATCGTATTTATTTTAGATTAATTAAAGCATCTGAAAATGCAGATATTTTGAATTACTTATAAATATTTTTTAGTTGTATCGTTTTCTGTTTTATTTTAAAGTATTTCAATCTGATTTCATTTTAGTTCTTAAGAAATGAAAATTTATTTTATGCGACTGAACTATTGCATGAATAATGTATATGAAAATTTTCTTTTATTGATTGAATTTTTTGAATGAGAGTTAGAGACTGCTCTAAAATATGTTTTAAGAAATTATTTAAAAATAGTCTAATGAACGAGTTGTATCTAAAAATATTATTTAATTTTATTAAATCCATTGATTAGTAATTAACATTGTTAGTAGATTCTTATACTATTATAAAAATTTAGAAATTGAAACAAATTTTCTAAACAATTTTTCAAATATATTCTGTGTGATTTCATATGTTAAGATGCTTTTACTCTAGATAAATGTTTGTTAAAAACATGAATTGTACAAAATATAAATAATATGAAACACATTTGAATTACATTTTTTTAATACATGGAAGTTTTATTAATTTTATAAGACTTGCTCCATATATTATAAAAATTCAAATGTGTTCTTATACAAGATTTTTTAAATTTTGTATAATATGGTAGAAGCACTTATTTCTAGATAGACTTCAATTTACTGTTATACATAATGTAGAACATAATGTATTATAATAGATTATTGAAATTTTGAACTATAATACAAATCTGTTCATTATTTGTAAAGAAATGGACTCTTTTTCAAAATATGATTAGATTCCATACATTTTTTGAGAGACTGTAAATTGGAACCTGGATGGAAATAAGTGTTTGTAGCTTACACATTTTTAATAGACATATATGTAATGTTAAGACATCTTTAAATTTATTTTTGAAAAAGCTAAATTATATATATATATATATATATATATATATATATTTACTAAAGTGTACATATTGTTTTTAAGTTTGAAAATTTGATAAATTATTTATTCTAAAATTGTAAATTATTTTTTCACATGTTATCACTAAATAATACTAAATATATATTACGAAATATTTTTATATTTCCATTGTTACATCACTTGTTTCCTTTAAAAATAAAGCTTGTTATTATGTGATTATCGAAATGCTTTTCTTTATTCAATTTTCAACACATCAGTACAAATGAGAAAATAATAAATATTCAATATGTTCTTATATACTTAATGAGCAAATATCTATTATTATTTTCAGATACTGAAATTTGAATTCATTTATGTTTAAGTATCATAATCACATATGTTAACATATGTTGAAGTAATTCATACATCTTCTATCATCCTTACAGTCTAGTGTACTATTGCACCATAGTTCTAATGTAATTATAAGTTACAATAACTTATTTTATACGAAATTACAAATACTATTTTCAACGTTATTTATTTGTTAAAAACTTGGAGAGAATGCATTCCATACGAGCACTTTTTGTATTATTATTTTGGACGGATTGTACACTGTTAAATTCGTTGGGTTTTCTCACAATAACCTAATTACAAGTCAATTTTAAATAAAATATTATTCCATAATGACGTTAAAAATATTTAAAAACAGATCGTGAATAAATTATAAATTACCAAAAACAATCTAAATTGAAAAACAAATAACTGTAATATTTATAAGGTCAGTAGCTACGAAAAAATGTATTTTTTTTTTAGTTATCACACACATAAATCATTTTTAAGATATTGTAACTATATATTAATTAGAATGCAATAATTTTGAATAATAATAAATCTTTTAGCGCACACAGTGCTAGTCACACCACTCAGTGAATAATTCACAATAAGAAAGTTACAATATATAAAATCTTTGGACGGATTAATTATCGCTAAATTTATCTAAAATAGTTGTAATATAATATCCACAAATAGTTAATTACAAAATTTATTATTATTAATACGTCATCATATATGACCTAATGGACGGTTTCGTTCGTTTTTTCTCTTAAAAGAATTACAATATACAAATGCTGCATTGATATAAATTTATTTTAAATAATAAATATGAAATAAATGTTAAAATGTGGGTAATTTGGAACTTGTTCTGCAATTTATATTCCTTAGAGTGTAATAATTGCATGAAACAAAAAAAAAGATAAAAAATTTAAACTTTCCATATTAGTAAAAATAATCTTTTGGTACATTTTTTTTTAAAAAATAATAATGTTTAGAATTGACTTAAAATGACATGAAATATAAATTTATAAAATGAAAAAGTTTGTTTCTGTTATTTACTTGGAATTGAAAGTAAATATTATTTTCAATGGTATACACCAGGCCCAGGAAGGCTATGAATGCGACCCAACACAAAATCGCGAACTTAATTAAAACTGTGATTTTCATAAGGGCCAAGGGATTGAATCACCGACAATTTCAGGAATTCCTTAAAAGTATGGATGCTGGCTATGACATCATTTATTTTTCAGAAGTAAGATGGCTAAGTCGAGACAAAATGTTGAAAATATTTTATGATTTGCGACATGAAATCAAGTCGTTTATGGTATCAAAAACAAAATTTGTGCCAGAACTTGTCAATGAAATCTGGCTTACAGATTTAGCATTTTTAGTGGATTTGACTCTTAGTTAAATGAGTTAAACGTGCGTCTTCAAGGTGAAAACCAACTTATCAATACAACGTTTCAAACCATGGCAGCGTTCTAAATGAAAATGAAATTATGGCAAGCTCGAAGTAAGGCAAACAATTATATGCATTTCGATATCAGATATCAGTGTTCATCAGTTATCAGTGTTAATGTATTTTATGTGTGGCTCAAGATAATTCTTCTTCTTCCAATGTGACCCACGGAAGCCAAAGATTGAACTCTTCTGGTATACACTGATTTCAAAATTAGTGAACATTTTATATTTGGAACTAAGTAATATTTTAAAATGAAATAATAAAGCTGTAAAACGAAAATTAAAATTAGTCTCTTCTCTTTCCCGCTCAATACACAGGCACATACATACATATATACACACGTGTGTATATATATATATATATATATATATATATATATATATATATATATATATATATATATATATATATATATATATATACACATACATAAGTATATGCAAATTTATAAATTGTAATTATTAATCGGCTAATTATTGTAAGAAACACTTCATCACAAGCATTATTGCCATTGACTTAATAATAACATAAATCAAAAGGTTTCCGAAATAATACTATTCCCCCTTCCAATATGACTCATGACAATAACTATGGTTATTCTTTGTCTCGAAGAACAAGGGACAGTCACGGGAATTTATTACTAACAAGTTTTGCAGAAATTAAACACTGTTCTCATGAGAAACGAGTTGGAAAACTGCATCATTGAATTTTGTTCACTATAATATGTCAGACGTTTGTCGAAAATTTCAAGAATTAAATTGTATTGCTCTTTTACATACCAATTCAAATTTGATTCCACAAGACTTTTTGATTTTCCCAAAACTAAAATATTACATTGAGGGAATTCGCTGTGAATCGATTTCCGAGGTTAAACGAACAGTTTTGAACTGATTTCAAACAAATAACTTTCATTTGATAGCTTTACAGCTTCTTGATTTGAACGACAGATTAGAATGAAATTTTTGATTTACCCTCGAATTTCTCATAAAATCATCATAATTGCATCTAGAGTCGGTCTTTAAAGGCTATATATTTACATAATTCAATTGTTAAATAAATATATCTACAAAATGCTTTAATTGACTTAAAGATATTTTCTAACAGTTAAATATGTGTGTCTAATTGACGCATACATTTCAATTAGTCTCTCCCACCATCAAAAAAAAAAATAAAAATGTACATATAATACATACATTAAAAAACAAATGTATTAAGTAAATGAGTAATTTGTATATTGTAATTAATTTGTTTGAATAAAGCAACCAATCAGTAAATTCATAGTGAATCTAATAATGAATCAAGCATATCTAACTGACCGTCATCCCATTCACTCGCTAGAAGTAATCCTGATAATTCGTCTTCGTTGCATAGCGGCACTGGTTCGGTGATGACTGCTTCGTTCGGCATGGAGTGAGGTACAAGCAATTCGTTTGTTGGCTCGTTTTGTATATGTGACAGACTGTCAAAGTGTGTATCATCCGTCATGGGCACTTCGAGTTTTGCATTTTGTTCTACTTTCGACGTTTTTCGTCGCATTGGTGCCATCGTTGAACGGCGGCGCGATCGACGCGATTCTTTTAATCTATCAAGATCGAGCCGCCAGAAGCCACCCTTTCCTGGCTCGTCTTTTGAACGGGCTACTTTCACGAAACACTTATTTAATGACAGATTGTGACGGATTGAATTCTGAAAAATTCATAAAAATCGAATCAAACTGCAAAAGTCTTTTGTATGAAATGAGTTAAAATGTAAATGAGAGACGAATAAATAAGAAACAAAGTATTAAGGACGAAAGAAGATTTATAACGGTGAATATTTTTTTTTATGAAAAAGAAAAAAAATAGACAGATATTTTGAAGCAAAGACGTTCAACACAATTCGATATTTCAATTCATGAAATAGAATTAGAAGTCAAAAATTAAATTAAATATGATATAAACGAAAATAAGCTTTATTAAATAAAAAAGAAATTCCATATTCGTTGCTCCAACTGACTTATTAAATTAAATATAAAATAAACTTGACATTTGATGAATGTTTTATTTAAATAGTGAAATGTAGAATAGGCTGTATATTATTTAATTTACATAATTTTATATATGATAGACCTAATAATATGTTATTGTAACTAATGAAGTGAAATATAGATTTAATTTAATTAATATATATTAAATTATCTAATGAGTAATTAGAAATGGATTCATTTCGTATTATTTATTTTTAAATCTGTTGTACTAATTATAAATGAAGCTTTCTTAATATATTTGCTATTAGCACTTATTATAAAGTTTGAATGCAAGTCCTCAATCGTTCTGTAAACAGCTGAAGATATTTCGTCATAGTTGTTAATTATTTATTACCTGCCAACTTGGATCTGCTCGTCGATAGTACAAAAAATTGTCCCTTATCCACGAATAAATAGCCGACAAAGTCATCTTATTACCATTTTTGGACATGGCCATACAAATCAGTGTAGCGTACGAGAAAGGTGGTTTTTTATCAGCGCAATGTTTGTATCTTTTGATATCCATAAGTACGAAGTCCTCTTTGCATGTTATGACACGCTGACTCAAACGACGCCGCGGTGGCACAGGCGAATCTGGAGGCGTGCGCGGCATCGCCATTATATTGGTAATATTGTGAAGCCATGTGAGACTTGTCAACTCTTGTTCGTCTGAATCCGATGTAGCAACTTCGTCTGAGCTGAGTGGAGCATTTTGCAAAGGTGGCGCTTCTTCGGTGGATACGATCTCTTCTTGCTCTGTAGGTAATAGTAAAAGGGCACCATCGTCACCGTGTACGAGCTGATATGCGGTTGTATCGAAATTCGGGGACAGAATCTCCAGCGCTTCGTCTGTTGGTATTTCTATTACCTGCTGCGAGGTAACTACGTCCGGCGCGAAGACGAGTGCTGGCGTTGAGGCACTGGTTACACGTAACATGTTTTCGACTTACTGTCCTTCGTAGTAACGACGCTGTCGAATTCGATTCATACTCTGTAATAATTAATTTTTGATAATGCACTTCTATAAATGATATACAAAAAAACAGATCTATTTCCATAAATAAATCAGTAGCCAAAAACACCACAAAATTTTCTTTATCAAAATATTTAATAATTATTTTCTTTATCAAAATTATCACAAAATATTTAATAATAATTTTGATCGTTCATTTCGATGGCAATTCCATCATCTTCAAAGCGCATTCGCGGTGAAATCTTTTAAGATTATCTTGACAAAAAAACATTTTACGATTTTTAGGACACTGGTTCATTTGTAACGATGAATTTAATACACACACACAATGCCAAACAAGATTCATTTCACGAGTTAAATAATTTATCATTATTGAAAATCGTTGAACAGAGAAAGATTATGCTGGGGGAATTGTTCGTAGCGAGAAGTGGCGCATCCTACTAACAATAATTTAGAGAAAAGTAGATATTATACAGTGACTGAGAAAATGGAAATTGTCTTGGCTGAGTAACATTTAAAACGGGACAGGACTCAGAGGGAAAAAGTCGTTCCAGATGACAAAAGACAAGTTTTGATTTGCAAAAGTGGCGATGGAATATCGTGAAATTTTAGAATAAATAACTATGCCTGAAAATGGAAACGAAACTATAAAAGAAAGAAATTGATGAACAGACGAGATAAGAATACAAGAAAATGTAAATAAGAAAGAGTATCCAATCATTAAAGTGTGGATGGTCAAAGATCAACGACAATAATTAAAATACATTCTCTCCCTCTCTCTTGATATATATATATATATATATATATATATATATATATATATATATATATATCAAGTTCAGAATTGACAAGTGGAGTTGAAGCATTACAAGAAATAAAAACAGATGAAAAGGATGCAGTCGATCCGGATGCTAAGAAAGAAAAAAATGAACCTCTAATATAAATACAATCAATATAATCAGTTTCACTAAAACAGATCGAATAAAAAAAATGGTCAAATATCTATACTATTCACAATACAGTTCTTTTACTGTGACCAAATTCACTTTCTGATTGAATTTTTCTTTCACTCGATAAATTACAAAAATGTTTCTGATCAAAACCACTCAATAAGTGATTACTGAAACATCTGTCCGTAGCTTAGATTTTTCTGAAGACATTTTTGTATCATAGGGCTCTGAAGATACTGGCATCGCCATCGAAATGCGCATAAGTAATAATGAAAAATGATCGATAATTATTTATTGAATATTTTTTTAACATGCATCGTTTTTAAAAAAATCAAAAAAATTAAAGAAAAAATCATTTATGAAAGCCTATACTATTCTTTCGCAGTACTGGTGATTAATTTGTTATTTTCTGTGTTCAACGGAAATTTTATTTTTAGAAACAATTACTTAAAAAGTACATTAACTATCTACATCTCAAATATATCAATTACATATATATATATATATATATATATATATATATATATATATATATATATATATATATTAAATAATTAAAAAAGAAGACTTAAAAAGATTAGTATTAAATTATCTATCATAGAACACTTTTTTTTAAATTACAGTACTTAGCAAAACTTATTTAAGTAATTTACTTGAATATTCAATTACATTGATTATTTTCCTAACAATTACATTAAATTGCTGGAAGACACTTTACATAGTCATTTTTATTGCTTAATGTTTGTCGATAAAAAAATAAATAAATTCTTTATACGTCTGGCCTTCTGTCTACTTTATAAACTCATTTACTTAAGTACTGTTTAAGAACATTGTTTTCTGAATTGAGTGTTTAACTGTATTAAGATGAATAATTAATAACTGTACGACCTATTTGCATTATACTGAAGAAGATAACAACGATATTAAAGATGTATAATTGTGTAGACAAGGCCGATAAAATAACAGTAAAACGTGTGGAAAAAGAAAAAGGAAAATACATCGATATATATATATATATATATATATATTACATAAAACTTGTTAAAATATCCAGTAGTTTTTTTTAAATAAAAAACAAATATCAATTCTTTATAAAAAATAATGATGAAGTCTTAAAAATTATATAAAATATGCAAACGAGTTCTCGTGAGGACCAGTTAGAATAAATTCGATCTGTTTAAAGCTGCTTGTGACTATTCTACCTTCTGACTGGGGGGGAAGAATGAAACGTTCGAACGTTTGCTAACGGTCAGTCAAAGGCCGAGAGAAAAAATCAATATAGTCACAGATTCCACGTACAGGTGTTTATAAAACTCAACAACTTACGGAAAATACGTGTATGATGTATTAGTGTATGCGTACCATGCTGATGTTTCAGATAACAAATTTCGTTTTAAATAAAATGCATTAAATGCAGTGGCGCGTCGTAGCTTCATAGCACCGAGGAAAATTTGAATTAGGATGCCCCACGTACAGTGTTGAATTCATACATTTTTCCAGTAATGAGTTTATAAAAGATTTGTTTGGGGTCCCCCTGTCGACGGGGCCGCAGCCAATTACCTTTTTTGCCCACAGTCCGATATGCGCCACTGATTAAACAACACTTTTCGTCACAAATCGTTTATATTAACGATAAAAGTTGTAACAGTAATATTTTATATTCTGTATGATTTTTTCAATAGGCGTTATTTTGAGAAGTTCGCGACATTTTTGAAAAAACTGTACGTTTTTACTTTCTTAGAAAAGGGCTGCTCACGAAAATGGATTCATATGTATGACTCACTGGTGTGATTATTCAAGCAAAAACGCACGATTAAATGAACACGAATTTATTTAGAAACTCATAATAGTGTTACTCAGTGCGAGACTTTTATTAAAAAAATTAAAAATAAATGAAACAAAATATAATTCGTTCTTAAACATCCAGTTATCTAAGGAGATTCTGCTTGTATATCTTAAATGTTTTTTTTTTCAGTTAACATGGCCAACTGTTCAGTTCTATTAGTTTTAATTCGATCTTAAGTATTTGCAAGAAAATTAGCTTTAAAATCGCAACAAAAAGAATTTACTAAATTATTATTCAAAATATCGATTATACTTTATAAATATAAATTACGGCCACGGGAAAATTGTCAAATAGATCCCTAATAAAGAAAATACAATATGAAAATGTCTTTAAGTAGACATATAACGTGTGTTTTCGTAATAAATATTGTTCCATTATCAGCAAATGTGCGGTCATAAAATTTATAGAAACTAATTTATTGTACTGACTATTAAATAACATACATCAACGTTAACTTGTAAAAAAGCTTTTGACAAGAGAATTACATTAAACCTAAATAACAGAACTGTTTTATTCACATAAACTTTTTTAAAATTGTTATTGCCAATTTGCAACCATAGATGTATGAAAATTAGAAAAAAATATTGGATTATCGTCATTATCATATTAATTCGAAAAATAATTACTTACAAATTCGAGTAAAAATTAAGGGTAACGAAATTAGTGACATTAATAACTGGATATGACAGTTAAATACATATTGGATTGAATATATCAAATATTTTATCACTAGTATATAAGCCTTCAAAATTGAAGGGAAAATAGAAAGAAACAGAGTGAAAAAATGTTTATTGGTTTTTAAAATATATAAACATAAAAAATATCTAAGAACGAAACTTAATGAACTTATTTTGAAACTTATCCATTGTGAAAATTTCCTTATACACCACATTCGCCATATGGCGGCCACGTTGCGGACAAAGTGAGGAGAAATGTGGGTTTTTATTATTAAGAGAAGATTTATTACACACACACAAATATACACACACACATATATATATATATATATTAAAAAAAGAAATACTAGTAAATAAAACACTACGTTTTAAATTTATATGGACAAAACTTTTTACAATGGCGCTGCAAAAATATACAAGGAAATGATAAATATTTCTAAAAAAATGTACCGATTGATTTCACTTAGTATACTTATAATTGTTATTAGGTAATTTGTATGAACTATTCGCATATTGTAGTATGTAAATATTTTGATGTTATTGCGTGTTACAGAAATAAAAATAAATACATACAAGTATTCCCTATTCGAATTAAAAACTTTCTCAAGATATAATATAGTGATTAGTAGTATGTATATATATATATATATATATAATATATATATATATATATATATATATATATCGTATATATATAACTTTTTAATAATTTACAGCTGTATTACAATCTATTATAATTTATTAAAGTTTTAAAGATCCAGTGACAGCCTTTTTATGTGTTTTTGGTATTTTTTTAAATATTCTCATCGGATCTGAGTAATAATTTCTTTCTAGTGTTCTTTCTCTTTCACTGCTCTTGATATTATTACGTCTCTCTCTCTCTCTCTTTATATATATATATATATATATATATATATATATATATATATATATATATGTATGTATGTATATATGTATAACTTTTTAATAATTTACAGTTATATTTACAATCTATATAATTTCTTAAAGTTTTAAAGATCCAGTGACAGACTTTTTTTGTGTTTTTGGTATTTTTTTAAATATTCTCATCGCATCTGAGTAATAATTTCTTTCTAGTGTTCTTTCTCTTTCTCTGCTCTTGATATTATTATGTCTCTCTCTCTCTTTATATATATATATATATATATATATATATATATATACAACTACAAACGTAATAGCAAGGTTAAAAGTTTGAAATAGCGGAAATATTGCATGAATAGAAGACAGTCAATGGTTGACAGAAATTATTAACAATGAGCAGAGAAATATAAAAGGGATCAAAAAGAAAGCAATAACTGAATGGAATACGGAGAACAGAAAATGAATTGAAAATGTTTGAAAAAAAGAGAAATTGGACTGTTAGAAGAAACTGAAAGAGAGCTTTATCGATTTTCCATCGATGAGTCTATTTGTTTGATTAAGAATATAAAAAAAACTTTATTATTTGCATGTAAATATATTAATTATCCTCAAAATTGAAACAAAGTAAATATTAGTATATGTTATTGTTAGATATATTACAATTTTTTAATTTTTTTTCTTCACAATGACGGTCTTTTCTTTTTGGCTGTTATAACATTGAATGCAAGGATGTTTACCTTTTTATGATTGTTAGTGCAGTGTATGGAGTTTTCAAATTATTTACAATTTGGATAGAAAATTCTCCAAGTATTAATATTTAAATTGTATTTGTTTATAACTTGTTTATAACAAAACACAAACATTTTTAATCTTTATCATAGAAATCAATCGACAAACTGACCGCATCTTGTCAGAAACAGAAATCAATCAATTCAAGTTTTCAATCGTTCGAAACGTTCAAGCCAATCGAAATATTTGGATCGATTTTTCGTACCAGACTAGATTAATTTTACTTTATTGCGTAAAAAAAACATGTATATAGAAATGGAACATTCGGTGTCCTTTTCATTTGGCAGTGAGAAAAGGTTGCCGACCTCTGCACAACGAGCTTTAAGACATGTACAATGGTGCTAATCTACAATACGGTTACTGTAAAGAGCGAGTGAAATAGTTGAGGACAGTTGTAGAGCGTTCATGGATATTTGGTGGCAGCCTCCGTCGCAACGATCTGACGCGGCACTGGACGCTGGTCAGCGCCGACGCCGCAACGCGTGACGTCACCAATGATAAATTGTGCGATAGGTCCGGATCAGCCCATCGTTAACGCGTTTTCATTTGTTTTTTTTTTTACAATTTATTTTAATTACATTCGTCCTCTTCTGATTAAATCATATTTCTTTTTTTACAATTATACGAATTAAATATTTGTATAATAAATTAATAAAATTAAATTCTCACCAAATTACAGAGGAAAATGTTAAAGAATTAAATGGTAATAAAATAAGTTTTTTATGCTCTATTTACATTTTTCAATTGTTATTTATTTATATTTATTTCGTGTAAATAATATAAATGATGTAAAGTATGTTGAATGATCAGTATTTAAAGTATGGAGGTGATTCATAATCGATTCCTCGATTACTTGAGTACACCGATGTGATTAATTTAACTCTTTTTCGATTAATCTAAAATAAAACGATTACTCCAATTTTACTTAAAAAGAGAAATACAAAATAAGAAACAAAAACTGACTGGTGAAAAAATAACAACATAAAAATCTTTTCAAGTTAAGATTTAATCGCAATTTTGCGAATAGGACGTCCTGGCTAAAGCACTAAATACTTAGTTTATGATTGACAACAGGGTAAACTTTCTTTACAATACATTTATAAATCTATGGCTAGATTAACTTTCACACATGAATTCTTTCTTCATCCCACAAACCGCACATTTTTTTCTACTCGAATTTTAAAAAAATCATTATTGATCATTTTTGATTATTGTTCATGCACATTCGAAAGCAATGATATCAAGTTATAGAAAAACTTAACTCTTAAAATTGGTTAATTTTAAAAATTATATTTTTTAGAAAAAGAATTCATCTATGAAAGTAAATTCTCTTATCGCAAAATATATTGATACACTGTGTATTTTTAAATACCTAGAGCTAGTTCAGCAGTTATACAATAAAGAAATATTATCTGGATTTCGAAGAGCCGTGATCTTTTATCATAATATAAAATTAATAAATCGCTTTCTGCTATTCAACAAGTTACCTTTTTAAAGATTTATGGCGAGTTAGTATACTATGTATTTTATTTATATTGAAGCACGGTTGAAGTATGGCGGCGAAAGTGACTAAATACCGATTCTATAGAATTCATTAAACCCTATTTTTTTCTTCAAAAAACATTCTCACCAATCACATATTTTCTATTGCTTTACAGCAGCTTTACTGAAAAATTCTAACAAACAAAAATATCAATTTCAAAGCGTTAATGCGTTTCACCGGTTATAGATTCAAATGAACGACCTAATCTATGTATGTCAATACGTCCTTATAAATTAATCACTGATTCTGTACACGGTGCTTGTATGTAGAAAATTCAAAGAAAATGTAATTAGCTTAATATTAGTAAATAATAGAATAGGTGCTATTAATACTGCACGAGGGGACCGGTCTACGGTGGAGACTTAATTGTTATTTTTATGAAATCGTAGTGAGGTCCGGCACTGCATGACCGACGACCAGTATCGACAATCAATACACAGACGTACATAGGTGATGGCATCTGAAAGAGTAATCATCTGTTTTCCTTGCGCAGAGGTCGCTCTCGACCCGATCAATTTTATTCCCAGAATAACCACTGCTGATAGAACGAAAAGTATACGTGTGTTCCATGAAAAATGGGAAAATGCGTTTGTCACATATCTGCTACGTGTATAGCAGATGGTAATGCGTTGTATGATCATTATTTACGATTCATATCGTATGATGTAGATAATAATATGTGAATGTACTTAGATTCAAATATTTTTGTTATATATATATATATATATATATATATATATATATATATATATATAATTACACTGTAAAGATTGTAATGAAGAAGGAATATATTTAAAAGAATGTATATGATGTATGTAATAAGTATGAAAAGAATAATATAAAATTTGTGTATTCTTTTAAAAAGGTTTCATGTAGTAGCTATGTTTATTTAAAAAAAAACGTATGACTTATCGAACGAAAAATTAAAAAGAAATATTGAACATATCTGTCTTTCGTACAAAACTGAAATAGAGAATTTGCAATACAAGTTTGGTTCCCAAGGAAAGCTATATATTCAAATCTAACTTATCCGAAGCAGCAGTCATATTAAACATTATTATTATTATTAATAAATATGAGGTACATCGTTTTATTTTTTTATCAAGAAACATTTTATAGTTTCTTAAGTCAGGGGTGGGGGACTTTTTCATGTTGGAAGTCCGCATTTATTTATCTGTAATCAAATAAGGCCGCATTCGGGAAACTTTAATTAGATATACTTAAAAATGTACACTATTTTGTAAAAATCCAGCTACTTTGTATTTAATAATTTCAAAAAAAACTGTTTGTTAATTTTAAAGTTAACTAATTTTTAATGACTTTGTTTTGTCTGCTTTTTATTGGAAAGTATTTCAATATTCAGTTGCAGCATGAAGGTTTGCAGCTTCAGTTGATCATCTAGATCAGGGATACTCAACCTGGGGCCATATGACCCCCAGGGAGGTACAGGATATTCCAAGGCGGCCATAGGTGAAAATAACGTAAAAGGAGGGCCAAATAAAAGTGAGAAATGAAGAAAACAGAGAAGTGACCGAGAAAAGAAGGGTCACATTGATCGAAAAATACTTAAAGTATACATTTTTATTTAGTTATTGTATTTTATGTAAATTATAAAAATTACAATAAAACATGTTCTATTTACAAAAAAAACATTTAAATAAGTACTTTTTTACAGGTAGGACAGAGGGGCACAGAAAAAAAACAAGGTCGTAAGGGGGACAAGGTCGGAAAAAGGTTGAGGAACACGGCTCTAGATGGGTATCAGTCATAAATTTTACTTCCAAAAAATGAGGTGTTTAGTCAAAGCTAGCTGGATTCAGTCAAAAGGCCGTACTTAAGATCCTAGAAGGCTACGTGTGGCCTTAAGGCCAAAGGTTCCAGATCCCTGATCTAGATTATACATTTAATCAGTGAATTGAAATTTCAAAATTCATAATATATATGCGTACACGTACACACACACACGGATATATATATATATATATATATATATATATATATACTATTCAACATTATAGAACAAAATAAATATTTATTATAAATTAATGCTTACACTTTGCTTATTACTATAATTATTGAAATGAGAAAAATATTGAGGTTATTGAATATTTGGCAATTCATTTATTTTGAAAATGTACAAAATATTCAATATCTAAAATACATTAATGAATCTTGACAGTCAAGCTTCATTACAAAAGTGTACAAATTAAATAGAGACTATTAAGTACACGTAAAACTTTCCAATTAATTAAAAAGTTCTGGTACTTTTATACAAATATACGCTTTTGAATATTTTAGTGCTATATCTGTACATCAGCTATAGTTTCAAATAACGATTTTCACAAAGTCCGTGACTTTTTGACGGTCATGATCTCGGCTGCCATCAGATTTTGATGGCATTCTGATACACAAATTTTAAATTCAATCTTTAAAGAATAATGCACGCGTTCTACAAACGGAAAAGAATTCGTTTCACTCGAAAAAAATATACTTCTTTGTTATTATTTTAGAGAAAACTATTTGAGAAATGAAAAAAGAAATGCACTTTTTTAAAGCAAATGTCACTTTGTAGTAACTTACTGTTTTTGCGCGTTTTTTTGTTTTTTCTTATACAATCTTTCATATGAGATTTGATTTTATAAATTTTATACAAAATATTTAGGTTTATATGATATAAACAAGAAGAGTTGTTTATAAATATTTTTCTATCCCTATATTTAATATTCATATTATAATAGCTGAAATTGTTTGTAGATCTTAATGAACTTGATATATATATATATATATATATATATATATATATATATATATATATATATATATGATTATGTAGAAAAGTAAATTCATTTTACAGAAGTAATAATTAATAAACGAGCACTTTCAATCGATTAATTCATTCAAAGTTTAGTTTTATATTATAGGATATTGCAAATTATACATTAGACATACTTGTTCTATTTTATTATCATGAAAATTTTATTTCCAGCTATTAAAATTGTATGTCTCTTATTACAAGAGAACAATTATTGATCTCATTTTGTACAGACCTATAAAACATCAATGTCTGTATATTTTCAAATTTTTCTTATACATTTTCAAAATTACAGACCTCTTACTTACTCAATATTAATAATAAATTATACGATATCGGATATGATTTTACATTAATGAACATCTCCTTTCTTTATTTTCAATCAACTTGTTTATATTGGTATTTTACTATTTTATAAAAATACCATATGAATGAAATTATTAATAAAAGTCGTGTACGGATAATGAAAATATTTGTATATGGGTGTTCCGAAAAGATAGTCCATACATTCATTTTGAGTTCGATTATTTCCATAGTTTGTGAATTTTATTGATTTCATTTTAGGGGTTACTATTGAAATACATGTATAATAAAGGTAAAACTATATACTAAAAAAATGAAATATTTGATTCGACTGGACAAGAAATTCTTGTTAATCTTTTTTTTACATTTCGTGCGATTATTATCATCATTTCTATGATCTGTTGTTTCATGTAAGAAATATGACAAATTAATAAATATTAGACTAGAGTTTCATAAAGTCAAATTATCTAAAGATCACTCCCATGGGTTGAAACTGATCGTAACGAACAGCACAACTTTATAAAAGATACCTAAAGACGAATAAATGTAACAAGATTGCGGGCCAAAAAAATAAATATAAATATAAAGGAATAAAAGTTTTGTAAAGCTTTAAAATTTCTCTCTCTTTATATATATATATATATATATATATATATATATATATATATATATATATATTAGAGAGAAAGAGTTATTATGTACATGTATTATAGTAAGAAAAGTATGTTAATGAGTTTAAATTCAATTAAAAATCGATTTCCATTTAGAAGAAAACATGCTGATTTTTTTATAAAATTTCGAAAAGAGTGTGAAGTTTGAGCAACCAGAATAAAGGTGTCTACCGATTATTTATCTCCAATGGAAAAAACAAACATCAATGTCTTCTCTTATACTTGTTTTTTTCTTTTTTTTTAAATACAGGTCCCATCGACAGTGTACAATTGTGTATAATTAAAGATGATATTATCGGTTCTATTAAAGAAGCATTATTTTAAGTGTCCGTGATTTAAATAAATATTTTTTTAACTTATATTAATCCTTCGAAGCCGGGCGTGTATCTAGGAATCCATTGATGATTCCCAAAGAAACTATGCTATCAGAGCACTATCTTTTGGATGATATATTTGAAGGTCACTAATCTCTTTCTAATGGGACTAAATTTATAACTCATTCTTTCATTAAAAAAAATATGACTGTCCGAAAATCAGAAAAATCACGTTTTTTTCATTTAAAAACCTATAAAAATTATGAACTTGAGAATTGGGTTGAATAATATTTTTTTCCAAAAGTTTATCATTGGAAGGAAACGTATAAAAAATTCAAGACTACGTTTAGGTTCAAGATGTGACCGATGTGAAACCGTTTTGTGCACACTAGATTGTTACAAAATTTTTCACGCTCAGTAAAGTTATTTCTGAAAATTTTCAATTGTAATCATTTTTTCAGCTTGCAAATATATGTTTTCAATCAAGAGATTTTTGTTTCCCCAAATATACGATATGTCAGATAGATGTGAACTTTCTAATGGGTAATATGAATTTTCTTGTTACTGAAAAATGTATAATTGTTATTTTGTTCGAGATAAGAGAATGTTCAACTACTCGAAAAATATTTGTTAAAAAATTTAGCACCCTTCGCCCTTCCTCGGCTCCAAAGGGTTAATAAGAATAATTACAAAAAATACGAGATTTAAAGTATTATTAATTTGAGAAAATATTATATTTTAAAATTTAAATAGATTTGTCTATTGGATCGAGTGTGAACTTTTACAAAAAAAAGTTTTGAATATCGTTACATCTTTACCTTTTTATTCAACGTCTTATTGTATGCACTATTGAGAATACATTACTTGTTATACTCTTAGGAGTCTCCAGGTGTTATTATAGAACTTTAAATGTTATTCAGTTCATTGCCAGCTATATAAAAAATATTATAATATCATTAAAACATAATAAATGAATTGTCAAATAACTAAAAACACAACTGCTTTTTATTAAAAAAAACCTGATGTTTTACAATTGACTAACAAAGAGTTTCGATGACGAAGATTATTATTTTCGCATATTCATCATTTTAACTATGACGTCATTGATGCAGGTGTGAGAGTCGAATTTTTATATTTGTCTTATTTTATATATTTAATCTACACATACACACACACACACATATATATATATATATATATATATATATATATATATATATATATAATCAGAATTGCATATCTGGCATATTATGATAATCAACAATAAAAATTACTTTTAAAAGTTATATTAATTATCAAAAAAATATACATAACATCAATTACAGTCAATTAATTATAAGTATACATATCCACTGTTATTAAATATTCGTGACAACGTTTGATTACACAAATTTATGTTTCAATTATCATGATATATTTTTGTGCAAAATAAGTATGCTGTACTGAATATATGTATATATTTTTTATAAAACTACTAAGTAGAGCAAAAAATGAGTTAAATTCATTACACCTATTTTTTAGAAAATGGATTTTGATCTTGAGAAATATTAAACGTATAAGTTTATTTTTTATCGATTATGTTATCTAAATAACAATTCAGGTAATTGTAAAGAACTGTAATTAATTTTTATGCTGCAATGGAAATAGTTTGATATACAAGCCTGGTAAATTTATATATATATATATATATATATATATATATATATATAATATATATATAAATATTATTTATATATATATATATATATATATATATATATATATATATATATATATATATATAAATATATATATAATATATATATAAATTATATATATATATATATATAAATATATATATATATATATATATATATATATTTATATATATATATATATAAATATATATATAAATATAAATATATATATATATATATATATAAATATATATATATATATAATGAATTTAATTGTTAAAACTTGGAAAATGGAAAATCTATATTCATATTAAATATTATTTTTTACAATCTATGGTATGTCGAAACGAAATTAAAAGATTGTAAATAAATAATATTTAATATAAATACAGGTTTTCCATTTTCCAAGTTTTAACAATTAAATTCATTTTATTTATGTCAAATATTAATATTTTTATCGACTATAAACTGATATAAAGTAAAAATCAGTGGCGCGTTATAGCCTCATGGGGCGCAGGTAAATTTGAATTAGGGTGCCCTATATACAGTGTTGAATTCAGACATTTGGATTGGATTCAGATTGGTTTCAGACCCCCTGTTGGTAAAGGTCACAGGCAATTGCCCTTTTTTTCTCATAGGATAAAGCAATAAAGTATAAATTGTTGATTATAATAAAGTATAAATTGTATTAAATTTAGATTTTTATATTATTTTCGTATCAATACCAATAAATGGAACAAACATTTATTAATAATTTAAAAAAAGTATTAAATTCGATTAAAAACAAAAATCGTGATATATTTTCTATTGAAATCCACACTTACAAGCGCCATTACCTCCTCCCACCGCACTTGAAAAAGGTTCAAATTACTTGGATGAATTAATTAAATCTGCAATCTGATATGTCCTTGAAAAATATTTTTACACCAATCCCGATTTTTGACGTTTTTTTTTGATATTGTTTCATTTCGGTATCCCTATTTATTAGGGGATATTTTTTATTTTTATTTTATTTTATTAGGGGGTATTCGTCTTTATATCCAACATATCTTCCTAGTACTATAATTGTCTTCATGTAAATTTGATAAATAAAAACTTCCAAAACAAAAATATCGAAATATCTGCGTACAGTATAACCAGATTTATACAGAAAAATGTTCCACAAAAAAGATAAAAGAAAAAAATATAATTTTACAGTGCCGAAGTTTGAGAAAAACGAAGCAAACAAAATATACAGGTATCTGAAGCATTTCATTTATCATCCTTAATTGAGCAAGCTATCCCTTTACCATGCTGGAGAATGACATTATAACTCTTTCCAATACGATAAAAAAAAATCAAAAACTAGAAATAAAATAATAATAAATAATAATGTAAGAGCGATAAAACCGTTCATAGATAATAAATATATCCTGTGACATTTAATGCGCAAAATCTAAATTTTTACTCTCAGTTGAAAACATAAAACTTAAGGGCTAGTGTAACTGAGGAATGAAAGAATCTACGAAGACAATAAAGTTTTCAACATGATTTTCTTGTATTCTTTTAATATTTCGCGTTTGAACAAATATATGGAAGAAAAACGGTAAAATTTTAATCATCGAATAATTAGTATACATTTAAATTAACAAATGTATTATATATATATATATATATATATATTTCTTATATATACTTTTCCGAACTTACATGCACACATTATTTTTTATATTCAGAAAGGTCTAAAATAGAAATATTTTTTTAAATGTTTTTTTTTTATATTAACCTTATGAGAGAACTTACTCACTACAAAAACAGGCTGAAATCTAGAAATTCAATGCTAGAGATCAAGGTAAAAATGATGTAAAATAAATAATAACTATATATATATATATATATATATATATATATATAAGTAAACTATATATCTATAATAATATAATATATATATATAAATAAATAAATAAATAAACTGCGACAATCTAAAATATGGAAATCGGGATATTCCAGTTTTTTACTTAAATATATGTCGATTCGACTATACAAGTTAGCAATTTCAAAATGTGCATTTATTATGCAAATAAAATAGATTATATCTAGTTGACAATCGTTTTCATATTAAAGGTGGAAAAGATATATTTTAAATTTAAAAACTTAGAACCGAATAAATAGCTATAGCATATATTCTTTACTATATATATATATATATATATATATATATATATATATATATATATATATATATATATATATACCTATTTAAAAGACTTTTTTACCGAATACGAATATCCAACGAAGCAAGTAACGGTTCCGATAAATAATAAATAATATAAAAACATCAATTTACTATTTTGTCATTTCATAAATATATGTGTGTATTTTGTATTCATATATATATATATATATATATATATATATATATATATATATATATATATATATATATATATATATATAAATATTCATACAGCTAAACAAATGTATTTTTAAATTTGTATTCATACAGTTTCAAAACGAATCTTACCTTTACATATGAATGTAATTAAGGACGTTGGCAAACTAAAAACGTAACATCCGCAGATCCTGAATAACGTTTTGTCCGCTGTTCAGGGTATCCAGTCACAGGCACTTTTCACTTTCACCGAACTTAACAGCCGGCTTTGAGCAGTAATCATAAACTCTAGGAACATACTAACATGTGGATACAGGTAGATCGGCAGCACTCTAGATCATGACTTGCGCGTTAATATCAACCACCTCCACCAACCCTTATATATATATATATATATATATATATATATATATATATATATATATATATATATATATATGTATGTATGTATCACCACCGATAGACGTTACATCATATTACTATTATTTTATATCAAGATTAAAATCGAATTAGTCGAGAGAGTACAGAAATATTTAATATTGCAGTTTCTGAAACTTTAATGACTCATTTAAAATGCATATGTCGATACGTAGCTGTGATATAAAAAAACTGTCATACAGTACGTGCTGGTATTTAAAATTGCACGCATCTGTTAATCTCGGAAAAAATGAATGACGTAAAATCATTTAAATCGATGAAATCAATTAGGAACTGGAATATTCGTATTATTTACAGATTGTTTCATATATCAAAAACTCGCCTTTAGATATCGATTGTTGATAAGAAGAATAAGAAAAAAACAAAAATAAATTAGTGTATACTTTCATACATAAGAAACGCACGATATTTAAAAAATTCAAATATGAAAAAAACAATGAATATAATTTAATTGTTATTTTTTAAATATTGTCATCGAATTTAAATAATACGTTTCAACAAACACACCAATTTTGATCAATAGTTAATAAATGTTATTGACCTAAATAAACTCATAGTTAACAAATTTTCTTACACTAATATATATTAAACAATGCATCGGACATTAAAATAGAAAAATGATACCTTAATTTTCATTTAAAAAATATAGAGGTGTAGTGTTAGTTTGGTACTTGACAATTTGAGCTATCTACTCTTTTGAAATAGATTTAATTTGATTTTTACCTCTGTAAATTGAATGCTACACATAGTAGTTCGATATCGAAAAGATGTGCCATCAAACTACGCCGTATCGCTACAAAATCATGTCTTGACAAAAGTAAAACGAAAATAAACGAATTTTCGTTTTTTTTCTTTGTATGTACATATTTTCTTTGCCTTCCTATACCCAATTATATCTCCCCTTCCTATATTTTTAATTAATCAGTTTCTAAAATAATTAAAATACATATTATAAACAAATATAAACATGTAAATAGATACTGTCATTCGTAAATTAGTTAGACATTTATCTAATTAAAAAAAATATAATATATAATACTGTGCCTGTTTTATTTGACTATACTTATGCAATTAATGGATTAAACTAAAGCAATTTTACTGTATTAAGCATATAAATCTTCATAAGAATCGTAAAATAACTGCAATGAAATCAATAAAATATGCAGATAAAATTCAATTGTTTTAACACCAGCATCTATTTCTTTTTCGTATCAGCCTAAACGCTACAATTATTTTTATTAATGTGGGTACTTAGTAAAAAAAGAAGTACATATATATGATTAGTATGTATACATATGTATATATGTGTGTGTGTGTGTGTGTATATATATATATATAATGTTGGTAAGAAAATAATTGCGGTTTTTGTTTTCTAAATTCTCACCTTAATTTTTTTCAATGGAAGTCATTTCATTGTGTTCATGTTAATATTATTTTAAAATGCATTTTTGGTCTATATTTTGGTAACATCGACAATGGTTTTGTTATTAATTTTGCTTCAAATTGAGCTAATGAATTAAAAAAGGAAAAGAAGCAAATAAAAAGAAATTTTTGGTATGAGTTCAAAACGAGTGGTGTGTAAATGTGTCAGAATCCTTAAAAAAATACATACATCCTAGTGTATTAAGAGATTTATTAAGAAACGTTACAATATTGTTATTTCTATGTAAAATCCGTCCATGTACGGAATTTAATATAAGATAAACTCTAACAAAGAATAAAAAAATATCAGTCGATATATATATCAACTTAACAATACTTTCAGTTCTTAACAACATTCATATTTTGCGTGTCTTCGTATGCGCTATTTCCACCGAAAATAATTACACTTGATGAATGTGCACAGGAGAAATAGACAAGTGGGAGATTGATACGTTTAGTTATTTATGAGCGTATTCATCTTAAGAGTTCGACAAGTGAAATCAATAGCTGAACGTTTTGACAGCGCATCGAACTCGTTGGCGTCAATGCGCCCTCATAAAGACACGCGCGAATGATTTCGTTGGGTGGCGATAGGGACGCTTGGCACCTGCCGCCGACCATTGTCCTATGCGAAACACCTGCGAACCCGCACCCTATACTAACCAGGTTTCCGGTCGCGCCACGCACCATTGAGAGCGCGTTTGCATAAATGATCTTCGTCATATTTTCATAATACTATCTTAAAATTGCTTTTTCTACTAAAGAATAATTTATATAATGAACATATATATATATATATATATATATATATATATATATATATATATGTATATTATTACCTACATGATATAATAATATATCTTTATTGCAAAATCAAGTTATAAAAGGCATTTATATCGATTGCTTAAGCAGTATTTACAAAAATGCGACGGTATCAGTGAAGCTATATGAAGAAAAAAGAAAGATTAAAATTGGCAAAAGTGTAAGACAGAGAGAAATTGGTAATCTTCTCATTGGACGATATCTTCGATTTATATAATATGGAAATCTTTTATTTAAATCAATCGAATCTATTATTATAAACGGAATAGAATTTATTTAAATAAATTACATCAGTTTTTAAATCGAAAAGTCCACTTTATATGAAAATATTCAATAAATTTATTGTATATATATATACAGTAGTACACCCAGGACATCAAGACATCGGGCGAAAATGCTCCTATATACACAGAGAGATTAATATAATCCTCTATCACTATCTCCTATATTATACACAGAGAGATTAATGTAACCGCGACTGAAGTAAATCAAGAGCTTTGTAAAAAGAAAAGAAAATTGTATTTTATTCTTTAAATACATTTTATAATCACATAATGAGTTTTATTCAATTCACATTAAAAAAATTTTAAATTTTTAATTAAAAAATTTTTAAATTTTTAACTCGACCCCTCCAAGATTAAATCTTGAGTGTACCACTGTACACGTATACGTATATATATATATATATATGTATATATATATATATATATATATATATATAATATGATGTTGAGTTAATATATGCGATGTGAGGGAAGTGAGCCGGAGGAGAAGGCCAAGTAAGCGGGGGCGGAGTCCCCGAGGTCGGAGAGCGTAATGACTATGGGGCACAGCTCCCTAGTATCCGTATAAAATAATTTTATTTAGAAAAATATTTTCGATCGACTAGAAGATTAATATTTTCTTTAAAAATATTTAATATCAATATATGATTTATAAAGCATGTAAAAATTCAATATTTAAAAATGACATATTGGATACATCTTAACTGTTCAAATAAATACATTCTCTGTTAAAATGAACTGTCATTTTGTAATCAATTAAACAAACTACTTTCTCTCTCTCTATGTATGTATGTATATTATATATATATATATATATATATATATATATATATATATATATATAACTATTTTTTGTATAAGTGAACGAACGTATATCAATTAGAGTTTAATTATATTAAACACTATACAAACACAATATCTGTTATCAGTACAGAAGTACTGGCAACAAATTTAACTAAAATATGATAAGTTATGATAATATATACCATGGTTAAAAAGTGTATTAGTAATCACACGTGCACAAAATGTCAGCTCTGAATAGAATTTGTGTTTTTCGTGCGTTTAATTCGCCGCGTTTTTTCTCAAACGTCAATGTTCATTCGCAACAAGAAATTATACTGGATTATTTGAAAAATGATGATGAGGGAATAGCTGTTATTGGTTTAAATCGATCAAAACAATACAATGCTTTTAGTAAACAACTATTAAATAGTTTCAGTGAGACAGTGGAAAGACTTAAGTATGATTCTTCGATTCGAACAATTATTTTACGAAGTTTGGTCCCTGGTGTTTTCTCTGCCGGTACCTATCTTTTTTCATATTTAATCAAATTTAATTACATTTCTATACTGTTTTTTCTGAATTTCATTAGATATTTGACTAGTATTATTTAATAGGAGCTGATTTGAAAGAGAGGCGTCAGTTTACTGAACAAGATGTATCAATCTTCACCGGCAAATTTCGAACTTTGAATGCAAATATAGAAAATTTACCAGTACCGGTAATAGCGGCTATTGATGGCACAGCACTTGGCGGTGGATTGGAAATAACATTAGCATGCGATATTAGGTACTTTAATCAGACAAAAGTAATTAAGAGCCTAAGCTTTTTTTAAAAACCAATTACTTAATATTTGATTCTTTAAATGTATAAATGGTTCATTATATTAAATATTTATGTACCGCAATAAATAATTATTTTATGTATTGTTCTTGCAAAAAAGACTTTAATGTGTATATCTGATAATAAGTATATATTTTTAATATATTTACTATTATAACAAACTACTGATTTATTCACAAATGAATTTTCATTCTGCGCTACCCCAAGAAGAAAGTATAATCAAAATGCTTAGTAATTAATCATTGATGTTTTTCAAAATGGCTTATAAACATTTCGATGGCAATTACATTATTTTCAGAGTGCTTTGGTATAAAAAAATCTGAACACTTAGTTGAGATCGAAATGAGTAATATATGCCATTATCAAAATGATAAATTAATGAATATTTTGATGAGAAAAATATTTGTAATAATGTAAAATGAAAATTTATTCGTCCACAACCTCAAAGATTACAGTTGTGATACTTATCCTTTAGAAATAATTGTGATATTTATCCTTTAGAATAGCATCGTCTAACGCAAAAATGGGTCTCGTCGAAACAAAATTAAGCATAATTCCAGGATCAGGTGGAACGCAACGATTACCAAGACTTATTAATCCAGCTGTAGCTAAAGAACTTATTTATACGGCGAGAATATTTGATGGAAAGCAAGCAAAAGAATACGGTATACGAAGAGATTTTTTAATATATTGCTGTTAAATTATTTCGAATCCTTTTTTTGATGTTGCAGGTATTGTTAACCATACCGAAGAACAGAACGAAAACAAAGACGCTGCATTTCAAAAAGCTTTGGAAATCGCAAGAGAGATACTGTTGAATGGTCCCCTTGGAGTAAAGATGGCTAAAAAGGCGATTGATAAGGGGCTACAAGTGGATATTGCTACAGGAAATGCTATTGAAGAAGCGTGCTATGCACAATTAATACCTACAAATGATCGATTGGAAGCATTAACAGCGTTCGCGGAAAAGCGGAAACCGACTTTTACAGGAAAATAATATGTGCATATTTGAATACATAAACTTAACTTGAAAATAATCATTTAATATATATATACTCATGCTTATATTTTAAGTTCATTTTGTATACTTTGGAAAGGAAATAAACATTATTTAATACTCAATAATTATTTTTTTCTATATATTTTATTTTGTACTAAATTCCCAAAAGACATTAATGTCAGATTTGCTTGAAATTATGTGTACTATTTTTTTTATTCTCATATCACGTACTTCAAAAGTATTTTAATAACAATCATTTTAAATAAGTATTTTAATAATAATAAAGTCGAGAAAAAATTATGTCAGGTCGGATCAGTATTACTTATTGTTTCACTATAAATGACATAAGAAATATTTTTGTAGTTACTCAAACAAATTAATATCTTCAAATGTATATTTCAGATACAGATTCTTATACCTCACCTATATCGTGAAATAATGCATAATACTGAACTGATTTTAATTTTTTGTACCTTGAGATTTTTCTTGGAGCTCTGAAAATGACATGTCATGGAAATATGCAAAAGCAACAATCAAAAATGATCAATATTGATTTACTGAACGTTTTTGACCATAAATTTTTTTACGATTTGTGGAGTGAAAAAAGAATTCGTCTGTGAAACTGAATTTGTCTAAAATTTTCTATTTTTTTTTTTTAAAAAAAAACTAGATTCATTCTACAAACCACCAATTGTTTTAAAACGGCATTATGTAAAGCTAAAAAGAATAGATATGTCAAATTTCATATCAATCAAGCATGGGAGGTTTTCAGAACTCCAGCCATATTTTGTTGCAAATTTTAAAAATATAAGTTTTCTTAAAATAAATTTATTTAATCTTTTTTTGATTATATATGAAATAAGATCGTTTTTCTGTATCAATTGCTATTTTTAATTTGATTATACTCTTTTCAGAAATATAATTTACAAATGAAAATAAATATATTGTTTAGATTTCTGTACACTTTATTTATATATATTCTTTTAGCAAATAAGTCGTTATATAAATATTTGACAGAAAAGAATGATTAGAATTTCTTAGTTCATCAATCGATTCACTTATATATAAAGTTTATACATGTATGAATACACTGAATTCCTTTCTGTCCTTTCTTTTTATTAAACAATATAATCAATATTAGACATATTACTAAAAATTTTATACAAATATTTTTTACAAATACAAGTTCTATATTATAAAATCGTTCTTTTAATCATGCTATGAACAAACTAAGAGAAATATTACAGTTATAACATAATTTCATTTGAATAAACTTTTGACCGGCATTTATCAATACTATATAACCTCTAACATAAAGTGTAAAATGAAATACATACTATATTTTTTTATATACTTTTATATAAATATAAACACATCCTTTTCATTGTCTAAACAATACAGGAACGTTCTTTTAATTGTTTGTAAGTGACTTAAATAAATATTGGCAAAGGCACATGACATACAATAAGAGTGTCAAAAATAAAATAATTAAATTAAGCACTTAAAAAATTCTTTTGAATTATGTATGATATAATGCGTTTCACTTGTTTACTTTATATATATATATATATATATATATATATATATATATATATATATATATATATATATATATATATATATATATATGTTTGTATATGAAATAGTTTATTGTATAATAAATTTAGATAATTTGATTCTATAAATTGACTATTTCAATCATACATATGCCTATATCAGTGTATATATCCAAAAATGTTTGCTTTAATAAAGGCTTGTAAAATTAAATAAATCATTATTTTAGCTGATGATGGAGGATTTGAAATTGGTGCTTACAGAAATAAAATTTGCCAAACTCCAAATATAGACAAATTAGCTAAGAGGAGTTTAATATTTAATAATGCATATACATCAGTTAGTAGTTGTTCACCCAGGTAATATAAAATTTATATATATATATATATACACTACTACTACTAATAATAATTTTAGTCGTTCAGCTATTTTAACTGGTCTTCCAAGTCATCAAAATGGGATGTATGGACTTCATCAAGGAGTACATCATTTCAACTCATTTGAAAAAATTAAAAGTCTACCAAAAATATTAAAAGATAATGGCATTTCTACAGGTACTAAAATTAACAAAAAATATGTTAATATTCTTAAAAAAGGAAATTTATCTTATGGCTAATGTTTTAGGCATAATAGGAAAAAAACATGTCGGCCCTGAAGAAGTATACCCATTTGATTTTTCTCAAACTGAAGAAAATAATTCAATCTTACAAGTTGGTCGCAATATAACTAATATTAAATTACTTGTTAGGGAGTTTCTATCTCAAGAGAATATTGAGTTAGTATTGTATGATTGGTTTTATTATTTATAATTAAAAATAACAATCTATAATGTTTCAGACCATTCTTTTTAAATGTTGCTTTTCATGATCCACATCGATGTGGACACACTAATCCTGAATATGGACAGTTTTGTGAACATTTTGGTAATGGTGAACCAGAAATGGGTTATATACCTGACTGGGTACCAATAATTTATCAACCAGATGAAATAGAATTACCATATCATATTCCAGATACAATGGCAGCTAGACTCGATGTAGCAGCACAATATACTACAATTTCAAGATTAGATCAAGGTAAATAATGTTATTAAAATGTCTTATTTTATAGACATAATTTTATTTTTGTCAAATATAAATTTTTTAAACTGATTCATTTATAAATAAAATTCAAACTGTTTAGGTATTGGTTTAATATTGCAAGAATTGAAAAATAAGGGTCTTTCAGAAAATACTCTTATTATATACACCTCAGATAATGGTATCCCATTTCCAAGTGGTAGAACTAACATGTATGATCCAGGCATTGCTGAACCTATGTTAATATCATCACCATTAAATCACAAACGTTGGAATCAAGTAACACATTCTATGACTAGTCTCTTGGATATTACACCAACAGTATTAGATTGGTTTCAGATTCCTCAAAATCAATCAAAAATTAAAATGTCTGGTAAAAGTCTTTTACCACTTTTAGATAAAGGTAAATTAAAACTGATCTAGTATGTTTTTTTTTATATAATACTATATATTTCATTTCATATAAATATATTTATAATAAATAGCAAAAATACCATATCTATACTTTACTATAAAAATAATAAAATATTTTGATTATAGAACCAGTTGATAATGGTACAGAAATGATTTTTGCCAGTCAAACACATCATGAAGTTACAATGTATTATCCAATGCGTGTTGTAAGAACACGTCGTTACAAGCTTATACATAATATTAATTATGGAATGCCTTTTCCAATAGATCAAGATTTTTTCATATCACCTACATTTCAAGATATTTTGAATAGAACATGGTATAAACAACCACTTCCTTGGTATAAAACTCTACAGACATATTATAATAGACCTGAATGGGAACTTTTTGATTTAAAATATGATCCAGAAGAAGTGAAAAATTTAGCCGATAAACCAGTATATAAAAATGTTTTTGAAGATTTGAAGGAAAAATTGATTACATGGCAGAAAGAAACAAATGATCCCTGGATTTGTGCACCACATGGAGTTTTAGAAGACAAAGGATTGTTTAAAAACAATCCCCAATGTTTAAGTTTACATAATGTAAAAAGAATATAATTTATATATATATATAATTTTTAATTGCAATAATATAAATCAAAAACAGATATTTTAATAAAAATGGCAACAATTTTACTGAAATAAAAAAATATTATTTATTTAAAATATGTTAATGTTTTATAAATACAAATATAATTGGTAAACCTATTTCTAATTTATTATTACATTATTTTGATAAAATGTTGTATACTACTGGTTTAAACACCGTGTATATTTTAAATATAGGTTATGATATTTTAAGAATTAATATTTTTGTAATGATTTACTACATTAATTAAACATATTTCATTGTACGAGTAAAATATCTAATGAAATGACAGAATAATATATAATATAATAATTTTGATACCAAAATAAGTTTCAATTAAACTTACCACTAGCCAACTAAAAATCCGAAAAAATGAATAAGTATGTAGATCTTATAAAAAATTCAACAAATTATGCCCGTAGAATGAACAGATTAAGTAATCAGATATTTGGAGAAGTTGTACGAACTACAAATAATAAATCAATGAAGGTAAATTCATAAAGGAAAAAGACTGCAAATAAAAATGACATCAAGTATTAATCTAGTTGTTTTAACTGTATGCAATATCTATTTTTAGGTAGTAAAACTTTTCAGTGAACAACCATTACATAAAAGACCAGATATTACATCATATTATCCACGACATGTTGAGACAGGAAAATTAATGATGAAGTTACGAGAATATGGATTGTTTCGAGATGAACATCAAGATTTCAAAGAAGAAATGCAAAGATTACGAGAACTGAGAGGTAAAACAAGACCAGAAAAAGTATTAAATCACATAAGAAATAAAAAATTAAAAGCAATGAATGAATGAGTTTGTTGTACATGTATAGTTTCATAATATTTTGTAAATTATAAGCTTATTAAATAAACATTTGAAACACACTTTATTTTATTTATTATGATTTGAAGTTTTATATTTTTTAAAGAGCAGAATACTTTACAGTAATAGTTGAGGAGAAAATTGAGATATAAATTTAAAATATAGGGCAGAAAGGAAAATAAAAGGAATATAAGGAAGGTCATCTTTTCTTGGTTATTTATTGGTAGTTCATTTTTTAAAACAACTGTTCTCAATTTTATATTTACTGTATATATGATATTTTTTAACAATAAAATTAAATACATATATAATCAATAAACATGAATAACAATACACAAAAACTTTTTAGAAATACACTTACGTATAATCAGTAAAATCATTCATAGGTACATTATGGGATGACCGTTTAGGTAAAATATCTATTTCACTGGAAGGTTTATCCTGTGAATCAAGTACTTTACTTCTTAATCGTTTAATTGAACGTAATCTTTCTAACCAATTAGATGCATGAGGATTATGGCCCCGCGATGTTAACGACCATGATACCATTGATGCAAGCTATAAATAAAAATAATTTAATCATTTATGTTATACAGATGTAAAACAGTAATATACATACATTGGCATGTAATGCAAGTTGTCGAGCTAAAATTGCAACATTCTGATCTGATATTATTTTGGGTTCACTATGACCAATATGTTCAGCTAATTCATCGCGTGCTTTTACTGTCACACGATTTGTATTATGATCTAATGGTTCAACAACCACACAAGCAAAATTGACCTCGCTCTATAAAAAGAATATGAATTAAAATTAATTTTTTTAACCAAAAAGAATCTTATTTATCCTGTCTTTCTTTAATTTAAATTAACATTAACTTTACATGGATTTTTCTAATATATAATTTTAATAAAATGTTTTCATACCTTCATAGTGTGCATATTATACTCATCTCCACTATCATTGTATACTATAGTAACATAATTATTTCCAATGTGCTTTTTTTTCTCATTACAAGACGGATCAGTTTGTTCACATGGCATTAAAGTAGCAACATGAAAAACCATTTGCATTACATCATCTTGCCAAATGTATGCAAATTTACCATCCATGCCATTTTGTTCGAGTCCACCAAGGAAGTAAGTCTGTGGATCTACATCTTGTAATCTAATTAAAGTTCCGAGCTTTTGAAGAAATTCAACATAACGCACTGAACCAAATGAATTGCGTAAAATTGCTACTTGGTCGTAACACTGACCTTTTCCTACATAAATAACACCGATCTTATGTGTTTCGTAAGGAGGAATAGTGTCAAGTAATTGTAAACCTCGTTGTACTACCTGACTCTGACCAACAAGTAATGGCTTATCATTTGTTCCTATTGTAACGTTTAATATATTATTGAAAGCATAATAATTTTAAAACATTTATATTACAAAATAATAAAATATAATATCTCACCAAACTGTGCTGAGTGATACAACTGTAAAAATACAAAACTTGGATTTATGCCTGATTTAGGAATTTCCTTGCTACGAGGTGAATTTCTACGTATTTTCGGTTTTCGAACCGGACTCATAACAGAAATCGTGTGTCCACGATCACGGCGTATTGGTTGATTATTTCCATCGACTGATATAGATTGTGTCATATGACGAACAGGTCTTGGTGATGTTTGTGTGGGTGACTGAGGTGGTTTGCTACTTAATGGCTGAATAAGCGGTGGTAAATTTTTCGGTCTTTCATAAGGACCATGAGACTCATCAGAATTATTATCTGCTAACGGTGAACTTGGCACTGTTACTGAATGCTTTATATTATTTTCTGTAGATACTTCAGATTGTACTGCACCAGGATAACTATGACAACTCAAAAGTTGTGGATGCGTTTGATTCTCAAGTTCTTGAACGCTATTAGTTGTTGGAGGTGTTGTTCCTTTCAATTAATTATGTTTCAAATAAAATTCTCATTTAATTTTTATAAATAAAAATGATCATTACCTTACATCCAAAATGATAAATTTATTATTTACACCTTACCTAATCCAGAAATTTCTTCAGGAATAGCTTCACAGGACACTCGCATATCTTTTCCATAACTTTTTTTCTTTTGACTCATTTCATTTAAACTATCTGTATTACTAACATAATCATAAGATTTCATTTTTTCAAATTTCTCTTGTGTTAAAAATGGATTTTTCCAACTAGCTGACATTTCTGGACTAGAATTTGATCTACGTACAGGATTACGTGATTTATTACTTTCTTCATATCCATCTGTTTCAAAATCATCAACACTTTCATGTGAATCTTGTCGTGATGGTTGATTAAAAGGAGATCCTGTTCAAAAATTACATTTATATTAAATAAATTAAAAAGTCAAGAGCATAAATAAAGTTCTCATATTATATATAAAAATTAAACTATATTTAATTTGAAATATTATATATTACTTACCTGGAATATTGATTGGTCCAGAAACTGTATTAGATGCAGAGTTTGGTGCACTTGTAAGTGTTGGTGTAGGTGCTCGAACTTGTTCAGATTTCAGTTCAGAACCAGCACGAAACAAAGATGGAAAATAAATGGTTGACATTTCATTAAGTGGCATGTCATACTGTGGATTGACTTGATTCTGAATACGCATGACCCAAGATACATCTCCAGTCGGTCTTCTAATATAAATTTCTGCCCAACCTTGACACCAACAAGCACAAAGGGTGCGTTCATTTGTTCGTTCTATTTTTGTCGTTAAAAGCTGCTGAAGTCGACCTGGAAGTTGTTCTAACTTTTCATCTTTTTTTTCTTCAGTCGGTGAACCTTGAGATGACTTTTGTATTTCAGCAGAGTTTTGACGAGTAACACGACTACTTTGTGAATCTTCACCACTTGTTGAATGAACTAGAACTGACCTGCTGTGAAAATAGATGAGTCAAAAACCATATATAAAAAAGTTGACAATAATAAATAAATAGTTCTATTTAATTTACCGTTTTGAATCTGTATCTGTATCAGAAGTATCTGATTTACATATAGACAAGCACTTATCACAAAGACCACTTCGTAAAATTTTTTGTGAACATCCACTTGTGGTGACTGTCACTAATTTGTTTCCGAGAATCCATGTCATCGACTGACCTCCAGCGAGTAAAAAATCTGCAGTTGGAAGTCGTTTTGGCAATGCTGAACAAGGCGAAAATGCGTAACGTGCCATTAAATCTACACAAGTTTCCGTAAGCTCAGTATGAAATGTAGTAAGAGCTTCATCTACCGGCGGGCGTAAATCAAGTGCAGCAGCACCGAGTCTTTGAACAGGTCTTTCACGTCTTCCTCGAGACCCTTGTTCAGTTAAACTGGAGCTGCGCTTACGATTACTCGAATCTTCATTGAGAAGTGCTAGATCAGTTGTTGTTCTACCAATCATTGTTACACCTTCTTCAAGTGATGTTTGAGTATTCGCTTTTAAACCCTTTAAAATTTCTTAATTTTGAATACTGATTGCTAATATTTATATATTATACTTTTTTTAAAAAAATCTTTAATAAACAAAAATATTGACAATCATGCATGAATTAAAATATAAATAACTTATTATTTTGAATTCTACTATTGAAAATTTATTCAATGAAAGCAAAATTTACATACTGTAGTGATGAATTTTACAAAATCTCTTCGAAGTGCAAGACGACATTTGAGAAACCACATGGCTATTACATGATGAGCCAATGATACTGTATAATGATTGTACTTGAGAGGATTGGTATATGGCATACACATTGCAAAAACTGACATATATTGATCAGCAACAAAGCTTGCAAATACATTTGGTAAGCGTGTTAAGGCTAAAAGATAAGAAAAAAAATTTATAGTCCATATCCGTATGTGTGTGTGTGTGTGTATATATATATACACATACACACATACATTAAATATTCATATATTTTCTTTGCTAGTTAATTTTAATAATGGAAATATTATATTGTTTACATATTACTTACTTGAAAGGAATTCTAATATTGGTACAGCTATGTGTACAGTTGCTGATAATTTTGATAAATTGAGTAAAACTTCTGGGAGCATTTTAATCATAGTGTCACGCATTTCAAGAGCACAAGTTGTAAGAGCTGTTATACATTGTCGAGAGCAACGCGATGCGAGACGGGGAGAAGAATGTGGTATGTGAAGAGCTAAGCAACGCACAAGTCGCTTTTGTAAAGAACTATCCAGATGTGTATGATACGATGCTAAACCTGCTAACGCTGGTAATACATGTGTAAGAAAATCAGCTCGTGTTAATTTCACATTTCGTAGAGTATCAGGTAAACCGAGTGTTTTATCAGTTACCATATCATACAATGCAATTGCTAACGATTCAATATCCGAGCTTCCTTGTTTAGAAAGAACTAAAGTTTTATTCTCCATCAGTTTTGGAATTTCTTGAAGCACTAGCTGTAAGACTTTCCATTCTTTTTCTTGTCGAAGGCAAGTTACAAGCATACGCAGTACATGTGTCATAGATAAATGTGTGTTGGTACAATTTTGTGTTATGCAACTACCAGCGATACACATTTGAGGACTATATCGAACACGGCCATCTGCATCGGGATATCCTACACGATTCGAAAAGTCGGCACGAATTTTTAATAATGCTTCTAATAAATTATATCGGATACATGCTGCATCAGTGTGTTCACCAGCATAATAGGTTTCAACATGATTAACGAGTAGTTGGAAAGCTCGTATAGCATGAGTCGGTTGCATATGTAATTTACAAATAAACACTTGTACCAAACCTAAAGCTGCACTTGAAGTATCTGCTTCAGCTGTTGTAATGCCTTCTTCAGATGGTCGTTGCAATAACTAATTAAATTGTAATGTATGTATATTTACAAAACTTTAAATATAAACAAATATATAAAGGACAATATGTTTTCCATTTAAAAACTTTACCTTATCAAGAATATCAAGTAGTTCTAAACAACGTTTTGAATCACACTCCAGTGCTAAATTAACTAATAAATTTACTGTTTCATCACGAACAATAACATCTGGATCAGTAGAAATGTTCTGAAGATGAACGATAACAATGCGATCCATTAATTCATCTTCATACACACCTCTAAAAAATATTTTTTAATGTAACTACATACTCATTTCATTTAACAATATTTATTTTTCAATACCTATTGACTTCAATAACATTACTCAAAATATCAAGAGCTTTAACCCGAATATTTGTTCTTGTTTCTTGTTTAAAATATCTTTCTAACAATAAGTTTAATTTGCTTAACCATAGATGTCTTGTTGGTACAATTGAAGTAGCAAGGTAATTTAAAAGCCTCAATACAGATGATTCCTAAAAATATTTTTTTTATACATAATAAATAAAAATTAATATATATGTATATATATAGAGAGAGAGAGAGAAATCTTGTACACTTATTTTCTGAGAATATAAGGGCAGTAAATGTAATTATTTAAAAATGTTATATCATGAAAAATATAATAATTATTATGACATCATTCATTAAAAACAAGTACAATATATACATAAAATTTATAAAATACAATATTTAACCTTAGAGATTTTAAATTCTTGATATAAAAGAAATATTACAACTTACTGGACGAACAGGGGCACATCTTTCAATGAGATCGAATACACGACGTACAGAACCTGCATACTGTCCAAGTTCCATTAGTTGTTCCACTGTACATAATGTATCATGTAAATGTGTCACAACAGGTGAAGTAGGCACAGAACACGCATGTTCAACTACTGATTCGAGAACATCTAGTGCAGTATCCCAAGCTGGATCTTGCAATTCAGAACCATACCTTTGGACAAGCGCTTGTACAGCTAAAGCAACTTCATAGATTACAATTATGTGACCAGATTGTGCTGCTTGTAAAAAAGATGGCAAAACAGCAGCTGGAGGTATACGAAGAGCTGGAACTCGAGCTCTTCCCCATAATGCCATGTTAACATGAAATACAGCACCTCGCAAGAGACCAGCATCACTTGATAACAAAGGTTCTTGTAAAGCACGACACATTGTAAATAATGCTGCATGGCCAAGATGAGTACCAAGCAAGTTTCGCATAATCTATAAAATAAAATTTTCTAATTAAGAAAGTCATAAATAAACGTTTATAGTATTTTATTACTGAACAAATACCTTTGCAATACTAAAATTAAATACTTTGCAAGAGATAATATTAGTTATTTTGTGTTATTTAATATATACCTTCCAGCTACTTTGACAGAAGGCTTCATGATTTACAGTACGACAAAGAGCAGCTACAAATGTTGGAAGAGATTCATTTGGCAATTCACTATAACATACAATCGTGTCCAGAACTTGAAGACAAGCAAGTACAGTTGCAGGTTGACCAGCAGCATTACAACATAATAAACAAGTGTGTGTAACAATACCAGCAATTACATCTTCATCTATATACGCTGCGTTAAATTTGATCGTATTGACCAGCATTGACAAAAAGTCATATGTTTTACCAGCTGCTGCAACCTCTGGCATCCATTGTAAGAGAAATGGCCCAATCTAACAAAAAAAAAATACAAAGAAAATTATTTGAAATGTTCAAGATCAATATACTTAATTTAAAAACACAAAAAATATTTCATTAAAAATGACAAAATTATATTCAAAATATATAAATTTTGTACACACTTTATCAATTTAAATTATATTATTATATATTACTACTCGTTATAAATTACTATTAATATTTCATTACCTCTTCTTCAAAATGTAAAATATATTTTCCATTCTCAGTTAAGCTTTGCAATAAATCAAATCTAGGTATAACATCATCAGCAGGGGAGGGTCGTTTTACAAGATGAAAGAAATGTGCACGTAGTAGACCTAATCGTTCAGCTTGGCCACCGACTAGACATTTTACAAAATGAAATGCGATATGTCTTGTTTCTCGACCATGAACATCTGATAAAAGATCTTCTGTACACTGCCATAGTTTTTCAAGGGCTTTCTATAGGTTTTAATTTATTTTAAAATATAAATATACATGTATATAAATATTGAATGTTACAACACATTTAAGATTAACAATCTTACATCTTCAAGTCGATGTATTAACACAGCCTCACTCAATTCTTTAATAGCTTTGGTTCTATGATGTAGTGCAGTTTCTGGGCTTATTTCTTTTTCAATTTCGAGTGTAAGAGCAAAGTCACGATTTTTGAAATTTCCTAGAAAATAAATTTACGTAAAGGATGACAATATATTATTAATATAAATATTCAATAGGCTTAATAATAACTAACCAATTACTTAAAATTTAAAAAGAACACACCTGAACCACTTTTATTTAAACGAAAAAATTGTTTCAATTTATCTTGGAAAGTTTTATTTTCTTTGTCCTTTGAACTCATTCTGAATTTTATATAAAAATTTTATTCTTAGTAATGCAAAACATACTAATTTTAATTAATTATATATTTATAATTTTTAATTATATATATATATAATATTATTATGAAAATTATTTAATAACCAGTTGCTATATCATTTTACCGGCTTTTGAAGGATAATATCTTCTTATTCTTTTAAAACGGCGGTATATTTAAACATTGTATAAAATTTTATATAGATATATTTCCACAACCAAATTAAAATCATTAAATATTTTTTTATTGATCCTAGAACATCATCCCGTTGTAAAATTTACGACTAGATATGTTTTCATTTTTCTCGGTGATTTTCTATATTTAACCAATGGAAGCAATTTTAATAAAATAATGATCAAAAATGTATATTTTTTTTATATAAAAATAAATCTAGTGTTCTTGAGTCAATTTAGATTAATTAAAGAATAGTAAATAAAATATTGTTAATTTTAATATTATACATTGTTATAGTTGTTAAATAATTGATGCTGTATTGCAATTTTACTTTTTTTTTTGAAAAAAAAATTCAAGAACTTAATATCCACTTGTACTTTTTTAACAACATTGTGAAATATATTCTTATTATTTTTCATATTGTAAATTTCAATAAAACTGAAACATATAATAGTAATGTTACCTGGTATTTAAATAGGAGGTAAAAAATAAACTGTTTAATTACATGTATATATTTTACTATTAGGCACAAAAGTTCATACATTTTATATTTAATGTTAAAATAGGTAATATTACAAACATTTCATAACTCATGATAAGGTGTAAATTAACCAAAGTATTTCAAATTATTTTTTTTCTCTTCAATGATTCATTAATACATATTTTTCCATTTGTAATCTAGATATACCTTAGTTATTAACATAAAAATCGATTTTAGATTCAAACTAAAATGCAACAAACTTGTCATACAGACATACAAATGTATAAAATATATACAAATGTGTAAAATTTTTGGTTCTCAAATAAATACTTGAGAAAAATTTCTTTAAATATAATTGAATTATTTTACATTAAAATAGCCTGTATAATTGATGATGTAAACACTTGTATTCACTAATTTTTAACTTCAACAAGAGATTAAATAGAACTTTTTTGATAGTGTATTTTATGATCTCAAGGTACATGTTTGAACAGTGGCAATGTTTTTTTAATGCAGCTATTCATACTTTATTAGCAAAAATTTGAAATTGTGTGCTGTATTAATAATTAGCAATGTTTAAAATTTTACTAATATTAAAAATAACTTTCATACTGAATTTTCCCACAGCAGAGTAGCAGGTATTCGCACTAGTTGTAAAAAAAATTTATTTAAGTAGTTACTTCCGATATCAATTTTCTACTCTTCTGTGAAATCACAATCACATTTTATGAATCAATAAACATTATTAAAAATACAGGAGGTCAATGTAAATTTATTAAAAAATTTATTTAAATGTTGAACATTACCAAATTTTTAAGTAGTACACATCAACACATTTTACATACTTAAAAAATCTAATGAAGACTAGAAATGAGAGCTACTCAACATTAAAACTAAATACGTAAATTAAAACTGCCGATGCTTAAGAAATAATTTATATTTATTTTCAACAATATTAAAAACAATTTATGTAAGGGCGGTGTGTTAATTTGCTCAACAATAAATATAATCAACAAAAAGGGATTTAAAAATGTATTATGATTCACTCAAGTCACATTTTTATTTTCTTCGAGCTCTTGTTGACTAGGTGACTCGGAAGACTGCAGTTGCCGAGTATTTTTTACTTCAGTTGTATTAGATTCGTCAGTCTCCCTTTTTATAGTTTCCGGTGACTTAACATCTGTGCTACTTTTATCAGTTGTAGATGAAGGCTGCAGTTCTATTTTTTGCTCACTATTCGATTTTTCAATTCCATCAGTCTTTTGTTCCACTTCCACAGGAATTTGCATTTCACTGGCACTCTTTTGTATTTCAGACTCCGATTTACTTGAAGTTTCCATTTCAGTTACATTATCAACAGCAGGATTGTTTATAGTTTCAGTATTTGCAGGAGGGTTTACAGTTGTAGTACTATTTTCTTGCACACTCACAACATTATTATCCGCAGTACTGTCAGGTACTAATTCTTCTGATTTTTGTTCATTATCTTTTGTTGTTGTTTGACTTTCTTGTGATTCTTTTTCTTTTAAAGATTTCATAGCATCTACTTTGGCTTCAAGAATACTGATACATTTTTCTATACATTTAATCGCTTCCTTCCTCGCTTGCCTAATGTTTTCCTTTCCTTCTGTGTCGATATCATCCAATTTTAATAGATTTCGTGTCAACATTTCATCTAAATATAAGTACTGTTTATCTTTGCCGGATGACCCGGTGAATTTATCAACTTGATTCATTAGTTCAGATACATCTTTTTGAATCGCTTGAATTTTTTCAATCGGATCCAATATTTGTGGCCGAGGTGATGCAGCTCTTTGCTGTGGTTCTGGTTGTTGTAATGTTTCAGAAGGTTGTGGAGAATGGGGTTGACTTGACTGTTGATGAAAAGTTTGTTGATACATCGGTGGAGTTTGTTGTTGTTGTTGTTGTTTATGGGGCTGATCTCTATGTAGAAACTGTGTGAAGACTGAAGGATCTTTATTAAAATATTCATCTTTGTTTGGAGGTTGTGCAAACTCTGTATTTATATTTTTAGGCAATACAGGTTCATCACGACCTTCTACAAATATAGGAATATGCCGTACATTAGGCTGTTTTGGAGGTTTACTAGAAGATGAATTACCACCCATATCTGTCGATGAATACGGTTGTTGTTGTTGTTGTGGTTGTTGCTGTTGTGGTGTGTGTTGTTGGCTCACAGAATCGGGGTTCACTGGTTCTATATTTATTCTAGAAATGAACCGCTGCTGTGGCTGATTAGAACGATTATCTGGTGGTGCAGACATTGATCTTTGTCCTCTAGACACACCTTCATCAAAGGATTCCTGTTTCTGCTTTTGCCCTAGATCTACAGTATTACGAAGGCCGTATTGCGGAAGATTTGTTTTCTCGTTTTTCGGATTTGTTTTAGGTGCTCGCGGAGGTGTATTCGTCTGTGGTGCAAAATTCGAATTCTCATACGATGCAGTTCTAGGATGACCTAGATTTTCAAACCGCCTCCGAATATGTTCCGGAAAGCCAAATTCTGAATCGAATATACCTCTCCTATCGAATTCTCTAGAAGGATTTGCAGATTCGTTACTTGAACCACTTGCTTGTGAATGAATATCGTCATCACCACATGAACCTGACGGGTGACGCTTTCTCGCGTTTCTCTTATAAAACTCGGATCCCCAAGGACGTAAGTATTCGGCAAATTCTGGGTGTCGTGCTGCTATATCATCAATGTGTGAACGTTGAGAACTGTTTCGAAATCGCGTAAAATGATCAGGATCTGTGTCATCAAACGGAAACCCGGTCTGAAAAATAAGACATGAATGAAAGTTACTAATCATATCTGTAAATCGTATCAATAAAAAATTAAAATTATTTACAGTAATTTACTTATTTTGCATTTTAACTTCACATTCATAAAAATAACAATATAATGAAGAAAGTAATAAATATTCTCATATATGTTAATAAAAATATATATATATATATATTAATATATATATACATACATACATATATACATCATATACACAATCAGCTTGTGATTTATTATTTTAAATATTACTATACCTTAATGATGGTTTAATACAAATTTGATACAAAAGCAGAAAAATATTTTTGTTAAAAAAAGTTTAAATCTATCTGATAACAACTTTGCAGATTAAAACTGATAGTTTGATTAAAATCTTATCTGAACTTTTTTATTTACAACTCACATTGCTGAATATTATTTAATAAAAATAAAATACTATAAAAAATTCATAACAAAAAGTTTCAATAAACTTAATTTTAGTATAGAATTAGAAATATACCTAAGTTAATTAGATTTTATTAAAAAAAAACACCTTATATTTATATTAAGAAGTTAAAAAAAAACGATATATATATATACACACACTTGTTTCAAGTTAACTGAATTATAATCAATAATGAGATCAAGGTGAAATAAACCTTTCTATTAATAATGTCACCAAATATGGATAATTCAACAGTCAATTTGGTTTGTAATTAAACAAAAAATAATTTTAAGATATTTTACAATTAATTTTCGTTTAATATATTTTAATAAGATAATAGATAAAATTATCAAAAGTTTTACAAGCATGTGTTATATAGTATGAAAATATTATTTCAATAATATATATTATTAAAGGTTAACTTACATCAAATTCAGATTCACATGAAACGTTAGGAAGAACACGTTCAGAATCATTCATGTTTTAATATAAACAATTAATTAATACCAGAAAAGTAATACTGTACAAAAAATACTGATAGAAATAATAAAAAAAATTAACAAAATATCAGTTAAATAGTTAGTAGATATTAACTTAATATACCAATCGTTCGTAATAAGATACCACACTCACTTTTAAAATTGCAATAAACTACAATTACAATGCTAACGAATTTAATAATGCAGACGATATTACAGATATGAGAACGAAGTATGTCTTATTTTAGGAGACTGTTTGTACCTAACTGAAATGCGACGTTTATATGCAAAAGCATATGTTAGATAGAAACAGTCATATGTACATGTTATGTGAATACAGACGGTCTAGAAAGTTGCAGAAAATTCTAGTCAATCAGAACAGATATATATATGATTTACATGCGTACGAGTGAGATGGCAAGTTCTCAGAAAATATTGCATATTTGTGACTCAAACTTAAAAATTACTTCTTGATCTTGACTTCTTACTTTTTTCTGATCATGTATTGCCAGTTCAATGTTATATGAACATATATGTATATAATGTGTATGTATATGTTATGTATGGGTGTGTATGTAATGTGTATATATATATATATATATATATATATATATATATATATATATATATATATATATATATATATATATATATATATAATATCCATATATATATATATATAAAATCATATACACCACTTATACATAATTTGTGGGATGAGCATTTGCATTTAATATGATTAATTGCTAATAAAGAATCATATAAGGTACATCTTATTAATTTATACATATATATATATATATACACATATACATACATATTTGGAGCTATGTGTGTATGATTTTTTCATTAATATTCATATGAACAATAAACTACTTTTAGTATTTTTTTTAGATTATTTTTTAATTATTAGTCGCAATAGATTTTATAAAAAAGATAGAATGCATGTTATTTTTTTCAAATCCTTTTCTTAGTAGATTAAATATAATAACTAATATAAAAAAGGCGACAAATCCGAAATAAAGCATTAAATATCTATATATTTTATACTAGACAATTTTTTTGAGTGTTTAATTCTCAATTAAATGCTTCATTAAAAGTAAAAAAAAATATATTTTATTCAGAATATTAAACGTAATTAAAATAATAAAATATAAATTATCACATATAATGATTAACATGAATATTCAAATATGTAATACTCAACTTTCAACAATTTTATTCTTTTTTATATGATTACATTTCTCACTGGAAACTTTTTTTTTTGGAAAATAAACAAATTAAATAACAGTACAAAGATAACAATTTAAAGATCAAAATTCTGGATACCTTTACACTCTCGCAAATGAATTTTTCACTTAACCAACAAACTACGATTTTTTTATTAGAAATGTCCAATAATTCATAATTAGTCATTCCTGGTTGTTGCTTATACGAATTTTAGTAACTATACCATCGTCCTCAAGGTTCTAAGATTTGTATCTTAGAACCTTGAGGACGATGGTATGTTGTGTGTAAATATGGTGTTGTGTGTGATGCCTGTGGTTTTTCGAAGGAAGGAAAAATTAATTTGTAAAATAAATTTAGTCAGTGTCAAAACGTTAGCACTATAAATTTACTATTAATTAAATTATATATTTAGACACACACACACATATATATATATATATATATATATATATATATATATATATATATATATATATATAATTAGTAAGACTTTTCACATATTTTTAGACACATTAAGTCAAATCCACTAATTTCTCCATAATTACCGTTGATTGAATAAAATAATAGAATTTATTGTATACTTCAAATTTCAATGTAGATTTTGAGCAATTACTATTGTATAGATAACGAATGTAAACTGAAAAAGAAACTACAACACTATTTTTAACGACGAACGTTAATCATTTCTTTAATATTTTATAACTTAATTTTCAATAGAATATTAGGGAAAAAAAGATAATTGATTGATTTCTAATAAGTATTGGTTCAAACAAGTTCTCAACTATTTTTTATTAGTACCAATAATAGTTGTGTTTCGTATAAATATTTATAGATCAATTCGAGATCAGGTACAAATTTGTATTAAGAATAAAAACCACAATATTAGCCGAAGTAACGATTTGAACATTTTTTTTACATACTTGAACAATACTACATAAATTAGAAACCACTTATCTGAACACACAACAATGTAATGGTTAATGTGGTAAAAATAAATCGAAGAAGAAACCTATCCTAAGTGTTTTTGTTTTGCAATCTACTTCTTATGTTGGTTTAAGAATACTTTGAATATTTTTTATTACGTATATTTTTTCTACATAAACATTTACAAGAATTCACTTGATTTTGAATCATCGAATTGTTTTTTAAGTATCGTTAACTTCTTTATTTTCACAGAAGAATACTAGTGTGTTTCTTTAATAGATTCTTAGAATATTTCTTTATTGACCATAAATAAAATTATGTGCAATGTATTACAAAACATTTGTTTTATCAATTACTCGTTTTATTTATAGGTCATAAACATACTTGTAATTTTATTCTATTTATTATTATTTTTAGTTTTATATCCAGTTAACATTTTTACATAAAATATGACAATTGTTTATTTATATTTATTTTATTTACTTCATTTTATTCAATTTGTTGTTATACAATACCCACTATTTGGTAATCGCGTATATATATATATATATATATATATATATATATAATGCATAAATTAAAAAATATATTTTATTGATTTTGTTTGTTTAGAAATATTTATATTTTAATAGTTTTTTTATAAATGTAAGTACATTATTTGGCTAGAATTTATTTCATTTATGTTTTTGTATTACAAAAAAGTAAACTAGAGAATTCTATATTTAAATATTCAACGATTCCTGATGTTTCTATTCCAAGGAATTAATATTCCTAAAAAGGAGGCTACAAGAAGAAGGCCCAACTCGCCCGGCTGCCTATTGTAGTCAATTTATGAAATTCGGAAATCGCATGGCGGCGCTAATAGTAGAATTAGGGATTTTTTGCGAGAAGGACGATTCGCACAATTCTATTTCAAGTAATACAATTGGCTATTTCAAGTTAGAATACCTCTGTCACCTGTTTTTCTATGCGCAGTGCGTTCCGCGCAGAAGTCACGGACTGAAACTCGAACAACCATTTTTCGCTGCCCCTCGGTGCCAGAGTTGTGTCGTCTTCTTATAACCTCCTTGTTCCTAAGTAATACCTTACAAAGCAAATATATTTTCTTACAATTGGATTGATGTTTCTCAAGTTATATTTTTTTATATGTTTTCTCGTATCGCCCTACTGGTATTGGCTACATTCTCAATCACTTGTACAGAAATTTACTACACTGCTTTCGTTTTTAACTCATCATCTCGTAACTGGAAGAATACATGTTACCAGAAGTTAGCTAGAGCCGAAAGTAGTTGTAACCAAATCCTACACAAATAATTCAATAGGACCAAGACTACAGGACAAGAAAATTTAATTCTTTTAAGAAAAATAGTAATTGAATAGATCAAATATACAAGCAGTATTATCAAATAAGAATTCATTTTTAATTATATTTTGCAAAATTTGAGTTTTAAATTATTTTCAATAACAACAGCTAAAAAGCCCTATATATATTATATATATATATATATATATATATATATATATATATATATATATATATATATATATATATATATCACGTACATTTCTGACAAACTGTTCTGCTTTAAAAAAATCATTCATATGTGAAAAAGTATAACCGTTAAAATATTAATTATATTTGTGATTGAAAGTTAGTTTACTTGACGGATTGGCGTTAAAAATGATTGTGTCATAAAATCGAAAAATATTTTCAATGAATAAAGTTCACAGATGATTAGGCAAGTATTAATAATAAATCAATGTAGGATTCAATTTGTAACTGTACTAAAAATAAATTAGTGCACCATAAACATATGACTAGAGCATCATTATCGATACACTGTTTCCCAAAAGAACACTTCACTATTGTTGAAAACGCGAGCATTTTTCTAGGAAACATCTTCCATCGATGATAACTACATTATTAATACACTGTTTCTCGACAAGATGTTTAATTAATGATATCTAAATATTTAATGGACTAATAGTAGACGTGAGAAGATTAAAATAATATATAAAACATACACCATTTAGTTTGTAGTTATTTACCGATCTAGCCACCCTGTTTGTACCAAGTATTGTCAATGATATATAAAATACTTCAATCTTACAATGATAATACGATTGAATTAAAAATCTTCTGTAAATGTAAGCATGTAAGAGAACCAACTAAATAAATAATTAGTAATATAATAAAACGACAGTACATGTGTTTGCATAAATTATTTACGAACCCAGACGAGATATTTATACCGATTTATTATTAATATATCCTTGTGGAAGCTGAAAACATTTTATACGCGCGTGTAATCCCAAACTGTAAACATTTAAACCATGTGTATGTTAATTGAAATTTGATTAAATTGTACTGGGTAATTATTAAAAAAACATACAAGTAACAAATATGTAATAAAATTAGATTTGAAATAGGTGTACGGACGTGTAAGTTGTTCAAGATTGAAGTATTATCATAAAAAAATATTTATTTTAATAAGTATACTTTATAAGATACAATAATAAAAATATATACAAAGGTGTTTAACATATGTGTAAGTAATAAAGGAATGTAAAATACTTAAATAACATACCTACATATAGCGACTCTTTCTGTCAGCCCTGGTATCATATATGAAAATGTCCTGCGAAAAAAGGACATTGAACGTTAATAGCAGATGTACATCGATATACATATTTCTTTTTTTTTTTTTTTGCTATTCTACATAAATTACAATTGCAAAAGTGTGTATATACTGGATATTTTTTAGTGCAATTTCAAAGTATATTACTTTAATCATTTTTAATTTAGTACGGATTTGAGAAACGATTGATTTTCATTATGAGATTCGTAAACTTAGAAAAAAATGTAAAAAAACAAAAATGTGTGACTGTAATTGGAGATAAAAAAATAGTTTAGATGGTAGGTGAGATAGAACAGAGCACAAGTGCTTCCAAATATAAGCGAAATTAAATAAAATAAGTACACATTAACGCTTTAAATGAAACTTAATCAAGAATTATCTTTTTCTATATATATTTTTTATTATTTTAGAACTTGTATAGACAGATAAATATATGTAATTATAGCATAACTTGCATTTTTCTCCTGTTCTCATTAATGAGTTCAGTTCTTAATCTAGAAGCTGGTTCAGATAATCATGCTGAACGTATGATTTAATCGAGTAATGAAAATTAACAAAATTTAAATATTTCAAGGGTACACGTACAAGAAACTAACCCTCCTATTGTGTTTCAGGTCTATTAAGTATTTCAATTGTTTATAAATTATTTTGTAAACGTTATTTCATTATAATAGATTTTGGTTTTCATTGGTAAACATTGTATAAAAGTTTGGTATGTATTAATAAATATCTTAATTATATTTCTTTCTAACAAACAATAGTACTCAAATCAGTTTTATGGCTTTTTAATACAACTTTTTTTTAGCGAATAAAGTCAACTCAGAAAATATGTTTAGCAAATTATTTAAACGAAATAAGTTTCATTGACTTAAGCGAGTTTGCATGGATGTTCGTTCAGTTTATAGTAGGATTTAGAGGTAAAATATTTTTTGATTTAAGTATTTTTGCCATCCAATTAGAGATATAATATTCTTTTAATTTTTATTATACAATATATATATATATATATATAATATATATATAATTTTATAGTTTCGATCTCGCTTAATACGAATATAAGAAGCACGAGTAAAAAATTAAACATAACAAATTATCCAGAATTCATTTTTTATCTTAGATTATTTGTTTATACTATAAACGATTTTTTTTTTAAAATGTTTCCATACAGAGGTTTTTTTTAAAATATGCGTTCATAATCCATGTTGATAATATTTTTTTGAAAATGTATTTGTTAATATTTTTATATATACTAATTAAACGGTTTTATACTCAAAAATCTATTAGTTGTGATTTCAGGATTTATTTAAAAATAATACTGAAGGCCGAGAAAATAAACTGGAAGCTCTTTTCAAGGTTAAGAATATTATACATTTCTCGACACAGTATATTTTACACATTTATTTGATTTTATGATACAAAATAATGAAAAGAAGGTAATTGGGGACATTTATTAGCAACTAAGTAATGTACAATTCCAGTTCAGGCGTTAGATTTATCGATATATATATATATATATATATATATATATATATATATATGTATGTATGTATGTATTATATACACACTATATTAATTTACGTTTTAGATAGACCTTACAGACAAACTGTTATGGTCCAATTCTTTGCTTATCGTTACGACTGAGTAATGTTTCCGCAAAGTATTTTAAATAAATTTTATTACGTCAGTGTGTTCGCCTATTGATTTTATTTTTCCTGGTGTCTTTTTTCATCTGATATCTATTTCCAACAAGTGATAGGACTGCTGTATCTACGTTCTATATCTAATTGAAGTAATTGATTTTATGAGATTATATGAACATGAAAAAACTCTCAAATAAATATAAATTGTATTTATATGGTCGGCACTGGCAATGTAATTTGTATTCGTCGTGTGTATACATAAGATAATGCAAAGAAACAAGGTATATGTTAGAAGAAACTGAAGAACAATTTATTGAATATGAAAATAAACAATTACCAATATAATATGAAGAGCGGAGCAAGAAGCGGAAAACGGCTGAATATATTGCAAATAAAATAAATAGGTAAATATCATAAGTGGTTAACTGAACGCTAAAAAAAATTCAAAAATCCACCACAACTGGCGAGAAGATACGCACATAAGAAAATATATGAAAATAGAATAAAATAAGAAAATTAATGAAATGAATAAAAGAAAGGACACATTTTATATACGCCTCTGAATATTTTTTTAATAGAATTGTCTACAATATGGTTACCAAATAAAACAGCTGGTAATAATTTACACGGTCAAATTCATTTGAAAACGTATAAACGTTTTGTAAATTTAATTTGCAGAATTTATATTATAATCGCATATTGAATTTAGTACACAATGGAATGTAGAAAATGGCAAAAACCAAATCATTGTTAAGATTTTTTACAATTACAGAACTCATTTCTACAAAATATAAGTAGAAATATGAAAATTCAATGTTTGAATTAAAGATAAAAAATGTCAAAGCATTGTTATATATTTTGTTGTAATTTAAATCCAAAATTGAAGATGTACTCTTCCTCCCTCTCTCCTCCCTTCCTCTCACTCTCTCTCTCTCTCTCTCTATATATATAGTGTGTATATATATATATATATATTAAAAATGTGCATTTTTGTTAAAATATTTAATTTATAATTTTTATTTATATCAAGTATTACATTTTCATAATAACCGCCACATTTTCACAGCACTGATTTGTTTATTTTATATTACATTCTTTTTTCTATTGAAATACATATACAAAATATTTATTTAAAATCTATTTATTTATCATTATTACGTATACCTGAATAAGTTATTAATACATAAATATATCTATAGTTATTATAAATACTTAATCTGATATAATTACAATAATAACTACACTTCTAAATCCACATTTATCTGTTTTGATAATAAGTAGTCCGCGTCGATTTTACTAATTTGTAGAATTTGTTTTTCTTTAAAAAAAGTGACAATCGATATTTATCAACATTTTTGTGACAAGTTGATATTATCGAAAAAACAGTAAACATTTACAAAAAAATACAATAATCTTTATGCAATATAATATATATATATATATATATATATATATATATATATATATATATATATATATATATATATATATTCATGGTAAGAAATGATAATTTCTTTAAATATTCCGAGCGAGGAATTCTATAATTTTCCAGAACTAAATGACAACAATATCAAAATAATATACTTTTCATATTTGGCACAATTCTGCAATCTGTTTAATTTTAGTGTTACCATGTGCGCAGCAATTTGAATAAGGTAATAAAACGCGCAGATTTTCGTAGGAAAAAAAACCTCGAAGATTAAAATTTCAACTAATAATAGTCTCTTCAGAAACGAATAATCATGTAAAAAACAAATGGGTCGTACAGTAAATAAAAAAGATATCTCGATACTTATAATAAACTATTTTTAACTTCTTTATTGGTCGTGTCTATATATTATTTATACATTAATGCTAGTTGTAATTTATTTTCAAATATGCGTACACTTCGTACCGATGTGTATTTTTTGCTAACCGTCTTGTTCGTAAGAAAATTCTGATATTTTTCTCTGATTATCTGTCTGTGGATACTAATAAATCATACTAGGTGAGGTTGTCTTGTTGATCTTGTTCTTGATTACATAGAAGTCACCTTGTATTCTTGTAACATTATTTATTATAAGGAAAGTAATCAAATTGAAATAAATAAAATTCATTTATATGTAAATAGGAATTCGAGAGCTGCGTATAAATTAATTTTCTGTCTGACACAATTTTTTTTTCATGTAATTACAATATTTTAATTATTTTTCTTTCATTGACAGAAGTGTGGTGTTTATTGGTTTATTTAAATAACGTGATTTTTTATACATATTTTTTTTAAATGCAAAGTTATTACTTAGTACGATTCGGAATGTAAAGAGATTCTTATTAAATTAACAATCGGTTAGAATATTCTATGAAATATCATTAGATACACAATACTGTGTCATCTACAAATATTTTTAATCAGCAACCACAATCTGAAGTAACAACGTCAAAATATAGACTATTTTTTTATTAGGTAGCGTATAAAAATACAATCTGACTAATTTATATGAATCACATTAAGAATTGTATTTAATAATCTTTGATAACACTTTCTAAGAAAATATATATATATATAAAATGATTAGAAATGTATTAAATATACTTAAATACAATTAAAGAAATATCTCTCTCTCTCTCTCTATATATATATATATATATATATATATATAAATCAAACTTATTCGATGACGTCGCTTGTTTAGGTTTCATTGTACCCAAATATCACATATATAAAACATCAACGTTGCAATCTATCTGCGATAATGATTATATAGACATTAATGAGTTTAAAAATATGTTAATTATTTCATTCGGTTACATGAGAGGCTTATAACTGACAGTGCGTGGGCGCAGCGAGTGGGGGTTGGTGATCGCAGCGAGCAGGGGGCGAAGCCCCCTAGAAATTGTATAAAAAAATGTTAAGATTTTTTTACATTAGAATAATATATATTTGTATCTAATATCGTAAACGGAGTGTATACAACATTGAGGAAACAAGTTATTTTATTTTTAAATCTTTCTAAACACTTTTTGTTAAAAACCAATTAATAATTTAAGACGAAATTCCAAATGTTTCAAAGGTGATAAATATAAATAGGAATTATTTAATGCACGTTTAATTACGATTTAAATGTTTGATTAAATTAAATGTTAAAGCACCTACCATTATTAGAGTTTTTAAATGTGAAAGTATTTTTTTTTTTGATAGAATTGATTTTGATAGATAGAATTTACTTATTTATTATACAATTTGAATTCCATAATTCTAGAACATTCGATGCACTGGACGTCCAAAATATAATGGCATACGAGTAAAAAGTGAGTTCTGACCTATAGCCTATCTATTTAACAATGTCCTTCATTTCCCTAACTATGCACAGGTATCATATTTTTACTAGCAAAACTATTTTTGAATTATTAACTCAGTGGGAAATGATTTTAAAACATTAAAAATACTCCGTTGCTTATTTGATTTGTACTCACGATATTTTTAACCCACTAAATAATAATAATTATTAAAAAATGCAGTTCTTGTTTTCATGTACGGCCTTTTATAAAGAAGCAGTGTTGTTAAGTAAAAAAATGATAACCGGTTGCCTAGAAACAGTGCAGATATACAAGAAATCTTTCCTCTTTGTACTAAACGCATAACGCTATAAATTGACAAAGAAATTTAACAAGTGAGAATGTTTCATTGTTAACTTCCTTTTTTAGAATCAAGGCAACAGTGTGTCTGAACTTATTCTATGATTAGAAACAAGTGGAACCGAATTTGTCAACTTAAAAATATTTCAGTTTCAGAATCGGAGGCCACCTTTATATTTGTTATATCGCACATGTTAGTCCGCTGAAAGCTATAAGAATGTTCATGTGCAAAAAAACAAATTAGAAACAAATATCGGCGATGTTAATTGTATATCAGTACTGTTTCTAGGAAATGGACTAGCATCTTTATTATTATTTAACAACGTTGATGTTTTAGGTTTTGTAGAACAAAGGCAGAATAGCTTTACTGTTAATAAATCCCTGATTCATTTACAACACTTCAGATCATAGCAAATATTCTTTTTACTAAAAAAGGACATCTCTGTTAATTTTATTTTTCAGAATTAACACATACTTTCATTTTAAATAATTTTGTAAGTTATTTTTTTTTAATTACAAATGTTGAAACGTGCTTCCTAATTACCGTGCTCTCGAAGCATGTTCGAACTAACATAGATATGAGATTACTCCCAATACTGGAATTGAAACATTGCAAGTTATGGACAAAAAATAATGAAAAATTATTTTAATAAAAATTTGTATTGATTCTGAAAAATAAAATTAACAAACATGTTTTTTGTTAGGTTATAACGATTTGCATACACTACAAAGTGAGAAAAATCTGATTAATTAACGAGATTATTAAACCTTTTAATCGCCATCGACTCAATGATGTATCACTCAATTATGAACCCCAGATATGTTTCACTAGATGGGTTGGGATATTTTTTTTTTATTATAAAGGTTAATATTTTCGTAAACATTGAAATCTAATGTTTTAAAAAGGAGTTTAAATTCTAAACTAATTGTTATAAATATGTCATATATATTATTATTAAGCGCAATATATTATTTTAAAACTCGAAATTGTTTTTTTTTAATTCTAGTTTAATATTTGTTTTTAAATTTATTTTATAACTTGTTTAACGAATGACTAATATAAAAACACGTATGTAATTACGATTATGTTTATGTGTGTGTATATATATATATATATATATATATATATATATATAATATTAATATATGTATTATGTTGTAATGGTTCTTGATGAAATGCACTTTCACGAAAATAAGTATAAATGTGGATTTCTCTCCCTTTTCCTTTCCTGTAAAATGAGTGACTGTGCGCTTTTGAATTATTTGGATGTATGCCAACATTTAGTGGGTTCACGTATACATGCACAGACTTAATTATTATTTCAAGTAAACCAAAAATGTATGTTTATCATATAATTTGAAGTCTGTATTGGATGGCCGCAGTGTCCATATTATTAATGAAATGTTGCAATCGAAGAAATTCCATATTCCTTTCCGCCATTTTGAGATCGCAGTGAATAAAATCATACATTCAGTTCATAAATCTTGGTCGAAATTCGATAAATATTTTTGTCAGTACGAAGATGTTGTATATATCGTTTATTTGAGAAAATATTTTCGTCTTTTCTAAATAATATTTAATACGGAACACAACTCGAATATTTTATTAATGAATTAACAACCTAAATATGTAACGGGAACATATATGTCAACTTTAATAATAAGAGAAAGACGAATAATTAAGTAAACTTTATTCCGTATTGTGTAAAGTATGTACAATGAAAGTAATGACAATGTTGAATGATTTTTTAATACATTTACGATTTAAAAAAGTGTATCTTTTATGCCACTTTTTATACGTCGAATTGATTAACATTTCTAACATCAACAACAAATTGATTAAATATGGAAAAAGTTTCACGCTTTTGTACACAATATACTTTTATATGACGAGCTGTATGAAGTTAAATATTAGATAAAATAGTTATAAACGAAGACTAAAAGCTAAACTATATTCTAAAATACAAAAATCACATAAAGCTATTGCAATAATTAAACAATATTCTAAAAAGCATGAATTACATTAATATAGTTAAGCTTACAGTTAGATTATACTTCTAAACGACAACAAAAATGTTTTTTTTCTAAATAAAATTAAAACCACTAATAATTCATTAACTATATATTTAAAGATGCTTTTACTATTCTTAATAGAACAATTTAATAATAAAATTAATGAATATTTTATTAAAAAAATATTTTTTACATTATTAACTTAAATACGAATCAAACAATTTTCAGTAGGCAAACAAATATATACATCATCATAAAATTTAACATATTTTAAATATACTGAATATTTTTTTTTTGATATTTTTTTCATGATTCTATTTAACACACCTAATTGTAAAAACAAACGTTCTTTGAAGTGCGAAATTTTTGAACAAACTATTATGAATACATATTGTCAAAAATAAATATGTTTTAATTATATATATATATATATATATATATATATATATATATATATATATATATATATATATATATATATATGAAGTGAATGTGTGTGTACATATATATTATGTCATACATACATAATTGAGACCGAGCAGAACAATAAATACACGATAAGAAAGTCAGATAATCCCAAAATAAACTTTAACAGAGGTAAAAAGAGAATACCTTTCGTGAAATGAAGTTAAACCTAAAATAAATGAGTCTGGCAAAAATTTGGCTGTAAATTAACAGAATAAACGATATAAGTCAAATTAAAGTACATAAGATTTAAAGAAGATAAAAATGATGAAAAAACTTACCATGGTATTTAATCGAATTAATTTGTAGAAATAGTAACTTTCTTAAAATTAAATTACAATAAAAAACAGACAGTCACAATACAGAAACAACATAAAACAATCAAAGTAACGACAACAGAAATGCCAATACAAAGGAAATGTATTAAAATGTAATAACAATAACGTGGAATAGGCGCATTTTTAAATTATTGTTATGTACGTAAATACCTACATACACATTCTACATGACGTACGAGTTAATAGCATAATTTTATATTCTGAAACTTCTACAGAAATATTATGTGAAGCATTTATCACTAAAACAAATGAATTGTTTATCATTCTTTTATAGCAAAAATTAAGAATGTTATTCTTATCTTTACTTTTTCTTTTCGTATACATATATATTTATATATATATATACATAATTATTGGTGAATTAGCACCAAAAATACAATTGAACAGCTGTCAAACGAACATCAAAAATATTGGTCAGTGATAATTTATTTTTTTCAACGCATCTATTTATTTAAGACTGTAATATTAGTTAAATATTTCATTAAAACGTCTGGATTAACACAGAAAAAATCTATTTAATATATCTGATAATATGGGGTGCCAACTTTTTATTTTTCTGTATTTCTTTCGTATTATACTTCATACAAGTTAATACACTCATTCGAATGTTTTATCGAAAAATGCAAATTCTTTAAGTAATTAAGATTCTATTTATACGGAAATATTTCAACAAAAATAAACGATGTGTGCTTGTAAATTACGGATATATATATATATTAAAAATATAGCTGTTCTAGTGAAATCTTGCAATCCAAAATTAAAAGACCTGGTATTTTTCACATAAACTAAAGTATAGAATTTTATTATTTACTTGAAGGTAATTTTTATAAAATATAAAGATGATTAATATTTGAAAACAAAAAATCTACCTTTGAATTTTTTTTAAGAAAAATCTAATTCTTTTAAATGTTTAGGAATTAAATTAAATTTTCTTTTATCTTGGCGCTGTAGAAATGATGGTCATCGCCATCGAAATACACATAAGTAACAATAAAAAAAATATCAATATGTATTTATATAACATTTTTGATCAGGATGGATTTTTTTTCATGGTTTGTGAGATGAAAAAAGAATTCATTTGTGAAAATCAATTCAGCCAGTGTCAGATATGTATTGTGTTGAAATGATTTGTTTTACTATAAATAACTGGAGTCAAAATTATCAACATTAAATTAATCACTCTTTGTACACCGGGGATCTCTTTTTTTATCAAAATGTTTGACAATTGCTTACTGTTCATTTTAAATTAGTTTATGCGCATGCATTTCGATGGAGATATCATTATCTTCAGAGCAGGAAATTATCGAAAAATTTCATGATTATTTTTAGAAAAAAAAAAACCAAATCAAAAAAAACTTCAAAGATTCCGACAAAACAACCATATATTATAGATACTTCGGAATAAAATATAATAACGAAACTTTTTTTTGTGTGGCCTACTGAAATCGTACGTCAATTTTTTTATCTAAGTATAATCTTTCATATAAAATATTTACTTTCTCTATTAGATATGTCACGTCTATTTGTACTTCACATGCTTATATTACTTTCAGCCGGAAAATTGTAATTACGGAATAGCAGCAATTGACTAATTGCAATTATAAAACACATAATGTCAACTTTACACAATTGCAAAATGTTATCAAATTAGTACTGTAATTTGAATAGTCATATTTGCATTGATTTAATTCAATGTCAGAAGCAATAGATAATTCGATTTTTTTTAAAAAAACACATTCTTAAGTCTATTATGATATTTGAATATTAAAAATTTACTTTAATAGATTTTGGCTTGTTTACTCGAACTACATATTAACTATAAGTTTACAAATATAGCAGAATTTCGGAAAAAATCTACTGAAAAATCAATCTCTGTCATCTTTCTGAGATCACGTTTCCAAATACCTATTCAATGAAAGTGGAGAAAATTTTAAAAACTTTATAATTGGACCATTTTAGTGAAAACGACAACACTTCGATAGATTATAATAAAAATTCTAGATATCTATCTAACATAAAAATAAAAATTAATTTTTAGATAAAACTAAACAAAAATTTTAGTTCATTTACATTTTTATAATTACTATATCTCTAAATATTTGGATTTCAATTATTACTAAAAAGTTGAATGATTTTATGTTTTAAACCTTTCTTTGTTGAAATGTCTAATGTGAAAAATGATAGAAGTAATTTTTGTTTGATTTCATCTTTTCACAATTTTCATTCTTTTTCGATTTGCCAATAATTCATTATTTTTGTGAATGGTCTATTACCATGAATATATTATTAACAAATTAATATCAAGGCATATATATATATATATATTTAAAAAATGTATTTTGCTTCTAATTATTGCAACTAACTCTGGATAATATTCCTGAAATTGTGTATTTTTATCCATAAGAATGCCACAATTGACACCAAACACTTATAAGATCACTCAAGTTACAATAATTGGTAACACAATTTAATTGTGAGAAAAATGTTTCATTTTTCATTTTTTTTTCAAAAAAACAAACTATATATATATATATATAATACCTACAGACTAATATTGATATTTTTAAACCAGACACCGACAGAATTTGTTTATTTTCAAAACAACCACCTTTTAGAAAAACATGTCTACTAGAAAAAACGCTTTTCTTTCTAGTAAGTTCAAATCATGAGAACCAGTAATTAATCTTTCAGTGTTATTACTAGGAATTCGATTAGACGCATACGTGAATGACGTGTGATACGATACTATAATACTTCAAAAGAGTATGTTTCAATTTCATTTAATAGCAAAAAGATATTTACAATTAGATATTGAAAAAATGTAATTATCAGTTAAAATTCTACCGGTATTCCATTTTTAATTGCATGTTTTCAACTAATTGAATGTACAATTTAAGAATATAGTTGATATATAAAAAATATTAAGATTTAAAAATATATATCATAAAAAATCAATTTATATTAGATGCTCAACTGCTGATCCAATTAGAGTTGTATGTTTTTAGCAGATTTTGTCTTCTTAAACATTTTTTATAAAAATATTTAACTCTACTTTCGATTGAAATATGAAAATTATAACTTTCAAATTCGTTTAATACTAACACTTTTTGTGACATCCGTTTTTTTAATTTGTTAATAAGGAATTGTAATAACTCTTGCAGTACAAACAAAATATGGACCTGTTTATTAAAATCATTACTACGACCGTCCAAACAAATTTGTTTTTCTATATTATACTTGAATTTTTAAATAAAATGTAAGAAAAATGATTAGAATTATTTTTTTAAATAAAATTAAAAAAATAATAATTTGAATTATTTATTATAAAAACGAGAATATCTAGAATACACTCAATTTCCGGGCAGGTTCCAATTTACGACTATTCCCATAAAATAAGGGTGTAATCTATTATAATAGTTTACTGAAACGTGAAATTGTTTATGCTTATTAGTTGTATAGAAATTAATTGTCTTTTAAAAATATTTATAGATTCCATATTTTATACAAATGGACAAAATTTGAGGGCTGGTACCTTTACCCTAATAAAAAATCACAATTATTACATAATACTAAAAGCAACGAATAAAATAATTATAATTTTCCTTTATTTGTAAAAAGATATGCAATTACAATTTCAAGGTTAATCTAAAACTATTAATTATGACACTAGTTACTTTTATATCGTACTCGTGTTTAATTGCATGATGTTTGTATAAAAACAAAATGAAAACGCCGCCACTGACCAATATAAATATCAGATTATCAGCTGTTAAAAGACAGCTAACATTCGCCAAAATGTTCAACTACTTCTGACCAATATCCGAACTGCTTTATTTACATACCCAATGAAATTTATAAAAGAGGATACTATAAAACGTTAACGATACTTGAATCAATTTACATTAAGAATACAATAAGTATGGCAAAATTGTTGCACATTTCAGTGATGTCACGGTTCTTCTAATCATGTAAAATGATAGATAATTATATTAGGAATGTTAATTGAATATCACATTACAACGACAATTCGAATTAGTATTTTTATGAAAATTGCAACAATGTTAATTGCACTTAATGCACACAAATCAACTATTGATTATGTACGTATATATTTTTGATAATATTCGCAGTAAGTTAGTAGATGTTCAAACATTATTTTGCTTCTACAGCAGCTTTATTTAATATTAAACAAAATATACACACATGAATCTACAAAAATGAAGAAAAAAATACGAAATTACTTAAGAAATCACGTATTTAGTGTCCTATTTCTACACTGATTCAAAATGATTTTAAACATTGAACCTAAAAAAAGAGTAAACAAAATGAATCATATTGTGTCTGAATTTTACAAACGTTTACTAAACAAGTTCTACGTAGAAAATGTCAATGCATCCCTTAAAATTTGCTTAATTTATAAACTCGACGAATTATGCAATGTGTGTTTGTACAATTTATCAAAATGTGTACTATTTAATATAAAATCAACATCAACACATTAGAGGTCAATTTAATAGACAAAAAAAAACGAACGTCTAATAGGCATTGAGAAAAAAGCTATTTTTATTATTATATAGGAAAAAAGGAGCACTTGTGCGGAATATATGAAAGATAAAAATAATTAACTTACGAATGGAGTTCTTCGAAAAGGCATAATATATGTTGTTAAGTGATAAAAAAGCGTTAAACACTTCGTACAATATCATTAAAGTTTATTTTTTACTATTGTGCGTTTCAGTTGACACAGTTTACCAACAATCAAACACAGAAATTTTTTTCTGGATTTTCCAGAAAACTTCTAGAACACTAAAGAATCGCTATGAACTAAACCATTTAGGTACACCACATCCCAATGACATTCTGTTTCACATGCGCAGAAATATATTTTAGACTGTATGCATGTATGCCATCTCTGAATACTCGTGTTGATGTTTTGAAAAAGATTTCTATAAAAATGCTTGGTGGTTAACTTAAATATAAACAAAGATTCTTTGAGTGGAAGATACAAAATGTATCGATTTCATTTTTTTATTTTGTATAAAAACATCCCAACAAATAAAACTTTCTAAATATATTATTATTTAAAAGAATTTAAAATGCTACTAAATATATTTAAACAATGTTTCCTTATTTCCCTTTTTTATTACATTTATTAAAACTAAGTATTACTGCTAAAAGTTATAATAATAATTATATTACGATGCACCCATATTTATTAGGGAATGTTTATTTTTTTTTTATTATGATATAGAGTTGAGGGTTGCAAAATAATGATATTCGTGGGAGTGAAATTTTTTTCTTATTTTGTACCCCAGTGATATTTTACTTTATAAAGAAAATTATTTAAATTAAATTTATCTTTAAATAATATTCTTATAAATGTATGTATAGTAATCAAAATAACATACATTTAGAATAAAATACAATTAATTCAATTACGCCTTTTACAAAATATAAAAATGTTTAGAATTCTTGATTAAATCATTTGTGCTTGTTCATAGATGTCACCTTTATGTAGAGATATTTGTATAAATAATTGACAATTTAAGCACTTTTTATTTAGTTATTTAAGTTCGATATTAATTTTAGTAATTAATGATGATTGTTATAAACTTTTATTAAACTTTAAAATTGAATATGTGCGGATTAATGTAACAAAGATTCCATTACAAACTGATTAATAAATAAGGTGAAAATGTCCAAAATTAAAGTCTCAAATGAATGGAAAAAACGTGTTAAGTCGGAGTATATGCGTTTACGACAGTTAAAGCGATATAAACGAGCTGATGAAGTAAAAGAGGCATGGAATTTGAATCGAAGATATATGACTGAAGAACTTGTTACTGAACATCGACGCTGGGCAGATAGTAAAGCTATTTGGGAAGCATCAATCAAAGCTCCTCATTTATCTTGCATGAAAAAAGCAGAAGTGATTGGATCTGATGGCGAGATGCAAAGTTGTCCCTTGAAAATAATCAATGCAGTTACACCAATTCCTACTATGTATACCTGGGCACCGATACAACAGAATTTTATGGTTGAAGATGAGACTGTACTTCATAATATACCGTACATGGGCGATGAAATTTTAGATCAGGATGGAGCATTCATTGAAGAATTAATTAAAAATTATGATGGGAAAGTGCATGGAGATCGTGAATCAGGCTTTATTGATGATCAAATATTTGTAGAATTAGTGCATGCGTTAATGCAGTATGATGAAAAAGATGATTGTGAAAAAAAAACTACTAAAGAGAAAAAAGCATCTACTGATAAACCAGATGTTAATGATTTTCCGAGTCTTGTCATTTTTCATGCAATTTCTTCACAATTTCCTGATAAAGGCCGTCCAGAACAGCTGAAAGAAAAATACCGGGAATTGACAGAAAGATCCGATCCAAATGCTTTACCGCCCGAGTGCACTCCTAACATAGACGGCCCTGCTGCAGAATCTGTTCCTCGTGAACAAACGATGCATTCGTTTCACACTTTATTCTGCCGACGGTGCTTTAAGTATGACTGTTTTCTTCATCGACTTCAAGCATGTCATCCTGAACCAAATTTACAAAAAAGAAAAGGACCTGACCTCAAACCTAAATCAGATCCGTGTGGTACTGATTGCTACATACATTTAGATGGTATGCGTGAAAAATTAGCAGCAATTGCAAGAGACACAATAAAAGAGGAGGAAAATGAAGAAGCTTCTAATAAGAGTCAGTCACTGCAAGATGAAGATATATTACCTTCAATAGATGGATCCAATGCTCACAATACTCAATCTAGACACCTTATCAAAAGACCAAGTGTGGATTCTGGAAATGAAGCCAGTTCAGAAGATAGCAACGATAGTAATAACCCAAATTATGAGGGCGATGATACTCCAGCCATAAGTGGTAGTACAGGGCATTTTGCTTTATTGGGAATTATGAATGAAAAAAGTAATGCTGATCGTAATTTATGGACTGGTTCTGATCAAAGTTTATTTCGCGCGCTTCACAAAGTATTCCTCAACAATTATTGTGCGATTGCACAGGTCATGTTAACGAAAAGTTGTGTTCAAGTTTATCAATTTGCACAAAAAGAAGCTGCTGATATTCCAACAGAGGAATCTGGAAAAGATTGTACACCACCACGTAAAAAGAAGAAAAAATATCGTTTATGGTCGATGCATTGCCGAAAAATTCAGTTGAAAAAGGATACAAGTAGTAACCATGTTTATAATTTTACACCATGTGACCATCCAGGGCAGCCATGTGATACCATGTGCCCCTGTATCGGTGCTCAGAATTTTTGTGAAAAGTTCTGTCAGTGCAGTTCTGATTGTCAAAATCGATTTCCCGGATGTCGTTGTAAAGCTCAGTGCAATACTAAGCAGTGTCCTTGTTATCTTGCTGTTCGAGAATGTGATCCTGACCTCTGTCAAACATGTGGAGCAGATCAGTTTGATATTTCAAAAATATCTTGCAAAAATGTAAGTGTGCAGCGTGGATTACATAAGCATCTCTTGATGGCTCCTTCTGATGTTGCTGGATGGGGAATATTTTTGAAAGAGAGTGCTCAAAAAAACGAATTCATATCGGAATACTGCGGAGAAATAATTTCTCAAGACGAAGCCGATCGCAGAGGAAAAGTGTACGATAAATACATGTGTAGCTTTCTGTTTAATTTGAATAACGATTTTGTTGTCGATGCTACACGTAAAGGTAATAAGATAAGATTTGCTAATCATTCGATAAATCCGAATTGTTACGCAAAGGTAATGATGGTGAACGGAGATCATCGTATTGGCATTTTTGCAAAACGTGCTATACAGCCTGGTGAAGAGTTATTCTTCGATTATAGATATGGACCGACAGAACAACTCAAATTCGTTGGTATTGAACGTGAAATGGAATTTTTGTAAATTATATTGATTCATATTATTATTATACTTTCTGACTGATCAGAAAATCTTTCCAATTTTTACATATTAAATGCTATTTTTGCTATAAATTTACTTTCATTTATATTTTATATATTTTTTAAACATAGTACTTTGAGTAGAACATTATTTATTATATTTTTAAAATAATGGATTTAAGACAAAAGACAACATAATTAAGATTTATTTCATTTAGTTGCATTTCCATGTATTCGAACTCTGTAAAAGAAATTTACTTTTATTATTTGGAATAATTTTGGAAAAAATTAGTTTATGATTTTCATATTGTTCTCAGTTTTCTATTGTTAATCTTTATAAATATATTTGTATATGATTTTTAATGTAAATCATAATTTATTTTTGATTAGTTATTCATTTTACAATTGTTTATTACTTGTAAATTTATTTTGTTCATAAATATTGTAAAGAAAATTGTTGAATATTGTTTTTGAATATTTCTTACAATTAAATGCAATTATTTTTACAAATATCACTTAATGACTGAAATAAAATTAATTCATTAAAACTAGTAGTTGTTAAGTTTACTCTGTATTTCTGGTTATTTAAAAACATTTATATTTTTATTATACTATTATTGTATATATTCTTTTAGGCTTTTGTATAATTATTTTCTAATAAAATTGAAATAAAAATAAAGTAAACATTATTAAATATATACCTGTAAATACAAGTATAGTGTGGATTTCCATGATTCGAGAGAACTTTGAATTCAATAAGATTAAATTTGTGCTTATTTTCATGTTTAACAGTAAAGTATTGAATCGGTTTCTTATTTACATCATATGTGAATTGTCCGAAGAAAAATCCATTCAAGTCATCCATACACTTAAATCCCTAAAATGTATAATTGGTTATATTTAGAATAAACTGTTCAATATTACTATTAGAATGTTTAATAAATCACATGTATTTTAGTTTGAAATGCATCCGTAACATTTAAATTGATTTATTATTAATTATAATGAAATCCATTTCCAGTAATGTATCAACTTACATTTAATAATAGAAAATAATTACATAAAATACTAGAAATTACTAAAATATAAGGAATAGTTGAAATGTTAAAACGAACCCAAACTGAAAAATCTTTCGGAGCAGAAGATATTTCACCAGTGGGAGAAATTGTAGTCGGTATATGTTCAAGAGATATACCAGTAATCTGCACATGTTCAATTAGCTTAATGACAGCTGTACCGGCTGAACCTTTAAATGCCCAGCATTCTCCTGGCAATGTACTAGCCTAGAATAAAATGAAAATATGTAATCAAATAAAATATACTGTAAAGTTATTTTACCTGAATGATTGCATTTGGTGTTTTAGAAGGAGAACAGAGTGAGATACCAAATAAAGAGAGAGTAGGTTCTCCAGGAGTATATGTTTCTGTATTACGAATAGTCATTATAACTCCTCCTGCTGATTCGAGAGCGAAGTCTGTTCGACCAGTTCTGTCTGCATTGTATTGATCAAAGCCTTGTTGCATATGCAATACAATGTTGAATACTGAAATACTATACTATTATCAAAAACAATTGATTATTTTTTTCAAAATTATAATTTTTTAAATTTTACCTAATACAATTATTTGGAAAAATGTTCTTTAATTTATAAAGTTGATTAATGTATGTTTATTATAAAAATTACCTTTTTTTAAATGGTCTTTCAATTCCTCAGTTATGTCATTTCTTAATTTAATGTTAGCTTCAATTAATTTTGGTAAAATATATGCTATTTCAGTTCCTTTATTTTGTAAATTGTCTTGAAAATTTGATATTTGCTGGATGCTGTTCTACCAGTAAAATATAAAATACTTATTTATAAAACATGCTCTTTTATTATTGAATTAAAAACAAAAATTATTATAGTTACAATTAAATATACAAATACATCAAGCTATACAAAAAGTTTATTTTTAAAATTTATTTAATATTTTATTAAAATGTTACGCGTGATTGTTTTGAAATAACAAAGAACAAATAAAAATTATTATGTTTTTCAATTTTCATGATTAATTATAACTTTTAATTTAATAAACTTCAATTTACAAAAAAGTTACTGGAAAATATTAATATTTGAAGAATTATAACATACGGACATTTCTTCTGTTTTTAATTTAATTGTCGAAATATCTCTTTTTAATTCAATAAAATACATGTTTGAATTTATATACATATCGAAGAAATGTTTAAGGAATATTCCTAATAATCCTGTAAAAAAATAAATTCCATTAATTATAATTTTATAATATATGTTCGATAACAGACCAGTGAACATGAAGATTTGTAGAATCTTTACATATTGTAATGGTTGATTTACTCTACATCTAATTGTTTCATTAGTTCTCATGGCATTTACACTTTTTAAATCGTTGTTGAATTCTAAAATCTTTGTACAAGAATCAATCGTAGTGAAATTAGTATTTTTAGAATCTTGAAAAAGTGTCTTCAGATTCTTCCTTTTTAAGGTGTTCTCAGTCTTGTGAATTGTATGTAATGCTTTTTTTATTGGAAGTTTGAAACCTTTCGGATTTCTAGTGAAAACTAAAAAAATAAAATAAAAAAATAATTATATTGTTCAGTGTTTAAAAACATAAGTAAAATACCTGATGATCTAGTTAAATATGTATGTATGAAATATTTAGATTGTTCTAAAAAATCTGAAAATAAAATATTTTTCAATTATGATCTTTCTCATTTAATTAATTTACATCTTACTATTTTCTGTTTCACTATGAGAATTCATAATCACAATATAAATTGAGTGATATGAGTTTGAAACATATTATAAAAGACATTTGTTTATGACTGCTATGTATAACATTTGTTTCTAAATAATATTTTTATCACATAGAATATATTTTTTTGACAGATGGAAAAATGATTATATTATTTATTTTTAGTTCTAATAATATGAAATTTCATTACATTGCATATTCTGAAAAATAAACATTTAAAAATTAAACATATGCAGGTATTTATATAAAGGGATATTATAGCGAATTTATATCAATATTAATTAATTAACGTGTATAGATTTCATATTAATAATATTGTTTTTTAATGCTTCCTATTTATCATATGATTGATGGTGAGTATTGTTTGTATTAAATAATATTACATTATAGATTATAAAGACAAATATTGATTTGTTTTTAACATTCTTCACCTACATTTTTTAATCTGATGTTATTGCTGAAAACAAGGTGAATGTATCAGTATATTATTTATTATAAGGTTATTTATACAAATAATAAAAATATTTTTATACCTTCTCATTGATTTATTACAACTAATATTTTATACAATTTTTTTACATAAATACTGATCTAAATATACAATGTTTACTAAACATTTTATTAATATCACATTTATTTTTTCTTATGAAATAATTGATAAATAATATTTGAAAATTAACTTATATAAAATATATACATTTTTAAAACATTTAAAAATAAAGAATAAAAATATTATATATTATTTTCCATGACTTATTACAATTTATCGACTTTTACTATTATGTGTTTACTTTTCATAAAGAATTATAATACATTACTATATAAGTTGTATTAAATGGAATGATGGTATACTTCAAAGGGGAATTTATCACACAGGCACATAAGATTAAATTTAATATTTTGGAAAGCACAACTTGTGATACATCTAAATAAAAAATAAAACATTGTCACAATTATATTTAAAATCTTACGTGCAAGTAATTCTCAAAATGTATTGTGCTTTTCTTATTAAAGCTGTAATTAAAAAATAACTTTAATACAAAAAGGCATCTTTTTATATCCACAAATAGTAAATTTGATAAAAAAATAAACAATTTGAATTACTACTTGAGCTGGAAATATGTTTTAAATAAAAATTATTTTTTATTCTTTTTTTATACAATAAGGCACTGCAAACCATTTAAACAATATTATGTAAAATATATGTCTGTCAATCATAAATATCATACGATTATTAATAGATATAATCTATGAAAATAAATTACTTTAAACCAATACTTTTTGTAAACTGCTCATAAAGCGTCCATGCCATTGCTGCCATAAGTGTGCGTCGAAGCATTCGTGGAATGATACCTTTGAAATATCCTACAGGGCCATATTTATTATAAATATAAACAGTTACCGATTGCACATTTTTGAATTTATTCGGGTATAACTGCATTTTTGTTTTGATTACATCAGCAGGTTGTGTGACAGCTGATGCTAGGATTCCAGCACATAAGCCGCATGTGAAATGTATTGGAGCAGAATAATGAGAATTCAGCCAATCTATTAACAATAAAATTACATTTAGTTTATTAAAATATATAGAAGTAAGAAATATATGTAATGTGAAAAAAAAAATAAAAAAAATTCATTAATTATTTTCTGACCTTTTGGAATCGATTTTTTTCCTTGACTATAAAACATGAAATACAGTCCTGAGAATGGAGCATCACGAAGTAAAGTAGGTCCAAGACCACAAGCGAGCCCACGAATCCCTTCAGTGCGGTAAATAGTATGTAATGCATCGGACATTGAGTTATACCGATATACACCAGATTCATAGCGTGTTTTTAACACCGTAAACGGTATTAGTGTAGCGCCACTGAATGAACGTGCTATTACTCCAAGTGTAACAGCTTGAAGGGGTGTTGGATTGTCATTGGTAAATGTATGTTTAAGCCACTCAAGTGATGAAAAATATAAGCCAACTCCTGGTACACAACGTGCAATGGACTGAAAAAATAATTGACATTTAAAATTGATTAATATTTTTTTAAAATCATTAATTAAAAAATAGAAAAACAAAACTAAGTATTTTCTTTATTAAAAGTTAAAAATTACAAAACTATTTCACAAAGTATAAAATTAAGAACATTTAGTGGTATGATTGAGTAAAATAAAAATTAAATGATACTCAATTGTAAGAAATTTTCTCTAATCATAAGTTGTAAATTACAACAAATAATTAAAATTCTAACTTAATAATATCATGTTAAATATTTACTCAACAAATGCTGTTTATTATTATTACTGATAGGTCAGTAATTGTACATTATTTATTTGCTAACTAAAAATGAAAATTATCAATAAGAAAATGAATATATATTTATTTTCTTATAATAAATATACTTATAATAAATAAATTTGTTTGCACATGTATGTGTGTCTGCTGAATACATGTCTATACATATTGTATAGAAACATTTATCTAAGGTCAAGTTCATTTCAGATAAATGCTTATGACAACATAAGACCATTTAGTAACACAATGCATCATTCCTGATAAAATAATGATAATTTTTTATATAAAAATTTATTATTAGTTTGCAATTATTTAACTAACTAATTTTAATTTCAGTGATAGAAAGTACAGCTTACATTTAAATGAAATTTAAAATTCTATATTATTAGCTTAAAAATTATATATGTTATAAACAAGTAAGATTAAAAAGTTATATAAATTTACTCACAGGAATCATCCCTCGCCAAAGACCCCATAGTTGTTCCTTTTGCAGAATATGGACAAAAACTGTAACCATTCCAGCACTGACAGGACGACCACTGTAATAAAATTAAACAAATAAATAATTTACTATGATTTTAATGATTTAAATATTCAGTTATATTCTGTACATAAACGTATTTAAAATATTTATTTGAAAATTAAAACGCCTGAGCTAGTTCTAAAAAATACTTACACAACATGTGCAGTCGAATTCTGCAATCGTGTTTTTACTAAATCGAGAGGTTGAAATAGAATTGTTGAAAATGTTCCTGAGAATGAACCAGCCAAAAATGATTTGAGTACTGGATACTGGAAAAGAAAAAGTAACATTTGAAAACGTTGCAATTATTTTATTTTAATATACTTTTTCGTTTTAATTAAATTAACTTATATATATATATATATATTATGTACATATATTAAGTGCATAGTGAATATGAATAGTGAATATATAAAAAATAATTTTAAATAAATTAAACTTACATTACTGACAATATCCATGCTATTTAATTTTAATGAAGTAAACACAAAATAGAAGTCAGATAAATTATTATTCTGACAGGTGCATACGATTTCTTTTATCGAAAACGATAAATTGATTAAATTCGCACAATTCAATTTGAATCACAATATTAAAATAAATTTACAGAAATGTAAATGTAAACAAAACTCTGATTTTATTAGATAACGTAAGTTGTATCAGAGTAATCGGAATAATAGATGGGGTTGATACGGAATTTCAAATAAATGGTCATTTTTTGTCCAACACTTCTGAATGATTGCATTAGAATGACTAATAAAAAAACTTTAATCTAAAATTACAACTATCAAACAATTTACTTAGGTCGTTCAGCTCTTTCACAAGGTTACAAAAACAAGTTGTTTTTTATTGACAAAAATAATATGCACGAACGACCCCCTAGCTATGTAAAAAACAAAAACCGATAAGATATTTATTTTTATAAGTGACTGAGTACAGTTAAATAATCTCCAACAGAATGTTAAACAATAAATTTTTTTTAGTATAATACTTTCGTGTATCACAAAATTTGCGTCAATTAAAACGGATACAATTATTGTATAGAAAACAATCTTACGATGTCTAATAATGTAACAGTAATGACGCTCTTGTTCAGTTATGATAATATTTATAGCAGACGTACATTGATAAATTTTACTGTCAAAGGTTATTTAGTCATCCATGTATTTATGATAATTTAAATATTTATTAAGGTATAACTATAAAAGAAAGGAATGTCTAATTTTAAAATCATTGGAAATATAATAATAACGTTTATTATATTTTGAAATAATGTTTTATTTGGAAAACATTTCTGGAATGATTTTTTTACAATTAATTTATTTGCTGATTTTAAAATCGAAGATCCATACAATCTATCTATATATATATATTACACAAGCATACATACATATGCATTTATACAAACATGTACTATTTGTTTGTACAAAATGCAATTGCAATAATTTAAGTAAGCATAGTTACAAAGTACAGTATTAGACAGAGTCAATAACCTGATTTTATGAAAGGAAATAAGTACTAATGTTTATACAATTTAATTATTTAGAACACTGTCTATATCTAAGGTTACATAAAGTCAGGGAAAATTTTTCCTTCGGAGCAGTTTTTTGTATAATAAAATTAACGTATTATATTGACGGTTTTAAAAAATAATTTAATTTTATGGGATTAATCTCCATGTTATATGTATTTTTACATAAATAATTATAAAAAATTAAGTGTATATATATATATATATATATATATATATAATATGTATATACACATATATACATCAGTATAGTTTTTAAAAAAAAATTCTCTTGTTTATTCAATTTTTAATTTAATGAAAATATTTTTTATTTTATAAATACTATACATTGTTTTTTGCGAATTTTGTATTTTTGTATTATATATATATATATATTTAGATATAGATATATATATATATATATATATAAATATATATATATAATACGATAAAGGAAAATTGCATTTTACTTTTTAATTTAAGAAAACATATCTGTACATTTTTATTTAAAAAAACAAATCAATAAGTGTCATTTAAAAATATATTAACAATTCTTACATTTGATAAATCAGGAAAATTAAAAAATGTTTCATACGATCCTTCGTCCTGTCCATTTTTAGTGTTTTGTGTGTTTGATGTATTTACTGATATCATCATTTAATTTACATCCTGCACACATTTATTTTATTCACCTGCATGAATAATGATTTTGCGACGTAAAATTCAATTGTACCAGATAAGAAAAAATGGAAAGTGGTTAACGAGAGATAATTTTTAAATTAAAAAAGTTACAACAGGTAATGAAATACTAATTAAATTATTTCAAATATGCTTTTTTCTATTAATTTATTTATAAAATTGCACTCTACTGCTTATTATATAATTTGCGAATGTTTATATATAAAAATATCGCGAATACTTAACCTAAACGTCAAACGATTGGAATGTATGTACACGTGACTACTGAATGTCCTTGAATTCTATATAATAGAATGGATTAAATTTGAAATTTTGAAATTAGAATTCAGGTTTAAGAGCTAGTAGATAAAAATATTAATTATTACAAACAACAAACGGCTGTAATAACAACAGCACTCTTATGTTGAGAAAAACGTTTTTATGTTCATGTTAACAGAATAATTAAATTTAAAATTGACAATTTGGATACAAATTTAAAATTTCAGGCAAATAAAATGAATATTTGTACCTGGTAAACGATTAGAATTCTAAAAATGAATTTCTTTTTTACATATTAAAATTATCGAAGAACCTACAGGAATATACAAATTTAATTACGCAAATGGGGATAGTTTATTTTTTATAAGCTCCTTGATTTTATTCGGAACAATATTTATATTCATTTTACAATAAAATTATGTATATAATTTAATTACATAATTATATGAAATTATAAATAAAAAATATTATTAATAGTTTGTACACTAGTTCCACAAAATGATTTTTTTTAGCTAAATACTGAATAAGTTTTTAAACTTCCTTCAACATGTCTTTTTAATTTTTAATCTCTTAAATGGTTGTTTGTTTAAGAAATTTCGAATGAAAAAATGATAAATTCTGATTATGATATTAAATTGATATTATACGAAAATAATTTCTCGATAAAATGATTTAATAGCTACGAATTAATGTAATAAAATAAATTTCGAGGCAATAAAAAATCGAAATCTACACATGCTTGAATATATTACACATCGATGTCATTGAATTTTAAATGGACTTGAAAAATCGTTATGAAAAATGCACGAAACACTTAAAATTTATCCGATGAACATAATATAAAGTATAGTTGTATATTTAAGACATTAAAATTTTCGATATTGAAAAAAAAACATTTTTTTTGGACTATCTACCTGGCATAGGGATATCCCTGACCATATTAACCGCTTATATTTTTACCAATGGAGCGATTTTAAGGCATTTCTCTGATATAATGCATAAGGTTTATGGGTTTTATTAGAAAAAAAACTATAGGTGTGAATAAATAAATCATATTGGTTGATTAGGGGAAGTGTAGAAATATTTAAAAAAACATTTGCTAGTTTTTAAAACGTCGAGATGAAATTTATATTTTTACAGAAGGCAATTTAAATATTTATAGTAATTATGCTCTAAATTTCTTTAATGAAGCGTTTTATTTTTTTACTTAAAATAACAGCGGTTACTTAACTAAGAAAATTATTTACTCTATGGAAGGAAAGTAAAACAGTACAAATTAATAATGAAGCGTCCTAAACAATTTCTGTAGAGATTTTTTTATTTATTTTACATTCTTGAATTTGTGTATAAATTCATATATATATATATATATATATATATATATATATATATATATATATATATATATATATATATATGTGTGTGTGTTTCAGCTATAATTACATTTTATTTATTCTATAATATTGAACCGGAAGTTTAAAAAATATATTCAAATATTCAAAATGTATAAAAAAATTAAAAATATATCTTAGTGTATATATATATATATATATATATATATATATATATATATATATATATATATATATATATACTGTGTATTGTCTGAGTTTTATTTATGCAAAAGTTTATCTAAGGTCAGGTCAAGGCACTTTGCTGGGGAGCTTCTTCAATAAGTGATAACCTTTATCATATCATGTCAGGCTGTCATTTTTATTAGGTCATGAAACATTAGTGATATATGTTTTATGACATATGTAATTTTTTCTACATACTGTTATTTGTATTGGTGTAGAACGTTGAATAATTTTACATGTTAACAATTAAATGAACCAAAGAATAAAAAAAAATCTGATTGTGTTTGAACTTAACTGTAAAATACGTTAATGTAAATAAATATTCAAATTATTTTTGCTCAAGTATTAGAAAATAAATACCTTATTACTCCAAACGTTGTATATGTGTATGTATGTTTTAACAGCAGTTGGTTGTGTCCTAAATTCATTTTTTCTTTTTTCGGTGATTTTCATTTTTCTGTTCTTTTGTATAATTTATCCATTTTTCTGAATCGATTTTGTATGATTGCATTCGTTTTTAATATATGAATAAAAATGATTGACCTTGTTTAAATATTTTTTATATTTAAAACGCACACGAACAAATATATTCGTGATGTGTTTAATATAAATTCAACATACGAAAATAAAATCGCGAAATTAATAATATATAATAATAATCGAAATAATATCACAAACTATAAAAAATAACCAAATCGTGTAATTTAGTCATCTGCTGCAGTAACATTATCGACAGGTTCTTGTTCTGTTGATTCCGTCGCGGGTTCTGTATTTTCGTTAGGAACAGATGGTTTTTCTTCAGTAGCTGGTTCAGGAGCTGGTTCAGTAGCTGGTTCAGTAGCTGGTTCAGTAGCTGGTTCAGTAGCTGATTCAGTAGCTGGTTCAGTAGCTGGTGGTTCGGATGGTATTTCACTGACAGGTTCCGCAGTCTCCTCTTGAGTGGCAACTACTGTCTCTTCAGGCGGCATTTCAGGAGGAATTTCATTTACCTTCGATTTTCTACAATTAAATTTTATGGAAATCTCATATAAAATGATCAGTTTTCAGAATTCAGACTAATTTGATTTTTCAACATTTCATATAAAAGTATATATTTGTTTTTTCTTACCCTTCTTGAGAAGCTTCTGTTACTCCACTGACTTTACTGGGCGATGCCTTTGATTTTACTGATGTACCAGATTTTCTTTCGGTAGGCTTGAATAAAAAAAATAATTACAATTGATTGATAGGTTTTAAGGAAAATTCAATTATTGCTTTTATAAATTCAGAAGTTATTTTTGTATGCTTATTCAAAAATCAATTTGTGATTATATATAATGTATTTATTTTATATATATATATATATATTTAAAAAATTGTACCACTTGTTCTCCACTCGTTTTTCTACTATGTGGAATTGAAGTAATAGATGTTTTTGATCCCTTTGATGGGCTCTTACGACCTGGAATATTATAAAAAAAGAATAATTTAAATGGTAATATGAAAAGAACTGTTTAAAAATGTATTTAAAGAAATCAATTGCTTACCACCTTCTTGATCCCCTTTTGATGTAGACGTTTTGGTCTTAGAACTTACTGGCGTGGCACCTACACCTGAGACTGAAATGGTTATTTTTGTTATAATTCCATGAAAATATAATACTTTTTCAATTCGATACAAGGCAAAATGAAAAATGATTAATATAAATGTTCGAGTTAAGCAGGATATGATTTTTTCTTGCGTTTATCATATCAAAATATTTTTTAAAAAATGTATTTTTTTTAACAAAGATAAGTTTTCAATCTGATATTTATATTTCTTAAAAATAATTATATTTTCATTATAATATCGTTAATTAAAAAAAAAACATACCTTTAGTTTCTATTAGTGTTGTTGTTACAGACTGTTTAGATGATGTCTTTGCTGGTTGATCGCTAAAAAAAATTATATCGGCTTAAAGATTATATATATATATATATATATATATATATATATATATAAATATATATATATATATATATATATATATATATATATATATATAACAATATGATTTTAATGACCCATTGGTAAATAAATATCTTTTCCATTTTTTTAGAAAAAATGGAACCGGATCTGTTTAAATTAAATATTTCTTTAAATTGAAAATTACACTTTGAAGAATATTTTAGTGTTTGAGTAATGTATCGAATTTTATATTTTTATAATATCTATAGAAGTTTATTCGTAATTCTTATAGTTAATAATTACAAATATGTCGTTTTTGTAGAAAAAGTTTTATGCAAATACAAAATAAAAAAATGATTAAACTACTACTGAAAAATAATAAAAAAAATTGACAAATGTATTATTTCCCGCATAAAATAAATGTTCTTTCTAAGCAAGATATTCAACATGTTGGGGTGTGCAAATGGTATGTAGAGAGTGATTTATTTGTGAAAATGGATTTAGCAATAGTACCAAAACTATACTTTGAACAATGAACAGTTGTTTAACGAAAAAAAATAATAAAATTAATTAAATATGTAATTAAAATTAAATGATAAAATATAAACCTAAATATAGGTCTCTAATTTTTATATATTATATATAAAAAATCAGGAAAAATATGAAGAAATGATATTTTAAATGTTAAGTTAATTAAATATCTGTACCCTTTTTCATCTACTTGTACTTCTGGAATCGGTTCTTCCTCCTAAAACAAAAAAATGTGTATTAAACATTTTAGATGGCCCATTTAAGACGACTATTGTGCGGATAATGTATAATATAAATGAGTTACTTGCTTAATTGATTGTTTTAATCATGTTATGAACGTCTTGAATCGTTTAAATCATACTAATATTTAATAACATTATAATACTAAAAATAAATTACTAACACATAATAACAAATGAAATGTTGGTGTACGAAAATCTATCTTCTTGATGCACGAATTGAAATATTTTGATTTGAAATAAATAAATAAATATCCAATTGTGAAGCATGGTAATTTCTTATATTTATCGGATAAGATTTTTTAATAAATTTAATTTACTGTCGAATTACGAACGGGTTTTCTAGTAAGATATAATTTTAATACAAAGTCTCATAAGTCAAAAACTTGTTTTTCACAGGAGACAGAAAACAATTATAAGTTGTAAAATTAAGTGTAATTTCTATATTTTTTTGTAGTACGGATAAAAAAAATATTGCTATTTATGCATTATTATAAAAACACTTATTTTAAATGTAAATAAATGAATTGACTCATTCTAATGGAATGTATGACACAGTGGTGCACCCGGAGGGAGGGGCAAGGTGCTCTCGTACCTCCCAAAAAAAGGGGAAAAAACATTAGAAGACAAAACAAAAAATTGTGCAAAATTGCTCCTGTATACACAGAGAGATTAATGTAACCATGACTGAAGTAATTCAAGAGTTCTGTAAAAAGAAAAGTAAACTGACTTTATTCTTCAAATAAATTTTTATAATCACCTAACGAATTTTATTCAATTCACATTAAAAATGTTTATCGGTTCAACTCTCCCCTCCCCAGATCAAGCCCCGTGTGCGTTATTGGTATTACATATGTATATTGTTGTACTGAATAGGTTTACTTCTATACATATTTTCTGTTTGATTATTATACGTTGGTTTACTTATTACAAATATATTATTCTAGCATATTGCGATTTAGAACAATGACTAAAATACTTGTATAAACATTTTTCTTGATTCATAAGATATATCGAACTTTTTCTGTTTAGTTGTTAATAGATAGTGTACATTAGAAATAATTACTTGTAAGCTATCTATTTTTTAGCTGTTTTTTTAACAATCTTCAAAAAATAAGTACAAAAATTCGTAATTCTCAATTCGATTAAATTGATTTACATGACGAGATTTCTTAATGTGGAGTAAATTTGATGTTTTTTTAAAAAAAAAAAATACTTACAGGTACTTTTTGTACTGGTTCAGCTAGGGCTTGCTCTGCCATTTTTTCTAGAGTTGATTCTGTAAAATCCATCTTAACCTTCGTTTGTGGCGCTGGTTGGGGTACCATAGCAGTACGATAGAACTAAAAAAAATTTATATATATATGTATATATATATATATAATTGTATAGGTATAAATAAAGTTTTGTTTACTCGTCCATCAGAACCCTTAACAACTCCTTCTGACAAGGGTACAACTTGTGGACCAAATTGTGTCATGAAATGACCAATACGCGTGACACGTTGTTGAGCTGTAGTGCGTGTATGACTGCCGCCACAGTAACGGTTACAAAGATGACTTGATCTATTTGATAAATAATTAGCCATTATTTTTCATTTATGAATACAAATCACATAAATAATAAAACCGTTAAAAAATGTTTAACTTACGCTGTTTCTTTAACTTTCGTCGCTACCTTTTGCTCTTTTAATATTGCTTCGTAGTTGTTCAAATTTCGACTCTGAGGCAATCTAGTGAAATAATATTGTTGTTATTGTTATATTTATGTGCATAGGATATTTTTTATGACTGCGTTGGTAAGAGTAACAATTGAAATCTAGGATATTTCGGACGATTAAAAAAGTGAACATATGAAGAATATCTTAGATGTGTTTTTTTTTTACAAAAATGTATTAATATGAAAATTCTAATAGATATTTTGTAACACCAAGTTGATGTTGTTTTTTTTTTATTTTTTGATACTTATGTATCTAACATTATGAAAGCAAATAGTTAAGTCGCTCAGTCTGTTATTTCATATGCTTTGCAAAAACTTAAGCAATATTAGAGCGATTTTCGTCTAGTTTTCAGTGTATAATTAGTTATTCACCTTCAGAATGATATATGCTAAAAATAGAATTTATAGCATTCCTCAGAGATGAAAGTGAATAAATTTGCGATTTTTAAATAGATGTAAATTTTAATAGGATGCTATTCGAAATTATGAGTAATGATATTTAAAATTCCAATAGGAGAAATTTGGATAGTATTCACTTTCAAAAAAGATACAATTTTTTATACAGAATGGCCGAATGGATGTTTAAACTATTTAAAACGAACTTTGATGTGAAACTGTTGAAGAATCGACGAGTAGATTTCATCAAGCCTTTCACAGAAATGTCGGATTTTTTGCAAGCTTTAAGAAAAGGCATGATCTGTTGTATAAGCTGTTCCAGAATTGTATTTTCGCTCATTATGTAAGAATAGAAAGTTAGGAACATGTCAAAAATTCTATGCGAGGTAAAGATATTCAATACATTTGATTTTTGTAGAAATAAAAAGAGAAAGGATTGTTTTTTTACGTACACTTCTTCTGTTTTACCATCTGTAACTATTTTTATACATGCAAAAATGGATGTCTATTTTTAATCTACGTCTGCTGATGTAACAATATTAGTTTTTCATGTAAATTTTTGAAGGTATAAAAAAATTCTAATCTCAAATGTTTTTAAGTCATTGTGAACATTTCAGATGTTCATAAATTTGATTTACATATTTTTGTATGGAACAAGCAAAAAATCAATATTAAATATTATACACACATTTATCGGAACAGCCTGTTCATTAATTCATTTACATATGTACTATATATATATATATATATATATAAAACCATTTATGTTCCAATTGTAATGACTAACAAATATTTAATACATAATAAAAAAAATAATATCTATATTGTTTTAACCATTGAGTTGACATAAATTAATCCACTAATTACTCTAACAAGGGATGCTTCTGTATGTGAAATCTTAACCAGACAACAATTCTTTCTAAATAAGTTTATTATTTGATAGATAAAAATCATTGAATAGTTAGTAGCTTAAAATGAATAGAATCATAGCTCTCTATACATTTTCATACAGTTATCATTAAAAAAAAGAATTAAAGTTTAAATAGTTAAAAAAAATATTTAACTTCTGTTATTTAATGATTAGAAATGAACTTTCAAAGTGACGTCCAAGTTATGTTTATAAAACACTATTGCGTTTCAATTTAAATTTTGTCGAGTTTAAGAAAATCATGAGAGTAATCGTTGTTTATGTGTCAATATTTATACAGTCAGTACAATAAACGATAGTCAATTGTAAATAGCAATAGAAATCTAACTGTTAAAACAATGTCTGGGCCAACTAAACATTCAAATTATTTACATTTGAAGATATTTATTTCGGTTATTGACGTACTTTCAATGTAACATACAATTAGGTCAATAATTAATACCATTTCTTGTTTGTTCTATTTAAATAGATCATTCATGTCGATATGTGTTTATCGTTTTAAAAATAGCCTCATTTATATATGTAATTGTTTGTAAATGGACAATAGTTGATGATATATTAGTTGCTTACTTTTTCTGCTGTTTACGAACGGCGTCAAGTTCATATGTGAGATATGGACGCATCGAACGTGATGGTGGTAGACCTTGCGGTGCCGGTAATGGAGGTATTCTTGATTTCGCAGTCATTATTACATCTTTGTCACACGATATGCAGTTAATATCCCTGCAACGAAATAATGTATTTTGGATTATTTAAGTGACGATTTCTCTACTCATTGATTTCAACATATTTGATATTTATATGATATTTTAACATTTTAATAGCAAGGATAAAAATATTGATTTTATTGTTATTAAATTAATATTTTTAAAAATATCAATAATTCCGTTTCATCCGAATTTATAATATTTAAGTAAATTTGTATGTTGACGAAAACTGGCCTTCGCTAGTTTTTATTTTTTAATTATATATATATATATATATATATATATATATTTATATATATATATATATATATATATATATATATATATAATAATATATTTATATATATATATATATATATATATATATATACGTATTGAAAGTATTTGTTTGTCATTTAGCAATTTTAATTAACATATTTTTTTTTATAACAAACAGGATAAATAAATTTTGGTTTTTCCTTATACATATATATGTTATATTAATCTTGCAAACAACTCTGTTGTTTTCAAAATATGTTTATCTGTTTTTAAATAAAATCCACATATTTCCATCTTACGCAAATTATAATGATATTATTATTATTATTTTTAGTGTCTGAACGTGTTATGTTACAAATAATTAAACGTAAATATTTATATATAGAAAATTGAAGGTTTTATTTATTTTTATATCTTGTTAATGATACGCTTTTAATGTTATTAAATATTTATACGTTTTTAAATCTTTAGAGACAAAAAATAACGAAAAGTATTCATATTTACATCTTTTTAAGATTAATAAAATGTTTCTAAAGAAATGGAGTACTTTATCAATAATTTTACCTTTGTATAGATTTTCTGTTGTAGAAATAATATATAAATTAATGAGATACAATAAAAATTGTTTGAATAATAATAAATACGTTTAAATTTGATGAAATCTATTTATAGTTTTTGTAAAACAAGAAAATTATATTATTGACAGTTGTAATATCAATTTAAGCCTCCTAGATTTATAGTTGATTTTTTCAAAAACTTTCTGTAATGTTTTTATTTAATTAAGATAACCAATATTGATGAACATTTTTAGAATTCAATTTGGAACTTTAATGAAATTAAAGATTATTAATAAATATTTCGAGATAATTGAGTTTTTTGAAGAGATTTTATTATTTTATTTCATTCCTTGTCCCATTGATAAATATAACCGAAAAAATTAAAGTGTGTAAGAAATTGCAGTATTAAAAAAATGAAGACACACTTTCATAGCATGCTATTTAATTATATGTTACGATATTTATTTGATATAATTTGTTTTAAAATATAAAAATGGTATCTATTTGTTACTTAAAATTACTACACTCATCGAGTTGTAATATTTCAAGAACATGGCGTATCTGGTTAGCTCTTGAATTAATTAAATTTGAAAGAAATCTTTCAGATTAGCGGGATAGTTGATTGACATGGACTAATCATTGGGTACAAAATTGGTGGATAATAAAGTAAATTTACTTTTAGATTTTATATTATTAGAAATTAACTAAATATTATGGTTTTTATGAAAGAAACTTGTTAAGTGTTATCAATTTTATCAGTTTGTCATGTTTGTAATACGAAGGCCAAAATTGTCAAGTATAAGTATTCCAATTATATATCTAATAATGCTTTAAAAAAAATAAATTTGTTCTATCATTTACCACGGAGAGAAATTATAATTACAACTTTTTTGAAAATTAATACTATATAAAAACCCATTAACAAATTAGTACTCTATAAAAATATGGGACGAGATTGTTAAAGTACCTGAAAATATAGTTTCGATTAATTCATTAGAATAAAATTTCTTTGTTAATGTTCCTATGAATATTATGTTATATAATAGTTTAAAGGAGTTTAATAGCTTAGAAGTGTTCTTTTCCAATTCCGGAACGACGCCACGAATTTTCGACTTGTTTCTAATAATTTTTAAACATTCTTATCTATTTACACAGTCTTTTTTTGAAAATAAATTTTAGAGATATTCATAATTTCTATATATGTTGTCCTGTTAGCCTTCTTTAGAAACAGAGAAATGTCTATTCTCCATTACTAGTTCCGGCACGAGTGTTATATCGTTAGGTAGATGTTGTAGATTAGAGTTGGAAACAGTAAATGCTTTCAACATATTCTCAACAGTCTTCAACATCTACCTAAAGATATTACTCGTGCCGAAAATTGTAGTGAACAGGCAGCTCATCCAAAAAGATGTAGACTAATAAGACAATGTACTAACGGGATCACAGGTATAAAAATACAATTATAATTTGCATATATATTTTGTTTGAATCTTCAGCATTAATTTAATTTAAAATTATTGAGTGAAATTGACAGTTTTCCACGACTTCGAAGGAATTTGTAATAAAATGAACGAATTAAAATTCACTGGGAGTAATATTGTTACTGTGACTATTATTACCAACATCGATTTGGAATTGTTGAGAATAAAAATAAGAAATACCTTATTATTCTGCATTTCGCACCAGCCGCTTCAGTTTCTTTTCTGAGCGATGTCAATGCACGTAATTTCGTATGGATTGCATTTAGTTTACTGTTAACAAACTCTTGCAATTCAGATATATCACTCTTGTCTAATTTGTGACCGATTGCATTTTGGATTTCTTCGAGAGCAGCCTAGATGTTTATAAAATAAATTCAAGTGTAGAATAAGAATTAATTTAAATAACAGGAATTGTACAAATAGTAAATATCCTTTTCATAAATGAATTGACTCCATACGGACTATTTATCAACATTTCAAATAAATATTAAAGAAATTTTTGCAGAGTTTTGTAATATGAATTTATTTATGGTTTAGTGACATTGATTCATCCATAGTTTAAACTTATAGTTATGAGAAGTGCCATGTAAAGATTTTGGACATTTGTATAGAGATTTAAAAATAATCATGTATTGAGATTTTTTTGGAGAAAATTTATAAGACAACTCAAAAATAGAATAATAGAACCACTATATATATACACACACATACATATATATATATATATATATATATATATATGTATATATATAATTATTAAAAACCAACTGACCTGCCATACTGCTTCTTGTTGTGTGAGTTTTGCAAGCGCATCTTCGAGTCCACGGCTCAAATCGTCGCAGACATTATCGAATTGTTCATGAGATACCTTCTTGTTAACCTGTTTCTGATCTGCTTTGTCTGCTAATGCATCTTCTAAATCTTCTCTATTTGCTTTGATATTCTTCAACAATTCTATTTGTTCGCCAAGGATCTAGTACAGAACAAACATTTATACAATTCAACGTTTCATTTTTACTTCATTAAGATTTAGTTTAGTGCAATCTTTATTATTTTAATAATTTTGCAAATTATTCAATACGTGAAAATTTTCTTGTATATTATTCATGTGTATATTTTTTTGCATATTTTTCGAAAGTATTATAACAGTGGGGTGTTTATATCAAATGTGTAATTTCGAATAAAATTTATCTTTATACAATAAAAAGTCGTCTTGAAAATGGACTTTTCGAAACAGTTTGGCTCCTTTTATGAATAACATTCTTAAATATCAGAAAATCTGTGTTTTAAAATGATATTTTCTTCTATTATAATGTGTAGTCCCATCATACGAAGCTGTATATTCAATAACCTTTTATAATTTTATGTTATCATACGTACTTTGGTGATGATTTCCTCGATATATATATATATATATATATATATATATATATATATATATGTATATGTATATATATATATATGTATATATATGTATATATATATATAGTGTTGCGTCATCCTATGGTCAAAAACCGCAATTGCCTAGGGGCTCCAACAACAGGGAGGGCCTAAATCAAGCTTTTATAAATTCATTATTGTAGTTCAACACTGTAAATGGGCCCCACTAACTAAAATTTTCCTGGGCCCTATGAATATATAACGCGTCACTATATATATATATATATATATATATATATATATATATATATATATATATATATATATACATATAGATATATCTGTCTTAAAATTTAATTAAATTGCTTACATCAATTCGTTCACTGATGTCTTTTTCTTCCAAAATTTTCGTTGTTATTTGTCTCATAGTATCTATATCACCCTGCATATCGTTTAGTCGTGTATTCATTGAAGTCATATCTTTTATAAAAAATATTTTTATAGTTTATTTTTAAATATGTATATGTATAAATATACATACATACTCACAAACACACACACACACTCATATATATATATATATATATATATATATATATATATATATATATATATATATACATATATGTAACTGACAGAATTTATTTTAATATTTGTATAAATTTTTAACAGAGAGCGGAATGAAGGATATCTGACATTTTCAAATAGTTTTTGAAATCATGTCTTTTGAATTTAAATTAAGTATGAGAATCTAAAATAGGGGATTTTTCGAAAAAAAAGCATTTGTTTTGTTCATTCGTCGACATAATTCATGCTGACTTCAACATATTTTGTCTAGTGCTAATTTTGAACAAAATAATAATCGATAGAATTTAAAATAAATATTTTCTCTATTCATTATTCGAATAACGCTCATGAGAAGATTTATAAAAATTATTAAACTCGTAAATAATTCATAAAGCATTTTTTTTATAATTATATGTAAAATTAAAATATGTTAATAAAGTACATTCGAGTATAATATTTTTTTGTATTATTAATTTTGCTTATATTTTTTTTAAAAAAAGGAAAATAATAAAAGTGTCACTATTAACTGTAGGTTACCAATATAGTATATATATATATATATATATATATATATATATATATATATATATATATATATATATATATATATATTAATTTTCTGTAATAGTATTGCTCTCTAGTGAGAATCTGTGCAACTACTGTAATTATATGTTGATAAATGCAGAGGATTATCCATGATAAATGCAGTATTTAAATCTTTACAGCATGTATTCAATAATAATTTCATTTTAAATAAACGAAATAATAAAAAAAAGTAGTACATATTTTCGTTATTATTACTTTTGACGTCATCGTCATTTCGTTCATGATCAGTTACAGCGTTCACAGGGGAATTCTCTAAAAATGACACAATAGCTTTGTGATTGCTGATATAAGTTAAAAATGACTTCGATTCTAATTTATCAAGGTATCTTTGGAAGTAGTTCCATATCTTGTCGTCGGTTCGTTTGTGCATTGTGCCTTGTGCGTCACTTCCGTTGCACGTTCGTCACGAACAAAATTCGTCGATGCAACATTTTTTACATGGTAAAATTTTTAGAAGTCACGAAGAGGTTAAAAATGGACTAGATGAGTATTTTAATTCAAAGGCTCCTGATTTTTATGAAAGAGGAATTGAAATGTTTACTGAGAGATGGAGGAAGGTTGTATTTGACGAGGAGAATTATATTTGAAATTAATTTTTAATAAATAAAATTGTTAATGATGTTTACTTGTTTCATTTAAAAAACGACATTCTTTTCCGGTACGCCTAATATATCCTTATATCTGAGAGAAAAAGAATCATTTAATTTATCAAAAATGTTTCAAATTATTTTCAAGTCCAATATATCGAATAGCACGTTTTAAACATTCTTATTAATTTTATATAAAATGGAAACGGTTGTATCAAATAATGGAAGTAATATAAAAAAAACAATGTCGATGTAAACAAATTACATTTACTTCAATTCTAACTTTTACTTTCAGTGATATATCATTCTTTTTTTATTAGTATCAGGAATTCGATCGAACTGAATAAAAAAAATGATAATTAAAAATGTTCAATAATTAAATATCAATCATTTCGATTGTTGTTTATATGTTGATTCATTGCTATAGAAATGCGTTTAAGTAAAAGTAACAATGTTCAATGATCAATTATGGAACATTTTTGATCAGATATATTTATCGTTGCCAAAAAGTGAACATTTCATTTGTGAAAGTAACTCTAGCCACAGTACCAAAAACTATTATTTGAATCAATTTCTTCTTTAAAAGTTAAAATTTAAAATAATTTTATTATTAGCAGATTTATTTAGCAGATTTTTTCTGAATCTAATTTTTTTTATGTTTTATTAATTTATAAAAGTATGCAATTTAAATTAATGTTTTTTAATTGATGAATTGCGAAACGTCTTGAAAAAATATTTTTTTTATTTTATAATTCGTACTTTTACCTTCTATTTATTTTTTCATTATTTTAGAGGCTTCTCTTTTATACACTAGAGGAATACTAATTTATATACTTATTTTATTGTGTGTGCGTTGCTCGACATGATTACATAATTCGAAAATATACCTCGACCAGTTTCCGGTGCACACGGCCCCAACTCTTTCAATTTTTCGATTTCAGATTCTAATACTAACATTTGAGTATGTAGAGATGCCACTTGCTCATTGAATGACAAATTCAAATTGTCTATTTGTTCGGCTAACTTATCGAAAGCGCTAGAATCGATTCTAATTTCATTAGTGTGTTCACTAGTCTCGCTTCTTCCACATTCTTCGGATTTTTCTCCTGCCGACACAGATATAAATAATGTTATTGAAATATTTATTTCGTCTTATCACGATATTATTTATTTTCAAGGATAATCGATAATGAATGTATAAATATTATAGCAAATATTTATGTTTTATTAATAATATGAGTTTGCAGTGATTTGGTTTATAAAAGAGGACTGAAGAGAGACATTAAAGTGTTAAATAAATTATTATTACTTTTATATTGAAATGTATAATATGCATATTTTTATATTTTTCTATTCGTTTTTAAGTTTTAGAAAGAACGTATGAGAACAAAATTACATTTGTCTTCTTTCACATTAATGGTTTAGAAAGGGTAAATTATTATTTCGGTTATACGATTAAATAGTAATTGTGAACATCGAGGAAGATGTTTTTCTTTAAATTATCCTGTGTACTATAATGACTAAATATTAAACAGATGATTTTTTGAATTTCTATCCATAGGTATAAAAATATAGGCAGATTTTAATTGTAACTAGTCTAAAAAGGGCAGCTATACTATAATTATAAATGAAAAAGTATTTTTTGGTGTTAAAACATTTTTTATAAGCGATTTGTTGTATTATAAATAAAACTAATTATTTTAAGCAATCAACCTCGCAAGGTATTCATAAACACCTGCATACTCGATATGGCCCTAATTGTGATACATGAAAATGTAATATACTATAAAATATTTAGGACATTTTTATGTACTGTGATAAGCTATTACAATGGTTGTTTCTTTTAAGTTCTAACTGTGTGTCTGTACACTATAAAGTGTATATATATATATATATATATATATATATATATATATATATATATATATACATATATGTATGTATATAAAGAATTAAAATATTACCGCATTTTTTCTTTGAATCTTTTTGGACCATCAATTCTGCAACTTGTTTTGATAAGTTATCTACCTTGTCGCGCAATAAATATAAATCGTTGAATATAGATGACCGTTTACTAAAATAAATGCATTTACACGTTATTAAATTTTACTATTCCTAGCTATTTATTCTTCGATATCACTATATATATATATATATATATATATATATACATGTGGGTCGTTTGATAAGTTTGGTAAATTTCTATGATATGACGTCATTATTTACTTGGTCACGTCACGGATATCAAGTGTCACTTTTCAAACTAGTACTGGCGAAATTTCAACCAGAAGCGACGCCATGTTTGCGTTCTATAGATGTTTGAAGCGGGCATTGTAGCAGTTACCGGAAAAATGGAAAAAAAGCAGGTCTTTTTGCACCGATTCATCGCCGAGGATGAAGCATGGATCCATTAATACACACATGAGTCGAAGCAACAGTCGAAACAATGGATTTGATTGATTGATTTTGGGGTTTTAGGGCACGTCGACATCTAAGGTCATTAGCGCCCAGCGAAACAATCAACAACGACTGGTGAAAGTGCGCCGAAGAAGGCGAATACTGTTTTGTCGGCTGGGAAGGTGATGGCCACTGTTTTTTTTTTGGGATTCACAAGTAATTATCCTGATCGACCACTTAACGAACGGAAAATCGATAACGGGAGCTTACAATGCTGCATTATTGGACCGTTTGAAAGAAGAACTAGAACAAAAGCGGCCAAGATTGGCGCACAAAAAGCGCTCATTCATCAGGACAACGCGCCGTCCCACAAATAGACAATTGCAATAGCAAAATTGCACGAATTAGGCTTCGAATTGATTCCTCATTCGCGCTATTCTTCGGAATTGGCTACGTGCGACTTCTTCCTCTTGCCAAACTTGAAAATTTGGCTCGACGGGAAGAAATTCACGTCGAATGAGGATATCATCGCCGCTGTCAATGCGTATTTTGCAGAGTCGATGGACCAAGTTTTAAAGACCTCAATGGAGACCATGCTGAGAAATAAAATCCTTTTTTATCATACTTATGAAACGACCCTCGTATGTTTATATATATATATATATATATATATATATATATATATATATATATATATATATATATTGTAGTATACTTCGATATCTATTCTTCAATGAACCATTACTTGGTTTTTAAACTTATTATAAATGATGTCCAAATATTTGAAATCACGAAAATGTATTTACTTACTCGGATGATGAACATGGTTCGGGGCATTCAATGCCTGCAAAATAAAATTAGTAGTTATACAATAGTTATTAACTAATAGTAGTAGTTTTAATAATTAACTTATTAATTTTTTGATTTGGACATTAAGTTAATGCAAAAAAAGTAAGACTTACCACCAAGAGATTCTAGTGCAGCTATTCTGAATTCAAGTTCTTCTATTTTTCCATGAAGACTAGTAAGTGTTACATTACTAGTATTAGATCGTTTTACCTAGAATACGTTTTAATATATTTGAAAATGATTATGTATTCACATTTATACAGGTATATATATATATATATATATATATATATATATATATATATATATATATATATTTACATATATACTGATGCATGTTTTTATAAACACTTATGTATACTTTCACAAATGAGTTCTTTTTCAACCAAGTAAACACAAAAAAAATTTGGTCGAAAATGTTAATTAATACATTATTATTGACCACATTTGATGGTTGCTTATTGGAATTTCTATGGTAATGCTATCATCTTGAGAGCATTCAGATACAGAAAAATTGACAGATTTTTTCTGTACCTTGGCGCTCTGAAGATGATGATATCGCCACCTAAGTGGATATTAGCAATAATTATTTAGAGGTTTTGAGAGTTCTAATGTGATTTTTCATTTATGTTTATATGTATATATAAGGATAGGCATATATATATATATATATATATATATATATATATATATGTATATGTATATATATATATTTGTCGTGCATTTATTGTAAATATGTACCCGATTAGAGTGCGATCCTTTGTCTTGATCACATGAGGACATTCCATCATTATGTTCTCTTTCATCCGAATGTTCGCCACGACGTTGAGATTCCCCAGTGATTTCACCTAATTCTCTAGTTAAATCTTCAATCATACTCGTGAGTTTATCAATTCCAAGTTCAGTAGCGTTCACACGTTTCGATAAATGCAAAACTTGCCACATGTAAGACACAGCGGCAGTTTTATCTTCATCTCTTTATTTATTAATAAACAATTGAAATTATATACAAACGTATATATATATATATATATATATATATATATAAATTATTTTAAATAGAATTAATTTCACTTGCATCCTTAAAATGTAAGACATTGAAATTGTAGTTACATAAAATATTTTTCAAAGACGAAATAGTAAAAACAGAGAGTGGGACTGTTAAGAAATGAGTTAATACAGGCAATAAAATGAAAATAGAGGTATATGTAGTTTACTGACGTAATTACTAAAAAAAATAATTTATAATAATCGTTAGAAATGTTAAAAGTTAAAAAAACAAGTAGGAAAAAGATTAAATACTACAAACAAAATATTTTAAAAATTAGATAAAAAGAAAAAATGCCCTGAAAAATATATTATTTTCAATGTAGTGCAAAAACTATAGAAACAATGTAAATAAACTAACAATATTTAATAGTAAAGTCCAATGGCGGACATAACGCTCGCCATTGCATTTGTTTTTCTTCTAGTGGAGAGATGAATATAAATATATATATATATATATATATATATACACAGCCCCGTAGCCACCCTGTCATATTAGGGAGAGCAGACGCAATGTTTGAGGGGGCAAATTTTTTTATGTTAAAATTTTTGGGGATTACATTGGAAACGCGCTCATAGAAATAATTTTTTTCACGTGTAGAAACAATTTTAATCATCAAGGTAAACCCATTAGGACGATTCTCCTAATGATTTGACTCTCCTGATGATCTACATGATTTTCAAATGTACCAAAATTGCAGATTTTGTTGGGGGGAGGGAAGACAAACAGGGAAACCAGGAGAAATCTCTCCGACCCTTTTATTGACTAAGGGCCTGTATATATATATACATACTTATAATTACATACTTATAAATACAATCTTTTTTATGATTGTATTATTTTTTTTGTTAAACGATTTTTTAATATATACTTATAAGAATATTACAAAAATATAGTATCAGAGTTTTAAATTTTCCTGTGAACTAAACTGCTAATCTATTGTTTTGAGCGCAATCATATTCTTGAAAAATATTTCAGTTTTAAACATCATTAGTTTTTTACATTTGTATAATATGATATTGTTTCCCGGAACTCAAAATAATGATTTCGATTCAAATAATGATAAAAAGGTTTGGTAATAAATAAAAGATGACAAGACAAATATAGAATTATGGAACGAATACGACAAAGAAGATTAATAAATGATTTAGATTTAACCTACTGTTATCGTGCAGTATAAACAGGAAATTACCAATACAGTATTAAACAATGTATTCATAATGTTGTCATTTTGTAATTGTTGGTCACGTATTGTGTCGGTTGAATCCGAATGGAGACAAGACGGGTACATTGTTTAACAATTTGTCGGTCGTAGCCTATCGGTTTTCTGAATCATCCATAAATCAAAACTGTGTACAAGATTAACTATTTTTACCTGACAGCATCGAAAATAATTTGATTACTGGGCAAATTCAAAATGTCCTGAAGTTGTTCCTTTAAGATTTTGACTTCCTGTTGTAAATTTAAAAAGTTTTCTTGAGACGCAGCCGCCTGCACTAAGACAACTGTTTGTAATGAACCTTCGCATGGTTTTCGTAACTTTTTCTTCGAACCTTTCTTCTTTTTATGACCTATACGTTTTTTTTAAAAAAAAATATTTTTTTAATAAAATGTCAACCACGTCGTATTTTAAGATTTATTTTTTTCGTTTTAATAACGAATTGTGTACAGGAAGAACTATCACCTATTAAATCAGATTTCGTATGAGATTCGTCTATCGGTTTTCCTATAAGCTGAAATCCGGGCGCAGGATCTTCAGGATCATCTTTTGAACATTTTCGTGGTTCGACAACAGAGACTTCTGTCTCTTTTGATGGCGATTCATGTACCGATGTCTTACTATTTGATTGTACAACATATTCCGTGAGAAGAAGTGTAGGACCTGGTATACCAGTTTGTAGTAAAGTTTTCACTCTATCGCCATCTTTACCACGGAATTCCACATTAGTGTCACGCATGTTAAGTTGTTGTATTATGACATGTAAGAATGCGTGCAGAATATTGAAATTTACCGCTCCTAACTGTTGTAATAAAGTAAATTTAATAAAGAATGTATTATATATATATATATATATACACACACATATATATATATATACACATATAATCTTTCCCTCTATTGCTCATCAGTATAAAAATGTACAATAGATAAATATTTTACTATTATTACGAAAATTAAAAATAATCTGGTACTATTGTATTTAGAGATTATCTAAATTTGTCACGTAAATACTTGTTTCCAATTCTGTTTTATATAATATGGCTGTAGAGAGAGGTACTTGATGTATAAGTGCATACTGAGCAAGACGATACATTTAAAACAGTGTTTTTAATTAAAAATTAAAACAACCGTAACCAAAAATATTTTTTAACCTTTAAATAATATACTATATGTGTTTCCATAGATCAATGAATTTTTTCAATATTTTATAATGAATAAAAGATACTTGAATGGAGTTTCATTTATTTCTCTATTTATTAAATCTTTGAAGCCGGGTGTGGGTCTAGGAATCCATTGATTTTTTCCAAAGAAATTATGGCCTCAGACACTATCTTCTGGATGATGTATTTAATGGTCACGTCTCGTTTAATGAGATTAAATTTATCTCTTTCTTTCATCAGATAAAAATTACGGTCGTCCAAAAATCAGAAAAATCGCGTTTTTTTCCATTTGAATCCATATGAAAATAGTGAACTTGAGAATTCGATTGAATAATATTTTTTCACAAGAATTCATCATTGGAAGAAAACGTATAAAAAATCTTCAAGACTCTACGTTCTTCATGTGTATCACAAAGAAAATTTAAAATTCTGTGTGCAGCTATATTTTTTGATTCATTGGTAGGTTAGTTTCTTCCAGCAAAAAAATGATTCCCTGTCAAAAAATGACAAGAAAACCAATTAAATGGTACAAAAAACTTTTCTTCCATATTTTCAATCTTGAAATCTATAACGCATACGTTATTTACTGCCGTGTGAATTGTAAAGGAATGAGTCTTGCTGACTACAAACCATAGTGGCTTCATATACTGTTCAAAAATTTGTTCCAAATGCATCTTCTACGAGAAGTCGAAATTCACATCGATCGACACATCATTTTCGTGAGAAAATACCGTTAGATCATGGTCAATGAGCACAGTGTGTAGTTTCTAAAGCAAATGGAAGAGAGCGACGTCCAGATACCAAAATGAGATCGATGTGAAACCGTTTTGTGCACACTTGATTGTTTCAAAATTTTTCACACTCAACAGTAATGTTATTTCTTCAAATTTTCAATTTTAATCAACATTTCCGCTTCCAATTATGTTTCCAAACACGAGATTTATGTTTACCCGAATATTATCAACGATTCTCCACTATACATATATATATATATATATATATATATATATATATATATATGGCTCCAAATAGTTAATGAATGGTTATTGAGGTTTGAATAATTTGTTAACTTGTATTAAATATTGTGTTTTTATATTTATATATATATATATATATATATATATATATAGAGAGAGAGAGAGAGAGAGAGGGAGAAAGAGACTGAATTACCTCTGGAGTTCCAAGAGCTAAATCGATCATTTGAGGAAGAGACACCATAACGCCATCAGCCATTTTGGTGAATTTTATGTTCCCGTAAAATTCTCAACAAATAAATATATTTTTTCAAATACAGAATTTTCATTAAAATTTTAATAAATTTATAATAAAAGATTAAAATTTTAAAATGTATTTCAATAAAATTTACATTAATTATTAAAATGTCAATTTATGTTACCATGACAGCTGAGCATTTTGTTCTTGACGAAATGTTTTTAAATATTAGAGCGAGCTGGGTAATGTTGTATGAGATGAAATGTAAATATATTTTTATAATAAAACTAGGGGGCTTCACACCCTGCTCGTTTCGCTCACCATCATGTTTGATATATATATATATATATATATATATATATATATATATATATATATATATAATTAGTATGTCTATATAAACATTATTTTTTGCAACATTTTAGATTTTTGTAGCTAAATACTATTATATATATATATATATATATATATATATATATATATATACACACACACCATAGAAACGTAATTATATTCGAATGCTTTAGAAGTGAGTCAATCAATATAATATCAATATTTGATATTTTTTTATTTTAAACATTTGTATAAAATTTAAACTTTTTGTAGATAAAAAAACTTTTCTTAGCATATGAAAAAAGGGGTAAATTTAATTACAATAAAAATATTTTAGAAAAACATTGACTTATAACTTTCCGACCTCTATAACGTACGATTATGTACGAATTTTGATGAAAATGGTTAAAAATATAGCTAATATATGGATTTATGTGAAAATGGCCTTTATATCTAATAATAATCGTTCTTAAAAATTCCTTAAACTTGATTGGATTTACCTAGTGACCATACTTTTGATGCGATTCGCTGTATTATTGTAAATAAAATTTCTTAAATACGGTCCTTTGCATTTACTTCCAGTAGATACAAAAGAAGATTTAATGATGTTCGCGCATAGAGCTATTTCAGAAAGTAAGACTTGTCTGTATGTTATACAAATTAAAAGTATCGTTTAAATAAAAATAAATAAATAAATAAGTCAAAATAATTATAATACATAACTGACAGCCGTTGCACTGTTTACTTTATTTTGTTTGGCTTATTTCAATGCATAATTTATATATTTCGTGGTAAATAAAATTTTTTTTCATTTTCTCGATGAAAAAATATCTCTTTCATGCATATTTTCATTTCATATTAAATAATAGATTCAGTTTATTTTTTTTTTGAAAATAAACAGCTCGTTTGTTGAAATATACCATTTTTTTCAGAATTTATCTAGAGAAAGTTATAGAAAACAGGTATTGTTTAAATCGAATATTTTCTTTTTCATGACAACACCCGACCGCAAGTCTCACAAATGACTTTAAAAAAATTAAATGAACTGGGTTATGAAACCTTACCTCGCCCACCTTATTCTCCGGACCTGTCTCCGACAGATTATCATTTTTTTAAACATTTGAGTAATTTCCTACGAGAAAAGGTTTTCAAAGATCAAGCATCAGCTTTTGATGAATTCGTTAATTACAGGACTTCAGAATTCTATCTAGGTATAAGCAAACTCGTTTCCTGTTGGGAGAAATGTGTGCAGGCCAATGGTATTTATATTGATTAATAAATATAATTTTTAACTGACATATGCGTCCGCAATTATTTTTACACCAACCTGGTATCATTTTATCTACTGGGGCTTCTTTAAATTAGAATAAATTGGTTTATATTTTAAGCTCTGAAACGTAGTTATCATTAAATATTTTTTTAATTTGAAAAATAATAAAATAATTACCACTTAAATAGTCATTGTTGTAACTGCTTCCTTAAACAGCCATTTTATGAAGTTCTTCGTAAATAACGACATTCGTTTGCGAATTTCAGGAATAAATTAAGTTCAATAAGTAGCTGTAATGAGGTACAATGTTATAACTGGGTTACAATTTACTATTCGTATAAATTGATTCTAGTTAAATGATAAAGAGTTTAAAATGTGTGGGTTTTTACCTGCGTTGTCGTGTTTCAGTTCGTTGCCATTGGTATCATTTATCTAAAGGATAACAAATATAAAAATAGTGATTTATTTTTTTTAAAAAAAAGATTATTGAAATAATAGTAAATGTATAAAAAAAAACGAAAAACAGAATACCTTTAATGAGTTAATATGCAGGCGATGTAAAAGAAATACACGCACATATTATTTAATATGCATCAGTGCTATTTATATTAAAACATAATTTCACATTTTGTGCATACAGTACAGTAAAGTACATACACTTAAAAATATTCACATAATTTAATAATAATAATAATACTCTATGTACATTATTTTAAACAATTCTATACATAAATTCTTCCATAATATTGCTGTACATATTTCTTTTAATACAAAATGGTTTAATTTATATATAACATTTAACAATATTCTCACAATAATTCAGTTTGTGAAAAAAATATAATTTTCGTATTTACTTATTAAATTATTCATCATAAGATTTCGAATCAATATAGAGCTTTCATATCATACCCGTTCCGAAGGCTTACGATAAGTAAATTCGTCCTTAAATTAAATATCATAAAGTGTAGAGAAATGTACGACGAGTTTGAAATATATTAAACATTCTGAATGATTTATTACAGTGTAATTTATAGAATTTTTAAATTAATCGAATTTTTTGTCTGTTACACATCGTTTGGATTTAATTTGAAAATATAATTATATCAAGCCAGAACGTTTCGTTGTTAACTTCCTTTTTTTGAATCAAGGCAGCTATGGGTTAGAAATTATTCTATGGTTTAAAAACAAGTTGAATTGAGTTTATTAACTTGTAAATGTTTCAGTTTAAATATTGGAAGCCACTTTATATTTGTCACTTCGTACATGTCCGCTGAATATTTTAACAATACTGTTTGGTATGGTTTAACACGTTCGCTACCAGCCGTCGCATATGTGCGACGCAACGGTTTGTTATTTGAGCCCGGTGTCACATATGTGCGACAGCTCATGATCGGATGTTGAAACGCGTTGTGCTCTGAACACAATTGTTAAGCTCTAAAACAGTAAAATATATGAAGAAAGTGATTGGTCTGTGGTTAATTACATAATTTAGAGTTTGTACAGAATTTTTTTTTCATTTATTTGACGTGACAATTTGGGTTACTAAATTCTGACAGTGAAACAGCCATGTTTCCACGTAGCAAGAATTCAAATATACAACACTTCCCGAAAAAACTAGAGAAACGACTTAGATGCTTTGTACGTGCCAACAAAAAACGGTATATAAAATAAATTTATCATATAAAATAAATCATCTGTATTTAATTTTGAAAAATTGTATTTATTTATTGTTTTCCAATGCCATTTATCTCCTTTTAATTTAATGTGTCATATATATTTGACACATGGGCTCCAACATAATTTTTTTATCTATAGCCCAGCATCATATATGTGTGCTAGTTTATAAGAATGCTTATTTTATTTATTAAGAATGTTCTAAATGTACACAGGTAAAGTCTATTTCATTTGGTATTATATTGTCACAAAAAAAATCCTGGGTTGTGGTGGACGTTTTCCCCCCCAAGACCTTGGTAGTGAACGTGTTGAAGGATTGTAAATGATTCAGGGTTTTAACTGTATATATTAACAGCATCGATAGCCTTAATATGTTAATTTTTGCGAGATTTTATTTTATTTCCTCAAATAGGTTAAAACTATCTTCGATAGCTCGAAAACCTGTTTCAGTGTTAAGAGGTACGAATTTTATGCGAATACGTCACTATTATGCGAATACGTCACTATTTTTCATCCTTTTTTTAACTAAAACTTGTAGTAATTGACTTTATTAACACAGAGACAAAATAAACAAAAACGATATAACAACAAAATAGAATCATCAAGAAAATATATTCTTTACAAAGTTCTGATATTGAATATCATTAAATAAATATTTTTTATAGCTGAATGACATTGTTAGTTTTTAAGTTATATAATGGTATAATTACACTATTTTATCATTCAGAATGAGTAAAAAGTAACCGAAACTTATTAATCTGAGCAGTAAGAATATCAGTGTACCACCACTTCAATAAAAGTGAAAAAAATGATCAACCAATTAACTGGTATTTCTGATAGAGATTACTTATTTAATCGGATTATATGATGTGCAATTTAATGTTACTACATAGAAAAAAATAGTCACCCACATTCATACACAATTGATTATACATATATATATATATATGTATATATATATCTGTATGTGTATGCAAATAAAATTACACTATTTTTACTTTTATATAAGAATAGAACCTTGTTCTGTACTATCACAATAAAATGAGTTTCTAAGATTTTCAACAATTCATAACAAGCAATACATATATATATATATATATATATATATATATATATATATATATATATATATGTATGTATATATATATAAGATTATACGACTATCGATCACGATTGTTTTGCTGTTAAAATGTTTTAGTCTTGAACATACTTTTTTTGAATTCGTAAATAAAAATTAAAAAGTACATTAAAATAAATATAACCGATGTAGGCTGATTTTTCTAATTTATATTTGAATATTTTCCATGAATTGATTTTGAAATATATTCATACCTTGTAAATGAATGTTCTTTCGATTTTATTATAATTTTGAGACTATTTTCAGACACTAATAATCTTAAACGTCGCGTTGAACCTTAAATAATCAATCAAATGAAATGATTTCACTTTTTTGTGTTAAGAATTCTCATAAAATGAAATTCAGTTTAATAAACAACACTTAAATATATTACATTTAAAGGCTATTTATTTTATAAGAACGTGTTTTTTTTATTAGTAATTTTATTACACCATGTTATCAACCTTATTTTTAATACATTGTATTTGTTATTTTAATTTTTATTTACTCTTTTAGTTCAATAGCACATTCCATAATCTTGCTAAAATTTTCTTAGCAATCTTAGTGTCGAATCGTCGTAATGGCGGATGGATCGTGGTAGGCTTACCGCGTCCATTATATTTATATATATATATATATATATATATATATATATATATGTATATATGTATATATGTATATATATATATATATATATATATATATATATATATATAAATATTTATAGTAATAATAATATTAAAAACTAGACATAGATAATATGAGAATCTATGACATTAATTATCACTCTAAATTTTACAGTTACTAAATTGGCTTATTACAGTCTACATTTAATTTCATTAATGGTGGAATGATATAATTGAAATGCAATGCAAATATACATATAAAATAATTTAATTTTTAAAGAGAAAAAAATATATTTATATACATATACATCCATTTGTATATCTATTTATAGAGAGATTTAGCACCACGCAAATATAATAGAGATTATATAGATGAATAATTAAAATTATTGTCTTGCAGAGTTAATGAATAAAATTGTTTAACTAAATGAGCAGACAAATCTCAGTCATACTAATGTTTTTAAGATTGTTAAGATTAATGTATATACGATGGTGACTATCATGGACAGGTACATGGAAAATTCATTATCTAAAATATATATATATATATATATTATATGGTGGTCGAATATATGTCCTCTGATTTAATAATTCGATCAAATGAGAAAAAAATGATGTTGCGTCACGAGCATGCTTTTAAAACTGTTTCACTCAATGCATTTGCAATAATTGGAAGCGGTACTTGAAAATTACTAGTTTTTTCTATAAAAATACTCAAATTATTAAATTGTAGTAGTAACTGTCATTTTATTAAGATGCTTTTGTATACTTCTATATGTATACTGATGATCATTTAATTCTTAAATTTTTAATAAATTCTCTTTAAAAATATTATCATTCTCCTTAAAATAAACTATTTCAAAACCATTTTCTCTTTTTATAAATATCCGTATCATAAATAATAAAAAATCATATTACTTTTAACTAAATATACATACTTCAAATAAAGAATACCTTTTTAAGTTTTGAATTAAATTTAAAAAAATAACATTGATAGTATAAAATAAAATACTTACATTAAAAATACTTAAGAATATAACAATTTTACATTTCTTTTTCAAAACTTTCTTTTGTTCTTGAATAAATGTTTATATTTGAAATAAGTATTTTTTTTTCTCATTTCAACAATTAGATAAAAATTAAGGACGTATTTTTTAATTGGATTTCTACCTAATGTATATTTGGACAATCAGATTCAAATATACTTATAAATAAAATGTCTACATGATGTTTTTTCTATCAAGACTTCTTTCTCAGTATAAGAAGAAGAATTAATATTCTGTACATATATAATCTCAATTTATATTTGGCCTTTTTCTTAGCGTGTCCTCACAAAAAAGCCGAGTGCCTACTCGAATGTTCTAATGCTGCCAAGACGTCCTGTTTTTGACGGACATATAGTCTCCCTTTTTTCCATGGATTTTGTAATTGTAATGGTTTAAAATCATCTCTAAGGCATCTTTCTCGTGCACCAATTACCGCTACTAAACAAAAGTTTTTAAGTTTGTCTGTGGTGTATATTGGTCCATCTTTACCCTTTAGGACAACAGCCATATTTAATTGTTTTACTACTAAATCTACAACTTCACGTGCGGTTGTACGTGGTGTTACATGTAATTTTAAGCTTGTTCCACTTGCTAAGCCGGTATCATAAGCAGCAAATACTTGTAAAATGCCTGGTTGAGGAGAAGAGGGTCGAACGGATAATCCTGAGGAGGTTGCTGCATCCTGTTTTGATACTAGATATGGTGTTTTGAATAGTTTAGTTTCTTCAGAAGATGTTTCTACATTTGATTTTGCACAAGAAGGTTTTAAGTATGTTTTCTGTGATTGTTCAATATCACTTTTAATGTTTGTTAAGCTTTTAGATGATGTGCTTTCTAAATTTGTGTAGCAGTTTAAATAATTTGTATCGGAATTAATTGTAGGTTCAATTTTTATCAACATGTTGGAGTCGATGTTTAACTGTGTATTTGTTATTTTTTTTGAATAACCTGTACTGGGTTTTTTTTTTCGGGGTGTACTAGCACTAACCGGTATTGGACAAGAAGTTCCATCACTGTCAGAACTTAAACTGTGTTTAGAATCTGAAGTATCAGTTGTATTAGCTGTGTTGATACTGACAGAGCTTCCACTGTAAATTGGCCTTACATTTAACACTGGACTAGTAGTATTTGACCTACTGGTAACAATAGATGTCGATCTGCTCCGGTGTGAATTTTGAAGAGGTTTTTGCATCGAGAGTAGCATGTCTTCACTTTTCGAAGGTGGTAATCTATTAGATATCATGTCAGATAGATCACTGTCTTTCGATTTGCATCCTTCTAAGCTACTTTTTCTAGATGTTTCATTATCACTTGTTGCACTTAAATACTGAGAATTACTAAGATTCAAACTACTTGAATCACGAGGTGCTACACTTAAATGTTGTTCACTTTTACTGAATTCTGTATTCAAAAGGCTTGTTCCATTTGTTATACTTCCAGTAGCTGCTGGTCCCGGCCACGAACCTCTGCCTGGCGAACTTTTAACAAATTTTGGATCGCAAGGTGGAATCTGCAGAAGTGTACGTTTGAATCTATCGTTCGATGTATCGTTATTCTCATTTTCTGAAATATCTAGTATCTGTTTAATAGGTACACCGACCGGAGTATTAAAATTAGAACACGTAGTTCGATCACGAGTGAACGTTATAACATCCATTAACCATCTCACGGTTTTCCACACTCCGTTTAACTGTGTCTGCAGATTGTTTAATGTCGTTAAACGATCTTTTGCGGCAGTGACTTCACTAGAAGAAAAAGCTCCTCGAAGTAGATGAGTCGCTACTATAGTATCTAATTCGAGTACACAGCTTAGTCTTGAATATCTTTGAATAATACTGGTTTGATATGTGTTGAGATGAATCATTTCAAATGCTTGTACTGGTAAACTTAGTAAATCACCTCTCTGAAGTAGTATCTCTCTTTGACCAGGTACACTACAAGACATTTCAGCTGACGGACACACTACGATGAAACTGACATCTGAACTCAATTCTATTATTTCTACATCATAAAGTCTATGCGTAGTGATATCTTCTGGCGATACGTCTATATAATTAAATAAACGCTTCAAAGATGCACGAATTTGATTTACAAAGATTCGTTGCTGTTCACTAGTAGATATGTTCGATGAATCAGAATCTGATTTGTGCAATGATCGATATTGATACGATTTAAGATACTTCCATTCTTCACTGTAAAAAAGTAATTGCGTATTTATGAGAAACAGTTTTCAATAAATATCAGTTATGATTAAATATGAAACGTCCAACTTAATTATTTTATTTACTTCTCTTTATGATTTCGCATGCATAAGTGCTATGGTTTATTTCAAATGTTTATCAGTTCTATTAATGGTATTTCTTTTAAATTATAGTTATTTCAAAACTTATCACATTTTCACTACTTAACTATGTAGTATAAAGCATATTAAAAGAGAACTACAATTGCTATAGTAATTTTGAAACATTTCAGTAAAGACTTTTTTTAAAACGAGCTATTTAGAAAACACTTACGCTGAAACATGTGGATTATCTCTGACTTTGCAATGAGGTAAAACATTTGGTGTTTTGGCTGGAACTACAACTTGAATTAAATCAACTGAACTTTGCATTTTTAGATATCCTAAATAAAGACCCTTAACAAGTTTAACATTAGAGACTTGATGGTAAGTTATTTGTTCCTGAATTGATCCCATAAGAATTTCACCTACGTTGTGTTCCTCGCTTAGCACATTTAACTTTTTATGAACCTATAAAAAAACAAATCCATTTTCATTTTGTCGAATTTTACTTTCAAATTAAGACAATTTTCTATTTAAAGATTTTAAGCATTATTATTACCTTATTAAGAGGTAACCAACGTGAATTTAGCACCGAAACAGACTTTGGTGTACGTATATAATTAATAGTTGATATGACAACTGTACCGTGGGCATCTTTTAAAGGCCTATGATGAAGCTGCCCAAGATCAGTAATACACAATGCTGATTGCATATGAGCTGCCGCTGCTAAGAGACGAGCTCGAAAATGTGTCGTACCCGCACCGCCAGCACCGCGTTCCATATCGGTACGAAGTGCTCTTACATCTTCCCAAGTGCATGCTACTTTCATTAACCAATGGTAATCGGTGTTAATGCAACTGGGATAAGTTTCATCTACTTCAATAACAGGCAGAAAATCTTCATTTGTGACTAGAACTTTATCTTCATGGTATAAGATGCAAGCTAAGAATATCCCTCTGTGAACAAAAATAAAAAGTCAAGATTATTTTTCTATAGATTTTCACATATTTTTGAATTTGTTTCATATGTACAATAGAGTACCTTCTAAGATTTTTCTGAAATTTACTCGCAGCTGTGAATAATTGTTTAATGGTAGTTTTCTTCTTTTGATTTCGGCGTGTCTGCGATGCAATCGAGTCAATCGAACTCAATTCAGATGCATCGTCCGGCCTCGCTGATTTTACAGCTGCGAAGAGATCGTCTAAGATGTTTAATTGATTATCAAATCTAATTTCACGATTATCTACATCTCGCCAACCTTGAATGGAAAACAATGTAAACATTATATAAAGTTATAACTTACTAATTATATTTTATCGAGTTCAAAAAATTTTGCCTACTTACTAGATGGAATGCATGAAGCTGGGATTGACAATTTAAAATTACCATATCCTTTGAGATTACCACACGCTGCTCTGAAGTGATACCTTAGATTCGAATTTAAATTACTTATATGGCAAATAGTATTTTGTAAATCTAAAAGTTCATGTTCACCACAAATTACACTAAAGTCTGGTTTGCTTGACCACTGAACTAAAATATAAAATGTATATGTTATAAAATAAGTTACGTACACAAAAAAATAAATATTTTCGTTATAAACATTAAACTATAAAATACAATACCTTTGAATTTTGTAACAATAGGCGAATCTGGGTCAATCGGTTCACATACTACTATAGATACGGCACCTGTTCCTGTTATATCTAATGAAACTTGTTGAGGAGGATCCGGTGGTCGAGCTTGATTTAAACCTAATACAAGTTTTTGTAGACCACGTACTCTTCTTCCCCATAGGCCTTCTTGTTTATCTAAATCTCCACCCCCTGCACAACCTGCATTTCAATGATTAATATGTTATTTACTTTTATTATTTGTATGGAATTATTAACTATATATATATATATATTTATATATATATATATATATATATATATATTTATATATATATTTATATATATATATATTTATATATATATATATATATATATATATATATATATATACATCTTATATATATATATATATATATATATATACATATAATATATATATATATATATATATATATATATATATATAAAAGAAATCTTATTACCAGTCATTGCTGAAGTTGGATAAGCACTGCTCATAATACTAGAAAATGATGCACGAGGTCCTGATGACACATCTCCAGATACTCTAGCAGCACCTAATTCTTGTAATCTTATTTCTGCTTCCGAGAGTAAGCCGGATAAATGGTTGTGTAGACTTTCAACACCATCAACTGAAAAAAATTATGGGTGATTAGAATAAAAAAACTATTGATTAATTATAAATAAGAATAGAAATTATTCATAAACATACATACATTAGCATACATTTGACCATATGAAATAGTAATATGCAAAATAAATAGTTCTTCTCTGTAAAATCATAAAAAAAAAACAATGAGGACGAAAGAAAAAATATACATAAGTGAAGCTTTATATAAATCTTATGTAATTCTGTCACGATATGCAAAATTTATTAAAAGAAAAAGGCATTTATATAAATTTCAATGACTGAGAATTATTTTTTTAATTAATTCATATATATACATACATACATACATATATACATATATATAAATATATATATATATATATATATATATATATATATATATATATATATATATGTGTGCTTCACAAATTATTTGATAAATTTGTATATGGATTTGGAGATGTAAAATAAATAAAAAAAATCATATAGATATGTGGGTTTCAACCCTTAACTGAAGAGATAATAAATTCATGTTAAATACAGAATAATATTCTCAAAACTTCAAGGGTACATAAATAAAAATAATTACCAAAAGCAGTACGTTTTATAATCGTCAGTAATATTTTTTGTATAAATCTTGTAGACAATTATCAGACATATACTGTCTGTTAATTGATATTTTGAATAGCACGATTGAATTGAAAAATTGGTTAATCTGGCTGACGAATTCTTAACGATGTGTCCATTTAAACACTTATTTTTCAATTGTGGTCATCACGACTTGTTGACGCACGTTGCTTTGGTTTTGTTGCTTGATTTAACAAGACATACACACATTTATATACAACGTATATGTGTACACATAAGTACCAATATTTAATCACGATTGTTATTTATGACTAGATAAAAGGGAGTGGAAGTTTTACATACATGCACGTCAATATTTAAGAAAATTGTTTATCTGAAGAGATCTTGTGTAGCGAATGCTGACCGTTTCAAATTCGACCGAATGAATAGTCGTTTTGTACGCGGTGATAAAAATAAATATTTTAATCTTACTTTTTCAATTAGAAATTATTCGAAACTCAACAGTTTAATCTACTTAAAACTGTTTTTAATATAAAAGAAAATAATATAAACTTGCCCCCGATCTTTAATTGTTGGGTTACTTGCTGACCGCGATATTTGTGCCGTTGTAGATTCCATATTTAAAAATAGAAGAAAAATTGCAGTAACAGATACGAATATTAATTTTAAAATATAAACATTAGCATTGAAATTTAGTCTTCATAAGGAAAGTATAAGAGGTACTGTTATAAAATTGTATTAAAATAAACACATGGTCAACACTGTTAATAACTGTCTTATAGTTATAAGTAGCTTTATGGGTTGAATAAGATGCGGTCGCCCCTTTAACAGTAAACAGGTAGATGTATTATGGATATATTATATATATATATATATATATATATATATATATATATATATAATGTACAAGATTTCAAAGCCAATGTCCGTGTATTATTTTTATAATAAATCAAATCTTGTGAATGTTTGAAATCGTTGGTATATTTTTTGAATGAAGCAGACAAAAGTAAATATGAATAAGTGAAGATTTTTATCAAATGACGATCGTATAATGTGTTCTAAAGAGCAATGTACTTTCTTTTTAATTTTTAAAATAATTTTTCTAAAGTAAGTTAATAAATTAATGATAATATAAAAGTGAAATACGTCTAATTTTCATACAATGCTGTTTGAATTTACCGTGAGAACTTCATTCTGTAATGAATAGAAAGTTTGGACGAAATAAGTTATTTTGTTAACTATTATATATATATATATATATATATGGTGTTCCATAAAACTGAATACAAATTAAAGAATCGAAATTGAATAAAAAGTTTATATAGACATGTGGTCACCGGCAATTCATTAAGCTTAAGATAGTTCACTTTCTTCTGATGTTGAACATGTTTTTTTTTGTATTTAATTTTAGTTAAGTACATTTCGTTATTTTGTTTTTAAAAAATAAGATTTTTATTAAAGAATTGTAGACAGTTAAATATATTTTAGTAGATGCTGGAACTATTTGGGGATGTTTTACGAACTGGAACCGATTGTAGAAAATAACGAATCATAACAGAAAAAATAGACTTAAAATAGACTCAGATTTGACAAAAAGAACTGCTCTACACTTCAGTAATTTTTATTGTTACGGTCGTCACAATGTTTTTAGCGCTGTGGATAATTTTTCAATTTTTTTCTGCCTCTACAAACCCTACACGATTTTCATGATTAAAAATGTTTAATGATTGATTCCTTTGATTGTTGCTTGTATGAAATTATATGTCAATGTCATTCTCCTCAGATCACTAAGGCACATGGAAATGTATTATTTTGTACCACAGAACTCTAAAGATGAAGGCATCATCATAGAAATACGAACAAGCAACAATCATAATAATCAATGAGTATTAGTCGTTTTTAATATAGAATATCTTGGATGATTTTCGGGGGAGTACAAAGTTTATCTGTGAATGTAAGATTATATTAAACTACAAACGTAATTCCTGAAAACACACACCTACAGCAGATGTAATGAGTCCAATGGTCAAGAAGTTAATTAAGCCTTGAAAGAATTAGGTATTTTTAAAGTTTTTTATTTGAATTTTCTTTCTATATATAGAAAATAGTTCCATCGAAAAGTTTCCATAAAACATTTTTTTTATTTTTCGTGCTGACTACCTCCTCGCAACGCCGCTCCTCCCGCCACACTCAACAAGTAGCACATTAACCATTTCCATTCCCGTTCATCAGTGATTGGTTGATGGATATCGTGAGGTCTCTGTTCTGATTGATTGACATCAGTCACATGTATGTACCTCTTTCACGGCGTACAAGGAAAATGGTGTATACGATTTCATTGTAAAACTGACGACATTTATTCAAAATATTATATGTTATAGTATTCAAAATATTATAGTATTTACTGAAGCTTTAGAGTAAAAAAATTATTACATATTTTAACGCCGTATTTTGTTATTAATTTTTATAAACTTTCCCAATAAAAAAATAAGACTATATTTTACCCAGATTATTTGTGCGTATAATTTGATAATTTGTGTTATTTATGAAGCGAGACAAGCGGGGGGCAAAGCCCCCTGGGGTGGTCGGCGAGTAGCGGGCAGAGCTCCCACGTACTTAATTAAAAATAAACCCTAATTCACCGAATTTGAAATGAATAAATTCCGGATTGATATAAATTTTTAATTATGTGCTACATTAATTTTTTATTTTAAAGATGATAAAATATTTTTCAATACAAACTTTTTTTACTGAACAAAATTATAATTGTATGTTTTTGTACTCTGTCGATCTTATCTTTTATACTCTATCGATTTTATACATCTATCGATGCTTTATGATATCGAGATGATTGAAAAGCACGGAGATCATCAGGACAAAACTGAAATGAGTATTTGAAATTTATATTTATTAACTGGAAAACAGATATTTTTTGATTAATAAATGTTTCATAGTTTTTATTCTTATACGTTTGTTATAAAGACTTGATATTCGTCACATTTTCATTTAGACTTTGTATTTTTATAATTTCATCATAGACTCTCTTTTTTTATAATTCTGTGATTTAAGAAGTGGATTTCAAAACATAAATCAATATCAATATGAAATCTAACTTTTATTCATGTAAAATGTTGTATTATAAAATAAAAACCGTATTTTTCCATTCAAACAACGAGTTGCAAAATGCGGAATTTAATATTCTGTCACTTGTCATGAGAAAATTACAAATAAAAAATGTATATATCTTTTATGCGACGAAATAAAAAAAATGTGATATAATAATGCTATCTATTATTCATTCATTTATATCTGATTAGATTTTTACATACGAATGAATGGAAAGGTGATATAGGCTTTTATAAACAATTATTTTACACGCTTGTCCAATTGAGTTCAAACCTCGACACGCTGTAAATGATTAATTGAAACGTGCTGCGATTGTCATGAAAAAGCTACGGGGCGAATACGATAACGAAAACAGAACTAACAGTGGGTAGATTTCGTTTTTACTATCCACATTGTGTTCGACGTACCACAATGAAATCACAAGTGGGAACTATGTAATTTCATATGACACACTTACTTACTAGTACTCATACTAGACCAATCTTTGTTTAAAAGCTAATTAAACTGCCGGATGCGAACTTGACACTCATACATCTATTGAGTACAATGGCTCAGCTATTTTTCAATTGAAACAATAAAATGGACAGGGTGAACGAATAGAACAGTTCTATTAATCCGTGTGTTATTTTTGTACGCGTACGTTGACTAGTACTTTCACTGTAGTTCGTTAAATTGGAGATGGTTGGACAATTACATGTTGAGACGTGTTTTTCGACACGTTTTAAGATCACCGTGATATCATTTCATTGTCTCAAACAAAGCGAGATTATAAATATACAAATAAATAAAACACACACACACACACACACACACATATATATATATATATATATATATATATATATATATATATATATATAAGGGTCGTTCGATAAGTTTGGTAAATTTCTATGATATAGCACCTTCATTCTATTGGTAACGTCACGGCCAAGGTACTAATACTACGGCACACTTTCGGCAGATTTTTGTTCTCATGGCGCTAGTGCAGTGTAGGGTGTTTTACTATATAATAATACACAAGTCTCGACATGTCACGGCACCAACACACGTACATAGTCGTACACGTAATACTCATATGAATTGGCCTACACTTCACTAGCGCCTCTATCGGATGGGGGAACACGATTGCGTTGCGTAAAGTACTAGGTCAGACAATTAAGTAATGCGACCGATTTTTTTTCTCGGCCTGTGGTAACACTGCGAACCTGTAACTCCGCCACCGTAATAGCAGATCCCTACTCTCTCGATTGAGACCTTGACCACCCTCGTACGATCATTTCTTCGCCAGCTGTTTAGTGTTTTGTAACAACGCGCGAGTAGTGCATGTCACGAAGCCCACCGAATGAACATCGCTCAAGATTGTCTCGAGCAGGTTGAAAGTGATCCTACTCTTCTCGATCGAGTTATTACTGGTGATGAAACTTGGTTCTTTCAATATGACCCCGAAACTAAACGACAAAGCCAACAGTGGCTGTCCCCTGGAGCACCAAGGCCAAAGAAGGCGAGAATGAGCAAGTCCAAAGTGAAAAGCATGTTGATTTGCTTCTTCGACAGCAAAGGGGTGGTTCACAAAGAGTTCGTACCACCTGGACAAACCGTAAATCAAGTATTCTACCGCAATGTGCTCGAAAAATTACGAAAAAGGGTGCTCAGAGTGCATCCAGAGATCGCGAAGACTTGGGTTCTGCATCAAGACAATGCTCCCTGTTCACAGTGCGTTCAGTGTCTCTCAGTTTTTGGCGTCTAAAGGCATCGCAACGTTACCACAACCGCCCTATTCACCGGACATGTCACCCTGCGACTTTCTCCTATTCCCCCATATGAAAAAATTCGTTAAAGGTCGACATTTTGACTCCGTTGAAGATATCCAAGAATCTGTGACGAGGGTACTCGGAGAGGTCCCACAAGAAGTGTTCCAGAATTGTTACGAAAACTGGAAAACACGCTGGAGTAAGTGTATAGATGCGGGAGGGGACTACTTTGAAGGGGATCGCAGCGATGTACCTTAATTTTTAAATATACTCGATTTTTGAATTTTGTAGCATTACTTAATTGTCTGACCTCGTGTGTATATATATATATATATATATATATATATGTACATGTATATATATATGTATATATATGTATATATATATATATATATATATATATATATATATATTCATAAATAAAATAACAAACTAAAAGTTCAGAAATTAAACAATAAAACACAATCGTGCAATAATAAAAGTTCACTTCAATAAATAATCATTGCATTTGGCATCGTTCGTGTTTTCAAAGTATTTTTAAAATAATCTATGTTTCATAATGATTTATAAACACTACATTTGTTCCACACTAGTGATTTATTGTCTGTCGTTTTGTTAGTCGCATATAGTTGTATATATTTTGTTACGGATTAGTTCATTTTTAAGGGTTGTAAATCAGCCAGGACAATCTTTTATTAATTTATTTATTTTATCGAACTGAACACGGTTAATGGTTTATTTTACTGTTTATATATTATTGAAAGAAAACAAACACATATTTAGATAATAGTTCCGTGAAAAATTTAAATGAAAATAAAAAATTAATGGAACCGGACACAAACACACACACATATATATATATATATATATATATATATATATATATATATATATATATATATATGCACACACATACACACACAATAATAAAAAATGGTTGATATTTTGATTTCAAATTAAAACAACATTATACACCTCTTAATTATGTATAAACAAGGTAACGTCAAAGAGTTGTTACGTTTTTCAATGATTTTTTTCTGGCAAGCTGATTGACATTTTAATTAAATTTGTGCCGAAATATACCGATCAGCAGATTATTCAAACATATTAGAACAGTTTGTATCGTTCAAGTGTAAGATAATAGAGACACTAGTACGAATCTCATTTTATCTAACCGCGCACGATCCGACATTAAAAAAATCAAAACGAAAATTAATTAGATATTAATTATTGTATCTTGAATGTTAAACGGACCGATAAATATACTAAATCGTTTTTATTTTGATCAGAACATGTTTGGATTGTTCTCAAATTAAAATGAATAAAACGTGTCTCATTAAATTTATATATATATATATATATATGAAGGCGATTTTAAAAGTTTGCGGCCTGACGATGAAAGAATATAACTTGTGTTTTTAAATTACTTTCATTTTTCAATATGGTCCGCCTGAACTTCAAGGCACTTCATCCAGCGATGCTCTAGTGCTTTAATGCTGTGTAAGAAATTATTTTCTTGGAGATCCTCAAAATAGCGATTCACTGTTACTATCAATTCCTCATCTGACGAAAATCGCCTACCACCATGGATTTTTTTAAGTTTTGGGAACGGATGGAAATCTGAGGGAGTCAAATCTGGAGAATAGGCTGGATGGGGTAGCAACTTGTGTTTCAATTCAGCGAGTTTTTCCATAGATGGAACACTTGTATGGGGATGTACATTGTCCTGATGAAAAATGCTTTTTTTCTTTAATAAACCTGGTCTTTTCTCACGTATTGTTTGATCGAGTCGATCCAAAAGATGAGCATAATACTCTGCCGTTATAATTTGATCCTTTGGAAGGTAGGCAATAAGCAGGATCACTTTAGCGTCCCAAAAAATTGAACCCATAAATTTTCCAGCGGATAAAATTGATTTTGCTTTTTTTTGGTGGCGGAGAATCGCCATGTTTGATTGTTGTTTTGCATTTTTTTCTCCAATCAAAATGTTCAATAATTGATTTGTGTTATTTTTGATAATAGTTCATTTCGATGCCGACACAATCGTTCTCAAAATGCTAAAGCACAGAAGAATCTGATTTCTAAATTTTATTTTTGAATCTATATTATTAATTAACTTCGTTTAGCGCATCTTTAACTACTTTTTTTGGAAGGGGGGGGGGAGTAATTGACCAATCATTTGTCTAAAAAAGATGGTGGCTTAGAGTCAATCAAGTCGTAATGCATTTTTGAACCTCTCACTGCTTTTGTATGTTTTGTGTGTCACACCTTGCCTTAAAGTTAGTGTATCATTTTTTTCAATTATAATGCAAAAAGTATGAAATGGGTTACATGTTACTTTTCGGATGCCATCGTGTTCACTACTATTTTGTGTGATTATGCCAACTAATTGAACAAAGCATATAGTGTTTTTAAATGTTAAGATTGATACTTCGAAATCCTTAAAGGAAGAGAGAATATTATATTGCAGAGAGAAAAACTCCCCAGGGAATCCGAGAGCGTAGGGGAGTAGAGTCCGTAGCGAATAGGGGGCAGAGCCTCCCGGTATTGAAAACAGATTTTTCTGTAACTTAACGCTATGAGGATGTAAGTAGGCGTTGGCATGGAAATGCGCATAAGCGACAATCGAAAATAATCAACAATAATTTATTGAATATTTTCAATAGAACAATTTTGTGTGGTTTTTTCGGAGTGAAAAAGATTTCCCTTGTGAAAACGCTTTAAATAGCTTAAAAATATTTGAATGTTTTCTTTAACCCATTAGGAGTTTAGATTTTTTTTAATACCTTATGTCATTTTAAAAGCATAGTAATTAGTGATAATATACTCAAATTTCATACAGATTTATAATCAGTGTTCGTAGAGATAGTGTTTATAAAAACATATACTAAAGGATAAAAAATATTTAATGTACAGAATTCAATACGAACGAACAATCCATTAGACAGTCTGTGAATTTATATATATATATATATATATATATATATATATATATATATTTATATATATGTATGTATGTATGTGTGTGTGTGTGTGTACATAAAGTTAAAAGCGTGGCACTACAAATAATATATGAGACAGTTGTAGTTATTCTTTGTACCAATCACAGAAGATACTGAACTCCCGATTCAATTAACAGATTCTCGTAGCAGTAGAGGAAGAAAATTGACTACAAAGTGTGTCCGTCGGTTCAGCAAAGCATGGGTTGGAGAGCTGTGTCGGGATTCTGAAGTTATTGCGAGTTTATTATTAAATTAATACAGCAATGGCGGTCCTTTATTACATCTATTATAATGTAATAACGACATACGTCTATTATGAATGGCAGATAGGAAAAATACAGTTCTGTTTATTTTTTTATTTTATTAACATTATATAAATCAATGAAAGAATAACAGAATGTAGGAGGCGATAATTATTGCAAAAATGAAGTATTCTCTAAAACAAATCTGTCTTTCTATGTTATAAAAACGAAACAGTGATTCCGTTTCAGCGACTTTTATTCGTCCTCTGATTGGCTGATATCGGTAATGTAGTCTCTGTTCTGATTGGTTGATATTAGTCACATGATATACGATTTTAAGGGAAAATTGATAAGAAATTTATTCAAAATACTGTATTCACTGAAGCTTTAGGATAAAAAAATATTACTTAATGAATAAATTATACTTAATGAAAAGTCGAGTTTTATTTTTAAAAAGCTATGCATTTTTAGACTATCTAATGAAACACAGACCATTAAGATATTTGCATTTTTATTTAGAGTATATCTATATTTTTTAAAAAAAACATGTATTATATGTTTATATCAAATTAAATCACCTTATTTAAAAAAGATACGTTTTTATTATGTCTGAAAAGTGAAACTTTTAATCTGATAAGAATTAAAAATTATAAATAGACAGTTTATTTAAATAAATAAATTATTCTTTGTGAGTAGTTGAGAAACTTAAGATTTATGAATATTCTAAAAGTGTAAATGAATATTTAAAAACGAAAACATCTCAGCATAAATTACTTATTTACATTGTCGTCGTTTAAAGAGTGTACTCCGACGAAACCAAACGTGTAAAAACAATTGTGTGCATCGTGCGAATAGACAGAAAATGTATTCTAAATAAAATATCATAGCACATGCAAGCATTATAAATAATCGAGGAGCACTAGAGCATATTGAAAAATAAAAAAAGAGAACGTTTAATAGATTATTTACTCACATTGTTGACCTTCTCGTGCGCCTCGTGTCGTTAGTAAGCGACAGAGGATCCGATCACCGGCCAATGCAGCGACGTCCAGTGGCGCTAACCCATCTGCGTTAACACTGTTAACGTCGACGTCGGTACCATCCAATATTGCACGGGCCTTGTCCACTTGTCCGTGTTCGATTGCTGCGAAGAGAGCTGTAACAAAACGACAAATAAATAACACACAAACATATAACAGTGTGCAATGATCGTTTTGAATAATCCCTCATGCGAAAGATTCAATTTTCTGTTACATTTTTGCACGATTAATTTTTCTATTATCGATTGTTTATCAGAATAATAAACTTTTATTGTTACGGCCGGTTTTCATACCGCAGTCTTTTGCGGGTAACTTTATTTCGCGGCAGTCAATCTGATAACAACATTACGAAAATGAATTGTTGTTTAAAGAAGGGTTTTACGACGTCGACATTGATTATAACATTTATGTTTCACGGCGTCGAAATTGTGCGCAACGGTTGCTTTAAAATAATAACAATGATAGAGTTTTATTGATATTGAGTCATTTTTTACTTGGATGAGTTTGGTTCGAATGGATATAACACGATCAATATACAATAATTATCATAAATGACAGGAAAAAAATATATTTCTTCTTTGAAAAATTAGTGAAGATATCCCATTGACGGAAATGATAATTATAGCTGTCAAATTTTCGTTGATATGCTGGCAAATGGCGGCTATAGCAGTCATGTATATTTTTGTTAAAAAAAATGACCTACCGGGGGAAATTCCTGTACATGTTTTCGATAACAGTAATACTTAACACATTCGAGAAGGGGTTCTTTTCCTAAAAAAATGTGAGCAAGGGTAAAATGTATGACTGACTTAGGTAAAGATTTTAATGTCGGTAATTAGAGAGTAGGCGGTGTGGATGGTTTTATGATCGTTTGTTATGTCTGAGGTGTTGAGCGCCACCCACAATAATCATCCCACCCTGAGATCCTTAAATTACATTAATTTTTCAATATGGTCCCCTTGAACTTCAATGCACTTCATCCAGCGATGCTCTAGTGCTTTAATGCTGTGTAAGAAATTATTTTCTTGGAGATCTTCACAATAGCGATTCCCTGTTACTATCAATTCCTCATCTGACGAAAATCGCCTACCACCACGGATTTTTTTAAGTTTTGGGAACGGATGGAAATCTGAGGGAGTCAAATCTGGAGAATAGGCTGGATGGGGTAGCAACTTGTGTTTCAATTCAGCGAATTTTTCAATGGATGGAACACTTGTATGGGGATGTACATTGTCCTGATGGAAAATGCTTGTTTTCTTTAATAAACCTGGTCTTTTCTCACGTATTGTTTGATCGAGTCGATCCAAAAGTTAAGTATAATACTCTGCCGTTATAATTTGATCCTTTGGAAGGTAGGCAATAAGCAGGATCACTTTAGCGTCCCAAAAAATTGAACCCATAACTTTTCCAGTGGATAAAATTGATTTTGCTTTTTTTGGTGGCGGAGAATCGCCATGTTTGATTGTTGCTTTGTATTTTTTTCTCTAATCAAAATATTCAATAGTTGATTTGTGTTATTTTTGATAATAGTTCATTTCGATGCCGACACAATCGTTCTCAAAATGCTAAAGCAGAGAGGAATCTGATTTCTAAATTTTATTTTTGAATCTATATTATTAATTAACTTCATTTAGCGCATCTTTAACTACTTTTTTGAAATGAGGGGGGGAGTAAGAGATCCTTACTCTTCACAGAATGTAATGTGAGGTCTGCAGATATACCATTTGAAGATGGATAATAAATTCACTGTAGGGCACAACCACGCCTTGACGTTTGCTCGAATTCAACGAATTTAGTGTGAAGTTTTCGAGAAACAACGCCCCCAATATGGAAGATAGTAAAACACTATTTGATAATGATGATAGCTACTTGGATGTAGAGTTGTCAAATTCTGACACGGTTAGTGGTCGAACGTTGTGCAAACAAAACGTCGGTCGAAAGTTCAGGTCAGAGAAACATATGATGATTACATTTTTGATGATTGTGAAAGTGATGACAGTTCGGAAGATAAAGAGCATAATCAAAATAGAGAGAATGTTCCGCAGGCGAATATAACGATTTATGGCATGAGGATGCGGCTACAATAGAAAATTTTGAATTAGATCATAATAAATGTGGTGTTAAATTGAAGGCAGATTTCAATTCTAGCCTGAGAGATATTTTTGACTAGCTGTTTTCAGAAAATGTAATTGAAACAACAGTGCGTGCTACGAATAAGTGCGGAATCCATTTATTTGAAGAGAAGAAATCTGTAACTAGAAGATCTGCAAAGGTTATTTTTGTTCGCACTAACAAAGAAGAATTAATGAAATTGTTCGGACTTGCTTCAAGGTCAATAAAAGGCTCGTCCAATACGTCACTTATTTACCAAAGACACTATTTTTCACCAATATTTCCATATATGTTAATGGATGTGTTAATGGACATTATACTGGAAAATCAGATGTCAATAAACAGAAATTAGGAAAAATTCATCCTGTACTTAACCCAATCCCTGCTAATCATGACGGGTATAGCAGTCATTTGTTCACAACATTTTTAATTCTGATAAATAAATGACGGCTACAGCCGTCATGCTTTTTTTTTGAAAAAACTAATAGAAATAGTATTAATTAATCTTTATAAGTATTGTCCTTTCATCTAATTTCTTGCAGCAAAGGAACACTTTAAAAAGTGTATTTCTGAGACCGATCTAGAAGAAAAGTGTGCGCTAACGGCTATATAAGATAAGTGAACTGAACATAACTAGAAATAAAATTTGGAATCAACGAATATGTAAATATATCGTTTACAGAATACACAGGTTTAGAAGCATTTACAAGATAAATGAAAAACGAGGATAACTGCATATGTGTAGGAACTGCACATCATCAACAGAAATATTTCTCTGTCAGCGACCTGTAACATGAATCCAGACGTGCTTGAAGAGATGGTGTAGAAACTTGCAACGTAAGTCTCTGTACTAGGGGGACTAATGGTGAGAGAGGTTGAGGAAAATTATATGTATATATATATATATATATATATATACACATATGTGTGTGTGTGTATGTATATGTATAAAACACATGCAGATCATATCGTCAAATTCTGTTAATTTATAATAAGCGTACAGCAGTCACGTGACTTGAAGGAAATTGAAAGGAAAATGTATAAAGTATGCAAATTATGTAACTGTGTCATACACTGTTTATTAAATTTTCAAGTAATGGAAGTACTGATTTTCCGACGTACATGTGTCGCGTATGTAATGTACTTGTATCAGACAGTGGAGTGTAATCTACTGGAAATGGATCAATCAGCGAAAAATAGTGTTGATATTAAATCACGGATGTGTGTAGTGACGTTGAATCGAGCTTCAAGTCCGTTTTATAAAATGGAAACGCGTTCATGTTTTGTATTTCTGCGCTTCATTTGTGCACTTGTTCGATCAATCTGTTCATTTATTGGCTGGGCGAGTCGGAGATTAAATTAAAAATTGAACTGACACAAGGGATTTTGTATTGAAAAAAATGTTCCATAGTATTAATTATGAAAATAAGTGTATCTATTTTAATTTTATATAATTTTGTTTCTTTTATTGAATTCGTATATTAATTTACAACTTTTTCTATGAGTGTTCTGGTTTTATTATAAGTGGATATATATATATATATATATATATATATATATATATATACATATGTGTGTGTGTGCATATTACCACTCATGAGTATTCAAGCACCTCAATAAATTGGAATAATTCCGTTAAATTTAGTTATTGATCTTACTAATGTACTTAATTATTATCTGTTGAGTATATTCCACTGTTTAAATAATAAATCAGTTGCTAGAAATAATTGAATAAGGCGAGACTTTTCGTAAAAAGGCGGTTCCGGGAAATTTCAGCGGTGAAGTAGAGAATAGATGTTGTCTAGGTTTTTCCAGGTAATTAATGTGTTATTGTAGAATTCGAGGCAGGAGAAGTAATTCTTGGTTATGCTATGTAGTTTGCAATCGTTCGAACTTGTCAGGATCAAGTAATTATATTGAAATAAGTGTAGCGTTTAAAATAATTGAAGATTGGAGTTTCGCTTTTGATTTTTTATTGAAATGGCTAAATTGAAGGAGCATTCAATAGAAACTCGGTGTATGATAATCACTCAATATGAGTTGGGAGAAAGTAACCGACAAATAGCACACAATTTTTAAATCATCTTGTAAGACAGTAGACAGCATAGTTAAACCAATATAAAGATTGTAAGAGTATTGTAAACAAAAACCTAATCGGGCGCTCAAGAACAACAACAACGTCAGAAGAGAGCAGAATAGTGACAATGAGCAAACGCAATCGATGCGTAACAGCACCAAAAATAACAGTACAAATTAACGACAGACGATAATAGCCTCTCGGTGTTTCAACTGTTAAATGAGGTTGGCTTGTATGGAAGGATGGCTGTAAGAAAACACTTATTCCGACCAATAAATATCAAGAAAAGGCTTGAATGGGCGAAACAACACAAAAATGGACCACCACTGATTGGAAAAGGGTGCTATGGAGTCACGAATCAAATTTGATGTTTTTGGTTTAAGGAGACATCTTTATCCGGAAATCAGTTGGAGAGCACGTGTCGAATCAATGTGTAATTCTATCCGACAAACATGGCGGGCGATCTATGATGGTCTGGGGCTGTCTTGCGGGCACTAGTTTAGGGGATCTTGTTAAAATCGAAGGGAAACTAAAGAAGAAGCACTACAAGGATATATTGAACAAGCTTGCTTTGTCTTCTGGATTGTTTAAGCATTGTTGGGAAAACATTCGTTTTTCAACAGGACAACGATTCCAAACACACGTCCGAATTGTGTATAAGCTTCCTGAAGTAGACGGAAATAAAGAAAATTTTTTAAAATGACGGTTTGCCTCCTAAGTCACCCTATGTCAATCCTACTGAGTTCTTGTGGGATGAGCTTGACCGAAATGTTCGAAAGACGTGTCCAACATCACAGCAGGATCTTTGAAAAATACTACAGGAAGAACGGAGAAAAATAAAACAGAGAACATTGGAAAAACTTGTAAATATAGTGTCTCGAATATGCCAAACAAGCATCAAAAGTAAGGGTGGTCACATTGATGAGTCGAATATTTAAATATGAAATTAGTTTTTATGCTTTTTTTTCTATAATCTGTATTTTAACATTACGATATATATATATATATATATATATATATATATATATATATATATATATATATATAGTAAGGATATAAATTATTTATATCCGAGATACACGACATTAGTTTATAGAAATAGAATTGCCTGAATACTTATGAGCGGTGGTATATATATATATATATATATATATATATATATATATATATATATATATATATATATATATATATATATACATATATATTTCATATTTCATTTTGAGGAAATTATACGATGCAATTTATGTATCGATCACAAAATTTTATCTCCTATTAAATTTGTATAATGTTCTATAACGATGATTTTTAATGTGCCGCACGTCTTTTACTTTTGCCTTTTTTCTTCTTAATCGACCAATATACGAATTGTATTTAATATCGGATATAAATGATATATAATGATTTTGTTATTTGATTTTTTTACATACAGTTATACCTTATTCGATTCCATTCTGTTAAACTGTTGTTGATTAAAACAACCGACCTGATATTCAACATTAATTTTAATGAATGTTAATAATGGATTATGTTCACCAACTTGAAAATATGTAATTTGATACACGATTAAAAATAATTATATGTAAATATTTTCCAGTAGACTATTGAAACACGAGATAGCAATTATTTATATTTGTAATTTGATTATGCAACGCAGAAAATAATACACTGATTATGTTTTTTTTTAATGTTATGATGTTAGTTGTTAAATTTGTTTATTGTTAGAAGCAGCAAACACTTTAGCATAAATGTTATGTCTTTATTAGATAGATGAGTGCGTACCAAACGTATGAGATGTATATGAAAAAAATCTCACCATGCAAATGGATATTAATCCGGGCGAGCCTATCCAGTCGTTGTTGTAATAATTTGGCTTGCTTTTTAGTCGTTTTCGAACCTGCCGTCGGTAGCACCGTAGGTGGCGCCGCCATACTGGCGCCAAATTCGATACTCGAAAGTTCTGAGTGATAAATGAATAAAAATAAATAAAATAAATCGAAACGAAATCAAACATAAAAGTAAAATGTAAACTTATCAAAACAGTTCAAATTATAAAAAAAATATATAAAATAAACTCTGTTAACAAAAAATAACAACCTATTCAAATTATTAAATTGTCAAGTTGTAATTGAATATTTTCGAATAGTATATATATATATATATATATATATATATATAAATGAATTATATATACAATATTAATATCTTAAAATATATATTCATTTTAAAAGTACACAGCATAAAAAATAAATAAATTCGGTTGCTAAGCAACCATAAAAACTAGTTACGACGAGATTCTTTTGTTAAAATAAACAGATAAAATTTTATTTCGAATAAACTAATAATCTTTTTACAAATTATACAGACGACAGTTAGATAAAATTATAGAACGTAACAGTAAACTCTCATTCGTCGGAGGAAAAAATTTCAATAAAAAACAAATCCGCTCTTAAAACCAGATGTAAAAACGGAAAATACAAATTGATGTTAATCTCTGTCTGTCGTCGACTTTGAACGTTCTGTGAACATCAACTGTTCGCCTTTTCAATTTTCATTTGTACTGCAAACGACATTTTACAATGTATTAACAATGCGAGCAATGGAATGTGAAGTAAAACTTTTCTAACAACACATTTGAGTTTAGTGGTACGTTGATTTTCGGGATTGGAGTTATATCGATAACATCGCCGACTGAAATTACACCATCCATCTAATAGCGAAACTAATTTCATAAATTTAAAGTTTACTTTGTGTTCCATTCGACGGGAATCTTTAATGAGACGAGATGCGTTTAAAGTTTCGACGCGAAAATGTGCCATTACTGTACGTTAAGTGTTATGTTAATTTCCACTTGTCTAGTATTTGAATGGGTTATAATTTTAAAACTCTATTCAATTATGAGACAAGTTTTATAAAGCAATATTTTTTTATATGAATTCGATGAAAGTTTCCGGACAGATGTCTATACAGGTCTGTGGTATTTTTTTCCTTAATTATACTTTTAGTTCTGTCAAAAAATTTCAGCCATTTTGCTAATTTATTCCAAATGGTATTAGAGTTAATAAGAAAATATTAGTGTGAAATCTTATGTTCTTTACACAACATAATCTTGGAATATATTTTTATATGGACTCTTTTTACAGTGAATTGTTGTAAATAGATTTAAACTGAGATTTCAACAAACTTCTTTTTACTTCTGTCAAAAGATTCATTCCTTTTTTCAGTATTTTCTGAATTTTCTGTTTCTCAGTTGTGTACGTCTGTTTTTAAATATATTCAAAGATAACGAGATTTTTATTTCTCCTATTACCTGTGGGTCGATGTGTTATAAATTTGTCTCAACTAGTATTACAGTGAATAAAAAAAATATTATTATGATGTTTTATATGATTTAAACAATATATTTCTTGAATATATATGTCGCTATGGGGATTTGGTGAATAATTATAACTGGCTTTTAAATATATTAAGTTTGAGTAAAAATAATTGCACGATTTTTTTTGCACTAATTTGAGGATGTTTTGATCAGCTTATGAAGGTGTTTCATCAATATGATGACCGTTCCTAGGGGCTAAGATTGCCCCGACAACAGCCACAGTCTGCATTTTTGTTTAGATTCGGCCTATGATGTGACAATCGCTCCAATCGTGATCAAATCCAGGAAAAATGAAAAATTAAAAATAATTGCGGTTTTTATCATCTTAAATTAGGCGCCGATTTTTCTAGTTACCGTTATCTTTTGTTACAGTCACTTGATACATCATTGTCAACAACGAAATTAAAACTACTGGTTTCAGCTTGTCTATTGTTTTCATTCTTTAGTATTGTTGGATATGAACCGTTAAATTAGTCGTGAAAAAAAGAAAATTCATGCGATTTTGTTGTATTTCGAGTTTTAATTGGAACGTAAAACAACAGAAACTGCTCGAAATATCAAATTTGTTTTTGACGAAGAGTCGATTACTGAACGTACATCTCAACACTGGCTCTAGTATTTTTTTTTGTATGAGAAAAATTAATTTATAAACGAAAATTATGCGTTTTATTGAATTTAATGGGAACTTTTTTAACAGACCTCGTCACGTTAGAACTTTCGAATGTAATGAATACGATTTCGTTATAACAATGATTGTAACTAATACGACTGATGAGGAAATTGAAATAATAAAACAAAGGATTACAAATAACAACCGAAAGTAATCAATCAACAGTCAACAAGTCAATCGGAAAAAATCGACAAAAAGATACGGACAAATAACCAAATATCCGCAACAATTGAATAAATCAAATTGTCAATTTGTAAATTACTTGTATGAAAATGTATTCTCATCAAACAAAAAATATCTAAAAACAAATTTTCGATTTACTTAATTATATAAAAAAACAACAGACAAACCGACAAAACGGTTTATATTCATTGCGTTATATTTATATGAAAGAATAAGACTTTCACTCGCGTTTTTCTTTTATATTTTAAAATATTTACTGGAGTTACATTAAGTCATGTAATAATATAATAAATAATGTATGAATATATATATATATATATATATATATATTATACATACACACACACATGTACACAGTAACACGAAGAGACTAACATTTTAATACTTTAAATATTTAGCTTACATTAATGCTACAATCAGTACAAAACAGATGTTAACGGGCTGGATTTCGCTTTCGTTAATTTATTTATTTATTCTGCGGAAAATATGTTTTAAAGTATAGATGTTGTCTATTTGCTAATTAAGTAACATCGGCATCAGCGTTAAATGTGTTCTTTTCTTACGGTTAATGTTGAAATAAAATCTATATTGCAGTTGCGTATTGTTTTATAACAATTACAGATGAAGGCTAAGAAATAAATCCGTACACTTAAATCAAAATGATAGCAATAGTTAAGTATTTATTAGTTTTTTTTAAATTTTGTTTATTTGCTTTATTTTAATTTGCGATTTGCTTAAAACAACGTTATCGTCCTTTCAAGTCTTTGATATATATATATATATATATATATATATATATATATATATATATATTTATTTATTGGATCAGTGCAAAAATTCGCATATGATTTGAAATTGAAACTCAGACGATTCTTTTTCGCAGAAAACGCTTTCATTAATCGATTATGTATTCACTATCGTTTTCTGTAATCATTTTCCAACAATCAGGTAACTAATGGATTCCTCGTTCATAAAAGCTGCACGGTTTTTCAGCAAAAAAGGCGATGAGGTGGATTTTGACGGGTTCCACGGTGTCCAACTGTTTACCGTTTAAACTGTTCTTCAGTGATTGGAACAAATGATAATCCGAAGGTACAATGTCAGGCGAATATAGTGGAGCAGATATGATTTCCTATTACAACTGCTTCAGTTTTTGTAGTTAGTTTTGCTGCATGTGGTTTTGCGTTCTCGTGGTGGAAGGTGGCTCCCTTGCGATTTGCCAAAATCGGACGTTTTTCTTTAATTGCTGCGTTCAGTTTGGTTAGTTGTTGACAATACTTTCCCTTAGTAGTCGTTTCGCCCCGTGGGAGCAGCTCAAAGTAAACAACACCTTTGTAACCCTACCAAACAAATAGCAACACCCTCATTGAAAGCAAGTCAGCTTTGGCGACTGGTTCTACCCCTTCATTCACTTGTTTCCACATTTTTCTGCGTCGGATGTTGTTGTGCAGGATCCAATTCTCATCGATAGTCACCAACCGACCCAAAAAAGGCTTTATTTGAGGCAAAGAAACTGTCGAAGAGATGCGACCAAACTTGTTATTCTCAAACAACGAGTGCGGTACTCACGTATTGAGCTTCAATATGAACCCCAGTTTCTTTAAATGCCGAAATTCAGTAGATCTGTCAACTTTGACTGTCTTGGTAACCTCTTCCGTCGAAATTTGTTAGTTATTGTCAACTAGAGCCAGGCTGAGCCGTCCAGAGCGGGATTGACGTTCGAGGTTAAAATCATCAGGTTGAAAATTAGCAAACCATTTCTTTACAACTGGAAGTGATGGTGCATGTTCTAAATAAACCTCCTGAATATTTTTCGTTGCCACATCAATGTTTACTCCTCTCCGAAACTCGTACAACATAACGTGGCGAAAGTGTATCTGTTCGTTGTACATTTTCAAAATTTTTTCTTACACACAAATCGAATAGAAACAAATGCATCTGATGCTTAAATAACAGCTGTAACTGTCACCTTTCAAACGATATATAACATGAACACATTTTTATCACGAGCGGCGTCATGCAGCACTCTTAACACCACCTATTAAATTGTAACCGAATTTTTGCACTCATCCAATATATATATATATATATATATATATATATATATAAATATATATATATATATATATATATAAATATATATATATATAATATATATATATATATATATATATATATATATATATAATATATATATATATATATATATATATATATATATGGCTTTATAATTGAGAAAATTAGAGGCAGTTCTTTTTCATGGTTAAGGAATTTTTTTATGTTTTTTTTTCTTAACAAAATCGTGTTTTCAAACTAAACTGTTTCGAACAACTTTGTTCAGTCGACCTCATTTAACAAAACTGTGTTTGGAGAAACTCTTGCAGAACTGTAAATCGTCGAGCTGGAGAGCCAACATTTATAAAGTGTTGAACGTGCAATATTTATACAGACGCTGTGAAAGAAGTTGGATGTTAAATATTTCTCTTTAAATTTGTTTTATTTTTTTTCAGTGTTATTTATTGAAACTCTGGTGTCAGCGAATTTGTTTACCATTAAGATCAAGTACTTTTTTCGCATTAAATAAGGGAGTTTTTTTTTAATATGAAACAATACAGCATATAAATATTATAGACTGTGTATCTTTATAACAAAAGTATTATTTTGGTTCACAATTAAAATGATTTTCAAGTCAATTTTAGTTCACTATAGAGACAGTGTGTAATAATAAAATCTATGCGAAAGACCTCTTTTTATAAGGAGGAAGTGTAAAATTAGTTGGACTAGTCATATTACACTTTGCCATTATGACTATTCATAATCTTAATAACGACACATTATATATATTTTTAACAATAAATTAAATATTAAATACAGGCCACTATTATTCACTAATCCAGTTTACAGATCCGACTTCATATTCACAAATTCTTAAATATCGGCACAAGAAGTAAACTGTTATATTAATTACAAATAATAACTTTCTAAGAGGATTTCGACTATATTTATAATGTGGAATGTGTTTTACGGCACTCTAATAGCTCTAAAATAAATCACTTTATCCTCTTGTCAAAATTAGTCCAATTATCAAATTTCAGTGAAACTAGATAATCCTTTTAGTATCTAGAGACTCGATAAATGGACTTCTGTACGAAGGCATTTATTTCATTTGAGATTTACGTACTTCGAATATAATAACAGCCGACAGAATCAAATTAATAAGTTTGATGAATATAAGATTGTAAGATCTGATATCAGATATCTTAAGATACTTTTTTGGTAAGCTTCGTTTTAATATAGATTTATTTAAAAATTATATGTATATATATATATACACACACACATATATATATATATATATATATATATATATATATATATATATATATATATATTAGATGCTTGCATTGAAAGCCGCTGTTTTTTTTGTGTTTTTTGAGCATTTATTTTAATAACAAAATATATGAATACATTAATCAAAGTATTTGTCCTCGGAATCTATGGCTTCTTCCCACTTTTTTGGTAAAAGTTGAATTCCGCGACGAAAGAATGGTCTGTCTTTTGAGCCAATCCATTCAGTAGCCCAATTTTCGACTTCTCCGAAGTTATGGAAATGTGTATCTTCCAAAGCGTGTTGCATCTATCGAAACAGATGGTAATCGCTGGAGCCAGGTCCGGAGAATACCCTGGCTGTGAGAGAACCTCCCATTCGAGCTCCATCAGTGTTTGTTTCACGGCTAAAGCAACACTGGGTCGATCGTTATCATGGAGAAGAAACGGTTTTGACGATTTAATGCAATTGATGTTCGTTTTCAAATAATCATTCAAATGCTCCGATTGTTGTCGATAACATTCGACGGTGATTTTTTCCTTCGGTTTCAACAGCTCATAATACACAATACCCTCCATATCCCATCAAATAGAGAGCATTGCTTTGTGACCGTAGATGTTTCGCTTTAGTATCGACGTTGATGGTTGGCCAGGATTAACCCATGATTTCTTGCGTTTCGGGTTGTCGAAATAGATCCATTTTTGATCGCCGGTCACGATACGCCACAAGAAACTCTTCTTTTTATGCCATGCAAGCAGATAAATCGAGATATTTGAACGATTAGCAATGGCATTTTCGGTCAATTCATGTGCCAGCCATCGCCTTTCTTTCTAGATCTTTCTCATGACTTTTAAACGTCGTGAAATGGTTGATCTATCGATTTCGAGTTGTTGATCCAATTCTTTGAGTGCTTGTGGACGGTTTTCTTCCAATAGAGCTTGCAGCTGTTCATCTTGAAAATTTTTCGATTGACCTGGCCGTTGTTTGTCGTGAACGTCACAATCACCACTTTTGAATCGTCGAAACCAATCTCTACATACTGTTTCCGATGGTGCAGATTCAATGCAAGTTTTCACAATCAATCGATGAACTTCAGCTGCACTTCTTTTCAAATTAAAGTAGTATAGAAGTACACATCGGAAGAATAACTTATTGCGTTCCATTTTAATTCGGTTATAGAAAAGCACTTGCGTAAACAAAGGATGGCGTCTGATGACCGAAATTTAGTGGGAAATGTTCACACTTTAAAATGACATAAGAGACATCTGTCACTACCCACAGCATATGAACCTAGAGCCATCTATACGTGAACAGCGTCTTTCAATGTAACCTCCTAATATATATATATATATATATATATATATATATATATATATATATACAGATGGGATAAGGATATTAAAAACTTTCTTGGAAAACTGTGGAAAAGAGAGGCACTGAATCGAGCAAAATGGAAAATCATGGAACAGGCATTTATCCAGCAGTGGATTAACAGGGGCTGATGATGATGATATATATATATATATATATATATATATATATATATGTATATGTATATGTATATGTATATGTATATGTATATGTATATGTATATGTGTATATATATATATATATATATATATATATATATATATATATATATATATATATATATATTACTGATCAGTGACAAGAACCGAAGTACGAAAATCGTAAATTATACTTGTGTATATACTAACCCGGTGAATACCCCTAGTATGTTTGTTAAAATAGAATCTAGATATTTAATAACAAACGAAAATCCTATTTTAAGACAATTAAGTTTATTTTTCTAGTCTAAAAATATCACCGACATTAAAACAAAAATAAGAATGTTCTTAATTTTGTTCCACGTCAAAAAAAAAAAACTGTGACACTCATTTGTAAACAACTTCATTTCGCACATAGCTAATTCGTACAGATTTTGTTCCCTGCTTAATACAACACACGATATGTGTGAAGTGCCATAAATTTCCATAAAACGAAAACAAATAGGTCACGACGAATGTCCGAAAGAGACGCCGCAATTTAAAAATGCACGACGCTCTTTTAATCCCGCTTCGTAAGATGTGTCCCGGGGCGGACTCGGTTGTCGTATTTTTTTTTCTTGTGTTTGTCTTGTACGTTTGAATTACACGAAAGCTCACAATGATGAGGCACCGACATAGGCGTTGAATGGTGGGGTGTTAACTTTATTACGGACGGTCTTCGAATACCAGATCTGAATTTAAAACATTACAATCTTTTTGTACAGAATACTCTTTTCATACGTTTTACACTTTGCACCGGCTTGCATTCAAATGAGTTAACTATCTAAATGTAATTCGTTTATTGTTTTGTGTTCAAATGTTTTACAACAGTTTTGCAATAACTAGTTTCAAATTCGATCGACTGGAAATTAATTGTTCTGCTCTGTCCTTTACTGTAGTTTATTTCAAATGATGTCATATATATACATATATATATATATATATATATATATATATATATATATATATATAATGTGTGTTTGTGTACGATATTTCAACCAAACTTATTTCTTGTTCATAAAATTGATAAAAGAAATCAGTTTAATCTGTGGTTTCTTTATCACAACATAAAGTTCATTTAACAGACATTTCACTTTTGACATATATTTTTCTTTTTTTTATATTCTCGAAAAACGGCATAGAAAGCAGTATGAATTGTTCATTCTAAAATAATAAAATTCAAATATGTGGTTTCTCTACTTGTAATTCTGTTTACGTAACAATTTTCAAGATTTTTGTCTTCCAGATAAAATTCTGAAAGGCAAAAACCTCTTGTCACAGATATTATTTTTGTTATAAATTAATGACCGGTGTTTTTTTTTCTCTGTATAGATTTATATGTATATGTGTATATATATATATATATATATATATATATATATATATATATATATATATATATATATATTAGGTTGGTGCAAAAATAATTGCGGTTTTTATCATTTTAAATTTGGTGCTAATTTTTCTAGTTACCGTTATCTTTTGTTATAACCATGTGATACATTATTATAAATAATAAAATTAGTACTACTGATTTCAGCTTATGTCTATTGTTTTTATTATTTTGTATTGTTGGATATAACCTCTTAAATTAGTCATGGAAAAAAGCAAATTCGCGCGATTTTCTTGTATGAGTTTAAATTGGGACATAAAGTAACAGAAATTGCTCGAAATATTAAATTTGTTTTTTGGGAAGAGCCAATCAGTGAATATACAGCTCAACACTGATTCCAAAAATGCCGTAATGGAAATGAAAGCCTCGATGATGAGGAGGGTCGTGGACGTCTTTCAGCTATTGAGAATAATGATTTAAGAACCATTATTGAAGCGGACCCACGTAAAACAACTCAAAGGGTAGAAGTTAAAAATTATATTTATGAATCAAAATAAAGAACATTGGCCTGCACACATTCCTCCCAAAGAGAAACAAGTTTGTTTATTCCTATAAGATAGAATTCTGGAATCCTGGAAATAACGAATTCATCATTATATATATATATATATATATATATATATATATATATATATATATAATGATGCATATTGATTGAACAAATATCTTTGGTGTTTATATAAAACAAATTTTGTCATTCTTTGGTAAATAAAAATAAAAGAATAGTAAATTTATTATAAAATCATTTTTAATAAAATCAGGAAAGGATTTGCAGAAAAATAGATACACTGGAAAATAGCAAGAATGTATGTATAAACCGCTTTTAATTTTTACGAATAATCAAAATGATATTTTTGTCAAGCAAAACAATAAATTTGCAAAATAAAATATTTTAAAATTTAGTATGTATAGTTCATAGTAAAGTATTGAGCAAGAACTAAAATGAAAAACTAAAACTTTTCTCAGATGTTCACTATTTGAGAGGTTGTTCAAATATATATATATATATATATATAAATTTATATATATATATATATTTAAACAACCACGATCACAACAAGATTAAAAACCGACACAAGCAAAAGACAGCAGTTGGGGTTTCACACCCCCACGTACGGCCAACAACGCCAAGGTGATCAAAACAAAAGATGATCAAACACCCTCAAATAAGTGGAAAAAAATACGAACAACTAAAGACGCCGCGGTTGAACCTTTTATGAATTTCACAAACTGTCGACAATCAATTACAATAAAACAGTTCGACGACCGTCAATAAGCTCCATATACGAAAAGATCGAATCATTTTCAGTTCAAGTGTATTTCATTTCCGACCGCAGTGTAAGCAGCTTTCGTTCACTTCTTTGATAATTCCGTTGTTAACGAATCTCGTCGAATGTTTCGCGCGGCGCGCACAACTTCACTCACAAATTAACTTTTTCGGCGTCGTACTCGACGCTGTATATGGAGGATTTTCTTAATTCTCATCTTGAGTCAGAATTTAAATCGTGTTTATTTTGTTGAACGAATAATTGAATTAGGCATCAGTGTTCATGTGCTCTAGATTTAACTAAAAGTTTTTTTTCTTAATATTTGAATAAGGAAATACTTTCTTTTATTGTTGACTTCTGTATTTTATATATATATATATATATATATATATATATATATATATATATATATATATATATATATATTGTTAAGACCGGAGTATGAGTATTCGGTATCAGAAGTAAAAATTACTTTAAAATCGCAGCTGGCTAGTGTATACGATACAAATTTTATTTATCTAGCAAGCCAGTGTTTATAGATGAATATCATTTATCTCGCGTTGTCAACAAACTGAATCAGGTTAAAATATTTGTTAGTGCACAGTACAATTCAAGATAGGATCTGCATTGATCATTATTAAGTAAAATACACTCATCATCAAATTAATAAGTGCGTGCAGTTTGACATTACAGGTCTGCATATGTTTGATGCATCAATTCACATATTTACATATTATATTTATATATATATATATATATATATATATATATATATACATTGAATTAATACAAAAGTTCGTATACAATTTAGTGGTGGTGTTAAGAGTGCCACGTGACGGCGCTAGTGATTGAAATGTATTTACGTTATATACTGTTTGAAAGGTGGGAATCACATATGTCATTTGCATTATCAGAATTGCATTATCAGAAGCATTTGTTTCAATTCGATTTGTGTATAAGAAAAAAAATTGAAAATGGACAACGAAAAGAATTATCGTCTTGTTATGTTGTACGAGTTTCGGAAAGGTGTAACCGTTGGTGGGGCAACGAAAAATATTTGGGTGGTGTATTTGGACAACGGACCATTACTTCCAAATGTGAAGAAATGGTTTTCTAAATTTCAACCTGGTGATTTTAACTTTGAAGTTGAATCCCGCTCTGAACGGCTAAACCAGGCTCTAATTGACAATAACTCATGAATTTCGACGGAAGAGGATGCAGAGACACTTAACGTTGACAGATCGACTGCACCTCGACATTTAAAGAAGCTGCGGATCATATTGAAGCTCAACACGTTGGTACCGCACTCGTTGTTTGAAAATAACAAGTTTGATCGCATCTCTTAGGCAGTATCTTTGCTTGAAAGCCTCAACAGAAAGCCTTTTTGGGTTGGTTGGTGACTAGCGATGAGAAGTGGATCCTGCACAACAACATCTGACGTAGAAGAACGTGGAAACAAGTGAATGAAGGGGTAGAACCAGTCGCCGAAGCTGGCTTGCTTTCAATGAAGGTGTTGCTGTTTGTTTGGTAGGGTTCCAAAGGTGCTGTTTACTTTGAGCTACTCCCACGGAGCGAAACGATTACTAAGGAAACGTATTGTCAACAACCAACCAAACTGAACCCAGCAATTAAAGAAAAGTGTCCGATTTTAGGCAATCGCAAGAGGGTCATTTTGCATCACGACAACACGAAACAATTTACAGCAAAACTGACTGCAAAATCTCAAGCAGTTGAAATGATAAATCATATCGGATCCACCGTATTTTTGGACGTTGCACTTTTGGATTATCATTTGTACCAGTCGCTTCAAAACAGTTTAAACAGTAAAAAATTTGACACCGAGGAGGCGGTCAAAAATCACCTCACTACCTTTTTTGCCGAAAAACCGCTTTTACGAAAGAGGAATCCAGCAGCTGCCTGAACGTTGGAAAATGATACAGAGAACGATGGTGAGTACATAGTTGATTAATAAAAGCGTTTTATGCGAAAAATAATCGCCTGAGTTTCAATTTCAAATTGTATACGAACTTTGCACTCACCTCTATTATATATATATATATATATATATATATATATATATATATATATATATATATATATATTCATAATCCCAGATTTACTTTTTATAAAAAAAAAAAAATTTTATCTACTTTAATAGCGCGCAGTTTTGAATTTTATATATTCAATTCCGGATGCTGTTTGAGATAATTGTGTAAAATTGTTACTAAAACTACCACTCTATCCGGTTTTTATCTTATTGGTTTCATTTTGATAACATATTATGTACATTTCATATGATATTCGAATAATTTTACTTAAGTGAATATGTTTCTAGCGCCGTACAAATTACTGGAAATCGGCAATGCTTTTTATATTAAGTTTTATATGTTTGATTCTTGTAATGTCTTTCAGTAAATTGAATTCAAAGTCATCAATATAATTTTTATTATACTTTTATTTTATAATGATTTCAGTTAAGTGAATGTAAAATAGAACTAAGCAGAATAAATGAAACAAACACCATGTTTAGTCAAAGAGGTGCATCAAAGTTAGAGTTATAGATAATATTTTCTATAGAATTAGCTGGTGTTAATTTCATGCTGAGAATTCAGTAATTATTTCAGACAAATAGTTGATTTAACCTTTACAGAAAATTTGATACAGTTAGGTGATTTATAATGAATTTGTATTAATAATTTGAACTGTTTTTTTTTTGTGTGTTTAATATGAATAAATATTAGATCGTTAGAGATCTACACATTAAAAATAATACTATTAAATTTACATACTGCTTGTGGAAGCGTAGTTATTCCAGAGAGTGTTTCTTCTTTTCGACGACAGCCTCATCGAGTTCCGAATGAACCCATCGCTCCTTGTCAGAGACTGTGATTTAGCTTCAGGTGACACCCTCCTCCTCCATTCTACATCTCCATTCTGTTCGACATGATCTCGTATACCCTGAGTCGGTATCTGTAAGATCGCCGCCGCTTTCGGTGGTATATCCGCTGGTGTGTCAGTGAGATGCGTTTCGATCTCAACATTCTTCTCTTTATGCTTGTACGATAAAAAATCGAGCAAATGGATATGGTGCGTGTGATGATGATGATGATGTTGCCGTTTCTCTATCTTCTCGTTCTTGATATGACACTTTGTTTGTTTCTCGATCGTGACCGTTTCGGAATACTCTTCCGTTTCCGTCACCGGGAAGAATTCATTGTTCCGCGGACAGAAATCGCTCGCGCGTTCGATGTTCTTCAGGTTCGTCATATTTGCGCCTAATAGATTGTTTCCGTGCTCGACAGAGAACTCGTTCTCCTTTGTATCATTGCCCGTATCGGTACGCGTGTGGATGTTCTTCTCTTTTGCCATCAACCATCGACTGCCAATCTGTTTGAGTGACGCTCGTACTGAACGAGTACGACGAAGAGTTCCAGTTCCACCGACACTACGACGTTTTTCGATAGATTGTAATACAACAGAGTCCATGCTTCGTTTCTTGTTGTGTTTCACGGGCGTTTTTCGTGCCTTCACCATAATCGAAAAATGTGTGTGTTTTTTTAAAGAAATTCTTTTATAAGTGTATTTTATTCTTTAGAAAGTGACGTTGAGCATTCACCATTTTATTTCACGTTTCTTGCCTTTTTTTAAGAATATAAATTAATTTGTTTTAATTTTGAACACGGATAATGAATAACGCTCATTTAAATTTATTTTTATAATATTAAGAGTTATTAATAACTTTATAGAAACAATATTAACTCCGTATTTATTACATTAACGCTACATTTTTTTCTAATTGTAACTATTTGTATATACCTTTCTGAATTTATTTAAAAATTACTTTTTTTTTTGTTAAATTTTTATAAAAATATATTCAAATATGTAAATTTTATGAAACTGTATATAAGCCAAACTTCAACAACGTTTTATCTAGTAAGTAAATAAACTAAATAATTAGTAATTTTTTTATTATTTAATTTATAAAAATATACTTTATATTTTGTACATGATTTAAATTTCACGAGAATTAATTTTATGTAAAATAAATAATATCCATAGTTAATAAAAATATTTGACTTAAATTAACACTAATATTCGTTTACTTATATTGCACTGTTCTGGATAGAAGTTCAAATTTAAATACTATCACAATATTCCACATGATTTTGTATAGTTTACATATTTATCCTGAAATATTTAATACATATATATATATATATATATATATATATATATAAACTGTTGATGAATGGAAAAAGCAGTACAAGTTTTAATTAGCCTGTCAAGAAAATTAGTTTTACGACCTATGAGTGTTTTTAAACACATACTCAATAAAAGACGCACTGTGACTAGATAATTGTTTATTCACAGATAAAAATACAATAGTAACCAATTCAGAAAATCTACTGTTAAATAAAAAAAATACCAACTTATTTTATTCACTGATTAGAAAAAAACACTAAAAAACAAAATATTACTTTAGGTTGGCCAAACTTCCGAGTGAAATTTTTGTTTCTAATTCCGTTGTCTGTCATTTTATTATAAATAATCTAAAATTACTGATGAAGTTTGGAAATAATTAAACATGGTTTTAAGCCGGACCGATATTTCAGACCATTAGTGTTCGGGTATAAGTAAAAGTTATAATAATAATACACTATAATAATAGTACACTTGATTAGAACCGAAAATCTAGTGCAATGAGTTCGAAAAGGATGAAAAAAAATTATTTTTATTGATTGTACAGACAGAAATACAGTTCATTCAAGGTATAAGAATCTCGATGAAAAATTGAACATTCATCCTTCTAATTTTATAATAACCTGACTGAATTTTAAACGAACGCTTATTCTTTTTATAAAAAGGAACGAGAAGTTTTTCTTTGATTAAATTCTGGGCATGGTGAAAACCCCAAAAATAATTTAAATATACAAAGCAAAGTTACAAGTTATTTTCTATCCTATAAATGATTTATCTCGTGTTTTTCAATCATTTCATTTGTGTGGTTCAATCTGAAATATTTGTTTAAAACGAATCGTGCTGCTTTTCTTTGAATTAGTTCGATATCATTTTTTTTATATGATAGAATATATTATTATAAAGATACAATACACATTTTATCTACTAATGGTCTCATTAGCTTCAAACATGTTTTTTATCCTATAAAATTAAAATCGTTAAATAAATGTTAAGTAATTACACAAATAATAAGAGCAGATACTAATTCTTATTAAATTTTAAAAAAAGTGTCCAATCAATTAAATCTTTGATGCATTTAAGTTCACATTTTATAAAATAATTTACTAAAAAATTCAAAAAGAACTGTCTTGCTGACATGCACTAATTTTTTTCAAATTTGGTCTTGTACTGTTTTTTCCACCTATCAAAAATATATAAACTTTTATGATAAATGTTTTATATACATTTAATTCCGATAAATTTAAATTTATGTACACGGAAACGCACACCAATAATCTGAATATGTAAGAAGATAATAGCAGTTTGTCTCTTTTTGTCTTATAGAAATATGTATATTCATCTCTACCATACTACAACTGTGTATTACTCTCACTTATTTTCATTTCATATATTATATCAATTTTTCAATAAAAATGTTTTTATACACAAGTTAAAACACAATTAATAATTTAAATGAATGTATATATTTACCAATTAAATGACTACACTTGAATTTATTGTTTGAATGAAACAAATTATTAATCAAGTGTCCTTTAATCAACAACACACTAATTAATGAAATGAAACGTAAATGAGGTTAAATCAAAAACAATGAGTATTACTCATACGTAAAACGTTGCCAGTATAATATATATATATATATATATATATATATATATATATATATATATATATATATATATTGTTTTTTTTATATAGTATATGTTTTTTTTGTATGTAAGATTCAATTTTAATGTTTGTATAAAAATGAATATCATTATAAATAATAATATGTTATCATTATTTTTTTGTAGTTCAAGTATGTATGTTTATTGAGAAATTATTGTTTATATATATATATATATATATATATATATAATGAACAGTTTTAGATAAAATCGACAATAATTTTTTATTATAATATATGTAGATTATATTCTTTCAGTGAATTTATTTGAATTGAATTGTTTATTTAGTATAGAATATCATATGTGCTAGGTTTTGCTATATTTTTTAGGGAATGAATCAAAAAAAAAGTTCAAATAGATGAGTGAAGAAGTATATTTGAATATTTATTTTCATTATTTTTAATTGTCAAAAAGTATTCATCTACACACACCACATATACACACACGTACACATACAAATTATGTATATATGTGTTATATATATATATATATATATATATATATATATATATAAACTGAAATTACAGGTACAAAAAAATAATTTTATTTTATTTTAACAAAATCCCAGATATGCAAGTCTGTGATTTTATGAATCCTAAAATAATTTGATTTATTGGTATTTGTTTTTGAAGCATTCGAATCAGGATTTTTACTAGCCCCAAAGACGAATCTACTTTAATTCTTTTTTGAAACAAATCTTTGAAGAGTCCTGTTTACACGAAAAGCATTTTCAGATCAGTCTTAGAAACTACTGGCAGATCATTTTTAATCGTTTAATTAGTCTAATTTTATTAATTTCTGTACTGAGTGTTAGACATAATTTTCCTGTTATGTTGTTTTATATGCTGATATCTTAATACTGAGTAATATTCAGGTTCGTACAGTGCTACATAATTCACTGAATATAAATATTTACAATTATAAAATTGTATTTATATAATTATAAATATTTTTTTTATTTTAAATACAAATTATTTTATATATATATATATATATATATATATGTGTGTGTGTGTGTGTGTGTGTGTGTGTGAGGGTCGTTTGATAAGTATGGTAAAAAAGCAAGTAAAACACCGTTTTTTTTTGAAAAAATTCGATTTTATTTCTCAACATAGTCTCCATTGTAGGCTATACACTTGATCCAGCGAGTCTGCAAAATACTCATTAACGCCGGTGTTGACATCCTCATTCGATGAGAATTTCTTCACACCGACTGAAATTTTCAAGTTTTAGAAGAGGAAGTAGTCACATGGGGCTAAGTCCGGAAAATAGAGTGGTTGAGGAATCAATTCGAACCCTAATTCGTGCAATTTTGCCATTGCGACGGTCAATTTGTGGGATGGCGCGTTGTTCTGGTGAAAGAGTATTTTTTTGTGTGCCAATCTTAGCCGTTTTTGTTTTAGCTCTTCTTTTAAACGGTCCAACAATACTCAATTATAGGCTCTTGTTATCGGTTTTCCCTTCGTTAAGTAGTCGATTATGATGATTACTTGAGAATCCCAAAAAACAGTGGCCATCACCTTTCCAGTCGACAAAACGGTTTTCGCCTTCTTCTGCGCACTTTCACCAGTTCCCCACTGCTTTGACTGCTACTTCGAATCAGGTGTGTAATGATGGATCCATGTTTCATTCTCTGTGAGGAATCGGCACAAAAAATCTTGCTTGTTTTTTCCATATTTGGGGCAACTGTTACAATGTCCTTCAAACATCTGTAGAACGTGAAAAAAGCGTTGCTTCCGGCTGAAATTTCGCCTATGCTAGTTTGAAAAGTGACACTTGATAGCCGCGACGTTACCAAGTGAATAATGGCGCCATATCATAAGAATTTACCATACTTATCAAACGACCCCCGTATTGTATGTGTGTGTGTGTTTCAGAGAAATTCAAATGACGGTGGATTAAGTAAAATATCCGGTTTAGTCGAAACGAATTTGTTTATCATGCGCTCAACCATACTGATTCATGCGATTTTGCCATCAAATGAATGTAAAGATTTAACAGTACCCATTTTCATAATTCTTGATATATTTCTGATATTGTATTATTTTAAAACCGGTATAGAAATAATTATAGGAAGATGTGTATTTAATTCCTTTTAATTATTCTGCGTTTACACATTGTAAACACTTTTATATTTTTATATTGGTTTTTCAATAAAGATACATTCTTAATCAAAAAATAAATAATATTTAGTGTTAGAAAAGAAAATGACATATTTTTTTATGTGCGAAAGACAAATTCAAAGTCAGGTTCAATCTCAGGTTGGTCTTTAAAGTTTTTTTTATATATTTTTTTAATATATTTACATATTGGAAATTAAAGATATCTAAAAACCGTTTTCTAATAAGTAAAAAAAATATTTATAAAGATAAAAAACACTTGTTTAGATCAAAGTATGAAAAACGCATTTTATTTTCCAATTCAACGTCAACAGTTCCTCGTGCATAAACACATTGTAACACTTTTAAACATCGATCTGTTGTCTCAATTACATGAATAATAAATGTCAATTGTACAAACAGTAACCACAATGACATTATATCGTTTATATTTTTAGCTCCAATTGGTCATATAAACCAGTTCACTGGTTATATTTCTGCGTGTAAAAATATCAGTTGTATTTAATCCTGGAAGAATTAATGAACGATTCATAATTATGCATGTTGGTCGTTAAAAAAATGAAAAATGAGTACAAAAATTATATAAATAACGTCGATTTTTTTTCCCTCATTGAATGATATTTATTTATTTTTCAAAAACCACACTCGTTTCTCTTTTTTATGAAATAAGTGAAATATATTCGATTGGTGTAAAAATAATTGCGGTTTTTATGTATCGAGTACAAAAACTCATATATCAGTTAAAAATTATATTTATTAATCGAAATAAAGACGATTGGCTTGCATACGTTTCTCCCAACGGGAAACAAGTTTGTTTATTCCTACAAGATAGAATTCTGGAGTCCTGGAATTAATCAATTCATCGAAAGCGCTTTGAATAGATGCTTGATCTTCTTTCATAGGAAATTACTCAAATATTAAAAAAAAAATGATAATCTGTCAGAGACAGGTCCAGAAAATAAGGTGGGTGAGGTAAGGTTTCATAACCCAGTTTATTTAATTTTTTTAAAGTCGTTTATGAGACGTGTGGTCGGACGTTGTCATGAAGAAGAACTGGTCCTCTTCGATTGACTAATACTGGCCGTAAACGATGCAACTTTTCATAAGTTTTTTCAATTTCATGACAATGTTTTCCTGTTATTGTTTCACCAGGATTGAAGAAGTTCTAGCGAATGATGCCACTTAAGAATTTATCGTCTCAAAGCCACCATTTTTTTTCCAACAAGAGATTTGTCAGTTACCCGAGAGATAGAGCAAAGTTATACAGAATAATGGAGGATATTTTGAGGATTGAAGTGTATTCCATTTTCCGGTAAACATTGATTTTCTATAAAAAAAAAGCACCGGATTAATTTGTACTCATAATAATTTCATTTTTTATATGAAAAATTATATATTTTTCGATTATTTTTTAAATAATTACATATATGCATTCATATTTTTATAATTCTATTTTCTTTTCTTCATTCACAAAGTGGTTTTGTAAAAAAAGCGTCGAGATTAATTCTCTTTCATACTTCATATCATTGTTTCTGTATCTTATATAAAGAAAAATTGGTCCTCTTCGATTGACTAATGTTGGCCATAAACGATGCAACTTATCAAAAATTTTTTCAAATTCCTGACAATTTGTTATTGTTCCACCAGGATTTAAGAAGTTGTAGTGAATGATCCCACTTCCCGACCACTTAACAGTGACCATAATATTTTTTTTCATGAAGCTTCGGTTTAGTAACCGGTTTCGGTGCTTCTCCTCGGTCTATCCACTGTGATGAACGTTTCCAATTGTTGTAGAGAATCCACTTTTCATCACATGTGACAATTCGATCAATAACGGGATCATTTTTATTGCTCAAAAGAAGTGCAGAGCAGACGTATCGCTGAATTGCTCGATGTTCGTTTATACGGAACCCATTTATTCAGCTTTTTTATTTTTCTACTCAGGCTCAAATGTTAAACAACAGTTGAATGATCAACATAGAGTTCTTCTGCCACCTCTTGAGTTATATTACGTGAGTCCGTTTTAATAATGATTTTTAAATCATTATTGTCTATAGTTGAAGGACGTCCACGACTCTATCATCAAAGATTTCTATTAGGAAATTTTTGGAACCAGTGTTGAGCTGTACGTTCACTAATTGACTCTTCTCCAAAAACAAATTTAATATTTCGACCAGTTTCTGTTACTTTACGTCCCAATTCAAACTCATACAAGAAAATCGCGCGAATTTTATTTTTTTCCATGCCTAATTCAAGAGGTTATATCTAACAATACTAAAGAATGAAAACAGTAGACATAAGATAAAATCAGTAGTACTAATTTTATTATTTACAATAATGCATCACATGACTATCACAGAAGATAACGGTAACTAGAAAAATCGGCGCCAAACTTAAAATAATAAAATTATTTTTTTGCACCAACCTAATATTTACTTTTAATTATTATTTTAATTTAAAATAATAAAATAAAAGTAATTTATTTTAATTTTATTTTAATATTTTGATACGATAAACGTACGTTGATTTCTTAAAATTATTTTATGTCAATTTTAAAGTGTTATTTCTAAAATATTGTCATTATTATTATGATTATATTCTTTATTGAGATATCTATACTTTGTCAATCTCGTGTACATGTCACATTTGAAACTACTTTTACAGGTTAGTAACAAAATTTAAACGTGATAGATACAAGACTTAGCTGTTCCACTACATTTTAATTATAATTCACTTATTATACTCTACTATATCTGTATATTTATTTATTTCGTACATTCTATTCTTAAACCATATTTTAATTTCCAGTCTTTTGAAGCAATGCTTTAAAAATTTTAGTAAATTGACCACAGGCACCGTGATTCCATAAATATAATACCGATGTTTTAGTCTAATTGTTATTGGGAAGTAAGTAAGCTTTCTGTTAATAGTTCCAGCCTTCTACAATCTTCTGTGTATGAATGTTGTTGATGTATCCATGACAAAGTTTTATTTCTAAAATATACAAGTTTGATAAAATTAAAAAAAACAGCTGTAATTTTGTACACGTGACGAATTTAAATAGATACGAGTCACGTTCAATAACCACAGTTAGTTGTACAAATAAAAGATAAGATTTTTTATTATATATATATATATATATATAGATATAAATAATTTATTTAAAAAATAATATAAACGTTTAATTCTAATTGGTTCCTTCTGTGGTAATCAAGTTCGTTGCCTACATATTTTTCTTCGAAAGTGACCTATTTTTTTTAAGATACATCAACTGAATATAATGTGGTTACAATTTACGTCGGTGATAATTTACGAAATATTAAAGAAATTTCGTCGTTGTATCTTTCTGACCCAATTTATATGTATATCAAAGTAGAATAAATCAACAAATAATTATATGCGTCAAAATTGCGTCAACATTTGAATAAACCTATGTGGTAAAAATATCGTATGGATACATATGTATATGTTTACATAGTATATAATACGTTCTATTTTTTTCTCTAAATATTTCGCTTCGGATGACTTAATAACTCTGTCACTATTCTGAATAAAATCAATCAATGTGTTCGTATGTTTTGAAGTTATTTTCTGATTATATAAATGTATTTATCTGAAAATGTTTTGATATTTTATTCAAGATATCTAGCTGAAAGTAAAGTATCTTATAATTTTCAGCTAACACTCGTACTGGTACCAGGTCTCAGTAGTTAGTAGTGGTTTACGAGGTCAGACAATTAAGTAATGCGACAAAATTCAAAAATCGGGTATATTTAAAAATTAAGGTACATCGCTGCGATCCCCTTCAAAGTAGTCCCCTCCCGCATCTATACACTTATTCCAGCGAGTTTTCCAGTTTTCGTAACAATTCTGGAACACTTCTTGTGGGACTTCTCCGAGTACCCTCGTCACAGATCCTTGGATATCTTCAACGGAATCAAAATGACGACCTTTGACGAATTTTTTCATATGGGGGAATAGGAAAAAGTCGCAGGGTGACATGTCCGGTGAATAGGGCGGTTGTGGTAACGTTGCGATGCCTTTAGACGCCAAAAACTGAGAGACACTGAACGCACTGTGACAGGGAGCATTGTCGTGATGCAGAACCCAAGTCTTCGCGATCTCTGGACGCACTCTGAGCACCCTTTTTCGTAATTTTTCGAGCACATTACGGTAGAATACAACATTCGAATGGTTAGTCGCTGGTCTTGACGAACAAGGGCGCGCACGCGCTGCGCATTCGCGTCGGTTCGCACTTGAATTGGCCTTTCGCTCCGCGCCTCGTCTTTGACGCTCTCACGGCCTTTTTTAAAATCGGCATGCCACCGAAGCACCTGACTACGACTCAGGGCATCACTACCATACACTTTAAGCACTTTTTTATAAGTTTCTGTCGCGGTTTCGCCGAGTTTTGCACAAAATTTTATCGCGCACCGTTGCTCTAAATTTCTCTGTTCCATTTTCGTGACATGCACTACTCGCGCGTTGTTACAAAACACTAAACAGCTGGCGAAGAAATGATCGTACGAGGGTGGTCAAGGTCTCAATCGAGAGAGTAGGGATCTGCTATTACGGTGGCGGAGTTTCAGGTTCGCAGTGTTACCACAGGCCGAGAAAAAAAAATCGGTCGCATTACTTAATTGTCTGACCTCGTATATATCTGTATATATCCTTATTCTAAATCCTTTATGGTCTTATGTCGAAGTTAGCTCGACATGTAAGTCTGGCTGTGGAATATTGCATCAGAATGGACAATCTAATCCTGGTTGTAAGAACATGACAGGAAAGTTGTCTAGAGCAATGTTTCTCAACCTTTTTCCGACCATCTCCCCTTCCGACCTTGTTTCCTTTCTGTGCCCCCCACCCTGTCCTACTGGTAGAAAGGTAACTATTCAAATGTTTTGTTTGTAAATAGAACGTGTTTTATTATATTTTTTATAATTTATACAAAATACAATAAATAAAAAAATTACACTTCAAGTATTTGTCGATCAATGTGACTCTTGTGCTTGGCGACCAGAAACAAGTTTTTTTTATATCCGGTTTTATTGATGTGAGGGATAACCGATTATCACCTCTCGCCATTACGTTAAAGCGATTCTGCGTTAGGCCGAGTCAATAATTCACACTACTGAAACCTGATTCTACCAAATGGAAAGCAGGAGATGCCATGAAAAACAATTTTGCTTTATACCAAAACTTTTTAGATAATGTACTCTTGATCCAAAAATGGCGTTTCTCTTGACTGAAAGTTATGGCTGCTATGTCGCTCAGTGACTTTATGAGCGCTTCTTAAATTCTATTGATAGTCACTTCTCTGTTTTCTTCATTTCTCATTTCTTTTTGTGACCACCTAATTTTATACCATGGCCCCTCTTTTATATAATTTTCACCTATGGCCGTACGTTGAGGACGCTTGATCTATAGTACACTTTTGTGAACTGTCAGACGTCACGTTGTCGCGACCAGCGTGAAAAAATAATTAAATTCCAAGAAAGTATTTTTAAAAATATCTCGATTTCTGGTCTAGCTACAAAAGCAATTAAAAAAAACATTTTGTAGATAATTTAAATCTCCACAACTATGGTTCTTGTACTTTTTTCATGCGATGAATATCATAGAAAAATATTAAACTCAACAGGGGTTCATAGGTAAAAAAGGTTTAGAAACACTGCTCTAGACAACTCCCCCCTCCCCCATAGTATCCCACAACCAGGATTAGATTTTCCATTCTGATGCAATATTTCACAGCCACATCCCATGGTCTATTAAAATATAAGACGGCCATAGCCGTCTTGTCCGCGAACGTATTAACACACTTCAAAAATATGAATATTTATTTTAATGCAAAAAAAGAGAAAGGAAGAAACGCATAAAATAGTATAACATTATTTTTATAAATTTTTATACTGATTCATACAACGAGTGTACGAAAAAGAATAAATTATTAACAAGATAAAATACAATAATAAATCCGTATACAATATTATATATATATATATATATATATATATATATATATATATATATATATATATATATATATATATATGTATATAGTACATGCATGTGAAAAATATATCTATACAGAGAATGAAATCGACGAAATGACAATCAAAATACTTTTCACGGAAAAAGTGTAATCGCGTACTGCTGATGGGCCCAAAAATTATATTTTAATTCCTCACTTTATTTTAAAATTGTCCGTTGTGTATATGGGAATACGTATGCTTCTGTACATGTTCGTGTGCGTGTGTGTGTGTCGAAAACACAGCCGTATAATTACAATGACAATATCGCAGTTTCACATATTCCACGCTTTCAAACGAAAACGGTAAGTGAACGCGACTGAAAGGGAAATGGGACCGCTTTCGTTTCCGGAATTTATACACATACATTCATACACATATATATATATATATATGTATATATATACATGGGAAATTAATTAGTTTCACACCTATTCAAAATTATGTAGAATTCAACTGAATGTCTAGTTCATGTGAATATGGGAATCGGTTGGTAAATAAGATCAAGGTGAGATAGCGTCACATGGAGTAAGCGACTTGTTTGATTTATGAACGTGCGACTTTCGGGATTACCCTCTGGCAATTTTATCATTTCCATTTAAGACCAATGACATAATTTTTTTGCTAGATAAACGTTTTATTTCGATGGAATGTATTCGTTCTTGTTTAAAAAGATTATACGCCGATTTGTGGTATTTCTGGTTCTGTAATTCAAATAAAAGTATTCAGAGTTTATTTATTATTTCCTATTTTTCCTGAATAAATGGACGATTACGTATGAAACATGCAATAAAGCACATTATTACGTTGTTAGACATATAACCAATCTGTTTGTTATTGTATTGTTTTCCTGTGTATTTTATCAAGTTATTTCAATAAAATTCTTTAAATCCAATGTGATAAATATCTTGTCTCCTATGACCAGTTTTAATACGTTTTATCGTCGGGTACAGTATTAGGTGTACGAATTAATTCGGTGCCTTTTTTATAGTAAAATGGAATACATTTCAATCCTCAAAATATCTTTCATTATTTTGTATAACTTTGTTCTATCTGTCGGATGACTGACAAATCTTTTGCTGAAAAAAAGATGGCGGCTTTCAGTCGATGAAGTCGTAATGCGTTTTCGGACCTAACGTTTTTTGCATCTTATCTCATTCTCTCAAAGCTGAAAAAATCATCCCTGCAGCTTCTATAACATTTTTTTCAACTCGAATGTGAAAAGTATGCAATGCTTATATACTGATTTTCGGGCTCTATCGTGTTCACTACCGTTTCGTGAGGTTATGCTAACTTCTTGACCAAGATATATATATATATATATATATATATATATATATATATATATATATATTAATATATATATATATATAGTATTTTTAAATGTTAAGGCTGTCACTTCAAGACTTAAAGTACAGGCACAGTCAGCCTTCAGACTTAAAATTCACAAAATTATACAAAAATTACAGAGAAAGAAACGGTGAAATGTCACCTGTCTAAATAACACTAATGGAGTCATGTTATATAATCGAGTTGCGCGCCAAACTGCAATTAATGACATCTATTGGAAAACATTACGAACTTTTGTTCCAACTAATATATATATATATATATATATATATATATATATATATATATATATATAATATGTGTGTGTATGTAGACTTTTTAATATATATTTTGGATCACGTGTGAAAATATGATGAATGAGGCATTAACCCAGAAGCTATTATATATATATATATATATATATATATCGTTTTGTTTTATCTAAAGTTTATTGCATATGAGTAAAATATCGTCTGATTCGTAATGACACGATTTATTGGAGCGTATTAATTGATGCGGCATGTGCAATGTGCCTTGTTTGCTGCTGTGACATTGGCGTCATAAACCACAACATCAATTTCGCAGATCCATTCTATCGATTCGATAAATAATTAATATGTCGCAACAAAGAAACACACGTCGATTAATCATAATTGGACCTTTTCTACTGTGTTCAATGACGATGTCTGCAATTTCCGCATAAATGAGATCAGCGCGAAATAAAATATTCAACGCAAGTTTCTAAACAGTACGGTAAAATTATATATATGACGACATTGGAACGATTACCATGACGGGGATAATTTGTTTGGGGGCGAAGTGGTACGGATTTGAGTGCTTTTTAAATTTATACCCGCGTGTGGGGGGGGAGGGGTTGTTTTTTGTGTTAAATGTAGTGCTTTAACGAACTGAATGATTTTAGTGGGAAATGTAGTACATGTACGTAGGCTTATGGAGATTTTCAACAGAACTATGAACTCGAATAATACGTGCAATAAATGATGTAATTGCACATACACACACACACGCATACTCGTATATATAAATATTAACAAATCATAATTTTAAATAGTTCTATGAAATTTAATAAAAGCATTACATGTTTTTTTTTAATCTAGACACCTTGAAAATATCTTTAATCGAATAATAATTAAAGTAATAACTTCAAATGTATAATAGTTAGTAAACGTTTAGAAAAAAATACATTACTAAGAAGATTAAAAATTAAAAAAAAATATATTAAGAATAACACCAATGAATTATTATCAAATAAAATGTTATAGAAAAAAATATCATATTATATAATTGTTTTTATTAGGTTTATAAAAGAAATAAACAATATTTTTCTGGATGATCAAAAATGAATTATTTTCTATCTCACAAAACATTTTTGCTGGTCAGAATATTCAATAAATCATTATTAAGATTTTTCTATACCTTGACACCTTGAAGATAGTAGAATTAACATCGAAATGGGTATACGCAATAATTAAAAATGATCAATAATACTTTACTGAATATTTTTAATCATAACTTTTCTTTTGTGGTTTTTAAGATAAAAAAAGAAATCATTTGTGCAAGTGAATTTAGTCACAGTGTCAGAACTGTACTGTGATTTCTTGGATTGTTGTAAAATTAATGACTGTAAAATATATTTTGCAATTAAACAAAGATCAGGTTTCAAATAACTGGTTCTGTTATTTAAAAATCTATTCAGTTATTTGTGAGTAACATTACATGTAGTCATGATTACTGCAACTGATTACAACTGAAATATATCCCAATAACTGCAAACAATGGAATAAATGGAAAATCCAAATGACAAATTCTAGTCACAGATGAATCGAGCATTATTAATAAATATTAAATTACAAATTCTATAATAAAAATTGTTCGTAATAAACAACATTGAGCAATTGCGATTATTGAAAGATTTATTTCCTACTGTTCATTGTTTACATGTGCTTTTTTTCTAAAATAGTAATTAAATCGCCTTCGAACAAAAAAAATATTATTAAAACAGTATAAAATTTTTATGGGAAAAATGTATAAAAATAATATATAAGAATCGATTGAAACTATTTGTATAAGACTGAACCAGCTAAACAAATATTTCAATGTTTAAATAGAATTGTACCTAAAATAGACTTAGTAACAAGTGTTTAACCTATGCACACATTGTTAATTATATATATATATATATATATATATATATATATATATATATATGTACAAATTAATGTAAATATTTAATTATTCAATATATTAAAAACAAATGAAGATAATTTAAGGTTATGTTTTATTTATTTCCAGTTTTATATCTGTATTTAATTGAAACCATGGAATATGAAGTTCAGATATAAAAGGTTAAGAAAAATATTTATAAAGTGGAATATGTTTTAAAAATATTTTTTAAAAATATTTATTATCGATTCGATTATTGTTGATCATTAAATAAATTACCTGTATTTAAAATATATGTAGTCATTATAACGAAAATAACGATTTAAAACCTCATGTAAATGTATGAAAAAGATTTTAAGTATGATTTACTCAAGTTTGTTGTTAATTAGTGACATGAATAAAAATTGGTTATGATAATCGGTCCGTCTCACGTTTTCATAATATTCACTTTACAATTTAAAAGAATTTAAATACGTTAATTATAAATAATACCGTTTAATTAATTTACAATAATAACCAAATTTTGTATAAATAAGTACTAAGCTAATTTTATAATTTAATTTGTGTAATTAAAATAGTTTTAAATAATATATCTCAATTATTTCTTATATAATTCAATTATTTTTATAAAGATGATTTATATAATGTATAAAAAAACACTTTATCAGTATGTTGAAGAAGTAATTTTATGCAAAAAGAAGAAAATCTTTATAAACATAATTGTATCTTATTCAGTTATATAACTAAAGAGATCACAGTTTTGTTAGCCATTACCTTAACATCTAGTTATCTCTATCGAGAAATAAAACAAATAGTTGAAATCAAATTAACATCACTTGTTCTTATAACAAATGATCAAAGTGTGCTCATGGAGCTCGAATAGAAACTTAACACCGACGAATCGTATAACATTGCGTTATTGTTAGGGATTTCATTTGATATGTTAAAGTAATTGTCTACAGTGTTTATTTCAACATGGCACACTAGCTGTTTTAAATGATATTAGATATAAAAATCCAAACAATCTAAATCTGGAAATATTGAAACGATGCAACCGGATATTCATTATTAATTTATCTAACAGGACAATAAAGATTTAACTGTATAGTTATTTTCTTTCTATATTGATTTAGTAGACTAGGATGCCGGTACCACATATTATCAGTCATAGAGTGAAATATCTTTTAAAATCTTATGAAGGCTATTTAGAGAAAACTTGCATATAATACTGTATTTAAACGATTGCAGTACTTAAATTTCGATTTCTTATAGCTTATTATTCAAAATGTTCGATTAAATATTAAAAGTAAAGTTTCTTAAATCTAGATTGAATCACAGCACAACATTGATTCTGTTTCTGTTACACAGAACCTTATTAAACCACAGCACTCTTACAAAAGTAAAAAATACTACGGCGTTAATAAACATTTTAGTCTTCTGTAGTCAGACATTTAAATAATATAGTTTATATTTATTAAAATTTATAATTAATAAATTATATTTATACGAGGTTTTTAATTGAAAATAATCTACATAATAACTATTTAAAGTTTTTTACATTTGTTATATGTTTGAGATAAATCAGCTGTACATACATTGTTTTTAATTTAATACTTAAATCTTTTCAGTTGGCGTTGATATTTGTTTTTGTTTAAATTAGATTCAGTTTTTTAAGCTGTCAAATATATTTTTTGTGATTTAAAGATCAATCTAGATCAACTATTTTTGTAAATAAATAATTTATAGTGCTTTCTCATTATTCTCTGTGTATATGGTGTGAATTTATTTCAAGTCATTTAGGTCAAGTCTACGAGACTAGTGGAAAAGAATTTAAGAAATATATACATATATTTTGTTTATTATCTGATCTTCATAAATACATTGTAAGTAATTAATAATTATTTATTTTTATTATTAGGTGTAAAAAATAATTCGGTGCTTTTAAAGTGAATCAATCGTAACTCTGTTTTAAATTAAAATATTGATTTTGAAGTGACAACTTTAACAATTAAAAACACTGCATATATCAGATAAGAAGTTGATTTAACCTCACAAAACAGTAGTGAACACGAAGATGTCCGAAAAGCAGCATATTAGGCAATACATACTTTTCGCATTTCAATCGAAAAAAATGTTTCCGAAGTTGCAAGAATGATTTGTTCAGTTTTGGAGAAAAGTAGCGTGACACATAAAACATGCAAAAAATGCTAAAATAGTGGAAAAGGTTTGAAAATGTCTTAAGACTTTATCGACTAAAAGCTCCCATCTTTATTTTGACGAGGGATTCGTCAGTTACTCGACAGCTGAAGTTATACAAAATAATGGGAGATATTCTGAGGGCTGAAATGTATTCCAATTTTCCGTGAACACTCATTTTCTATAAAAACAGGCACCGAATGAAATTGTAGACCTAATAAAATACATTAATATTTAGTAGATAGTTTTTCAATTCTTAGAGAGAGGTAATTCCAGAGAAGTCAGTTTTAAATTTTAAAGTTTGTCGTCATTTTATAAATAATTTAGATTTCGCATATGAAATATTTGAGAGGAAGTCTTTTCATTTTGAAATAGAAAAGTCTGATCGACATATTAATATTCATAAAGTTAAAAAGTGAAACATCAATGATATTTGCTATGCTTCAGTCAAAGAAAATATTATGTTTTTATGTAATAAAATAAATATGAAGGTTATATGTACATATATATATAGTTATATAGTTTTTTCGAATGTAGAAAGTCGTTATGTCATTTTATATGTACGTTAATAAAATATTCTGTTTATTTGAGCTCTGCTGATTAATATCTGATACAATTTTATTATAAATACATATACACAATCCTTTTTTTTGTGCTGATATATTAGATTTTATTTATAACTTCTACTAGAAATATAATTTGATATTCGATATTCAAGAACAATACAGAATTTTAACGAGAATAGGGAACAATAATGCAAGCGGACATGTTTTACTAGACAACAATTTATAATATAAACGAGTGCATTATAAAAGAAGAGATTGTGCACCAAATGAGCAATTTTATAAGAAATGAAATCACGTTTGAAAACTCGAAATTTCTGAAACAATTTTTGATACTTTTTACAAATAAAACGTTTAATAACAGATAATTCTGTGTCGATAATTATATACTGCTTTATATTAGATGTAAAAATTAATTCACTGCACTTGAAAAATCGAACTAATTGAAACTAATCATAACACTGTTTTAAAATAAAATATGTTCTCGTCGTTTTAAGATTTTGGAGTGCTAATTTAAACGTTTAAAAATACCATATATCTTGGCCATCTTGGCCAAGCAGTTGGTACAACCTCACCGTTCGAAAAGCAAAACTTTATGAATTGCAACTTTTCGCATTTCAGTTGAAAATAATGCTGTTAAATCTGTGAAAATGATTTGTTTAGCTTTGTGGGAAAGTGTACAAAATGTGCAAAAGATGCTAAAACAGTAGAAGAGACCTGACAATGTATTATGACTTCATCGAATCGAAACTGACACTTTTTTTTCGGTAAGGGATTCGTCAGTATACTCGACAGATGGAACAAAGTTATACAAAATAATGGGGGATACTTTGAGGATTGAAATGTATTAGAGTTTTCCAAAAATATTTATTTTCTATAAAAAAGGCACCGAATTAATTGGTACACGTATTAAAATGTTTAATAGTAGTTAATTCTGTGTCAGTAATCATATACTGTCTTATAATAAAAATATATGTGTAAATTATATGCCTAATAAAGATGGGTCATGAACCCTTTTGATATCATTCTCTTAATATGCAAAAATAAAATAAAAAATTTACATCAAAATGAAATGAAATAAACTAGTCATTTTTTTATTGTATGAATACATTTGAGAAACATTTTCATTTTTCATAATTAAATGTGTGTAGCGTTGAATTGATTTGATTAAATGATAAATAAACTAAAAAATATATAAAATTTTTCTTTATATATATATATATATATATATATATATATAAATACAATTACAAACAAATATATTATAAATTATTTTTCCTCAGTTTATCGTCTACATCATTAACACAATTAAATAAATGTTTTACACTGTTGTAAACTCATTATATGCTAAGCTGCACGAATTCTCATCACGTATAAAATTCGCATACTAAACCGGAATTTAATAAACAATAATATAATTTAGTCTATATGTAAAAGGATTTGAACAAATATTTTATTAAAAAAAATTTTTTTTAAAAAAAAAACAAGAGAAGTTTGAATTATAATCATAATTAAAATACAAATAATCACTGGAAAATTATATACACATATAATGAAAAATATATTCTATTATTTCTCAGAAAATTTGTTTCGTTAGGTTGGTAGGGAAATAACTGCGATTTTGATTTTCTGAATTACATCTTTAATTTTTTCAATGAGAGTGTCATTTTATCGTGCTCATGTTAATATCATTTTAAAGTGCATTTTTCGGACTGTATTTTGGTTATATCGAGTTTGGTTTCATTATTAATTTTGCTTCAAATTGGGGTATTGATTTAAACATGCAAAAGAAGCAAATAAGAGCATTTTTGTATGTATTCAAAACGGGTGGTAAAGCAGCAGAAACTGCTCGTAAATTAAACGATGCTTTTGGTGGGGTACTATTAAGGAATATAAGGAGTAATGGTGGTTCTAAAAATGTTATGCTGTGGATGAGAGCCTTGAAGATGAAGACGATCGTGGGCGTCCTTTTTCAGTTTATAACGAGCAACTGAAAGCGTTAGTTGAATCAGAACCACGCATAACAATTAGAGCTTGCAAAAAAGTTAGGCGTTAGTCATCCAACAGTTCTCGACCACTTAAAATCACAAATTAAAAAATGTATATGTATTTAAAGGCCATAAACCGTAATTATTTTTCTACCAACCTAATACATAAGACATTTAACAATTACATAAATTATTTGTACTTCAAATGAAAACATGAATTTATCGTAATATTTCTTTTGGTATTTGACTGTTTTATATTTCTTGCAATTTAAAAAGCGTTTCAATTTTTCTGCAGAGAAAATCATTTAAAAGGATTAAAATTTCACATCCTTTTTAATTTAATTCCATAGATAGTTTCAGAATACGAAAAAAGAACAATTAATCAAAATGTTCAACAATATTTATACAAAAATATTCTACAGAATTTATGAGAAGTGATAGAAATTTATCATATTTTTTTCTTTAAATATAAAATGTTTCTCTCCTGTCTTATTTTAAGTTTTACTTAATTTGTTATCTTGTAAAACGTTGTTTGTCTATTTGAAATGAAGAATTAATCACTTCTTGAAATAATTCGAGTCTTACATTTTTTAATTTTTTTTCCTAGAAGCACATGTTCATAAAATATTGTTTTTAAAAATGAATAGAAACCTCTTGTTTTTTATATAAATATCATTATGTACTGTTTAATTAGAAATTATATATATATATATATATATATACATATACATTATATATATTATAATTATTATTTTATTATAGATCCAGCAGATGTGTAATCACTGATGTGAATTCAACTTTATTTGAATTTAATATTTGTATATAAATTTTCAATATATATATATATATATATATATATATATATATATATATATATATATATATATGTATAACATTATAATTTTACTATTTTATTGTAGATTCAATAAAATAGTAAAATTAAAAGAAAGATACTACTAAACGTTTTTTGAAATATATTCATTTTCTCTATGATATTTTTAATAATTTGGGATTAGAAAAATATCATGACCCTTTGATTAGAATTGTGGCGAATATATGGATTTTTGGAAGGAGTTGGATAAAATATCTATATTAAGATATAAAGGATTAATGAAATTAAAAATATAATACGGATTGAATTTATTATCATGTGTTCCAACTGTTATATATGGGTCTCCCTATATCTAATACTAATTTATATGTTTAGAAGTAAACAAATAAACATGAATCGTGTGTTCTTACGACAGTTATAGAATAATAAGTTAGGAAAAAATGGAACCATATCACTAAGAAGTATGTTGGCCTGATAAGTCGGATTCCTCTAGACTTAGAAAGCAAGGAAACTTCCGAAAAACATGAGTTACCGATATTAGATTTATGACAGATTAGAAACGACTGTAAGAATACAAACGGAACAAACAAGACTTGAAACGTCAGTAAAAAGGGGCTTTCAGGGTGGTACTATGGATTTCGGAGAAAATGTGTGATACACTGGTACTATTTTGAGCTATGAAAAATGTTCTACATTTTTGTGTCATTCATTGATCTGCAAAATGATTACGTTACATGAATCATAAATCTTCAAACTTAGAATTCAAAATGCAGGCGGGTTATGAGCCTTTGATTCTTGGATTGGAAAAGATGATAAGAACTGCGAAGATTGAGGATAGAGAAAAGTGAAATTGATTTCTATAAATATCGTTCATCATATCATCATCAATTATCATCTTTATTCTGTGCAAACGGGAAGCTTTTGAGTTCTTTCACTGAATTGCTATTATCGAGCATTGAAGTTCACGGTTCGCTGGAAAATTTTGATCATTTCGCTGGTTCAATAAATTTCTCTAAGTACTGGATAATTTTTTTGTGAAAGTATCATCTTGTATTTCAGCTATTTCAATTATAACTTGAGTTTTGAAACAATTTATTACCGTTTACTGGCTTAGAATATATTCAAAATACTAAGAAGATTTTTAAAATGTAATTAAATTTAACCTGTCAGCTGTGTCAGACGAGTATACTCGTCATGAAGATGAATTTAAGCAATGAAATTATTGATTGTTCAAAAAAAATCAAATGCCATTTCATTATAATATAATTCAATTTTACAGTAGCTGCAAATACTTTATGTTTGACGAGTATTCTCGTCATCCCTTCATTTTTGCGACATAATGTAGGTACACACTTTTAAAGTAGGGCTACACAGCTAACGGATCAATAGATAAATTCTATTACAATAAAAAAACGAACTGAATGACTATATATAAATTTTCAAATAGTCTTCATAAAATAACTGTTTATTTGAAACATGAACTGAATGTGTTCAATATGCGATGTTTATAAAAAGAAATCCGTGTATACTTTTTCGATTTGATTTAATGATATGAATCGAAAAATATGAAACAAACGTTAGCCATTATGTCGATATACAACATTAGTTTTACACACAATTTAGTATTCTCTTTGATACGCGCAAGTTGTCAGATGAACTGAACAGTGGATAACAAGTACTGACATTTCATTTAACATTTATCGCGTGCTACTTTGCTCGAACGATTCTATTAAACTATCGATGCGCCTGTATCCAAATATGAATCAGTGTAAATCAGTCGAAACTGGTTTTAAATCAAAACCGTACGAGTACCGTTTGAATTTCGTTTGAATACGACAGCAACAGTGGTATAAAATTCGCTACATAATCGAATACGAGCTTTAATTGGGAGACGAGCTTTCAGTGACGATAATAATGCTCGACTTGATCGCGAAGATGTTGTAGAGAAAGAAACAGAAAGAGTGAGACAGTGCGCTCAGTCGTGTAAATGAATCGACCTATATCTTGTAAGGCCGTCGTCGTCACTCTGTACACTTGTATCAGTTTGTTTTATCTCTGCTATACAAATGGTCCGCGTTCATTGCAATTAGCTGTGCGAGAGATTGATCTGTGAGGTTGTCAGACAAGTTCAATAATTGATTTAATGTGTACGTGTGTGTATTTCGGGTCTAGTGCATCGGATTGTTCTCTATTCTGATATTAACACGTTCTGTGGCTTAGTTTTGATTGTTATTTAGACATCGAATAACTCTCAAAACTTATACATTTATCTCTTGTTGTCTCTCTCTCTCTCTCTCTGCCTATATATATATATATATATATATATATATATATATATATATATATATATATATATATACACACACACACACACACACACACACACACACTAGGGGGCTATGGTTCTTGCTCGTTGTGCTCACCAACCACCGGGCTCGTTGCGATCTCCCACTTGTCAATTATAAGCATGTCATGTAATCGAATGAAACAATAAACATATTTTTTATAACTCATTTATGTCTATATAACCACTATCGTAGACAGATTGCAACGTGTTATTTTGTATATGAGATAAACATATGGGTACCATAGAAACTTCAACGTCATAAACAAATATGTCGACATCATTGATTTTTTGTGGATAATTTTGATTATATATATATATATATATATATATATATATATATATATATATATATATATATATATATAAAGATATATAATACTAAAATGCTAATTGATATATTCACCGTTTAGAATTTTATACATTGCGTAAATTTAAATTAGTATTTTAAAATCAATTTATTTCCAAATATATCTCAAATCATCTCAAATGTCTCTTCCTGATCTGATGAATGAATGCAGTACAAAGAAAACCGCAACGTTCATGAAATCTACTTTCGAAAATTCGGAATTGCACAAGTTTTTTTTTTAAATTACTAAGTAAAATTTATCGAACAGTCCGATCTTTTTGAAAATTTATAATACAACACTCTCTGTCATACCGTAAACTGCGATAGTGCAACGATGTCTTTTCCGTCTTCTGTGCTTTTAAGGCTAGCGCACATTAGGACGGATTGCATCATTTCGGATCGGTCAAAAATCCGACTGCCAACCGATTCCGACGCTCTGTGAGCATCGGAAATTCATTCATTCATTCAAATTCATTCATTGTCGTAGAAATTCATAATGACATAAAAGACTTACATTATAACAGTAACTACTTTGGAAAATATTTTGTTACATAATGGAATAATATTTTTTATTACACACAAACGCAAAAGTCTAAATATCTCAATACGAAAAATATATGACTTAGTCCACTGGCATAATTACCGGCACACACACACACACACATATATATATATATATATATATATATATATATATATATATATATATATATATATATGTAGTAGATCACACTTGTATATTGATTTATTTTAAAATGCATAAGAAATAAGGTAACGTCCAGTCGATACAGGTACAATAAATGAATAAACACTGAACAATAAATTAAAAAATATTGTATAAAAAGCTTCTACAACATATTGGGAAATGTTGTACAGTTTCAATTCATATCTTTCTGAATCTCGTTCGTTCGCATGAACCGTTCCTAATAAAAAAACGTGTTTATATAGAGATCAGGCCTTGTTGAAAACATGTTTACTGTTTAGACTTTTGTACCTATCTCACCGCTTCGATTCTATATGGAACGTATCGGTGTTTATTGACAAATATAATGTTGTATAGTCAACAAGAGTGGATTTTCGTGGATTTTCATTTTTAATACTTTGTAATATTCGATTTAATTAATTGCACGATTCAGTTTTTCTGTAACTTAATTAATTAGAGATTTCTTGTGATTTCAAAAACTGACAGGCTGGTTGTAATATTAATTATTATCATATTTCTTTTTCTAAATTTATATACATCAGAATTTGGATATAAATAGAAAATAAATAAAGTTCATAATTTATGTTTCGAATTTTTCTTCGACTATTCAGTAACATGCTACTTTTTATTTTTAAATTTGTACACTTTTTCATCGATTGAGCAGAAGTAGAATTTCATAAGAATTACGTTACAGTTTTCTTTATCTTGTGTAGTAAATAATATTAATATTATAAACAAATCTCATTAGAGTTTAACCTTCATGATGAGAATAGTCATATTCGAATCGAAATACCAATTATAGTACTGAGGATAAATTGCATTTTTTAAATAAATAATTTTCTCACTCTACAAAACACAGGCAATTTTTTTAATCAAAAATATTTAATACATTTTTGATTGCTGTTTCTGCGCATTTCGAGGACGATTCTCAAAACGATAAAGCTGATCATTTATTGGATATTTTTGACTAGAAAAAAACGTTGCGGTTTATAGGATAAGAAAATATTCATTTATAAAAGTGTTTTAATTTTATTAGGTCGATAGGGAAATAATTACGGTTTTGTACATGAATTTGAAGGTTATAAACCGCAATTATTTTCCTATAGACCTAATAAAACGAGAGGAGACGCTTATTTTATATTAATAAAACTGCGACTTGTTTATTATGGGAGTATATGTGATCTGTGTTATACAAGAAAAAGCGTGAATCGATGAAAAATAGGACGATTTATTTTAAACAGATATTTCCAATTCGACAAAGCAAGTCAAATGATTGAAATGTTTCTAATTATTTTATTTATAAATACTTCAATGCAATTTTTTTGAAAAAATCAAACAAATCGAAGAAAAGAGACAGAAATGTTTTCAAATTGAATCAGAGATTATATATATATATATATATATATATATATATATATATATATATATATATATATATATATATATATGTATATAATCTCTAATTCAATTTATTTGAGTACATTTGTGTTTCAATGTACTCAGACACAAATGTACACAAATAAATTGAATCAGAGATTATATATATATATATATATATATATATATATATATATATATATATATTTGTTACATATATTATTCATAATTTATGGAATGCAATCTATAAAGTCCTTGAACATTTACTTATTTGGTAAGTCAATGTGGGCTAGAAAAGTATAATTAAATCTACGTACGAAAAATGAACGAGTCCTGTTAAGGTCTATAAATAGTGAATTCATTAAATTTGACTTGTAAGAGGAACGATTAAGGTATGTATGTATGTCTGTACATACATATATATACATATATATACATACATATATATATATATATATATATATATATATATATATATAATATAATATAATCATTTTAATTATCTTATTAAACAAAGGTTATAAGTCATAAGAAACAAAGAAACATACAATACAATTGACAAGTAACTGATGTGTAATGAATGTTCATTGAAGTTTATGTAATTTGTTAATTTTCATAATGAAGATTAGTCATGTTGGCAATTATCGCTGTGGCACAATTCTCTTTCAAACCTTTAATTGAGATCCCAGGCAAAATAATATTGTTTTTAATTCCGAGCTACATGTACAACCTTTTTTTTATAGAACATTGAATATAACAAAATAAATAATTAAGAAATTCGTACGAATTTCAAATATAATATTAGTAATTGAATATTTTGATTCAAGAAAATATTCAAAGAGTGATTTTTAAAATGCTGATTTGTTGATTAAATGCCTTTTTTAATGAAGCATGTATTTCATTGAAATTCTGATAGGATTATAAAATAATTTAATCATTAAAAGACATTATTTGAATACTTGGAATTTATATAAAAGCATTTTAATGTTTTTGGCTCGAGAACTTTTTAATTAAATTTATTTTAATTATAAAAGTGATGTTTTAAAAGACGTTTAAGAAGAAAGAATTCAATTTTCTATCAAATTTTCAATAACTAGTCGATACTTAGAGTATTGCTTATAAGTGTGGAAATATCGGTTAACTATTAGGTTGGTAGAAAAATTATTGCGGTTTATGACCTTGAAATTCGTATACATTTTTAATAATTTTATGTTTTAAGTGGTCTAGAACTGTTGGATGACCAGCGGCGCTAACTTTTGTGCCAGCTCTCGAATTGTTGTGCGTGGTTCTGATTTAACTAACGCCTTCAGTTGGTCGTTATGAACTAAAGAAGGACGTCTGCTTCATCTTCAAGGCTCTCGTCCTCAGATATATTTGGAATCCCCTTTGCATCGTATGTTCCTTAACAGTACCCACACTAAAAACATAATTTACTTTATAAGTAGTTTTTACTGCTTTACCACCCGTTTTGAACTCATACAAAAATTACTATTATTTGCTTATTTTCCATCTTTAATCCAGTAGCCCAATTTGAAGTAAAATTATTAATAAAAACAAAGTCGACGTTATCAAAATACAGACCGAAAAATGCATTTTAAAATGATATTAACATGAACACAATGAAATAACACTCATTAAAAAAAATAGATTGAAAAGAAATTTCATATAACTTTCGATTCCACTATCTTACATTGTGTCAATAAAATAATCAGTTTATTTGTAGTTGATAAGTTACTTAGTAAGTTACTTTATCGTCAATCACTACTCACTTCAGATCAATTTTAGTTTTCAGTTGCAAATAAATATGAACTACCGCGTTTATACTAATTAAGTAAATAATAAAAAAAATGATAAGTGACGAGATAGTTAAAAAAATATATAATTTATCAATTATTTAACCGTACTTTATTACAATTTAATACACTGTAGAAATTCATTTTTTTCCTGAAATATTATCAATTTGTTTAATGACATTGATAAGATGTTTGGTAAATATACATTTTTTAAAAATAAAATTTTGAGAATAATATTAGAAAATGAAACTGAATAAATTTTCTTTATTAAAAACAAACAAACGAATCTAACATACATGAGCCAAACAGAAATCTATTAGAAACAGTTTATTAGATTTGAACAGATTCTAAAATCGTCAGCGTCCAATTCTCAGAATAAATATTATCATTTTTCTACCATTATATCGGGTGCAGCCGTAGCAACAACTGCAATTCAGTGCCACATGTGATATCATACAAGTAAGCGTTAACACGATTCGAAATGAGTTACACGAAGATATGAGTTATATAGTAACATTGGTCGTGCGAAATTTCATAAAAGAACGACTTCGCCACCACGACAAACGATCTGTTTTTAAAATTGCACAATCGTATGAAATGACGGTTTTATAAAATATGTAGTTATCGTATGCATTCTATAAGTATTATGAATGTACGGATTTAAACTTTATCTTTTTTAAAATATGATATAAGAAAACGCGATCAAACAGATATAATATTGATTTTCGTTTCTGTGCTTTTATTGTACTGAAAATTGGTCTGGAATGAAAATGAATGAAACTATGGTATTATATAGCTTTCTCATTCGAATGTCGACTTTGAAGCGACAGTCATTTGTTATTACTTAATTCAACTTGCTTCTAAGGCGATATTCAAATGTTACAAACATATTCTCAGCGGCTGCTAGATTTTATAGATATTGTTATATTAGCAATTATTAATTTGAACTGATTAAGTTTGGATGTTGTAAATTTTAATCTTCTGTAATATATTAATTTTTAAAAATTCTAAAAATAATATACAGTTAATTTTGCAAATTACAAAAACTTGTCTGGTCAAAAATGTTCAGTAAATGATTATTGATCTTTTTTGAATATTGCTTATGAATATTTCTCATTCTCAGCGCTAAGGTGTAGAAAATAGCTTTTTGAAGATAATAGCATCCAAAACGAAATATACACAACCAACATTCAGAAATGATCATTTATCATTTACTGAATATTTTTGATTAAAACATTTTTTGTGATTCGTGGTCTCATAAAATAATTAATTTGTGAAAGTGAACTTAGATACAATGTCAAAACTGTATTCTGATAAAAATCAAGTAATAAATGATAATTTACAATAATAGTGGTGAGGATGAATGTCAGTTTAATATTTGCAAAAACTATATTAGTCTAAATCAGACTAGTAAAAATTATATAAAAACGTGGGTCGTTTGATAAGTTTGGTAAATTTGTATGGCATGACGCCACCATTCGTTTGGTAACGTCACGGCTATCAAGTGCCACTTTTCAAACTAGCATAGGGGAAATTTCAGCCAGAAGCGACATGTTGTTCACGTTCTACAGTTGTTTGAAGCGAGCATTGCAGCAGTTGCCGCAAATATGGAAAAAAACGAAAAATTAATATATATTATAATAAATATTTAATCATATCTCATTAGTGACCCTATTGATAATGGCATACGTTCTTAGATAAGAACATAAATAGTTGTAATGATATATTATGAGGAAAACTTGGTCGTAAAAAGCGATTTGAGTACTCGGATATTTATAGTGATACACATTCTGAGCATAATAAGTTAAAATTTGAATTTATTTGAAAGTATAAGATCGACTAACTTTAAATTTATCTACACAGATGGGCTGTAAAAATTTTGTAAAAATAATTTATATTTTACATATCATAAACCTTAGATTGTGAAAATTTTGTAAAAGAATGGTTTAAGAAGCTTAAATCGTGACAAAAGATGTCCACAATAAATATGTATTAACACATAGAGCAACATATATGAATCTGGGACTCTTAACTCTCCTTTACTTTAAAACCTGTGACACAGATATTCTGGAAATAATGGAAGCTGAAATACTTCACTGAATAGTGGAACATTTTTTTGTAGGTTCCACATAGGACTATTTGGCCTGTTCGGTCAGTAAATCTTATAATTATTTATGAAAGCATATCCTCATTGATTTGCGCATTTAAGACTCTCTATTTAAAAGTCGGTCCATTATAAATTCTAAGTAAACTCTCAATCAGAGCAAGCAATTTTGATGATTTGTATAATCGGTATTCTGAAATCAAGTCATTTCTAGTAATCAAATCATCCATAGTTAATATTTATAGCAGGAATATTAAACATTTTTTGAAAAAAAAGGATAAGTTTGGTACTTAAAGATTGCCTAAGGTTATTTTTTTTTAATACAACTTTCTGTATGTATGGTTTTAATGGAATTACTTTTCGAATTCATTCCATAACAAAAGTAAAACCAAAAAACATTATTGAAATTATTCTAAATTTTATAAAAAGATTAATTATTCTTTTCTAAATATCACAAAAAAAAATATTAAGAGTGCTGATAAAGGTTTCAGTTTTAAAAACTAGTTTGTTACTGTCCACCGGCGAAAGGTGTGGTGTCCAAAGTGTTAAATAAAAGAACATAAATTAATAAAATAAATGATAAATTATTACATGACTTTCCATGTCTACCTTGCAGGATCAATTTATTATTTAGCTACTCGATTATCTGTCATAATTTTATATTTTAATATTTAAAAACAATTCTGCGATCTGGTAGTGTCAATTAATTTCTATAAATATTCGTTTTGTTACTCTAAATATTACAAAACGTATCTAGAAAACAGAATAACAAAACACTCCAATAGTATACAATTGTCTTTTCGTCATATGATATTTATACATTTTTTATATTTAAATACACATTTCCACAACAAACTTTTCAGCGTGTCCTAATTTCAGTGAACATAACATAAAAAAAACACATTTCGTACACATATAATTCTCATATATTATTAGTTACGATTTCTAAAAAAAAAAGAAAAACACATATTTTCACTGCTAGACTATTTCATAAACATATTCATTATATTTTTCTTTTATATTTTTGTCGCGGATGATTCTTTGAGAACTTTTGTTCAACGTCGATGATAATGTTTTATTATTGTTGTCAGTGCATTCGCCGTACGTACGTTTCAAATATCTAATTACAGAAGTCGTCTAACCTACAATTAGAAAATATGAACATGCAACTATTGTCTTTTTTATATATATACAGGAAAGGTGAGAGTAATACTATTGTTGGTAATATACCGAAGGTGGACTGGTTTTGACCTGGATTTAAGTAAAAGTACTTACTTTTAACCCTATATAAATATATGTATTTATATGTGTGTGTATGTATTTATTTATATATATATATATATATATATATATATATATATATATATATATATATATATACCTAACCTAATATTTTTGAAAAATCTTTTTAGGATAATTATTTTCGAAAAATGTGTCTGCTATCGGTTATGGAAAAGAACTTAACGGTGGTTTAAATGTAACAGGAATTATATGAAATAATAACTAGACAGAAATAACATATAAAAAACGACTAAAACAAATGCACTGAACAATTAAATTCAAGACAAAGTTAATAAACCCTTACATTTTAAATGAAAATGAAATATTCAAAATTGGATATGAGGTAATGTGTTAATTAACACTTTACTTAAGCTCAATTAACAATAAGAAATAAACAATAAGTGTATATTGTAATACTTGTATTGTTGAGGAAGAATAGTCTTGAGAACTATGATATTTTTTTACAAATATTTTTATCACTCATCCCAAAATTTTTTTTTCTAATGAGAGAAAGAGTTGAATATATAGTTGATGTTTTAATAAAAGTTAATATATTAGTTTTGTGAAAAATGCAATTCAATAATAAAGTTAAAAAATATTTTCTGTATCTAATAGGGCTCAATGAAGGACTAATATATATATATATATATATATATATATATATATATATATGTATACTTTATTTTATAATCATGAAATATATTCAATAATGTACATAATTAAAAAGAATATGGTCGATTAAAAACGAGTAAGGAAACATGACCTTATTTTATATACATTGAAAGTGTATATGAACTAATTCAAAAAAAATCTACACTGCTAACATTTTGTAACGCAAGAGATATATAAATATGTAAAATATAGAAATATATATGTTTTAAATTTGAATACATACATTTATGATAAATTTTTATTTGCATTTGACAACCAAATTAGGTACACACTGATGACAGCGATATGAGCCATTATTCAAATTTATTTATTTATGGAAAAAAAAAGATAAACGCTTATTACTTGTAACAAAGAACGTGGGCACAGCTTTCACGATCCTAAATTACACATTGAATCATTTCATCTATTCTATGTTTCTTGGTTCAGTCAGTTGACAATGACTGAATTGTTACATACATTTATGAATATTTAAATTGAATTTTAATATTTATAAAATGAGAATGTAAAAGAAAACCTTTCTAAATAATTATCGGAATTTTTATCAGTTTCAGAAATAGATAATTAGAAAATAAAAAAATCGAAATATTGTCTTTGTTTTTTCATATAATAAATTTTAATTTATTTTGATTTTAAATTGAGGTTAAAATTTATTATCATGTGTTTTATATATTAGTATGACGGTTCATAATTGATGGATTAAATGAAATTTTATCATAAAAAAAACGACATTTTGTCAAAATGGATCTTAAATAAATATGATATCTCCCTTTTTTATGAAAACATCGTGATTTGTTCTTCAATTTAATATTTATCCCGATAGTCATAACTCCGTGGTTAAATTTACTTTCACAAATGATTTTTTTGCTCCACAAACCACAAAAAAACTGATTAAAAGTGTTCAATAAATGATTATTATCAGGTTGGTAGAAAAATAATTGCGGTTTATGACCTTCAAATTCATATACATTTTTCTCTTTTTGATTTCGTAATTGTTTTAAGTGATCCAGAACTGTTGGATGACTAACGCCTAACTTTTGTGCAAACTCTAGAATTGTGGGTGGTTCTGATTCAACTAACGCCTTCAGATGGTCGTTATGAGCAGAAGAAGGACGCTAGGCATCTTCTTCATCTTCAAGGCTCTCGTCTCCAGCACGAAATTTTTGGAACCCCACTATACCGCATGTTCCTTAATAGTACCCACACTAAAAGAATTGTTTAGTTTACTTCTATTGCTTTACCACCCGTTTTGAACTGATACAAAAAAAATGCTCTTATTTGTTTCTTTTCCATCTTTAATTCATTAGCTCAATTTGAAGCAAAATTATTAATAAAACTAAAGTCGATGTTACCAAAATACAGACTGAAAAATGTACTTTAAAATGAAACTAACATGAAGACGATGAAATGACACTTTCATTGAAAAAAATAAAGCTTAGAATTCAAAAATTAAAAACCGCAATTATTTTCCTATCAACCATAAATAAATGATTATTAATCATTTTTGATTGTTGCTTAAGAACATTTCGATGGTAATTCTATCATCCTCGGTTCTACAAGATGCAATTCCAAATCACAATTATTAAATAATTATTTATTTTGTTTTATGACCGATTTTACTTATTATTTTTGTCTGTTAGTAATGATTTTTTATTTAAAAATGTATCATAAGTATTTAATCATTCCATTTTCCAGCTAAAATATATACTTGTATTACTACATTTATTGTTTCGCAGTACATTATTCCATCTTTTAAAAAATATATACTCACTGAGTAATTGAAAGGGAATTATTTAAAAAAGAACCGAATAAATCATTTAAATGAGATAAAGTTATTTTCAAAGAAACATTTTTATTAAACAAACGGATAAGTAATTTTAATCGTTTGATAAACTAATCATTTTCCAGTAAAATTCATTGATAATAAAATTATCGAATTTATTAAAAAATAAGGACTTTATTTAATTATTGATAATTTATTATATATATATATATATATATATATATATATATATATATATATATATATATATATATATATATATAATTATTTTTAGAAATGTAATTATAACACAATACATTTCACACATGCTGTCATATTTTTTAAAAAAAATCAAATCGGACCACTTAGGAAGCATAAATATTTATTAGTAACGAAAAAAGTATAAATGTGCGACTTTTAGCATACAGTACACATTAAAAAAATGTATGTTTATATATTTTTATTATTAGAAAAAAAGTTTATATTGTACTTTAATTTTATTCTTGATGTTATTTTAGAATTCGATACACGAGTTTCATTTTTATTTTTAGAATATATAATTTGGTACATAATTTTCAAACTTAGATGGCCCTCTTCCAGATAAAAACCTATTTCAAACAGTTTGAATGATTCAGACATTATTTTCAAGAAAAATTAACAACTATACTAATATCTTTAGTATATTTAATTTTTGGTTTATTTCTAAAATTTACTAATATTCTTTAGTGCTTTGTTTATCAGTATGATGCTTATCAATTATTTTATAATAAAGAATGTCTTAAAAATAGCTGTATAGTTGGTTGAAATAGGATGAATTTCATATAGATAATTCAGTGATTTGAATGCATACTGTATTAACCCGAATATAAGATGAGGTTTCTTTTGGAACTTCTGTATATATATATATATACACTTATAATTCAACTATTGTTTGCTATTGTGTAATGAACTCATTGATGCAATTGTCCATAAATGCGATAAGAAATGTAGGTGTGTTGTTTGAGAGTTAATTTAATTGACAACTAGAGATAATAATCATTAATACATTTATACAAATTTATTTCGATATATATATATATATATATATATATATATATATATATATATATATATATATAGGTGTTAATTATCAAACAAATAATACGACAAAAAAATGTTATTTATATTTGACACGAGAATTCATGTAACATTTATTGACAGATAAGAAAATATTCGAAACGCACTCGTGTGTTCGTTTATTAAAGAAAAGATAAATGCATGTTTATCGTAATCACTTGTGTTGAAACAGTTCTTAAGATCTAAAATTACACGGAGTGATTTGATGTATTTTATCGATTTTATCTGCGGAATCTTACACGGCCAGATTACTAAGCAGACGTGCGGTCGACCAGCTAATTTCTATGCTCAACAAAGCCTCTAATTAACATTCAAACGGGCATGTGTAAAGTTGGTTAAGGGCAAATACTGTTCTGAGATATGGTTATTACGAGCTTTACTGAATTTTCTTGCGGCCAGCTACATAATTTATAATTGTATATTCAAGTTGTACTACATTAAATTAAACACTTTCGTTAATGTGTTCATTGGGAAATTGTGTACTTGCTCAAATAACTGAACTTTTTCGGTGATAATGTGTTTTTTTTTTTTTTAATTATGTTTTGGTATTGTTGATGAAGTATATGTTAAAATATTTTATTATTATTATCTTAATAAAGATATACTGAAATTGTGGAATAGATGACAAAATATTTATTATTAAGAAAAATATTGTCTACGAAAAAACTGAATTTTATATTGCATAAAATAATACACTTAAATTCGATTAGAGATTTTAGATCTCCGGGATCAACGATTGATTTTAGGAGTGGAAAGTTTAAGATTTTCATTATTTATGGTAATATTATCATGAAATATTCCATAATATTAAATAGCACACCATTATAGTACTACTGGAGAAGCGAAAAGAATCGAAAAAAGGATGTAAATCCAAATTTAATAATATTTTTGAGATAAATAAATAAAAAACAATTTTTTCAACAAAATATACAGGCGGATAAGTAAATTTTTTGTAACATCTCCTGCATAAATTGAATTAAATGCATCTTTCTTGTACCAATCGAAAGATAAGTTTTTAAAATAAAATTTAATATATATCAGGGGGTTCCGTCCCCTGCTCGCTCACAACCAAGAGGGCTTTGCCTCCTCTTTCCCCTCTCGTGCTTCCCTAACAAATAGAAATTAACAAATTGTGTACAGAAATATTTCGAGTAAAATGAAAGTTGTAAAATTTTTATTCGAAAAGTTTATAAAAATTAACAACAAAATACAATGTTAAAACGTATAACAATTTTTTTACTCCAAACTTTCAGTCAATTTAATATTTTGAATAAATTTCTTATCAGTTTTATCAAAATTAAATCGTATACACACTTTCGTTGTACACTGTGAGAGAGGTACATACATGTTACTGATATCAACCAATTAGAACAGAGACAGCACTATATCCATCAACCAATCATTGATGATCGGGAATGGAAATAGTTAACGTGCTAGTTGATGACTAGAGCGCGGGGGGAGGAGCAGCGTTACGAGGAGGTGGTCTACATGAAAAATGAACAAATGTTGTTTTATGGAAATTTTACATTGGAATTATTTTTTATAAACAGAAAGATTATTACTTTAATATACTTTTTTGACTGTTTTTTTTTTGTAATATAAAATTATATCTTGTTTATAGTAGTTTCTGTTATCAAAAAAAAATGTTTCTTTTTATACTATTTTTAATTGTGATAATTACTAATTTTATACCGTCAGAGAATATCCGAAAAAAAAATTAAATGAAGCAATAATACATTTACTAATTATTCCATGACGTTTCCTTACAAATAAGAAAGTTTTATTAGCAGATATCAGAAATCAAATTTATTATGAATGTTTTACTTTTCATGAAATTTTATTGTTAATTTTAATCTAGGTTTATTATCGCTTTCATTATCAGTTTTTTTTTACTTGTTTTTGGGTAAAAGAGAGTATTGTCTCATTTCATAAATATTAATTATTACATTTCATACAAAATATAATTTGATCAGTTTGACGGTTTCATATAGAGTGACATATTATTCTTTTTATTTATTAATTTATCAAAAAAATGTTTTCGAAAAATCAGATTTATATAAAATTTATAACAAACTTTGATTTTTTTTAAAAAAAAATAGGTTAGAAAAGAAAGATTAACCTAAATAGAGATTAAAAGTATTAAACCTTTCATTACCTACGAAAGTACTAAACAAAATTGCTTATTACATTTTTAAACTGGACCAAGAATAAACATTTTAATATCTTTTTGGAAGTTTATAATTTTTAGATAGCAAAAAGTGTAAATTGTTACCATGTAAGCTGTTCTATTGAGTTGTAAAATGTTCGTTCTATGAAACAAATAAATTATCATTTAAATTTTATTACTATTTGTATACTTTTATTTAATTTAAATACCGCAGTGTTTTTTTTTTCTGAAAAATGACCGGTCTCTTTGTAAATAATAAGTATGATTCGAAATAGTAATCTGTATTAAGCTGATTATACAATCATTAAAACAGATAAATATTCTATTGCCATTTGAATTTTTATGGTACAATAAACGGTATTTTCAAACGATTATGTATTTATAAGAAATAAATATTGTATGTATATATATATATATATATATATATTATTTATATTCAAATATGTATTTGGAAATAAGTGCTTTAATTATTTGCACCTAAAGCTGAATGCAATAAGTTTACACTTCAATGAAATAAAGTGAATTATTAACAGAATTAACAAGAACTATGTGTATATATATATATATATATATATATATATATATATATATATATATATATATATATATATATATATATATATATGTATTTAACTACATCAGTCTGAGTGGAGTAAAGAATTGAACTGTCTGGAGATGTTTTTGTACACGCAATCTCTTGTAAATACAGACTCTTTGCAAATACATAATTTATCTTCGATATATTTCTAGGTGCTACGGCTTAATTCACTTTCACAGATGAATCTTTCACTTGTCTTCGAAACAAAAATGTTTTTTGATCAAAAACGTTCATTAATTGATTTATTTTATAAGTATATTAAAGCATTTCGATGGCGATACCATTATTATCAATGCAGAAAAATGATTTTTACATGAATAGGATATAAGACGAATGGAAATTATTACAGAATATAAAATAGAAAATAAAAAAACAAATCAAAAAACAGAGAAAAATAATAAAACGATAATTAAAACAAACGAATGTAACGGGTCTGTGTTATTGGTCAATAATTGAAGAGTTTCAATCGTTCGAAAGTAAATGTACCGCGGAGAGGACTGACTTTGAATTATATTTTTTGAATTAATCTCCAATAAAAATATTAAATACTGAAGAATAAGTTATTATTGATATAGGAAAAAAAAATAAATGTATTGTATCAGAACTCTTCGTGAATGACAGCATCGCAATTGAAATGCGTCCAAGTAACTTAAGAATGAATATTAATCGATCACTGAATATTTTTTAATGTTAATATATTTATGGAGTAACAGACAAATTCACGAAACTAAATTTATTATATACAGATGGGTACACATGGTTTTCATTGACATTGTTAAGAAAAATAAATTTAGTTTACGAAATTCTTTTTTTTAGGAATGTATTTATTTTTTACTTTTTATTTATGTTAATCTCTCTGTCTTTTCATATATTTATATATATATATTTATATATATCACCTATATATATATATATATATATATAGATTTATATATATATATATATATTTTCATATACATATATATATATATATATATATATATATATATATATATATATATATATATATATATATATATATATATATATATATTTATATATATATATATATATATATATATATATATAGGTGATACAACTAAGGCTTCCACACAAAAGTTTAAAGAAAATATGTTATCTCCATTTAGTATTTTAGTTCAATTGTATTGAATTGAATTACAATACTAAACATAACATGCCTTTTCTTAACCTATGCGCCCCCTTTTAATACTTCTATGTAGAATCTTAAATATATATATATATATATATATATATATATATATATATATATAAACATTATATATATATATATATATATATACATATATATAAACATTATATATATATATATATATATATATATATATATATATATATATGTATATAAAACACAAATAAAATTAAAAATTATAAGAAATAATAAATTATATTTGCTAATTTTCTACGTTTACAGAAATTCATGAATTATTTAAAAATAATTTAATTAAAGCAATGTTTTCAATAATAAATCTTTCTAGATTTTTACCACAAACGAATAGACAGAAAAATGATACATGAATATTGAAATTTTTAATTATTGTTTAAGAAATTCAGTAGGGAGTTCAATATAGAAAATGTTTTTCTTTTTTTGTCAAAAGTGGATAAACAACCTGACTATATACATATATAGTACTTATATGGTAAAAAAAACATATATATATATATATATATATATTTTCTTTTATCTACGATGAAGAAAGTCTTTTCTTGAAGATCTTAGGCATTACATAAAGTTTCCAGTACATTATCATTGTAATTTCTTATCAATACATATCTTTTCATGAAACTCATTTCTTCGCTCTGCACATTTAGTCGCTCAGCCGCTTAACACTATCTGTCGGATTTGAATTACTGATTCTTTGTGAAATGACTATCTCTATCCAACAGATTGTGTTCTATTACTATTATATAATTATTTATTATATTCTTTTGTTATTATTTATTTTAATAATCATGAAAAATAAATTATGAAGAATTATTTATTGGTCATTAGAGAAATTAATACAAAATAAATAATTATCCGATATGTCGACATTTTATATCTAGACCTAGAAATATATATATATATATATATATATATATATATATATATATATATTACAATTTACTTAATGTTTACTATTTACTTAACAAAATACTATTTAACAAAATTTCAAAATCCCGGAGTACATTTATTAATTATGTATTATGTATCATTCTAAAAATAAAAATAAAATAAATAGATATTCCATTTATTTACTTTTACATATTCTGTTTCATTGAATAAGCGTTAATAGAAAAGATGATTAATTAATACAAATATTGGTTTATTTCAATTAAATGTTATTTAATTTTATCAATGATTTATATTTGTATTTCAGTCTATAGATATATGATTGAATAAATGTTAATAAATATTTATCAGTGCTAATAATTAAATATTAAAAACTAACGTTTTACATTAATTATTAGAGACATAATTGCTATTATCGTTTTTACTAATATACATATTCAGTTTGTGTACATACATTCATTTATATATATATATATATATATATATATATATATATATATATATATGTGTGTATATATTTATACATATACATATATATATACATATGTATGTATATATATATATATATATATATGAATGTATAGTTCTTAAATAAAATTAAAAATAAATTACCATCGTTTAGTTTGCACTAAAGAGACAACTTGATTTTAGTACACAATTTACTTAACCTTAAAGGTAAACCAAAACAAACAAAAAAACATAGTTTAATAACAACACCACACACAAAACACAAACTATTTGAACATGTAGCGAAACGTTCACATGCCCGCTTGATATCGACGCGTATTTAATTAAGACACGGAATTCGATTAACGCGTACGAAGATCATCATCGAGAGAGAATTGTCATTTTTACGGAATATACACGTTTTGAAAGTTTTGAAATTCGTACACCGTATTGGGCATTTTTTGTGCGAGACCGTTGTTTCTGATTGCACATTCGTTCCGTGGAGTGAGAGATATCTACAGAACAGCTGGCTACCAGGCTGGTTTACATCTCCCTCCACAAGTTTCGTTTTCAAATGATTACTGTCAGAGGGGACTCGGCGTCAGGGAGTTATATACGATTCAATTACAATAAGTGTGAGAGACTGTAATATATATGCAGACTTCTTACCTCTACTGACTTATACGGTAGTTCTCTAACATTTTTTACTAGTATGGAAATTAACAGTGATAAAAATCCTTTATTCCTTTGCAAAACAAACAATTACTTTCCATCCCATTTATTGATTATAAACAACTTAAGTTATAGTCGGATTGTACGATAATATTTGTTGAAAAATTTAAACCAATAATAAGCATAATGCCAATAACTGCCTATTGATCATTTTGATTATCACTAATGTGCATTTCGATAGCAATTCCGTCTTCCTTAGAGCTCTGTATTATAGAAAAATTCAATTTTTAAAACTGTATCTGTACTTATACATTTCATCCTTTTATTTATTGATTTAATTTAAATGCAAACAAGGAATAATAAAAATGTTATTATAAAAAAGAAAAACATTTAGAAATATTGAATATAAACGGTGATTCAATTTAAGCTTCCACATGAAAGTATTAAAAAAAATCTCAAAGATCAAAAAGTTTAATTTATTCTTCACAGTTAAAGATTTTTGATGAATTATTAACTGTTTTGAAATATTGATAATTGACGAACACAGCAGCGCCTGACATGGCACATGCTATTTAAAGTCAGATTTTAAATATGACACTTTGGTTAAAATAAATGTGCTCTTTAAATTTTCGTCATTAAAAAAAAATAAACAATATATATAAAGCATGCACAATCACTTAGACAACAAAAATAATCACTTAGATTAAAATTGGGTTGTGCAATATTCGCAGGGTCACTGAAATAAATTAAAAAAATAAACATGTAAAAATTTATATATATAAGTAATAATAGTTTATTTTTATACCTACAATCGCATTTTTGCATTGTCCTAGATCTCGTTGATTTACCTTTATATATTTCCATTTTGATTAGTTCAACTTGAGAAATATATTTAACCCTTTCGCTACGACGGGCGACTATGGTCGCTTGCCACAAAACTCTGTACAATTACACTTGACTTCGATGTATAAATGTTTTTAAGAAATCATAAATATCTTGTTTTAGGGAAAAGTTTATTTTTCTTCCAAAAAGCGTCATGAAAGCAACTTTTTTTCCAAACCCTAAAAACCGTCCGCTTGAAATATGTAAACTTTTGGTGCGGCATCTCGTTTGAGAAGATTGTCGCAGCGAAAGGGTTAAGTAGTTTGCTGTGTACGAATATACAAAGCTACTAGAAGCTAAATTAAGATCAGAATCAGGTCATGACAGAACACTACAAGAGTGATTCAACAACCCCTAAACGAAATGGACAAAATATAAAAGAAATGCGTTATCCTGATCATCTTCAACATTTGGATCATCCGAGTGTGTGTTTTCCACTAACAGTTTCATTTCTCTTTAGAAAGATTTCAGAAACAAAATTCTATCAGTTTTTAAATCTACCTGAAGATTTTAAACGTATCAAAACTAGTACAGGAGAACAGACACAGATAATCCAAAAGGACGAAGATCATTACAGTAACGCATCAACAGATTAGAGATGAAGAACATATAATTATTATTTTATAAAAGAACTATTAGATAATATGATTTTTTCCAGATACACACTGAAATGCAAAATTCACAAAAACAATCACTGTATCGAACGCTATATATATATATATATATATATATATATATATATATATATATATATATATATATATATATAAATGCATGCTTTTTGTAAATTTAAAAGTCATTTTTATTTAATATTAAAATTATTAAATTTATTGAAAAAAATATAGTCGGTTCGTTTTTTATTCAGGTACAGATATGAAATAAAAACAATAAAAGTGGTATTTATTATTACCGAACTTACAATATAACAAGAGCACTGAAATTAATTAAAATTAAATCTCAACGATATGAAGGTTAAAAAATCAAACTCTTAAATTAATCTCGGAGCACTAGCGATAAAAATAAAGCGTTTATCATTACCGATGGTCATACGTTACTAACTGGGTTATATTTCAAGAATTAATGCTTGATATGTGTAGAATATTATTTAAATTTTTTTGTCCTTATTAAGTTATAAATACTTTCAAGTTTCTTTACAGAATGTATACGATTATGTTTAAAAAAGTAAACATACGTTTCATATTTTGTCCTGATGGTTCATATCCAGTTTCATTACTTTTGTAGTATTCTGCTATATAGAAATTTAGTTCTTAAATTAATTCTGATAGTTATGTATTTGAATACACTAACCTATTAGATATATATATATATATATATATATATATATATATATATATATATACATATATATATATATATATATACATATATATATATATACATATATATATATGTATATAAATTTATATATATATATATAAATATATATATATATATATGTACATATATATATATATATATATATATATATATATATATATAATTAGAGTTTGTATAACCAGGCCTGCAGTCAAGGGGCATTTCCTTCCTGGTTACCCCGCCGCTCCCATTATGGAGAATCATTGAGAGAATATTCCTCATGTGTGTGTGTTGTTATACAAAAATATAATTTTCCTAGGCAGCAAAGTCAAGATTATGACATATGACAGTACTACACGTTGTTAGAGAAAACACGTTACAGTCTAGTTTTGAAAGGGATCTGATCCCCAGGAACGACAGATCAACTACATGTTTACAGAGATCTCAGACACTGTCAGCTAAACTTAAAACTCGTTAAAAAAAACTACAAAAATACATTTGGACTAGGTTGAATATTTTTATTTCAATGTGAAAAGAGTTAAGAACCTCAGAACCATATTACATGCTACCTAAAAAATTGAATCTAAATATAATAAAAAAAAGATTAATAATTTTTGGAATAGTAAAAAGGTTGAGAAATGCTGAATTGAATTTTTATTACTTTTACAATCACTTGACAATGATAATAAATCTCTGAGAGGGTTTTTGCAAAAAAATCTTTTCCAAAATTATTTTTATTTCAAATTATTGAAAAGGGTTGAGAGCCTCTGACCTCTATTTTTTTTAATATTTTCAAAATTATGGTTTAGATATAATAGTATTTTAATAATAATTGTGTATTTTAGAGTGGTTTTTATTATTTTTTAATTCTATTATTTACACTATTCTTTAGTGCCCCAGGGTAGTCATATATATTTGTAAAGTGTCCGCGAAAGTGTTAACGACGTTTCTACGCGTGAAAAAAATTGTTTCTATGAAACCAATATAACGTTGCTAGCATTTGAGAAAAATACATTAAATTGTATTACAAATGAGGAATTTCTTCGCCATTTTAGTAATCTGACAACTCGAGAATTACAATTATATTAAATTATTACCTTAAATCGAGAAGAACTTCTTTGTTATTTCAGAAACGTGCAATTTGTTAAGTTATGCGTTTTAATAACTTGACTAATTACATAATATAAATTATGTAACTACTTTTTTAATAACAACATTTTCCAAAATAGATGTTTTTCATATAGATTTGGTTCTAGGTATGATGTTAAACAATTTTGACATAAAAAAAGTGTCCTCTCAAAAATTATGTTTACCTCCTGTAATATGACAGTCTGGCTACAGGCCTGTGTATAACTGAATATATAAGATTTTATAAAGTTTACAATAATCTATTTATTCAAATTAAAAATTTACATGTTTTGGTTGGAATTTTCAAGTGAAGCAACGATTTTTTATAACTGTGTTTCAAACACATATTACATGGTATAAATAATATTTATTTTTATTTAATCTCAATACTAATTTATATATAATTACGTTGGTGTGTCGAATCCATCAACTCTAAAAATAAATGTACCTGTTCCATCGATGAAACTGCAAAGCAAAAAAAAAAAAAATAACACTGTACCGAAAATTCAATAGGGCACTGCCAATAGGGTACGACTAATACAATAAATCATTACTTCACTGGAAATAGTTGTGCGCTTTTGTTGTACAACCTTTAAGTATGTAACCTTCACATTCTCGGCTAGGCCATAGAGAGAGAGTGAGTGACCCAACAACCACAAGAAATGGTCATCAGCGTAATGTAACTCAATACGCTACTGGGATAAAAGATAAATCGACATTTCGGAAATAACAACGGTGAAATAGAACAAGAAAGATATCCTGTATAGTTCATGTGGTATTCAAACATTTCGTAAATATCTTATTACTTTATGAACATCGCCTGATTGTTAAGTTATATATATACATATATATATATATATATATATATATATATATATATATATATATATATATATATATATAAGGTATGTATATTTTTTGCGGTTTTGTTTACCAACGAGCAATATTGCACGTAGAAATGGGTTTTCTGTATCTATATTTGTCTGTTTTAAATTTATTTGATAAACGAATTACCATTCGAATAAACCATTAAAACATTACAGGGGACTCCACTACTTTTCTGTTTTAATATCAACTTTTATTTATTTGTGATAAGTATTCTACGTAGTAAATATTATTGTAAATTTCCGGGAATTCTTTGTGTGTTGAACATTTTATGTATTTTGAGTCACTCTTTTTTTTATCAGTCAAAATGTCTGTCAGTATTTCCAATCAGTACTTCCCCAACTGCTGTGTAGATATAAAATTTGAATTATTTATTAAAATATTATATATATATATATATATATATATATATATATATATATAACTGGCTGATTTTATGACCGAAATTATATATAAAAAAAAAAACAAAAATAGTAAAAGTATATTATAATGAGATAAAACATGCAATTTTATCTGTGTGTTCTGATGTTATTGTCTTCACTTTAATCAGATTGTGGAAAGAGTAATTGTCGAGTAAAAAACAAATAAAAAACGATTTGGTAAAAATAAATGAAAAACGATTTGGTAAAAAAAAAACAAAGTATATTATTGTGACAGTTATCAAATCAAATCTATAAAAAAATACAAAATCATCGCAATAAATACAAAAAATAAAAATGGTGTATTCGACCTTCGTTTTAATACTGTTGTTTTTCTTCAATAGAAAATATTCTGTACAACCGAGAGCCAGATTTATGTAAATAGGTACGTTTCAAATGCCCAGCAATTGTAAATATATATTATTTATGAATCAATAAATTATGATAAATATTATTTTTTTTTCTTATTTAAATTTATAATAAGATTCAAATAGGAGAAATGTTTTGTTTTAAAAATATGTTGTCATTTACAAGATAATAGATCATTACCTTGTGAATGATTGATCATTATTAATGATCCATTCATATAAGCGATTTATTTGACTTAACTACCGATTTTAGTTCTGGCGGTTGCAAATATGTACGTTGTATAAATTATGTCTTTAAAGAAACATACATATTTTATGCAATCACGTTTCTCGGAGGGTATGTCAAGTGCAGAAGCACAATTGGACACTTATGTATTCGATAGTGATGAGATTTTATGATTAGCACTTCCAGGATTTCTAAAAAAAGATCAGTATACACTCAGCTAAAGAAATACGCATGCAACTCAGGGTTGTTAAAAAGTCATAATTAAATTTTACAATATTTTTTTGCAAAACTTTTTGAAATTGTGTTTTTTTTTTATAAAAAAAAATATAAGATTGCCTTTTTTCCCAACATATTTAATTTAAAATTATGATAAATAAGTTCTTAATAATTAATTATAAATCAGGATGAAAATCGGTAAGTATTCTTTAATTAAAACAATATTTCTGATCATATTCTTTTAATTAATCATATTCTCTAAAATACATTTACTTGTATATATATATATACACATTACCTTCAGTTGTTTATTGGAAATAAATATGGCACAGTCGGTGAATTAGAAATAGATTTAGTCGTTGCACATTATCTACAATAAATATACAATACACATCCAATATAAATTGTGCGTGAGCCTTGACATCGATTTTTTTTAAGACGATTAAAGATTTAAATATGAACGTAATGTTATTATTGAAGTCGAATTATTTTGCAATTATCTTAGAGCGTTTTACTCGAATGTTGAAATCAAACGAGACGTAAATTAAAATAAACGAAAGTTATTAGTTACATTCAGTTAGGCAGATACTTATTTATTACCGTTTTAAAGAACCGAATATTTAAATTATCACACGTATAATTTTCTTAAATATTTCCAGTGGAGTTAAATTGTTTAAACGTGCCGACACGACTTGGATATAAAAACAGTTTGATTTTTTTTTTATTATATGAAGTTATGTGACCTATTCGATACCGATTTACATGCACAGATAATTGACAAAATATGTTTTATAGATGATATTTGAAAAGGTAACACACACACAAGTACGATTTTATAACGGGATGTGTAGATTTTATTTTTAAAATCACTTATCGAAATAGCATGAAAGTGTAGAAATGTACCATGTTTGAGACTCGTACAGTAAAATATTACAAACATAAATTTGGCTAAGGAAATTTTTTTTTTTGCAGTAAAAAAAAATTTATTGATCGTATACTGCCTAATATAAATAGACACGTTTTGCTGATATAATAAGTTTTCGACAAGTTTTAAGTAATGTAAGCTAACACAAGAATTAAAAATAAAATCAAAAAATTATTTAAAATCTCATGAAATTTGATTTAAATTGTCCAATTCACAAAAAAGATTATCCTAGTCTGTATACTAAAAAATGTTAATTTAAATGAATAATCTGTTTGTTAATAAAAAAAAACATTTTATAAACATACGAATTAAATGAAAATTTTGCATATATTTCTCCTCAATTGTATAATATGACTGAGATGTTTGAAAAAAAATTAATGTTAACGAAAGTGTATGAAAAAAAATATTATGATTATAATGAAGAATATGCATTTTCATAAAATTGCATAAAATGATCAATGCTGTACGATATTTAACTAATTTCATATCATTGATCGTTGCTATAGTAACCAATTTATAAATAAGATAATCGGATGTTTAAAAACAATGAAAACTATTTTAAATAATAACTATTGTACATAGATTTATGTTGTAAAATACGATTGTATTATATTTATTGTTGCAACAGTTTGAACAGATTAAAATTACTGAATCGAATTTGTACGACTAGCTAGCTATTTATTTAAATAAACATATAGATTTGCGATTAACATTTATTTGTTAATAAACGAATAGTCAACAAACAGTAATATACGATTATTCGACAGAAACGGCTGGTAATATACATTCGTGCTTTTTACTGCATTTTGGACTTTTGGTTTAATTATAAAGTTTAATATGGAGTATATTAAACCTTTATTATACACAAATGTCTGAAAACAAGTTTTATGTAATAGTGTAATTGGATTTTTGTTACGATAGAGATAGAAAATATAACTATATCGTGCTATGAAAAAAGAAAGAACGCACTGTGTAGTATAATTTGTTTCAGAAACATATTTTGATTTTAATTATAAACTATTGTACTTTCGACTGATGAGTGTTTATTTATTTATTTATTTTTGAAGTTACCGAGAAAAGAAAGTAAATAATTTAACTTGCCGAGGAAATTATTTGAAACGAACTGAGCAGACAGATGAAGTTTTATGGAATGAACATTGGAATTATTAATTAATTTACTTAAATTAGAAAATAATGTCTGTTTTATTCGAGATATTTTTATAAAGTAGATTTCCGTTTGAATACAATTAATATTAATTGGAAGTTTGAATAAGGTATGTTTATATTAAGTTTGATCTTTTTGTAATGAAACAGAAATATAATATTTTAAAAAATAGACACACTTCATTTCAAATCAATATTCTTATTTATATTTTCTTATATTGACATTTTAAAATATTTTATTTATTTGAAGTCATGATAATTGCTTAACAAACGTATAGGATTTTAACTTATGTCTATTTCTTCTTATTATTTTTATTAAAAAAATTATATGAATATTTATATATTTCATATGGTCAATATTATATATATATATATATATATATATATATATATATATATATATATATATTATATATATAATATTACGACGAATAAACAATGTGTAAAATTACATCACAATAAGCTACTTCAGTACTAATATTGTTAGGATTTTTTTCTATTATATTTCTAAGTTTAAATTGAAAAATTGATTGAAATGAATCGTGTGTGAATATTTTAGTTATCGTTCATAAGTTACAAACCAGACAATAAACAGCAAAGTTAATGTGGAAACATCTATTATTGTTAACATTAAAAAATATCAAGGTTAGTGGCGCGTTATCCTATGGGCAAAGAGTTCAATTGCTTGGGACCTCCATCAACAGGAGGTCCTAAACTAATCTTTTATAAACTCTTTACTATAGTACAACACTATACACGGGGACCACTAATTCAAATTTGCCTGGGCTCCATGAAGCTATAACGCGGTACTGATCAAAGCAGAGATTTCTATAGGAAAATTGATGATGATTTTTTGGGATATGGGAGACTTAATGTTTGTTCATTTCACACCTGAGTGAGTGAAACAATTCATATTGACAGCTACAGTGGACTTTTACGGGAACTGAAGCTAAAAATCAAGTTCAAGAGGAATGGGAAAGTTTAGAAGGGTATTGTTTTGCTCCAAAACAGCTGACCACGTGTTTTTATTTGATAATATCCTTCTTTCTGTTACTCACAGAATACTGATATCACTTGTCATCCTCGACATGTCTATTTTAAACATGTCTGCTCTGAATTTGTACGAAAATGAGGGTGTTTGTTGTTATCACTGGTAATGTTATGCAATTTGTCTCTACTTGACTATCCGGTACGCGGTAGACCTTCGGAAAGTGAGTGCCCAACTCGGCTATAAGAAAAAATTGGGTACATTTTCCTTTCACTGGTAAAAAGCAACATCCTGCAAAGAGATGTCACGTGTGCTCAAAAAATAATAAGAAGTGAAACGACTCGACAGTGTAAAAAATGTCGAATACCTCTACATTTACCAAAATGTTTCGAAAAGTTTCATTCTTTGCAGGACTGTTGAATTATTGTTTAATTTGTTATTTAATTATTCTTTATTAATTATGGTTATTAGCATTGAATTATAATATTTAACAACGTATAAATATTCTTTTTTTTTTGTTAAGCTTATACAAATGTAAAGCTAAAAAATAAATAGTATTTTTTGGTCATATTGAATTTTAATTAATCTGTATGTCAAGGGGTTAATACGGTTCAGGAGTAATGCGTAGAAAACTAAAAAAAAATCTTCCAAGGCGGAATCTAGAAGGTCATTAAGCGTTGGACTTAGGGGGGATTATGTAGAAAAAATACTTTAATAAAACATATTTATATTTTTTAAAAATCTTGTATGTAGACTAATTTTTTTAATTTTTAATTATCGCTTTATTTTTCACCTAGTCTTGTACTTCAAAAAAAGTAAATTGATATTTAAGTGCTGTGGCGATTAGTGTAATATAATAATCAAGTGCTTGGTAGTTTTTCACTCTTTTTCGTGTGTTTTCAAAGGGTATCATATACAAATTAATAACACTTTTTTGTTGTGGTATAAGAAATAATAATCAAATTTATTCAGTTTCTGTACAGATAATGATTTAGCATAACGTATTCACCTAACGTTTTCTTATCTCTGGTTAACATGTGAAATACACGATAGATACCGATAATAAATTTGACAAGACCATCGATACAATTCGCAAAAAAAACTTGCATACATTAGACGATGATTATAAATGCATCGATGTCAAGGATCAATATTATATGCACACAAGTAACGTATGAAGAGAAAATAACATCAAAAAACCCGACGCCACGATGAGATGATGGCACGTTGGCCGCAGGTGTATGGACAACGGGTCGTACATACATCATAAGTTTTGAGGAGTTTGCGGTGTGGGAAGACACACATAACTGAGCTGCTGCATCGACGCTCCGAATGAAAACAAAATTATTGAGTAATAACTCGTATGGGAAAACCTATGAAATATTCATGGCGAACCTTTAATGCAGTACTCCGCATTATTGGCTCACTTCGACCCAATCGACCTGATACATAGCGCTGAATGCAGAATGTCTGTGTTTTTATGTGTGTGTTGAAAGAATTGAAAGAATGTCGTTTTACTTCAAGTGAAGGAAGAGATTATACGTAGACACACACATATACACAATTTCTGAAAAGATATTCAGATTTACATCTCGACATCTATTATTTAACCAAACAATTGTGTTGAATACCTATTCAATTATTTCAATCATTCAGTAGATACGAATGTTTTGAAAAGCAATAACGAGAATAATTATACTTATGATGATGATTATTATGTTTTGTTAGAATTTTCTTATACTTGAATGTGGTTATGTTTAAATACAAAACAAATTACAAATTCCTGTTGTAAACAGAAGGAAGTGAGCTGACTTCTTGTGAGTTTATGAGATGAATGAAAAATTCATTTAAAAAATAATATCCTCTTAGCATCAATTTAAATCCCCAAATCTGTTAAAATGATATGTTCTTGTCATATATATTAAGATTCATATATAATAAAGATTCAAGTTTCCATTTACTTTCAATGTTATCAACCGCTTTTCGAGCATTTTAGACGAACAAGTTACTTGATATTGGAATTGTTTCACTATTCAAATATTATTTTCAAGATATTGACGTTTGTCATTTCAGACCACAAGGCACAGCTTGAAGTATTCCAATATCAAAAATGAAAATAAACAGACAGTCTATAGCAGTTTCATGTCTCAATAGAATATATTTCATATCTCTCGTGCACAAAGTTGTAGCGATGACACTTTGAAACAGTTTTCTAGTTTCATTGTTTGTTTCTTATAATAAGAAATGAAAACAGTAAATAAAAAGCGTACATCTGAGTCTAAATAAATCAATAACAGAATATATATATATATATATATATATATATATATATATATATGTGTGTGTATGTGTATGTGTGTGTGTTGCATAGATTACCGTTATTGATAAATGATTTAAAACTCGTTTAATAAAGTACGTCGGCAAAAAATAAACAGCTCAAACGTAAAAATTTCCTTTACTTACTGACGTGTGTTTAATAGTGTATACACTCGTTTCATTTCCGGTATTTAATCAATGTTATTTTTCCTCTCAATTATTATTTAGTTTGTAATGTTTCCTAGTTTTTTTTCTGGAATTATCAAACAGTCATTGTAGCATATATGAAACACTTGATTGCATATTTGTAAACATAATAGTATGCATATTCTATCACAATTTGGTTTCATACATTATAAAACGATTCTTTTGCTATCTTGCAGATTATTTATAATAATTTATATAGATACGAGGGTAGAGTGATAAGTACACGTTTAACAAGAAAACACAATTTTTTTTGAGTAAATTGTTTTTTTATTTTTCAAAGTAATCTTCGTTTAGCTCGAAGCACTTAGTTCAACATATTTACATTTTTTTCTATCTCTTCCGAATAATATGGTTTGTCAAACTTCTCAAAATAGGCATCTATAGCATTGATGACTTTTGAATTTGATGCAAATCTTTTACCTACGAGTCATTTCTTCAAGTTTGGAAAAAGGAAAAAGTCACACGGTGCCAAATCTGGAGAATATGGTGGATGTGGAAGCAATTTGTAGTGCAATTCATCTAATTTTGCCATCGCAATTGTTGATTTGTGTGCCGATGCATTGTCATGATGCAAGAGCACTTTCTCTTTACCAAATGATGATGTTTTTTCTTGATTTCATCATTCACCTGGTTCAATAATGATACATAGTAGAATCCTGTTATTGTTTTTCCTTTTTCAAGATAATCGATTAGTAATATTCCATGAGTATCCCAGAAAATAGTCGCCATAATCTTTTCAGTCGATGGAACGACTTTCGCCTTCTTTGGTGCACGTTCGCCAGGTGAAGTCCATTGTTTTGACTCTTCTCTCGTTTTAGGTGTACGGTTATGGATCCATGTTTCATCAACGGTTATGTATCGACGCAAAAATTCATGTCGATTATGTTTAAATATTATTAAACACTCCGTTGAAATGTTCATTCGAATGCATTTTTTGTCGATTGTGACCAGCCATAAGCAAACTTAAAGTATTTCTGGACTATTAAGAATTAAAGTTTCTAATATCTGCCTGAAGTAACAATGAAGAGCAGACACTCAGACATTCAAATAACCTAAGAAGACGAAAATCATTAGGGAAAAACGTCAACGGGATAAAACATAATTAAAATTTCAATTTTAGTGTTAAATGTAAAAATATTGCAGTTGTGCATTTTTATTTTTTTTATTCAGCACTTTTTTAAACATTTTTCTTTTAATATAAAATATTTTTAAAGCTCTATTCAGTTTGTAGAAAATGTCATATTAGTAAAAATATTGTGTTCCCAACAATAATCTTCTAATTGTCTCATTCAATTCGCCAATCGAATTCATTCCTTTAATTGTACCAACAATTTCAAAAATGTCGAACCAATTTAATTAAAAGAAAACGAATTAACGTCGTCAAACTTATAAATGTGACATACACGTTTGCAGTATTAAGTGAACTATTTGTTGAATTAATGGAAATAGACGAAAATAGAAGCAGAGGAATGCGAGATGCTGATTAACGAAAACTTTACGAATGGTATTCAATTAGGATTTCCGATGTCAATTAAAACGCGACGTTCACGAAATTTTTCTTTCTATGTTGATCGTATATTAAATTCGAGGAAAAAAATACACACACACACATAACAAAGCCACAGTTTATTACGGACGAGAAAAAAACTTTGATTTGAGATGAAATCTTGATGTGACGACACTTAAACCAGTTTGATACAATTTTAATGAGAACATATATTTATTATATAACGATAACATCTTTAGATTTACTAATATAGATTCGAATTTATATACAATGAAGAATATAAACGGCGCCTGTTAGTACACACACAAACATACATATATACACATTATACATATATATATATATATATATATATATATATATATACAATGTGTTAGTGAATAAATAATGTATGCGTTTACCTGTGTGTCTTTGTTAAATAAACGATTGACGGTAAATAAATGTTAGATGTTACATTTAATATTCATGCTGAAGGAATTATAGGAGAGCAATATTTTTCCTCGGCTATTAAGAGCAATCTTGGTGTTAATCTAATATATTTAAGGAGATTAATGTGAACATGAAAATGTGAGGTTACAAATCACTGGAAATACAAAAATGTCCATTAATTATTGGTCTATAAATATACCAGTCTATGTAATCGTTTGAATATCTGAATATATTTTTTTAAAAAAATTCGGTAGAAGTGAAGATTCGGCAAGATTAGTGAACAATGTGCGAATTTTTATTTATATATAGGCGAATTTTTATTTTGCTTTTATATATTTATCAGTTAATGTATTTCGAATTTTATGGGAATAGTTCAAAATTGAAATATTGGCATAATTTGTATTTTGTAAATTATAAAAGTACATTTAATTAAAGGACGGTTAAATTATAAAGTGCATTTAATTAAGGTTAATTCAAAGGAATATAAATTATTTAAGAAATGAAAATGAAATAAAAAATATTCAATGTTTGAAACGATTTATAACAATAATAATTGTAAGTCTATCAGCATAGATTAGAAACTGTGGCGGGGCACAGGTTCCAAAAAAGAACAAGGATTTGTTACTAATACTTCCTTTCAATCCGCGCTTAAAGACTTATTGATGAGGGTATAGTATTTAACGTATATAACTGGAATTTATCGCAGACATGAGATGCTTTATACAAGTTTGAATATTCATCCACTCACTGTTTATAATTTTAAACGAATGCTCATTTTTTTATGAAAACAAAAAGCTATTATCTGATTAAATTCGGTTTATGATATAAAAACTGACATGAATTTTAAATATCTAAACCAAAATTATAAGTTTTTTTTATTCTCTAATTTCCTAACGATTTTTTTTCTATTTCACTTGAAATTTGCAACCTGAAATGAGTTTAAACTGAAACGTGCTGATTTTCTTATGAAGATTCAGATAAAAAAGTAAAATTCGATAGTAATCAAAATGAAGTTTATAATTCTATTTTAAAAAACTGTTTGATATTTAGCTCATACGTCCCTTTGTCTAAAAAGTTACATGGAATCCAACAGAGTCCACACACCGTCAGTGATTCTTAATGTTACAATTATATTTCTTTTTAATACAATAAAAAAATGTTATGAATTTTCAATAATTGAACGATCATTTTGTAACATTTTTTAAATATGTTATATTTATATTAAACGAAATGAATAAACCTAAAATACCCTCATAGGTGCAGAAAGGACAGACTATTTAGTTTTTTATTAATTTTTATTTCACAATATATTTTTGAGCACTGTGTCTGAAATACATTTACATTCATTCACAAACCATTATTTTTTTATATAAAATGTTCAATAATTAATTATTTAGTTGGATTGTTGTTTATGAGGATTTAAATCAGATTTTTATGTAATTTAGCGCTTTGAAGAGAATAGCATCGTTATCGAAATAAACTTTAATAACAATTAAAATAATAAATAATCAATTATTGAATATTTTTCATTAGAACAATATGGTTTGTGGGGATTATATAATACTTTGTGTAATTAATAATTTTTGCAAAATGCTGTTTATGATACTTTTTGAAATGATATGTTATTTAATATTTAATTAATGGGCATTTAATGTTGCGTAAGGGCTGTGTTAAACAAATGTTATAAAAATATATTTATATATAACCGTATATACATATGCACTATGTTGTGTATATCAGGGGTTCCCAATGAGAAATGAAGAAAACCGGGAAATGACTGAAAAAAAAAAACAGAAAAGAAAAAGAAAACAGAGAAGTGACTATCAATAGAATTTAAAAATTGTTCATACAGTCACGGAGTAACATAGCAGCAAAAATAACTTTCAGTCAAGAAAAACACCATTTTCGGAGTACAATATTTAAAAAGTTTTCAGTTTTGAGATAAAGCAAAATTGTTTTATATTGCATTTTCTACTTCGTATTTGGTAGAATCAGGTTTCAGTCCTGTGAATTATTTACTCAGCCTATCTCGGAATCGCCTTAACATAATGGGCAGAGGTGATTTACGGTTATTCCTCACAGCAAAAGAACCAGATATAAAAAAAAATTGTTTCTGGTCATCAAGCACAAGAGTCACATTGATCGAGAAATATTTAAAGTATATATTTTTTTATTTATTTATTGTATTTTGTATAAATTATAAAAATTATAATAGAACATGTTTTATTTACAAATAAAACATTTAAATAGGTACCTTTCTACCAGTAGGACAGGGGAGCACAGGAAGGAAACAAAGTCGGAAGGAGGTCACGGTCGGAAAAAGGTTGAGAAACACTGGTGTACATGACAGTTTGGGACACGGAACGATGCATGTGAATACATTTAAACGGTGAATGCATGTTTTATTAAATTAGTTATTTTACTGTTTTTAGGCAACTTAACTAGCACACAGGTACAGTAAGTCATTACTAAAAAATAAATACAGTTAAATTGCAATACATGAAGAATGAGTGATTTTAAAACAAATGTAGACAATGGGGTAATTTATATTAGAAAAATGTATCAAATTCTCAATAGATATAAATAAGTTTTACTCGATTAAAATATAATCTTGAAAAATGGACATTTCATTGCTAACTCCTGTTATTATTTTTAATATAACTATAAATAATAACTAAATAAATTATAACTCAAGAAAAATATAGAATTATACTATATTTGTACTATATATACTATATATTATATTTGTACTACCATGCCACAAAAATTAAATTTATCAAGGGAGCACAATGAAAATTTAATAACATTTTATTTCTTTCTGACACTGGTTGTAAATTGATTTTCATAAATAAATTGTTTTTCATCACACAAACGACAAAAAATATCAAAACCCTATAATCAATAACGAAAAATAATCAATAAAGATCTATTGAATTTTTTTTGACCCGAACTTTTAGCGGTTTACGGGATGAAAAGTTTTGTGAAACCATATAAACAGTCAATTTTTATAAAATTTGACATCATGTATGTCTGCTGATATAAGTTACACAAGTCATTTTTCTAACTATGGATTTTTAACTCTTGGGTAAAATATGGTATTTTCCTTAAAGAAAAATCAGATTTTTTTTTGTTCTTACAAAAATTTACGATAAGTATATAATATTTAAGAGTAAAAACAATCTGTTTATTACTTGTTTTCGGCCATAATACGATTTAGATATTAATTCTCAGTTAAATATTCAGCAATGTGAGATTTTACTGTGGTATATCCGCAGTGTACTTAATTCTAAAATATTCTTACTGATATTATCGTAATTATTATTTAAATAGTAGATAATATAATATTTTTAAGTGAAATTGTATGTACAATTATGTATATATATATATATACGGACATATATATTTGTGTGTGTGTGTGTTAAATATTTTTTAACGAGAATATAATTTGCATGTAATTAAAAGTCACTGAATAACTACTATAATAATAGACATGTATCATTGTTACGTTTTTTTAAACATAACGATTATTTATTTTATGTAGACTTAAAAGTGATTCTGATGACAATATAAATATTTAGTTTGAAGAAACGGATTTTTCTTAAAAGAAACTAGATCAGAACACAAATTTTCGATTTATTATTGTATTATCTTTTGTGAATTTTCAAAACATTTCATCCATGAATAGTTGACTTATTTGTTCATCATTTTTTTTAATTTATATTAAACTGTCAAGACTATAATAACACTAATTTATGTTAAGATTTGAAAAGAAATGAAAAGATAACGAAACTGGAAAAATTAAATGTAAGAAATTCATCATTTGAAAAAATATAAATTACATACCGCACGATATTTAAATATTACATATAAAAATTAATTCGGTGCCTTTATATTGAATCGATCATAAGCCTGTTTTAAATTAAAGTATTTTCTCATTTTAGGATTTTGAAATGTTAACCTTAATATTTAAAGACACTACATATCTTAGTCAAGTAGTTGGCATAACGTTATAAAACAGTAGTGAACATGATGGCATCCGAAAAGGAGCATATTAGGAATATTTCGCAGATATATTGAACATATTTCACATTCCAGCTGAAAAAAATGCTGTTGAAGCTGCGGGAATGACTTGTTAGTTTTATAGGAAGATGTTTTAATGTACAAAACATGCCAAGAATCCCAAAAAAACACTGGAAGAAGTCCGAAAATGCATCATGACTTCATGGACTCAAAGACGCCATCTTTTTTTGATAAGCGATTCGTCAGTTAGAGCAAAATTATACAATACAAGGGGTAATGTTTTGAGGATTAAAATGTATTCAATTTTTCTGTAAACATTCATTTTCTATTAAAAAGGCACCGATTTAATTTGCACATCTATTATATAAGACGAACAAATTACAATATTTCATATAGACATACATTAAACTTTTTTTTGAAAGCGTTCAAAATGGGACGCTGATATTCAATCGATTCAGATCATTCTATTAAAAAAACATTCGATAAAAATGATATCTACTATAAATTCAGGTTTAAATTTATACAAAACAATCGAAAAACACATTTTTCGAATACTCGCCTCTCATATTTTTTAAATAGTTTTTTAAAATTATTTTTACTAGGCATATTTGAAATACAATGTCAATAATGAGATTCACCTCTTTGTGTCTCAATAGTAAATAATTTGATTATATTAACGGATCATCGAAATTTTAGATCATATTGTGAGATTTTTGATTACTTTCAGTTTCACATACTGAAAGTAATCCAGCAATTTTAATTCACATTTCATATACAAATATTTTAAAAACAATGCTATTTTCTCACATCCGTTTCGGTAAATTTTCTCTCATATATATATATTAAATAAATATAAAATATATCCGTTTCAATTATTCAAGACAGTCTAGAAATAAGAAAGTATCAATAACTATGAAATCTATTTTATTTCATCACAAATTAATAAAAAAAAACATAAGTGTTCGAAATGACACAATAAAATAATAGTCTTAATAAAAAAAACATTAATATAAAATCATATTTATAATAAACTAAATATTTGTAAAATAAAAAAAAATATAAATAAATTAGAAGATAAAATTTTACATTACATTTTAATAAAGTAAATAATAAATTATTTAGTAAGTAAATATTGTTATCGAACACGAAAATATGTATAAAATATATCATTTTGTAAAAAGGAAATTATTAACGGTCGAACAGGATCCAGTCCTTCAAATCTTGAACTGACTAATAATAATAAAAATAATAAGTATAGCCACGTTTTAGTTTTATTGACAAGCATTTTTTTTTGATAATGTAACAATTTTTTAAATATGATTTTAATGCTTTTTTGAATCACAACGACTAGCAAATGGATGAAAAATATTTTAATTTATAAATCTGTTTGCTATTTATTCTCTAATCATATGTATAGTTTATTTTATTTGAAAATACAATGCGGTGCAAAGTGTTCAACCGATACGAATTCAGATTGATTCTGAATCGTATGCATGTATAAATATTTATTGAATGAGTACGATAAAATATGAATAATTAATTAACTTCTCTCATACAAAATTCAATTACTAGCTTTGAGCAAACAGTCTACTGTGTACTCATCTTTTAGCACGTTACAATATAAATATTACGAACATAAACATACGAAGAATCTGTATGTATGCAATTCATTTACCTTTAAAATATCGACAAATCAATGTAAATATTATACATGTACATAATATATTCATGTGCATCTAATTAAAACGGTAAATTGAATTCAGAACCTTACCTGATTGTTTTCAGAGACTGTCTGCGTCTTCTCGGGCATTCATATCACTGATGGATCATTTTTTTTTTTAATTATATTCTTGACAGTGTACAGATTCGTTTATAAATGATCGAATTTCAATGAGATACGTGTACACTTTTCAAAACATATTTCGTATCGATTACAACAGAACATATTAAAGAAAGTAAAACACATCTGAATAATGTTACACTGACGAACATAACCTTAAAAATATGCACCGTCGCTGAACATTAACAGTAGGTAAACAGAAAACAAGAGACAAAAGAGAGAAGCATTCAGATGATTTCGTGTTCGGAACGGTCCGATTGCAAGATAAGGCCACCGCCGTCGTGGGAAATCTGTTAAAATATATCATATGTGAATATCACACACACGAAACAGTAATTTTGACGTACGGCATGTCCTTCCATTGTGCACAACAGAAACGTGTCCAGGTCTGAGAAACATGTATCCGCGACATTTGCTCATATTCCGCCAGCGACGGGCTTAATAAAACGCGTCCACGGACCGATATAACAGCGTGGATGTAACGGACCGCCAGCACTTTTGTCAGGATAACGTTCCATTTCGTGTAGCATGTTCTCCGGGTTTTTTTCCTTTGTATTTATGATGTATATAATATTACTACACTCACTCACACACACGTGAACACACACACAGCGTCTTGTGCCGTTGGTACACTTTGAGTCATGTCACAGATAACATTGACCCTGACGGTGGGTGCTTATTGCTGTTTCAGTCAAAATATTAGCAACGATATGCGGTTGGTCTCGTTTTATATACTACTATATTGTGTGTATGTCTTTATATTGGAGCCGTTTTAATATTGTGACTATAGTAAGGTAGCAGCGGCGTGACGACGGCGCGTATAGTGTACATTCGGGTGAAAAATACAGGTGCTCGTGTTCATACAGGTGTGTAGAACTATAAGGGTGAATAGCATGGCATAACTAATTGAGGAGAGTAACGGATAAAATATCTCATAAACGTGCATTCTTATATTATTATATACCTTTATATATATATATATACATATATATATATATACATATATATACATATATATATACATATATATATATATATATACATATACATATACACATATATATACATATATATATATATATATATATATATATATATATATGCGTGCGTGTGTGTGTGTATGTATTGAAAAATAACTACAAATCTAATAAATTTAAGATATTGTTTAATTGAATTTGATTTCTTTTGATGAAAGTGTGGTTGAAATTTACAAATGTAAAGGTTTTAGTTGAATGTTTAAAGAGAATAATCATGTGAAATATTTAATGTGAACAAAAAAAAAAATGTTTAAAGAAAAATACCTTTCATGGTGAAACAATCGATTTTTTGGATTTTTTGTATTTTTATACTACAATATATTATAATATTTTATATATAAGTTACTCGAAATATACTTCACATATAGTAGGGGTTCTTAACCTGTGAGGTGTGGCTTCCCTGGGGAGGGGGTACAAAAGGATTAGTGGGGAGATGTGATGGTTCTCTATTAAACAATGACAAGAAATCGGTTGGATTCCAGGCATGACATGCGGATAGCTTTGTCTAAGGTTATAGCCTGAATTTGTGGTCTTATTGATCAGAAGAAGTAACAGGTATTTCATAAAATAACATTGCGGACTTTAAGTGACTTCATAATCATGTTGAAAGATAAAAAGATATTTCCAAAGAGCAAAATTTTCTTTACTATTTCTGTGTATCTGGGGATGTAAAAATAAAATTTCAATGTCAATTATGTAATTTATCATTAATAAAAATAATAAAAATCAATACAACTGTTTTTAGTTTGTGATTTTTCCATTAATTGTATTTGGAAAGGAGAGGACGTGTGAATTTTAAAGTTTAAGTTTATTTTCGGAGTAGATGTGAGACCAAAAAGGTTAAGAATCCCTGAAATACAGCAATATATTTGTTATAACGTCAATAAAACTTTTCAATGCATTGCAGAAATTCCTTGAGCTGTGTAAATAGAGCAGTGAGCAAATAAGAGAGTGTCTGGTGCAAATAGCACAATACAGTTCTGTCTGTGTGGATAAATTCAGTTTAATGAAAATTTTTTCTTTCTTTACAAATCAGTAAAATGTTTCTTATCAAACTTGTTCAATGAATGATCATTTTTGATCGTTGCTTAACCGAATTTTAATGACGATGACATCAAACTCAGAAAATTAAAATGTAGAAAAATCTGATTTTCAAAAATAAAATTTATCTATACTTTGTCGCTGTGAAATGCGCATAAAAAACCGTCAGAAATGATCAATAGTCATTTATTGAACATTTTTTATGGTTTGTAAGCTGATGTAAATAAATCTATGCACACATGTAATTTTACAGTGTTGTTCTCCATGTTATTATGAATGATGCAATTTGTTTTTGTTTGATTTGTTTTTCATTCCTTCGTTTTTTTCTGTTGTCTATTATTTGCTTATTGTTTCACTATGTATATAGTTCTGCAGTTAAATTTTATGAAATAACCTTCTTGAATCTCTTCAATATTATCAAAACACTTTATTATTTTTAAAAAAAAATAATTTAGTTCGATGAATAAACAATAGTTGCGGGTTGATAAACCGACCGAATAAGAGAAATGATTGAGAAACATGAAACTTTTAGATACGAAAAACTTACGAATGATAAGAAAACTTCTGAACTAGTAATTTATTATTTAAGAATTCAGAAATCACTGTTTTTGATATTCTGAGCAAACCTTTCTAATTCTTACTATTATACGCTTAAAAAACATCTAAGTAATATTTTCCATTTATATTTATGCTCTCAGGAACAAACTCCTTATGAATAATGTCTGTTCATAGGGAAATAAATCAATCTGAATATTTTTAAGACATTTGTATTTATACGTTAGGGCATATTTCAAAACAATTGGTTTTGTGTAAAACTAAAAAATCAATACGACCGTTCTTAGTTTCATTTTTTAAAAATTTATTTATAGGTTATAATCCTTTAGAATTTATCTTATTTTTTATAAATGCTTTCTCAGTGTATAAAGTTTTTTTAGGTTGGTAGGAAAATAATTGCGGTTTTTGTTTTCTGAATTCAAACCTTAATTTTTTCAGTGAAAGTGTTATTTCATCGTGTTCATGTTAATATCATTTTAAAGTACATTTTTCGGTCTGTATTTTGGTACCATCGGCTTTGATTTTATTGTTAATTCTGATTCAAATTGGGCTATTGAATGAAAGATTGAAAAGAAGCAAACAAGAGTATTTTTCTGTACGAGTACAGAACGGGCGGCAAAGCAGCAGAAACTGTTTGTAAACTAAACGATGCTTTTGGTGTGAGAACTGTTAAGAAACGACGGTGCAAAAGTGGTTCCAAAAAATTCGTCCTGGGAACGAAAGCCTTGAATATGAAGAAGGTCGCGGGCGTTCTTCTTCAGTTCATAACGACCAACTGAACGCGTTAGTTGAATCAGAACCACGCACAACAATTCGAGAGCTTGCACAAAAGTTAGGCAAAATCAAATATATATGACTTTGAAGGTCCTAGACCGCAGTTATTTTTCTACCAATTTTAATAATTTATGAATATTATATAACAACACTTCATTTCCATTCCATGTGCAATTTGTAGAGTTTATTAGTTAACATATTTCAATGATACAAAGCGGAACATTAAGTGTATGTACTTGACGAAATACATAAAGTTCACACAACTGAATCGATCATGATTTCGTGTTACATTTGTTGGGAAATCCTTGCAGTGAAATATGTTAGATGTTTTTAAATACACAGCTATAAAATATTATCAAAGTATATTTCAGAGAACAGTTATTAAATAAAACTGAATGATTGATTGATTGGGATTTCAAAATGAGTCTTCATCCTAAATCAACAGTCACGTGTAGATAGTAAAAAAAACTATTTCTTTTATATATATATACATATATATATATATATATATATATATATATATATATATATATGTATATACATGTATGTATCTGCAAACGAATGGATGCATTTGAATATTTTATAGACATGTTAAATACAGAAAATGTTATATTTTTAAATGGAAAGAAATATGAGAAATGAGTCTAATGAAATGTGATATTATTTTTGAAAACAACCTTTTCCCAGTTCGGCTTATTATTTAAATAAAGAAAACATTACAACTTCATAGATTCAAATCAGACATATTTTTTTGACAAGGGATTTGTCAGTTATCAGACAGGTGGAGCAAAGTTATACAAAACAATGGCGGATATTTTGAGGATTGAAATATGTTCGATTTTTTCTTAGCAATCATTTTCTATAAAAAAACCACTGGATTAATTTGTACACCTAATAAATTATATCATTTTTGATTGGAAAAATAACTGCAAAATCTAATCAATATCCATGAATAAATGATATATCCTTCCTTCTTTCTCTCTCTCTCTCTATATATATATAAATATATATATATATATATATATATATATATATATATATATGTGTGTGTGTGTGTGACAGGCAGACTAGCAATACAATTAAAAAAACTTGAACACTACAACCAGTTTTTATACAAATAACATAATTTTCAATTCACTAACTACACTTTAATTCTCTCTTGTCTCTTCATTCCTTTCTCTATTTCATAACACAATAAAATATTTCTTGTACATAAATCTAACACTTGATTACAAGTATCAGTACTTCATTGCATTACGTCCGATCGAAAAAGCATTAACTTTTTTTCCTTAATTACGTCGTCGGCAATAGTTTCCGTTTTTGCAATTCCATCCAGTTAGCGTTAATGTATAAGTGATGTGTTAAGTCAACACAAACAAGTCGTCGTGCGCTAGATGGCTCGAATGTGTGACAAAGGAAATCGCATCGAGTTTATCAGCACGTTGTCATCTACATTGTATAACCGCAGCACGAGCCACGGCCGTATTGTACTACCTAGTCAGCTAAACTGGGACAACAATGTGCGCGACGAATGGCTGTATAACAAACTGGCGTTCGTTTGGCGAAAAAAATGACAGAAGTTTAATCAAACTCGATGATTGTTGTAGGTTTGTGCGTAGACAGTGACTGCGTTTCGACCGAAACACTCATTTGGTACTGAATATTTTAAGATAATAGCTTCATACACTATTCTTCAAATAAACACTATATTAGGTTGGTAAGAAAATAATTGCGGTTTTTGTTTTCTGATTTCTAACCTCACTTTTGTTTAATGAAAGTGTCATTCCATCGCGTTCACGTTAATATCATTTTAAAGTGGATTTTTCGGGCTATATTTTGGTACCATCGACTTTGGTTTTATTATTCATTTCGGTTCAATTTGAGCTATTGAAGTAAAGATGGAAAAGAAGCAAATAAGATCATTTTTTTGTATGAATTCAAAACCGGTGGTAAAGCAGTAGAAACTGCTCGTAAATGTTTTTAGTGTGGATACTGTTGAGGAAAATACGGTACAATCGTGGTTCCAAAATTTTCATGATGGGGATGAGAAATTTGAAGATGAAGAAGGTCGCGTCCTTTTTCAGTTCATAAAAATCAACTGAAGACGTTAATTGAATCAAAACCGCTCACAACAATTCGAGAGCTTTCACAAAAATTATGTGTTAGTCTTCTAATAGTTCTGGACCACTTAAAACAGCCAGAAAAATTAAAAAATAGAAAAATGTATTTGATTTTGGAGGTCATAAGCCGCCATTTTTTCATACCAACTTAATAATTTCCTAATAGAAAATAATATCATTAATTGATAACTTTTTAACAATTCTCCCTCTCTTTTTGCATCTCTACTGCACATTCCTTTATTTCAAAAGTAAAATTGTTTATATACAAATCGATGAATGGTACATGATTTAAATGTAGATAAATTCGTGTACAAATTCTCTTTAAAGAGACAGTATGTATGTCTAAGTTTAAATAAAAGCTGCACGTTTCGTATTAAATAGAAATTCCAAACTTGATAGCTCCGGCGATGTGTAAAATGAATTTGAGTGAGCAGTTTAGAAAATAGGAATACATTCTTCAATCTATGTTAGTATACACGTTCCTTGTAAATTGAGCATAGAAATGTTTACATTTCAATTGCGAATTTCGGTTATGGAAAAACAGTGTTTCGAAATATGCATTCTATCATTTATGCGAAATCGAACGATGAGAATCGTTTCATTTAAAGTATTATTCATGTGAATGATACTGGATTTCGTTAGAGACAAACGAAGTGCTTAGTTCAGTTATTGAGAGAAATTATTGGGCTGTTTAATAGAAATGATATTTCTTTGAGTTGTGTTCATTGATAGAAGCCAATGAATACCTAAAGTAAATTAAAGTGTCATTTAATAGTTATCATATAATGTGTTATAAATTGAAGTTAACATAAGTTTGTGTTTTAATCGAAATTTAATTTGAATTGAAATTGATGTAACTCATTACTCTAACAATGACAGAATTACAATAAAAATAGATACAAGTTATTATCATTACTGTCAATAATCAATTATTGTACAATTTTTGTGTTTTGTAGAGAAGGAAACATTTTTTTTATAAATAAATTATATTTTATCTCAGATATCACAAGAACAAAAATTTATTGAAATTTTTCTACTCAAAAATGTTCAATAAATGATTATTGACCATTTTTAGTTGTTACTAACACGCATTCAAAATGGTATTGTCAGAAGAGTGCGGATAAGAAATAATCAAAAATGATTAATCATGATTTATTGAACATTTTTGAGTAGAATTTTTTTTATGGTTTGTGGGATGGAAAAGAATTCATCTGTGAAAGAATGATCGAGTAACTAATTAACTTTTAGTTCGTTATTCTTAGAAAAGTTTTAATGTAGAATCTTAATTTATTTCTTTCTTTAACTAAAACATGGTTTCGCTGCTATGCGTGCGTTTTATTCGTTCTCTTATTGGTTGATATCAGTCACGTGATCTCTCTTCTGATTGGTTGATATCTTGTTTTATTTTAACAAGTGTTAATATTTTTGTTTTAACAAAAAAATCAATATATCTATGATATATTGATTTTTATAATTATATTTTATTATACTATCTATGTATACTACTATTTTATTATATTATTTAGGAGAAGATATATAGAATAAACGAATATTTGACAATAAATTAAGGACAGCCCTACAAATTATTGTTATTACAATGACTTTTGTAAACAAATAAGGTTATAAATTATCTTAATTTATTTTTTCGATTCATTTTCCATCAAATAAATTGAATAACACTTTCACGTTTTATGTAACTTGGCTAATTTATTTGATTATAAAGTAATTAGAATTTAACTAATGTCCACGAGATTAAAGAACTGTCCACTTCAATTAAGTAGTGTCCATTCGATCAAAAAAAGCTCTCTAAAACAATATAGTAGATCAACCTATCTCCATGATTTTTAAAATTAAAGGGGGATAATGCTCCAATTGAGAACCACTAGGTGAGAGAAACGAACAACATTTTAGAAAAATAGAAATATTATCGTTCTATGTTTATGTTTGCTAGAAATCACTGCGCCATGACTACGAAAAATATTATTCTATTTTGTATCGCCAACAATAAAACTATAAATAATAACGTCGCTCGTTTTCATTGCATGTTGTTTTACCGCAGACTGTACTTTATCCCTGCTCTCTCGTGACAACAATATTTGCTGCATGCATTCATATACACACACCTGATGGCCGACATACAGTACTACATATGTGAATGGAATAAATAAAAGGATGAAACATCCAACTGACATCGATTCATAGAAGTTTAACAACTCATCGTAAATTGTATAGTTTTCTATTAATTTAATCTTTACAAATAGGCATTAGTCACTTGTACGCACTATCCGTTTAATACGTACGAATCTAGAATAAGTGATTTGGTTATTTGAGTAACATACATTGTTTCAGTTTTAAAATAAAATCTATATAGAAATATTGGGAAAAATATTTTTGATCAAGTAAGCATAGTAAATATAGACAGACAACTTTACTCTAAAAATTTCAAATAGAAGATTAAAAGAAGTACAGTTACTCACCCCCATAAGTGTACCTCCTTTAGAGTGTAAAACAAAAATAGAAATACCAAATGTAATGTTCATGGATAATTAATTAACCTTATTAGAAATTTATTGAAAATTTTAATTGGTACATGCAAAATAGATAGGGACAAATTAATCATCTTTTAATGTGTTGAAATAGTTACACAATACACTGGTATCATAAAAAGAATAAATTCTTTGTTGATGAGCGAGATGAACATATGATATTTCTTTGAATATCATTTCTTTCTTTCTGTCTTAAGTAAACAATTTATATCTACAAAGCTGCATTTATTCAATTTTTATTATCGATCAAGATATTTGCATACATATTACATCAAAAAATGAGAAAGTATTTAGTAATGAAAATCTATTAGGTCGGTGAGAAAATAATTACCGTTTTTGTTATTAATTTGAAGGGCATAAACCGCAATTATTTTTCTAATAACCTAATATAATACTGTCCTTTATAATTAATTGTTTATACACATATTAATTAAAGATTGTTTACACTCTAAAAGGGGTAAACAAAATTTGTAATATATTTTGTTCTTATTTGATCTATTTAGAAAAAATATACACTTATATACATATATATACATATATACATATATATATATATATATATATATATATATATATATATATATATATATATAAGTCTATAGTTCAATATATTTAACTAAGTAAATGTTCATTAAATAACTTAAAATTAAAAAAACAGAAAATAAAATTAAAATAGAACAAGAAAGAAAATAGAAATAGCTGAAGAAGAGAGAATTTTATATAAAAATATGTGAGGAAATACAGTCAAAAAATGTCTACGAATATTCCAAATACTAGTAAATAATGAAGATCAATAAAGAAAAGAGTTTTATAATGATATTGAAATTTGTGTCCTCCTAGATGGAAGAGCTTTCAGTTACTTGCTGAAAAGTACATTTTTAACTTATATAAGAATGAGGACTAAAGTGATAATATATATATATATATAAATAAATAAATAAAAGAAATTTGTATATATGTTGTCTTGAGGGTCTTATTTTTTGGATTATTCGAGTTTGGTTCCCAAATTAGTGTCAACATGTGTGGCACCTTCAGAAAATTTTTAGATAACGAGTTATCTACTTGAAAGCTCACATGTGAAAATTAATCGTACAGAATAGATACTGAAGTGATATTTTAAGGAAGGAGACGACCAGAACAACGTGTTAAATTATAAAAACATGCAATTATAAATTTAATTTTGTATGTGTTTGATTTGAATCTGTGCAATCTAATTTTAGAGATTAAGTTTGATCAGGTATTAAAATTACTCAGTGTATATAAAAAAAAATTGAAAAAATATTTTTTTTTATTTAATATCAATCGATTTTTCAAATAAAGCATTGAACTGATAATCACTGTTACAACGAACAAAAAGTCAACCACGATTCACACATTATTAAAAATTACTGCTTTTAGCTTTAACGTACGTTTTTAATCCCTTTGATTGTTCATCCATACAAGTACGTATAAGTTTTATAGAGAACTCGGCATCTGCTCATTATTGAGACCGTTTTAAACTTTTAGTACTTTTGTGACGGTTTCCAGCAAGCTACAAGCACTAACTCAGACCAAATAAGTTTATTGATATATCGATCCGACTAAATAGACATAGTGGGTTTTGTGCGATGGGGTAAGACTTTATTAAAAAATAAATTACTATTCTCAGAAATAAAGTTTTATAGCTTCATATTTTTTTCAGAATTCTTTGATGTTTTCAAAATTAAATATGTACATATATATGTATGTATATATATATATACATATATATTAATCATTTTATAAGTCTGGCCCTATTTCAATTTTATTTTTATTTTCTTACAAAACTTAGAATAATAATTCAACATTGTAATTAAAGAGAAATTGATTAATATGAATAAGATTTATATATATATATATATATATATATATATATATATATATATAGAGAGAGAGAGAGAGAGAGAGAGAGAGATGTATATTTTCCATTTTATAATTCTGACTATTTAAACTTTGTTTTTATTTTCTTAAAGAACCTAAAATCAAAATTCAGAAGACTAATGAAATAAAAATTGAATGAGATATATTTATTTACTAATATATATATATATATATACATATATACATATATTAATCATTTTATAAGTCTGGCCCGATTTAAATTTAATTTTTATTTTCTTACAGAACTTAGAATAATAATTCAAAATTATAATTAAATAGAAATTGATTAATATGAATAAGATTTATACATATATATATATATATATATATATATATATATATATATATATATATATATATATAGATAGATAGAGAGAGAGAGAGATTTTCCATTTTATAATTCTGACTATTTAAACTTGTTCTTTCTTAAAGAACCTAGAATCATAATTTAAAAGACTAATTGAATAAAAACTGAATAAGATATATATATATATATATATATATATGCATACATATATATATATATATATATATATAGAGAGAGAGAGAGAGACCGAGAGGGAGAGAGAAACAGAGAGGGAGAGAGAGGGAGTGCGAGCGAGAGAGAGATTTATATTTATCATTTTAGAATTCTGACCCAAATTTATTTGGAATCCTTTAGAGAACGTAGAATCAAAATTTAAAAGGTTAATTAAATAAAAATTGTATAATATGAAAAAGATTCATATTTATATAACTATATATATATATATATATATATATATATATATATATAGAAAGACAGAGAGAGAGACAGGGAGAGAGACATTTATATTAATAATTTTATAATTTTGACCTTATTTAAATTTTATTTTTATTTGCTTACAGAACTTTGAATCAAAATTTAAAAGGCCAATTAAATAAAAATTGAATAACATGAATAAGATACAAATATATATATATATATATATATATATATATATATCTAAGTGTGTAGGAGTTTGTATGTGAAAGAGCTAAGGAGTTTGTATGTGAAAGAACTGTCGAATGGTGCGATTCAACGCAAGCATTGTGCAATTCACACTCGGTGAAACAAAGTCGGATGCTTTCAATATATTCGCCTTTGATGTAAATGTGTTTACTGTGACCACAAACGTTTCTGGAGGAACGTTACGCTGTCAGATTAAACGTAATGCACATGTAATATGTTACGAATGTTGTTTATGAAATTAGCTTTTCGCAGTGGATGGAATCCGTGTAAGATTTTCTCAGTGCTGACAGATTCGTTATCAAGAAGAAGTGCGAACCACATGCGAAATGTGTTTGTACGGGTTATCGAATTTCAGAATGAATGTTTGTTGTATATAAAAAAAAGGATGAATGAAAAAAAATGAAACTTTCAAGAATGAATTGTTCTTGGGTCCATAAACCACATATCTTTTTCTGATCAAAAGTATTCAATGAATTATAATTGATCATTTTTAATTTTTGTCTATACATATTTAAGATGAAAAATGTTGTTTCTCTATCTCGACTCTCTGAAGATGATGGAATCGCCATCTAAATGCACATAACCAACAATAAAAAAATATAAATAATAATTTATTGAATATTTTTAATCAGAAAAAAATGTTTTGTGGTTATAGAGTGAAAAAATAATTCAGTTGTGAAAGTGAATTTCGCTACATTCATATATATATATATATATATATATATATATATATATATATATTGTGATGAGACTTATTGTTTTCGTAAATCAATCGTATCGTAGAATCAATATTTATTTCATTTGTAATATTTTTTATATCGAATAACAAGAAATAAAGAGGTTATAGACATTTCATATCTGAAGGGATATTTTTATATCTAACAGAAAACTTTTCAAGTTATTGATTTCTTCCGTCATATAAATGTAAAGATAAAGAATACGCGGAGTTCTCTTATAATTTGATAAAAGTTTTCAAGGAATAGAATTGTGGCGAAAATATTCGAAATATTCGGTCGGTAAGAGAGAAAGTTCGGTTTATGACGTTCAAAGTCATATAGATTTTTCTTAGAAAATAATTAACATTATTAATCGGAATAAAGCACTATTAGAATAGATACATTTTTGTGAATTAATTACAAGTTTATTTATTCCGGTGGTGTAAAACAAAGGACGCCCGCAACCATTTTCATTTTTCCATTTTCATCTTCAAGGTTCTCGTCCCCAACACGAAATTTTTGGAACAACCATTGCACCGTATGTTCTTTAACAGCAGTGGCGTACTCAGGTTTTAATCTTGGGGGTAGGGGGCTAGCTGAACGGATATTTTTTTTAATGTGAATTCAATAAAATTCATTAGGTGATTATAGAAATTTATTTAAAGAATAAAACCAGTTTTCTTTTCTTTTTATAGAGCTCTTGAATTACTTTAGTCGTGGTTACATTAATCTCTCTCTCTCTCTATATATATATATTATATTATATATATATATATTATATATATATATATATATATATATATATATATATATATATATATGGGAGCATTTTCATGTGAAGATTCGGTTTTCTAATGTTTTTTCCAATTTCCTTTCAGGGGTGTCACAGGACCTCTTTCCCCACTATTTGTGTGCGCCATTGTTTAACAGTACCCAGACCAAAAGCATTGTTAAGTTTACGAGCAGTTTCTGCTGCTTTACCACCGGTTTTGAACTCATACAAAAATTGCCATTATTTGCTTCTTTTCCATCTTTAATTCAATAGCCCAATTGAAAGCAAAATTAATAATAAAACCAAAGTTGATATTACCAAAATACAGACCGAAAAATTCACTTTAAATTGATATTAACATGAGCCCGATGAAATGATACTTCCATTGAAAAAATTAATGCTGTAATTCAAAAACAAAACCCGCAATTATTTTCTTACCAACCTAACAAATATTGAATAATCTAAATATCAATCATATGAGATATAATTAAATCCTATGATACTAACTATAATTTTTTATTGTCTAGTTTTGAACGATTTTTCTTTGAGATTTAAATAGTCGAGAAAGAAATTATTAGTTTTATATATATATATATATATTGAATTACAAGACGTCAATAAAAATCATCCAACATCAATAATCTTACGTATCATGAAACACGAAACGCATCATCAAACAATAACTGAACAGCCTTGACTAACTTCACAGTGTTACCAACGTTCATTTCCGGCGATAAATGCTCACAATGGTCGCGTCTCGGCAAGTTTGGCTCTCGGCCAAGCGACGGGATCCGTAACGAAAGAAAAGCACACGGCGGACGAAAATAAACGTGTGATAGTTTTCGTCGAACTGATGTTTTTCTCATTTTACACAACAACTTTGTTGACTCGCTTTCCGTCAAGGTCGCAAGGTCAATGGAAACGTTATCGAAATTGTATGGAGTTTATCACCCGCCGACATCTATTTTTGCTGATTGATATTGTGACGAAGGTCTCTGTGTGGCTATTCGATACGTGATATTCTGATGGATTTATCTGACTGTGTGAATAGTTCATGAAATATGTAATTATATTAAGTGAAGTAAGATGGTACGGTGTATAATGATCGATCGATTGATATCGTTCGCACTGGAGTTTTTCAATTATACATAAACACATTTGTTCGTACGCGTATCATTCTTCGCGTATCAATGTAGAAAATGATGTTTAAGTATTTATAAAATCGATTTTCAACTAATTTCATTAGGTTGTGATTTGTTAAAACACAGTATGGCGAAAATGTTTTCGAACTGATTTTATATTGGAAGAGTACAAAGTAACATTAAAAAAAATCTCATTCTAAACATAATAAGTGCTTGCATTGAAAGTTGCTGTTCGCGTGTAGATGCCTCTAAATGTGAGCAGTGACAGATGTCTCTTATGTCATTTTAAAGTGTGAACATTTCCTAATAAAATTCAGTCCTCAGACGCCATCCTTTGTTTACACAAGTGCTTTTCTATAACCGAATTAAAATGGAACGCGATAAGTTGTTCTTCCGATGTGTACTTCTATACTACTTTAATTTGAAAATAAGTGCAGCTAAAGCTCATCGATTGATTGTGAAAACTTGAAGTGAATCTACATCATCAGAAACAGTATGTAGCGATTGGTTTCTACGATTCAAAAGTGGTGATTGTGACGTTTACGACAAACAACGGCCAGGTCATTCGAAAAAGTTCGAAGGTGAACAACCGCTAGCTGAAAACACTGCTCAAACATTCGAAGAATTTGCTTAACAGCTCGAAGTCGATAAATCAACCAATTAATGACGTTTACAAGCCATGAGAATGATCTGGAAAGAAGGGAGATGGCTGACACATGAATTGACCGAACATGCCATTGATAATCGTTTAAACATCTCGATTTCTTTGCTTTCAAGACAAAAAAAGGAGAGTTTTTTGTAGTGTATCGTGATCGGCGATGAAAAATGGGTCTATTTCGACAACCTGAAAGGCAAGAAATCATGAGTTGATCCTGGCCAGCCATTAACGTCGACACCAAAGCGAAACATCCACGGTCACAAAGCAACGCTCTCTAGTTGGTGGAATTTAGAGGGTGTCATATATTATGAGCTGCTGAAACCGAAGGAAACAATCACTGTCTAACGTTATCGACAATAATTATAGCGTTTGAATAATAATTTGATACAAAAACGACCATCAATTGCATCAAATCGCCAAAAACTGATTTTTCTCCAGGACAGCTCGACACCATGTTGCTATAGCCGTGAAACAAAGACTGATAGAGCTCGAATGGGAGGTTCTCCCCCATCCAGTGTATTCTCTGGACCTGTCTCCAGGCGGTTACCATCTGTTCTCATCGACGCAACACACCTTGGAAGATACTCATGTCCATAACTACGGAGAAGTCGAAAATTGGATTGCTGAAGGAATTGGTTCAATAGACAGGACCATTCTTTCGTCACAGAATTCAACTTCTGCCAGAAAAGTGAGAAAAAAATCATAGTTTTCGAGGGAAAATACTTTCATTAATGTATTCACATATTTTTTTAAAAATAAATGCTCAAAAAACACAAAAAAATAACGACATTCAATGCAAGCACCTAATACATATTTCAGAAAATGTACTGATTTTGGTTCTGGGTATTATTCAAGATTAAAACAATCAAAAGAAGAAAGCGAATTCGGCAGATTTAATTACTCTTAGAGATATTCAATTGAAAAATTACTTTTAGAGATATTTTTGATAAAATAAATACGAAATGAATTGAGTTCCTTCCTTATTCTTTTTTTTTGTAACAGTACTCAAATAGTTACTTGATTCATTCGATTGTATATGCATTACTAACCTAACTGATTAGTACCGGCTGCAATGTATATAAAGTCATCAATGTCTGTATCATACTTTTATTTCATGTATTCGACACCTTTAGTAAAATTTTGATTCAATCCGTGGATAAAAATTGAATAAGAGTGTATTTAATTTAATGCTAACTCAACTGCTTGGATGATTTGTCTTTTGAAAATTGTCAATGCTTGACTCACTTTAAATTTGGAAAACGCTTTTTAGTCCTGTATGATGGTTCTTTAAAAGGTTTTGGCGACTGTTGAAATAAATCGAGTTTTTCAATAATAAAAGGAGACAAAATTACTAATATTAGGTTTTCAGTATGGATTACTTTGGTCAGGTTTATTCAAGACAAGACAATCTAGGTTAAGTTAGCTGATATTTGTATGAAGTATTGTTTTTCTGTAATTATTGATGGTATTAATGGTGCATAAATGGAAATAAATACATTGACAAATATAAAAATGTAATTGTTAATATATATATATATATATATACAGATATATATATATATATATATATATATATATATATATATATATATATGAATGTATGTATGTGTATTTAAAAAAAATAAATATTATAATATTCTATAAACTGTAAAACGGTTTGCAAGTTTGTATTCTATTTCTCAAATCCGTTTGTTGATTTCTTCAGGAACTACCGCTACTCGTAAATATTATTTTCGTATATTTAATACAGATATAAAAATGATACATGTTCATAAACAGTAAAGTGCATTCGTAAACTTTGCAATGAACCGTACACTAGTGCAAAATATGCAGATAAAGAAAATAATCAATCGTAGCCTAGCTTTAACTGAGTTCACCGAACGTTCGTAATGTAAAACACGGTGTCTGTAGGTGGAATGAACTCGTACGTCAACGGTTTTTATGGATTCGATACGTTATAAAGTTGTGTTTTTATTATAGGTATTCATGTTTCAGTGGGGAGCGCGTAGGTGTACGCCAATATCATAACGGTACGTTGAAAAATAACATATGTTATCCTTCTTGTTGTCAGTGTAGTATATAAATTGTGTTACAACTTACCATTCAGACCTCGTTGGCTCTTTGCGCGACGGCCGACGCTCGGCGATGTAAGATTGAGAGTCCTCGGCGGCGGTTGTGGGCGTAGAACCCCGTCGGCCCAGACTGCTTCCACGACGCTGTCAATGCTCGACGAACGTGGAAGTTTTTGAGATGTTGTCGTATCACGTCTGGAAATAAGGATTGATATTAGTACACACACACATATACACACATATATACATATATATATATATATATATATATATATATATATATATATATATATATATATATATATAGTTTTTTTAGCTCAGATGTAAAGAACGAATCTCTTTTGTAGCAGTCACACTTCTGTCTAAAGAAATAGAAGAAATTGTTGTAGATATTTATAGTTTGGATTAATGGTGTATAAATGAAAATAAATACATTGGCAAATTTACCCGTTTATTTATATATGTATTAGAGAAGTGATGATTTCTTTTATTATCAAATGAATTAAATTGCTTTTGAATATATTATAAATAGCAGTCATCTGATAAAAAAGAATCAAATTGAGGATTTTTTAAATACATAATAATGTGTTAATGATATCTATGCAGTATTATAAGTAAACAGATTTACTCTTAAGAAGATTTTCAATTTAATCTTTTAAAAATCATTTTTAGCAAGTGCCATTAAGAATATTTCTTTCTATAATTAAAAATTAATCCTGCTGTCGTCTTCGTCGTTAAATGATTTTTATTCGTAATCTGATTGGTTGACATCAGTCACACGTATGTAGCTCCCTTACGGTGTACAACGAAAGAGTGTATATGATTTCAGTGTAAAACTAATGAGAAATTTCTTCAAAATGGTGTATTCTCTGAAGATTTAGAGTAAAAAAGTACACGTTTTAATATTGTGTTTTCTTTTTGTTAATTTTTATAAACTTTTCCAATTAAAATTATGTGATTTACGTTTTAAGTAGATTATTTAGGCGTATTATTTGCTAGGGGAGAGCGAACATCATCGAACGGGAGGTAAAGCCTCCGCCGGTGATTGACGAGCGCAACAATAAGGGGATGGAGCCCGCTGAGATTTAAAATAACAATTATTGTAATTCAAAAAGTATTAAAAAGGATCTAGATGTCAAATATCTTTATTTCTCAGAACAAATTTAAAAATGATTATGAGTTATATTCATTACTATAAAAACATTTTGTATATATATATAGTGTTTCATTGTCTATGCATTATATAACAGACTATCTATATCTGATACTAATTTATACATATTAGAGAAAGTAAACGAATAAACTTGAATCATTTGTCCTTGCAATAACTAAAGAATAATTGTCTGTAGTTAAAAGAAACCCAGTTATCAATGACTAACAACCTTCTTGTTTATAAACACAATTTATTTCATTTTATTTTCTTGTATAAAGATGAGAGAAAGTGATCGAAACAGGATCCAGTATATGGATTTAGCTTCATTTCAATTTTTTGATATTGCTGTGTTTTGTATATTTTCTGATTATATAACACAAATGTAAGTGAAACCCTCTTTCTCTCTCTCTCTCTCTCTATATATATATATATAAGATTATCATTAACATGAGTAAAATAGAATCAAAAACTATATATATAAAACGATATAAAATCAATTAGTTTGAAGAAGAAGTACACGCGCATTTAATGAGGAAATTTAAAAGAAATATAAAAAGAAAACACTATAACGAAACATCTGGGAAGTACATAAAAACAGTACACATTTAGAATTATCTTTAAGCTAGAAGCATTGACCTTGTAAAACACAAACTTTTTAAACGGTGAAAATCGTTTGTAGGATTTCGCCAGGGATTTACTTAAAAGTAATGTTATCTCACAATGTCTAATAGACTCAACAGTGTATTTGCTCGTCTACAAACCGAATTCGATTCGAACAAATCGTACTTTAAAATAAAACGACTGTTTTTTTTTCTGAAAAAAAAACAACAATTCTATCTTTATTTGTAAAGTTTTCATCAGTTTTATAGAATGATTTCCATATATTGTATACGATTACTTTCTTATGGTAAAAAGATTCATTTGATATTTAATTTAGAATTTTTTTATTTATAGATAGAGATTTATTTATAGATTATAGATTTAGATTTTTTTATTTATAGAACTATCTCTCTCTCTATACATAAATAATACAAAAGAAATAAACAACTATATACAAGAAAGAAAGAGTTATAAAAATTTAATAAAAAATAAAAAGAAAGAATACTTCTGAGAAAATCGAAAAAACTTACAATACAAATAAGAAACTTTTAAAAATTCTGGAGTTTAATTAGATAGCTTGAAAACAGAACTATATAAAGAAATTCAGTTTCTTTGGTTACCTCCTATAAATCAATATATCCAGAAAGAACAGAACATATTGCAACGTACTCAGAGCTTTCAATGAACAACTTTTGTATTAAATTAAAAAAGTAGCAAAATACATAAAATTGTAATGAAAAATTGAAGAACAGGACACATTTTCCAATCGTCCCTGAATAAATATTATATATATGTATATATATATATATATAGAGAGAGAGAGAGAGAGATGAGATATATATATATATATGAGAGAGATAGTGTATAACGTACGATAAAGGAAAAGCTACATACATTTACTGTCATATTAATGATACGACATGAAATTGTACAATAGAAGAGAGGCTCACTTGCAAATACGTTGAAAAGATTTATGTAATAACCTAACGGTAATAGTTATCTGCCAGGAAAATAAATCAGCAAAACTTGACATAGGACTTCGTGCAGTCACGCGAACAGAATGCGCATGTGAAAGTACGAAGAGGAAATGCGACGAAAATGGTGCAGTGTTCTATATTTTCTTATTGTCGAAAGACGACCACTATTGTACGTCTAATATAAATAAATGGCAATGGCGTGTGCGGTTTTCGGGGAGGAGGGAGAAATGTAGTGCACCGAAAAAAAAAAACTCCTACGAAAATAGAACAGTTAATCTATATTAGTGTACATCAAGATTGGTATTTTTATAGTTGCGAGTCGAAAATAATGTATTCAGTACTGGGTATATGGAACGGTAATTTATGTTCATGTTATATCTACATTCTTTTATTTCTGTATCATGATGAAAATGTCTCGTTGTCAATTTTCTTTCATGCAATTATTTATGAAATATCAATTCAATTTACAGAGCGAATCGAAAGAAATTACTATTTCTCTGATATTTTTTCAATGCTCAGAAAAATATTACTTTATTAATACAGTGCAGTCTTTTCTCAGTCAGGGTACAATATTTTTAAAAAGAAATTAAAAAGATGAAATTATCTATCTATACACAAAAGAAATATTGTATAAAATTTCAAAAAAATGTACAGAGAAAATTTTTAAAACAAACTTGCAGATATTTTGTATTCAATTATTATTAACGATGACACCCGAAGTTACACGAAATTTTTACAAAAAATTATGATATTGGTACCGTAACGATTAAAATTTTGAAGAAAGTGCGAATCTTGTTATCGTGTGGGTGTCCTCTTTTCTCTGACCGTTCCTCGGGGATGGAGCTTCCCCGAAACCAACATTTGTCTTACTGTTGTGTGTTTTCTGTGTATAAATCCGGAGCCTGATTCGTGAAATATGTGGTAAAACATAAAAAAATAGCAACTACAATAAAATGTGCGACTTTATGAAACAACTACGTTGCAATATAACGCGACGAAATGACACTTTCATTGAAAGAAAATTCAGGTTAGGTTCAAAAAACAAAAACCGTAATTATTTTCCTACCAGCCTACTATATAATTATTTAAAAAAAGTAGATTTCATACTTTATGCGAGTGACTGTAAATGTGATCATGTAAAAATATTGTTTTCTATAATCAACTAATTTAAATTTTTATTTGAAATAATTGAAAATTTAATAAATAGTATTTATATTGATCAATAAAATTATTCCATAAAATAAAATTAGTTTATTATAAAATTGTACTTAATCTGCATCGAAAATATGTCAGTCGGTATTCAAACTCGGCACTGTTCGATACACAGATCCGTCGACCTCCGGAAATCCGATTACAGTAATGACATTTTTCATAAATCTTTCCGTGTACGCTCCGTCGACAACCGCGAGAAAACGAAAAATAATAATGAAAACGGCATTAATATCGACATTTGGTGTTTCTAGTATCTCGCTCTGTGACGAAAACTCGATTTTATATTTGTGACCTGGACGCAGTATCGCGTGCTAGCGGCGCGCCGACGACGAAAGCGCTACAGGGGAAAAAAAACGTGAACTTGAAAGCACAGCGCTCGTCGCGAGTCACACAATAACAGACTTTCCGGAACCGGTCGAAAAGTTTTGAGAGATCTTTTCATAGAGTGGTCGTGGGGAAATGTGTTTGAGAGAATGTGGTGCATACGCTTGTCAAGGATATTTATGTAGTTTAATAAAATCTGTGCGAGTTCATGAACTCTTGGTCTCGTTAATTAATGTCTATGATGTGATCGCATTATTCCGGTACAAACCAATTATTTTCTGTATACTTAAAGTATGTTTTAATACTTTGACTACACAGAAATTGAACTAAAATTTATATATATATTCTTAAAACATTTGAAAAAGTACTATCTATACTCTAAATAATGAGTTTCCCCTTTCAATTATTTTTATAAAGCACTTTTTATATAACAATAATTTAATTTTTATAAATTAAATTATTGTTATATAAAATTTGCTTTATAAAAATAATAGATATATATATATATATATATATATATATATATATATATATATTATTATTATTATGTTGTAAAATGGGGTGTAGTGTACTCGAGAACTAATTACACAATTTAAGTAATTATTAAATATGATTTATAATAGAATGTTTAATTTTTTTTCTTTGAGGCTGTTTAAAATAACGTGTACACATCAATAAATCAAAAACTATCCTGCACTTCAAGAACAACATATGAGAAGAAGTTCGAACGTTATGTCAAGAAAGAAGTGATGGAAAGAACCTTAAAAAGAGTTCAATTTTGTGAAATTGAAAATGAGTATCACTTACATGATATCATTTTCCATGTGTAATTAGAAAAAAAGCTACATGCTCATACTATATTTTGAGAAATAAAAATAGATGAAAATATTACAAAACAAAAAATGTTAATGTTTTAAACTCCTTCGTTCTTCTTTGTACCCAACCTGTACATATATATATATATATATATATATATATATATATATATATATAACAGTTAAAATGGTTAATATAAAATTAATTGAAAGCACCAAAAGATTAATAAATAATAGAACGGAATCCTTATATTTTATTGACCTTTTAAAGATTGAAAATGATCTAATGAGAAGAAAAAATATTATATTAATTCTACAATAACAGATGCAAACTTCTATGGTTTTTTGAAAAGTCTTTAACACATTAAAGTAACATGTATACACGTATGTGTATATATATATATATATATATATATATATATATAATGTTTATATAATATAATAATTAGAATACAATTTATATGTTTGAAATTCAGAGCGTTGAATAGATAGTTTTCGAATTTCATCGAAGAGTTCTCTATTATGTCGAATTCGATCAAACATCAATCAATCATCTATTGGATTTTCTGTCGTGTGAGAATTCGATTTCTTATAAAAAATGATTAAATTCTAAAATCGTTCGTTTTATTTGTCCTCGATGTATGATACTATATTTTTATAACGTTTTTCGATAGAACGAAGTAGGTTTACTGTACGTGACTGTCCACATTTAAACATTATATATATAATATATTGGTAAAACAAATCTTAGTAGTTTTTCGCAGATGAATTCCCATCTTAAAAACCATGACAGATTCAGATAAAAAATATACAATAAATGATTACTGATCATTTTTTGATTGCTGATTATACACATTTTGATGTTAATGCCATTAAATCCACAAGAAAATTTTTGTATCTCACAAAATGATCTTTAATTATTTATTGAACACTTTTGATGAGAATATTCTTTTTTGTGGTTTGTAGGGCTATAGAATAATTAATTTGTGAACGTTAATTTAGTCAGAGTTGCGCAGAACTGTATTGTGGACATTTTAACAGTTTAAAATTTTTATTACATTATTAACTAAATAGATAAAATATTGTCATAATTGTACTTTATTGAACGAATGAAAAAAATGTTCTAAAATAAAAATACTTCATCATCTATTTTCATAGATTTATTTTTAATTTTAATAAAAACTCTGTCCTCTTTATACAAACGAACGACGATAGATGAAAAAATCAATTTAATTTCATTTTGTATACTTGAAAGAGATAAAATTTCTACACTAACTAGTGAAGAAAAAGAAGAAGAAGAAGCGACGATTTATTGAATGTAAAAACAAATGAATGGAAGAATATTTGAACGTGAAAAAACAATTACCACACATTGAAAATTAAAAATTTGAAATAATGTGTTTGAAAGAATTCGAAGTAAAATTTCCTAAAACGGAATTTCTTTTTATAAACCCAAACGATTCAGTAAAGTATGAAAGCTAGTTTTTCTCAATAGTGTTTATACATCAAAGGAAAGTAGTGATACTAGTGTAAAAAAAAGATGGTTTTAATAAAACATACTAAATTGATGGTTACAATATTGAAAAAAAAACTAATACAAAATTTTACGTTATAAAAGTTATTCGGGTTTGTAACGCGAACTGTTCTTTTTAGTATTTCATTTCCATTTTTTTTATGAAAAAATATTAATTAATTTTTATAAAAAATGAACAAAAGACTTTATTATCATTCTGTTATATTAATCATTATATTTTCAGACCAGCATAAATAAGTGAAACTCAAGCATTGCTGATGGAATATACGTACATGTTTCAGTAACATTTTTTTTAACATCAAAGTGATTTCATTCAATGTATAAAATAAGTAAATGGGAAAATTCTTTTGTTATATATATATATATATATATATATATATATATATATATATATATATATATATATAGGTGGGTATATGAATACATCCTATAGGCAAATGCGTACTTTAACTTTTTGAATGGCTTTCTTTTGTGCAATCAAACATTTTTTGAATCAAATTTGCAACTAACCACAGAGAGATCGTTCCAAACGGATTCAAAATAAAAACAATATAGCGCCGAATTTAGAACCGGATAGACTTGATGCGTACGGTTAATTTTTAAAGCCGAAATATCGAAAATAATGAGTTTTTTTATTTTTATTATAAATTATAATTAAATTACTTAAATGTGAAAATCACAATATAATAATCTAACTTCTCTCACTTTTAATCTACTGTCCATATATACACACATACACACACACATATATATATATATATATATATATATATATATGAATGAATGAATATATTTATTTGTATCCGAGGTACATAATGACCTCTTACAAAAGGTGGTTGGTGTTATTTTACATGTGCTTATTTTTATAATAATATTTTACAATTTAAATAGTAATAAAAGTTAATTTGAATACTAAGATAATAGTTAAATAATGAAATAGTACAGTAATGTATAATATTATTAATGTATAGTAATGTATAATAATATTATTGAAGAATAATATAAAGTATAGTTTATTCATTTAGACAGAATGATCCAAGTTTCAAGGATGAAGTTATATAATAAAATATATTCCTTGCTTCACTTTTGGTCTTTATGTGCATTATGTTTGGAAATTGGTTAACTTGTATGAAACTTTTCCTATATGGCTCATATTGTGGACACGCACTTAGTAGGTGTTGGTTATATATATATACATATATACGAGGTCAGACAATTAAGTAATGCGACAAAATTCAAAAATTGAGTATATTTAAAAATTAAGGTATATCGCTGCGATCCCCTTCAAAGTAGTCCCCTCCCGCATCTATATACTTATTCCAGCGAGTTTTCCAGTTTTCGTAACAATTCTGGAACACTTCTTGTGGGACCTCTCCGAGTACCCTCGTCACAGATTCTTGGATATCTTCAACGGAGTCAAAATGTCGACCTTTGACGAATTTTTTCATATGGGGGAATAGGAAAAAGTCGCAGGGTGACATGTCCAGTGAATAGGGCGGTTGTGGTAACGTTGCGATGCCTTTAGACGCCAAAAACTGAGAGACACTGAACGCACTGTGACAGGGAGCATTGTCGTGATGCAGAACCCAAGTCTTCGCGATCTCTGGACGCACTCTGAGCACCCTTTTTCGTAATTTTTCGAGCACATTGCGGTAGAATACTTGATTTACGGTTTGTCCAGGTGGTACGAACTCTTTGTGAACCACCCCTTTGCTGTCGAAGAAGCAAATCAACATGGTTTTCACTTTGGACTTGCTCATTCTCGCCTTCTTTTGCCTTGGTGCTCCAGGGGACAGCCACTGTTGGCTTTGTCGTTTAGTTTCGGGGTCATATTGAAAGAACCAACTTTCATCACCAGTAATAACTCGATCGAGAAGAGTAGGATCACTTTCAACCTGCTCGAGACAATCTTGAGCGATGTTCATTCGGTGGGCTTCGTGACATGCACTACTCGCGCGTTGTTACAAAACACTAAACAGCTGGCGAAGAAATGATCGTACGAGGGTGGTCAAGATCTCAATCGAGAGAGAAGGGATCTGCTATTACGGTGGCGGAGTTACAGGTTCGCAGTGTTACCACAGGCCGAGAAAAAAAATCGGTCGCATTACTTAATTGTCTGACCTCGTATGACGGTCTGATTACGATCCTTGATGGAACAAAGTTATTCAAAATAATAGGAGATATTTCGAGGATTGGAATGTAGTCACTTTTTCCGTAAACATTCATTTTTTATAAAAAAAAGCACCGAATTAATTTGTATACCTGATATAGTTATTTTCCTACAATTTTATTGACGATCTTGTGATTTATATGTATATATATAAATATATATATATATATATATTTATATATACACACTGCTTTTTACTAATTCATTCGGTCCATTATATCGATTAATTTTAATGTTGAAAACTACACATTAAAGCGTTTTGAAAGCGTCGTAAAATTGCGAATTCCTCAACATATAAAATATCCGAGTGAACGTTCACTTAACGATTACGAATGAAACCCGTATTAATGCTGGCGTTATCTACTCTTCTGCTTTAATGAAACATTCGAACACAGAAAATCACACGGACCGAACACACATGTCGGCCGGACGCACCGGCGCGCCACCAGTCCTGTCTGATTACACTACGGAAATTCTTGATATTCTTGTCCAGATGGTCTGTTTCTAAATATGTGCGCTCGTCGTATCGCGTACGCGTAATCGGAAAAGAAACAAAAAAAAAAAAACTAATTAAACCGCTCGATAATTTTTGTCTCTTCAATTTACCGCCGGCTGCGAGAAGCAATTAAATCTTACACTGCGGGAATCGTAAATATAATTTTCACATGCCATTGAGTTCCAATTGTTTCGGTGTGACGAAAGATGTCGACGTATTTGTCACAATAGTTGCGCGGGTTGACAGCGAAGAAGCTTTTCAGATCCAATTTGCATTTTTATAACATGATCTGACTATTGAAAGAATCGAAACAGATGTACAAGTATCGACCTGAACTGATTAATTGTTTTGCGTTTATTTCATGACAATGTTTTGTAAAATTTCAATGAAACCAGCTGCACGAAACATCGAATTTAACTGAAAAAGCATACACGATTTCAGATCATGCCATCAATTTAGATTGTGATTTCTTTTCAGACTGACAATTTACGAAATTACATTTATTTGGATGCAAAAATAAACATTGGCTACACATTTTTCTCGATGTAAGAAGAATATTGATTATGTTTAACATTTACACTTAATTTTTAGAGAAACTGGGACGATCATAATAAATATGTAAATTATTAGGTTGGTACGAAAATAATTGCGGTTTTTGTTTTCTGAATTCTAACAATTTTTTCAAATGAAAGTTTCATTTCATTGTGTCCATGTTAGTATTATTTTAAAGTCAATTTTTTGGTCTGTATTTTGGTTACATCGACTTTGGTTTTATTATTAATTTTACTTCAAATTGAGATACTGAATTAAAGATGAAAAAGAAGCAAAGAAGAGCAATAAGAGTTCAAAACGGGTGGTAAAGTATTAGAAACTGCTCGTAAACTAAACGATGCTTTTGGTGTGGGTACTGTTAAGGAATGTACAGTGTAATGGTTGTTCTAAGATTTTGTGCTGGGGACGAGAGCCTTGAAGATGAAGAAGGTCACGGGCGTCATTTTTCAGTTCATAGCGACCAACTGAAAGTGTTAGTTGAATCAAAATCAAAATAAATTTTCTAACATATTCAGAAAATTGTAAAGAATAAATCTATAACACTATTAAACAAGTAGTAAAAATAGGATCTGTGCCTTGAATTTCTCTAAAACAATTTGTTTTAATAAATAATGATTATATTTTTTAGTCCTTTTTGCTTATAGTAATTTAACCATAAATCTTACCATTTTTTTATGTTACGCAAGAGGAAATCTTGAGAAAATAGAGACCATTAGACAATTTTACAAACACCACTCTCAGTGTTACTGAATTCTCACTTATATAAACTCTTTACTCTGATTATAACACTTCTTGTGTTACTGTACCATACTTAATTTGGATTCGAAGATGTTAGTATTAAAAAATTAGTTAAAAAGTGCTTGATAAATATTTAAATTTCAAAAATACAACGATAACTTGAAAATAACCTAAAAAATACTTTATGTTAGGTATAAAAAATAATTCGGTGCCTTTAAATTGAATCAATAAAATCAATCATAACTTACTTTTAAATTAAAATATTTTCTCGTCCTTTTAAGATGTTGAAGTACCAAGTTTAACATTTAAAAATACTATATATCTTGGTCAATCAGTTGTCATAACCTTACAAAACAGTAGTGAACACGATGACGTCCGAAAACCAGCATATTAGGGATTGAATGCTTTTCGCATACTGCCTAAGCCGTGCAAATGATTTGTTCAAGTTTGGGTGAAGGTTTTGTGATAAATAATACATGCAAAAAATACTAAAATAGTAGAATTTCGAAAATGAATTATGACTTCATAGAATCAAAGCCGTTACATATTTTTTGAAAAAGAATTCGTCAGTTACCCGACAGATAGTGCAAACTTGCATAAAATAATTGAAGATATCTTGAGGAATGAAATCCATTCAATTTTTCAATAAACATTCATTTTTATAAAAAAAACGCACCGAATTTATTTATACATCTAATAATATTCGTGTGGTCAGATTAAGTCGACAGGCAATGGGCTGCTTAGTCTTACATAACAATCACAAAAAATAATTAATTTTTAGTGGTGTATACAATGATAACTAGTTTTATACCACTTTAGTATTGATATTTGCACCTTTTCAGTAATATTTCAGTGTTCAAAACGAAAATTAATTTTAAATATGATTGAATTTTTGATAAATCTTAACATTTTCTAGAAAACAGATTAACGCTTTATGACAAATAAAATATTTAAATAACAAGTTAATATTTGTCTACAAGAAACGAATGTTCCTTTTATGTTTCAATAAAAAAATATACGGCTTTTACTATTTTATATTTGGTCTTTATTACAGTTTTACGTGACAGGAATTATACATATATATATATATATATTATATATATATATATATATATATATATATATATATATATATATATATTTAAAACAACGATAAAAATGATATATTGTAAAATCTGAATTTTGTAATTTTATATTGATAATCAATACTCAGAAGTCATTCGAATAAGATGCCAGTATCTCTTCTAGAAAATCGTTTGAAAAGTTTTATAATTTTTCGATCCATCAATGTTCGATGATAATAAAAGTTGTGCACATAACACATTTATGAACGGATGCCGTCAGATATGGACAGCTGTTGGGCACACACATATATATATATATATATATATATATATATATATATATATATATATATATATATATATATGTGTGTGTGTTATGTATGTCATTTTCAGAACGAAAAAATGCCATTCGAGATTTTTTTTCTCATCTCTCTGCGAATGAAATGGAAATGTGCAATATATATTTTACATATATTATCCCGAATGTGTATACTTATTTGAAAATATGATACTGTAGATATATATATATATATATATATATATATACATATCTATATATATTTATATATGTATACATCTGTGTAAGTTTGTATAAATAATCTGTTTTTATGTATTAAAAATATTCATTTCAATACTGATTTAATATTTTTATTTTTACAGTTACTTATAGATTCGAAGCGGATTTGTGAATGTTTGGATTGAAATTGAATAAAACGATTTGAAAATTTGCATACGAGTGAATCTAAAGTACATTTTAAAATAAGTAATGCTGAGCATTTTCAGAGGACGTGTTCCGTCTACGTACTGCGATTTGAATAAGAAGCATGCATTTATCTATTTATCTTTTTATCTATGTATTTATATATCTATTTATCATTTATATTTATATCGATATATTGATACTTATTTATTTGTTTAGATAGAGTGATTCAATTTAGGCTTCCACATAAAAGTGTTAAACAAGAACGGTAAATTAAAAAAATATGTCATTTTTTATTTAGTATTTTAGTTCAATTCGATACTAAAATACAACTGAACTAAAATAATAAATAAAAAATAGCATGAATTTTTAACATTTTTGCGTTTTATTTTATTTGGTCATGTGGAAGCCTAAATTGAATCATTATCTCTCTCTCTCTCTCTCTCTCTCTATATATATATATATATATAATCATGTTATTTTTTATTTAGTATTTTAGTTCAATTCCATACTAAAATACAATTGAACTAAATACTAAATAAAAATAATATAAATATTTTTAAAATTTTGAGAGTTGAGAGTTTGCACAAAAGTTAGGTGTTAGTCATCAAACAGTTCTGGACCACTTAAAACCACTTAAATTAAAAAATGTAAATAAATTTGAAGATCATAAACCGCAATTATTTTTCTACCAACCTAGTATTTCAATTATCACTCATAAAACACTTAGCACATTTTTACAAATATATTATTTTTCACCCCACAACCGCTGAATTTTTTTGTGGTCATTTTCTGTAGCTCGTCGGGTGAAAAAAAATAGTTTATGAAATTGAAATTAATCACAATACCAGAAATGTATTGTGATACCAAATATATTTTCTGTTTGTTTTTGTAAACAACATTTTAGGATATCAAAATGTGATTCACGTTCAGATTTGATTCTAATTAATTGTTTATTTTTTTAAATTGTGTTAAGTTAAGAAAGAGAGCAGCCGAGTGATAATCGTTCACTTGAAATAATTGGCGAATGGCACAGAGAGTGACACGTCCAATCATCGTGGTACGCTCTGTACGTATAAATAGTTTTACACGAGCACCCTATTGAAACACATAAATGATGTACATCATCGAAATCGTTTTTATTTATAGAATAAGTACTGTTCCGTTTTAATAGCCGTATTCACTCTTATTTATAGATTAAACCAGTAATACAAACCACTTAGCGTCGTTCAAACGCTAAACAGGAAAGTATGGCAATTTAAAATTATAACAGACTGTATTTCATTCAATTTTATTTCATATTAAATTTCCACGAGACTTTTCCATAAAATATTCAAACGGAATAATTATATATAACAGTACTTGTCTAGTTCACGATCTTTTCATTTCTGATTTTGCAATTTATAACTGCAGTCTAGTGATTTTAATTTCCATATCTTAATGTGAAATCCGCGGTTTCGCCGTACCATGCTTTTTGAAAAGATAGATTTTTGTGGTGAGTTCTTATGCAACGTTCTTTTATAAATTTGTGTTAATTAAAAGAACGCTATTGAAGATTTTAAGTGGATTATTCTGAAAACCGTACTGCTTGAATAATATAATATTTCTATTAGAATTTTAGTATAAATTTGCTATGTATATCTCTGTGATGATTTATACGAAATGTTTAATATTCACTCAAGAGATCCTACGGAATACACGAATGAATATTAATATGCCAATTCGACAAAAACTAAGATAACAGTTAAAAATGCAGGGTATTGACCGATATTTCAGTGAAAACAGATCGATACTGTATCGTGACGTCAGTGCTTTAAAGCTGTTGTGACATTTCATATTAATTAATTTGTACAGAGATAAAAGCCTCATTGTTTCATGCGGGCGGAGATATTGATCAGTGCACGTCTCGAGATGAAACATTAAACTTGGCAGCAGACAACAAGAACGTGCGGAGGGATCGTCCATATGGGTTGGAGTGGACACTTAAGGACGACCCGATGGGCCGTTCAAGTGTTTATCTGAAACAGAAGCTCTTACGGTACGTTGACGAGGATTCGATTGGGTTTAGTCGATGTAACTGACATGCAAT